>CAWUFW010010958.1:0-653163 GCA_963921515.1 Calotriton arnoldi | reverse complement strand
TGCCACTGGAGTCATGCTATCATGGCTGATGAAGGCTGAAAGCCCGAAACCGGTCCTAGAATGCTTGTTTCCAGTCCAGGGAGGACCTGGCCGGGCAGTTCGGGCTGGACTGTTCCCATTGGGCGCAGGGTCAAGACTGATTTGCATATGGCTGGGTCCAAACTGGAATGGCATGGTGAGCAAAAAAACGATGGATTTAGGCCCAGATCTCTGTACTGGGGTGAATGTATGACATTGTTCTGCATTCTGTCCATCAATTGTTCTTTATGCATTTGTCACCCCGAGTGGGACGGGTATGCCCAGACGTGGGTTCCGTGCTCTCCATGCCACTGGAGTCATGCTATCCTGGCTGATGAAGGCTGAAAGCCCGAAACCGGTCCTAGGATGCTTGTTTCCAGTCCAGGGAGGACCTGGCCTGGCAGTTCGGGCTGGACTGTTCCCATTGGGCGCAGGGTCAAGACTGATTTGCATATGGCTCGGTCCAAACTGGAATGGCATGGTGAGCAAAAAAACGATGGATTTAGGCCCTGGTCTCTGTACTGGGGTGAATGTATGACATTGTTCTGCATTCTGTCCATCAATTGTTCTTTTTGCATTTGTCACCCCGAGTGGGACGGGTATGCCCAGACGTGGGTCTCGTGCTCTCAATGCCACTGGAGTCATGCTATCCTGGCTGATTAGGGCTGAAAGCCCGAAACCGGTCCTAGGATGCTTGTTTCCAGTCCAGGGAGGACCTGGCCTGGCAGTTCGGGCTGGACTGTTCCCATTGGGCGCAGGGTCAAGACTGATTTACATATGGCTGGGTCCAAACTGGAATGGCATGGTGAGCAAAAAAACAATGGATTTAGGCCCAGATATCTGTACTGGGGTGAATGTATGACATTGTTCTGCATTCTGTCCATCAATTGTTCTTTTTGCATTTGTCACCACGAGTGGGACGGGTATGCCCAGACGTGGGTCCCGTACTCTCCATGCCACTGGAGTCATGCTATCCTGGCTGATGAGGGGTGAAAGCCCGAAACTGGTCCTAGGATGCTTGTTTCCAGTCCAAGGAGTATCTGGCCTGGCAGTTCGGGCTGGACTGTTCCCATTGGGCGCAGGGTCAAGACTGATTTGCATATGGCTGGGTCCAAACTGGAATGGCATGGTGAGCAAAAAAACGATGGATTTAGGCCCAGATCTCTGTACTGGGGTGAATGTATGACATTGTTCTGCATTCTGTCCATCAATTGTTCTTTTTGCATTTGTCACCCCGAGTGGGACAGGTATGCCCAGACGTGGGTCCCGTGCTCTCCATGCCACTGGAGTCATGCTAACCTGGCTGATGAGGGCTGAAAGCCCGAAACCGGACCTAGGATGCTGGTCTCCAGTCCAGGGAGGAACTGGCCTGGCAGTTCGGGCTGGACTGTTCCCATTGGGCGCAGGGTCAAGACTGATTTGCATATGGCTGGGTCCAAACTGGAATGCCATGGTGAGCAAAAAAACGATGGATTTAGGCCCAGATCTCTGTACTGGGGTTAATGTATGACATTGTTCTGCATTCTGTCCATCAATTGTTCTTTTTGCATTTGTCACCCCGAGTGGGACGGGTATGCCCAGATGTGGGTCCCGTGCTCTCCATGCCACTGGAGTCATGCTATCCTGGCTGATGAGGGCTGAAAGCCCGAAACCGGTCCTAGGATGCTTGTTTCCTGTCCAAGGAGTACCTTGCCTGGAAGTTTGGGCTGGACTGTTCCCATTGGGCGCAGGGTCAAGACTGATTTGCATTTGGCTGGGTCCAAACTGGAATGGCATGGTGAGCAAAAAAACGATGGATTTAGGCCCAGATCTCTGTACTGGGGTGAATGTATGACATTGTTCTGCATTCTGTCCATCAATTGCTCTTTTTGCATTTGTCACCCCGAGTGGGACGGGTATGCCCAGACGTGGGTCCCGTGCTCTCCATGCCACTGGAGTCATGCTATCCTGGCTGATGAGGGCTGAAAGCCCGAAACCGGTCCTAGGATGCTTGTTTCCAGTCCAGGGAGGACCTGGCCTGGCAGTTCTGGCTGGACTGTTCCCGTTGGGCGCAGGGTCAAGACTGATTTGCATATAGCTGGGTCCAAACTGGAATGTCATGGATGAGAAAAAAAACGATGGATTTAGGCCCAGATCGCTGTACTGGGGTGAATGTATGACATTGTTCTGCATTAATTCCGTCAATTGTTCTTTTTGCATTTGTCACCCCGAGTGGGACGGGTATGCCGAGACTTAGGTCCCGTGCTCTCCATGCCACTGGAGTCATGCTATCATGGCTGATGAGGGCTGAAAGCCCGAAACCGGTCCTAGGATGCTTGTTTCCAGTCCAGGGAGGACCAGGCCTGGCAGTTCGGGCTGGAATGTTCCCATTGGGCGCAGGGTCAAGACTGATTTGCATATGGCTGGGTCCAAACTGGAATGGCATGGTGAGCAAAAAAAACGATGGATTTAGGCCCAGATCTTTGTACTGGGGTGAATGTATGACATTGTTCTGCATTCTGTCCATCAATTGTTCTTTTTGCATTTGTCACCCCGAGTGGGAGGGGTATACCCAGACATGGGTTCCGTGCTCTCCATGCCACTGGAATCATGCTATCCTGGCTCATGAGGGCTGAAAGCCCGAAACCGGTCCTAGGATGCTTGTTTCCAGTCCAGGGAGGACCTGGCCTGGCAGTTCGGGCTGGACTGTTCCCATGAGGCACAGGGTCAAGACTGATTTGCATATGGCTGCGTCCAAACTGGAAAGGCATGGTGAGCAAAAAAACGATGGATTTAGGCCCAGATCTCTGTACTGGGGTGAATGTATGACATTGTTCTGCATTCTGTCCATCAATTGTTCTTTTTGCATTTGTCACCCCGAGTGGGACGGGTATGCCCAGACGTGGGTCCCGTGCTCTCCATGCCACTGGAGTCATGCTATCCTGGCTGATGAGGGCTGAAAGCCCGAAAATGGTCCTAGGATGCTTGTTTCCAGTCCAAGGAGGACCTGGCCTGGCAGTTCGGGCTGGACTGTTCCCATTGGGCGCAGGGTCAAGACTGATTTGCATATGGCTGGGTCCAAACTGGAATGGCATGGTGAGCAAAAAAACAATGGATTGAGGCCCAGATCTCTGTACTGGGGTGAATGTATGACATTGTTCTGCATTCTTTCCATTAATTGTTCTTTTTTCATTTGTCACCCCGAGTGGGACGGGTATGCCGAGACTTAGGTCCCGTGCTCTGCATGCCACTGGAGTCATGCTATCCTGGCTGATGAGGGCTGAAAGCCCGAAACCGGTCCTAGGATGCTTGTTTCCAGTCCAGGGAGGACCTGGCCTGGCAGTTTGGGCTGGACTGTTCCCATTGGGCGCAGGGTCAAGACGGATTTGCATATGGCTGGGTCCAAACTGGAATGGCATGGTGAGCAAAAAAACGATGGATTTAGGCCCAGATCTTTGTACTGGGGTGAATGTATGACATTGTTCTGCATTCTGTCCATCAATTGTTCTTTTTGCGTTTGTCACCCCGAGTGGGACAGGTATGCCCAGACGTGGGTCCCGTGCTCTCCATGCCACTGGAGTCATGCTATCCTGGCTGATGAGGGCTGAAAGCCCGAAACCGGTCCTAGGATGCTTGTTTCCAGTCCAGGGAGGACCTGGCCTGGCAGTTCGGGCTGGACTGTTCCCATTGGGCGCAGGGTCAAGACTGATTTGCATATGGCTGAGTCCAAACTGGAATGGCATGGTGAGCAAAAACGATGGATTTAGGCCCAGATCTCTGTACTGGGGCGAATGTATGACATTGTTCTGCATTCTGTCCATCAATTGTTCTTTTTGCATTTGTCACCCCGAGTGGGACGGGTATGCCCAGATGTGGGTCTTGTGCTCTCCGTCCCACTGGAGTCATGCTATCCTGGCTGATGAGGGCTGAAAGCCCGAAACCGGTCCTAGGATGCTTGTTTCCAGTCCAGTGAGGACCTGGCCTGGCAGTTCGGGCTGGACTGTTCCCATTGGGCGCAGGGTCAAGACTGATTTGCATATGGCTGGGTGCAAACTGGAATGGCATGGATGAGGAAAAAAACGATGGCTTTAGGCCCAGATCGCTGTACTGGGGTGAATGTATGACATTGTTCTGCATTAATTCCATCAATTGTTCTTTTTGCATTTGTCACCCCGAGTGGGACGGGTATGCCGAGACTTAGGTCCCGTGCTCTGCATGCCACTGGAGTCATGCTATCCTGGCTGATGAGGGCTGAAAGCCCGAAACCGGTCCTAGGATGCTTGTTTCCAGTCCAGGGAGGACCTGGCCTGGCAGTTTGGGCTGGACTGTTCCCATTGGGCGCAGGGTCAAGACGGATTTGCATATGGCTGGGTCCAAACTGGAATGGCATGGTGAGCAAAAAAACGATGGATTTAGGCCCAGATCTTTGTACTGGGGTGAATGTATGACATTGTTCTGCATTCTGTCCATCAATTGTTCTTTTTGTGTTTGTCACCCCGAGTGGGACAGGTATGCCCAGACGTGGGTCCCGTGCTCTCCATGCCACTGGAGTCATGCTATTATGGCTGATGAGGGCTGAAAGCCCGAAACCGGTCCTAGGATGCTTGTTTCCAGTCCAGGGAGGACCTGGCCTGGCAGTTCGGGCTGGAATGTTCCCATTGGGCGCAGGGTCAAGACTGATTTGCATATGGCTGGGTCCAAACTGGAATGGCATGGTGAGCAAAAAAACGATGGATTTAGGCCCAGATCTCTGTACTGGGGTGAATGTATGACATTGTTCTGCATTCTGTCCATCAATTGCTCTTTTTGCATTTGTCACCCCGAGTGGGACGGGTATGCCCAGACGTGGGTCCCGTGCTCTCCATGCCACTGGAGTCATGCTATCCTGGCTGATGAGGGCTGAAAGCCCGAAACCGGTCCTAGGATGCTTGTTTCCAGTCCAGGGAGGACCTGGCCTGGCAGTTCTGGCTGGACTGTTCCCGTTGGGCGCAGGGTCAAGACTGATTTGCATATAGCTGGGTCCAAACTGGAATGTCATGGATGAGAAAAAAAACGATGGATTTAGGCCCAGATCGCTGTACTGGGGTGAATGTATGACATTGTTCTGCATTAATTCCATCAATTGTTCTTTTTGCATTTGTCACCCCGAGTGGGACGGGTATGCCGAGACTTAGGTCCCGTGCTCTCCATGCCACTGGAGTCATGCTATCCTGGCTGATGAGGGCTGAAAGCCCGAAACCGGTCCTAGGATGCTTGTTTCCAGTCCAGGGAGGACCTGGCCTGGCAGTTCGGGCTGGACTGTTCCCATTGGACGCAGGGTCAAGACTGATTTGCGTATGGCTGGGTCCAAACTGGAATGGCATGGTGAGCAAAAAAACGATGGATTTAGGCCCAGATCTCTGTACTGGGGTGTATGTATGACATTGTTCTGCATTCTGTCCATCAATTGTTCTTTTTGCGTTTGTCACCCCGAGTGGGACAGGTATGCCCAGACGTGGGTCCCGTGCTCTCCATGCCACTGGAGTCATGCTATCATGGCTGATGAGGGCTGAAAGCCCGAAACCGGTCCTAGGATGCTTGTTTCCAGTCCAGGGAGGACCAGGCCTGGCAGTTCGGGCTGGAATGTTCCCATTGGGCGCAGGGTCAAGACTGATTTGCATATGGCTGGGTCCAAACTGGAATGGCATGGTGAGCAAAAAAACGATGGATTTAGGCCCAGATCTTTGTACTGGGGTGAATGTATGACATTGTTCTGCATTCTGTCCATCAATTGTTCTTTTTGCATTTGTCACCCGAGTGGGAGGGGTATACCCAGACATGGGTTCCGTGCTCTCCATGCCACTGGAATCATGCTATCCTGGCTCATGAGGGCTGAAAGCCCAAACCGGTCCTAGGATGCTTGTTTCCAGTCCAGGGAGGACCTGGCCTGGCAGTTCGGGCTGGACTGTTCCCATGAGGCACAGGGTCAAGACTGATTTGCATATGGCTGCGTCCAAACTGGAAAGGCATGGTGAGCAAAAACGATGGATTTAGGCCCAGATCTCTGTACTGGGGTGAATGTATGACATTGTTCTGCATTCTGTCCATCAATTGTTCTTTTTGCATTTGTCACCCCGAGTGGGACGGGTATGCCCAGACGTGGGTCCCGTGCTCTCCATGCCACTGGAGTCATGCTATCCTGGCTGATGAGGGCTGAAAGCCCGAAAATGGTCCTAGGATTCTTGTTTCCAGTCCAAGGAGGACCTGGCCTGGCAGTTCGGGCTGGACTGTTCCCATTGGGCGCAGGGTCAAGACTGATTTGCATATGGCTGGGTCCAAACTGGAATGACATGGTGAGCAAAAAAACGATGTATTTAGGCCCAGATCTCTGTACTGGGGTGAATGTATGACATTGTTCTGCATTCTGTCCATCAATTGTTCTTTTTGCATTTGTCACCCCGAGTGGGACGGGTATGCCCAGACGTGGGTCCCATGCTCTCCGTGCCACTGGAGTCATGCTATCCTGGCTGATTAGGGCTGAAATTCCAAAACCGGCCCTAGGATGCTTGTTTCCAGTCCAGGGAGGACCTGCCCTGGCAGTTCAGGCTGGACTGTTCCCATTGGGCGCAGGGTCAAGACTGATTTGCATATGGCTGGGTCCAAACTGGAATGCCATGGTGAGCAAAAAAACAATGGATTGAGGCCCAGATCTCTCTACTGGGGTGAATGTATGACATTGTTCTGCATTCTTTCCATTAATTGTTCTTTTTTCATTTGTCACCCCGAGTGGGACGGGTATGCCGAGACTTAGGTCCCGTGCTCTGCATGCCACTGGAGTCATGCTATCCTGGCTGATGAGGGCTGAAAGCCCGAAACCGGTCCTAGGATGCTTGTTTCCAGTCCAGGGAGGACCTGGCCTGGCAGTTCGGGCTGGACTGTTCCCATTGGGCGCAGGGTCAAGACTGATTTGCATATGGCTGAGTCCAAACTGGAATGGCATGGTGAGCAAAAAAACGATGGATTTAGGCCCAGATCTCTGTACTGGGGCGAATGTATGACATTGTTCTGCATTCTGTCCATCAATTGTTCTTTTTGCATTTGTCACCCCGAGTGGGACGGGTATGCCCAGATGTGGGTCCCGTGCTCTCCGTCCCACTGGAGTCATGCTATCCTGGCTGATGAGGGCTGAAAGCCCGAAACCGGTCCTAGGATGCTTGTTTCCAGTCCAGTGAGGACCTGGCCTGGCAGTTCTGGCTGGACTGTTCCCATTGGGCGCAGGGTCAAGACTGATTTGTATATGGCTGGGTGCAAACTGGAATGGCATGGATGAGGAAAAAAACGATGGCTTTAGGCCCAGATCGCTGTACTGGGGTGAATGTATGACATTGTTCTGCATTAATTCCATCAATTGTTCTTTTTGCATTTGTCACCCCGAGTGGGACGGGTATGCCGAGACTTAGGTCCCGTGCTCTGCATGCCACTGGAGTCATGCTATCCTGGCTGATGAGGGCTGAAAGCCCGAAACCGGTCCTAGGATGCTTGTTTCCAGTCCGGGGAGGACCTGGCCTGGCAGTTTGGGCTGGACTGTTCCCATTGGGCGCAGGGTCAAGACGGATTTGCATATGGCTGGGTCCAAACTGGAATGGCATGGTGAGCAAAAAAACGATGGATTTAGGCCCAGATCTTTGTACTGGGGTGAATGTATGACATTGTTCTGCATTCTGTCCATCAATTGTTCTTTTTGCGTTTGTCACCCGAGTGGGACAGGTATGCCCAGACGTGGGTCCCGTGCTCTCCATGCCACTGGAGTCATGCTATTATGGCTGATGAGGGCTGAAAGCCCGAAACCGGTCCTAGGATGCTTGTTTCCAGTCCAGGGAGGACCTGGCCTGGCAGTTCGGGCTGGAATGTTCCCATTGGGCGCAGGGTCAAGACTGATTTGCATATGGCTGGGTCCAAACTGGAATGGCATGGTGAGCAAAAAACGATGGATTTAGGCCCAGATCTTTGTACTGGGGTGAATGTATGACATTGTTCTGCATTCTGTCCATCAATTGTTCTTTTTGCATTTGTCACCCCGGGTGGGAAGGGTATGCCCAGACGTGGGTCCCGTGCTTTCCATGCCAATTGAGTCATTCTATCCTGGCTGATGAGGGCTGAAAGCCCGAAACCGGTCCTAGGATGCTTGTTTCCAGTCCAGGGAGGACCTGGCCTGGCAGTTCGGGCTGGACTGTTCCCATTGGGCGCAGGGTCAAGACTGATTTGCATATGGCTGAGTCCAAACTGGAATGGCATGGTGAGCAAAAAAACGATGGATTTAGGCCCAGATCTCTGTACTGGGGCGAATGTATGACATTGTTCTGCATTCTGTCCATCAATTGTTCTTTTTGCATTTGTCACCCCGAGTGGGACGGGTATGCCCAGATGTGGGTCCCGTGCTCTCCGTCCCACTGGAGTCATGCTATCCTGGCTGATGAGGGCCGAAAGCTCGAAACCGGTCCTAGGATGCTTGTTTCCAGTCCAGTGAGGACCTGGCCTGGCAGTTCGGGCTGGACTGTTACCATTGGGCGCAGGGTCAAGACTGATTTGCATATGGCTGGGTCCAAACTGGAATGGCATGGTGAGCAAAAAAACGATGGATTTAGGCCCAGATCTCTGTACTGCGGTGAATGTATGACATTGTTCTGCATTCTGTCCATCAATTGTTCTTTTTGCATTTGTCACCACGAGTGGGACGGGTATGCCCAGACGTGGGTCCCGTACTCTCCATGCCACTGGAGTCATGCTATCCTGGCTGATGAGGGGTGAAAGCCCGAAACTGGTCCTAGGATGCTTGTTTCCAGTCCAAGGAGTACCTGGCCTGGCAGTTCGGGCTGGACTGTTCCCATTGGGCGCAGGGTCAAGACTGATTTGCATATGGCTGGGTCCAAACTGGAATGGCATGGTGAGCAAAAAAACGATGGATTTAGGCCCAGATCTTTGTACTGGGGTGAATGTATGACATTGTTCTGCATTCTGTCCATCAATTGTTCTTTTTGCATTTGTCACCCCGAGTGGGACGGGTATGCCCAGACGTGGGTCCCGTGCTCTCAATACCACTGGAGTCATGCTATCCTGGATGATGAGGGCTGAAAGCCCGAAACCGGTCCTAGGATGCTTGTTTCCAGTACAGGGAGGACCTGGCCTAGCAGTTCGGGCTGGACTGTTCCCATTGGGAGCAGGGTCAAGACTGATTTGCATATGGCTGGGTCCAAACTGGAATGGCATGGTGAGCAAAAAAACGATGGATTTAGGCCCAGGTCTCTGTACTGGGGTAAATGTATGACATTGTTCTGCATTCTGTCCGTCAATTGTTCTTTTTGCATTTGTCACCCCGAGTGGGACGGGTATGCCCAGACGTGGGTCCCGTGCTCTCAATGCCACTGGAGTCATGCTATCCTGGCTGATGAGGGCTGAAAGCCCGAAACCGGTCCTAGGATGCTTGTTTCCAGTCCAGGGAGGACCTGGCCTGGCAGTTCGGGCTGGACTGTTCCCATTGGGCGCAGGGTCAAGACTGATTTGCATATGGCTGGGTCTAAACTGGAATGCCATGGTGAGCAAAAAAACGATGGATTTAGGCCCAGATCTCTGTACTGGGGTTAATGTATGACATTGTTCTGCATTCTGTCCATCAATTGTTCTTTTTGCATTTGTCACCCCGAGTGGGACGGGTATGCCCAGATGTGGGTCCCGTGCTCTCCATGCCACTGGAGTCATGCTATCCTGGCTGATGAGGGCTGAAAGCCCGAAACCGGTCCTAGGATGCTTGTTTCCTGTCCAAGGAGTACCTTGCCTGGAAGTTTGGGCTGGACTGTTCCCATTGGGCGCAGGGTCAAGACTGATTTGCATTTGGCTGGGTCCAAACTGGAATGGCATGGTGAGCAAAAAAACGATGGATTTAGGCCCAGATCTCTGTACTGGGGCGAATGTATGACATTGTTCTGCATTCTGTCCATCAATTGTTCTTTTTGCATTTGTCACCCCGAGTGGGACGGGTATGCCCAGACGTGGGTCCCGTGCTCTCCATGCCACTGGAGTCATGCTATCCTGGCTGATGAGGGCTGAAAGCCCGAAACCGGTCCTAGGATGCTTGTTTCCAGTCCAGGGAGGACCTGGCCTGGCAGTTCAGGCTGGACTGTTCCCGTTGGGCGCAGGGTCAAGACTGATTTGCATATAGCTGGGTCCAAACTGGAATGGCATGGATGAGAAAAAAAACGATGGATTTAGGCCCAGATCGCTGTACTGGGGTGAATGTATGACATTGTTCTGCATTAATTCCATCAATTGTTCTTTTTGCATTTGTCACCCCGAGTGGGACGGGTATGCCGAGACTTAGGTCCCGTGCTCTCCATGCCACTGGAGTCATGCTATCCTGGCTGCTGAGGGGGTCTGAAAGCCCGAAACCGGTCCTAGGATGCTTGTTTCCAGTCCAGGGAGGACCTGGCCTGGCAGTTCGGGCTGGACTGTTCCCATTGGGCGCAGGGTCAAGACTGATTTGCGTATGGCTGGGTCCAAACTGGAATGGCATGGTGAGCAAAAAAACGATGGATTTAGGCCCAGATCTCTGTACTGGGGTGAATGTATGACATTGTTCTGCATTCTGTCCATCAATTGTTCTTTTTGCGTTTGTCACCCCGAGTGGGACAGGTATGCCCAGACGTGGGTCCCGTGCTCTCCATGGCACTGGAGTCATGCTATCATGGCTGATGAGGGCTGAAAGCCCGAAACCGGTCCTAGGATGCTTGTTTCCAGTCCAGGGAGGACCTGGCCTGGCAGTTCGGGCTGGATTGTTCACATTGGGCGTAGGGTAAAGACTGATTTGAATATGGCTGGGTCCAAACTAGAATGGCATGGTGAGCAAAAAAAACAATGGATTTGGGCCCAGATCTTTGTACTGGGGTGAGTGTATGACATTGTTCTGCATTCTGTCCATCAATTGTTCTTTTTGCATTTGTCACCCCGAGTGGGAGGGGTATACCCAGACATGGGTTCCGTGCTCTCCATGCCACTGGAATCATGCTATCCTGGCTCATGAGGGCTGAAAGCCCAAAACCGGTCCTAGGATGCTTGTTTCCAGTCCAGGGAGGACCTGGCCTGGCAGTTCGGGCTGGACTGTTCCCATGAGGCACAGGGTCAAGACTGATTTGCATATGGCTGCGTCCAAACTGGAAAGGCATGGTGAGCAAAAAAACGATGGATTTAGGCCCAGATCTCTGTACTGGGGTGAATGTATGACATTGTTCTGCATTCTGTGCATCAATTGTTCTTTTTGCATTTGTCACCCCGAGTGGGACGGGTATGCCCAGACGTGGGTCCCATGCTCTCCGTGCCACTGGAGTCATGCTTCCTGGCTGATTAGGGCTGAAAGCCCGAAACCGGCCCTAGGATGCTTGTTTCCAGTCCAGGGAGGACCTGCCCTGGCAGTTCAGGCTGGACTGTTCCCATTGGGCGCAGGGTCAAGACTGATTTGCATATGGCTGGGTCCAAACTGGAATGCCATGGTGAGCAAAAAAACGATGGCTTTAGGCCCAGATCTCTGTACTGGGGTGAATGTATGACATTGTTCTGCATTCTTTCCATTAATTGTTCTTTTTTCATTTGTCACCCCGAGTGGGACGGGTATGCCCAGACTTGGGTCCCGTGCTCTCCATGCCACTGGAGTCATGCTATCCTGGCTCATGAGGGCTGAAAGCCCGAAACCGGTTCTAGGATGCTTGTTTCCAGTCCAGGGAGGACCTGGCCTGGCAGTTCAGGCTGGACTGTTCCCATTGGGCGCAGGGTCAAGACTGATTTGCATTGGCTGGGTCCAAACTGGAATGGTATGGTGAGCAAAAAAACGATGGATTTAGGCCCAGATCTTTGTACTGGGGTGAATGTATGACATTGTTCTGCATTCTGTCCATCAATTGTTCTTTTTGCGTTTGTCACCCCGAGTGGGACAGGTATGCCCAGACGTGGGTCCCGTGCTCTCCATGCCACTGGAGTCATGCTATTATGGCTGATGAGGGCTGAAAGCCCGAAACCGGTCCTAGGATGCTTGTTTCCAGTCCAGGGAGGACCTGGCCTGGCAGTTCGGGCTGGAATGTTCCCATTGGGCGCAGGGTCAAGACTGATTTGCATATGGCTGGGTCCAAACTGGAATGGCATGGTGAGCAAAAAAACGATGGATTTAGGCCCAGATCTTTGTACTGGGGTGAATGTATGACATTGTTCTGCATTCTGTCCATCAATTGTTCTTTTTGCATTTGTCACCCCGGGTGGGAAGGGTATGCCCAGACGTGGGTCCCGTGCTTTCCATGCCAATTGAGTCATTCTATCCTGGCTGATGAGGGCTGAAAGCCCGAAACCGGTCCTAGGATGCTTGTTTCCAGTCCAGGGAGGACCTGGCCTAGCAGTTCGGGCTGGACTGTTCCCATTGGGAGCAGGGTCAAGACTGATTTGCATATGGCTGGGTCCAAACTGGAATGGCATGGTGAGCAAAAAAACGATGGATTTAGGCCCAGATCTCTGTACTGGGGTGAATGTATGACATTGTTCTGCATTCTGTCCATCAATTGTTCTTTTTGCGTTTGTCACCCCGAGTGGGACAGGTATGCCCAGACGTGGGTCCCGTGCTCTCCATGCCACTGGAGTCATGCTATCCTGGCTGATGAGGGCTGAAAGCCCGAAACCGGTCCTAGGATGCTTGTTTCCAGTCCAGGGAGGACCTGGCCTGGCAGTTCGGGCTGGACTGTTCCCATTGGGCGCAGGGTCAAGACTGATTTGCATATGGCTGAGTCCAAACTGGAATGGCATGGTGAGCAAAAAAACGATGGATTTAGGCCCAGATCTCTGTACTGGGGCGAATGTATGACATTGTTCTGCATTCTGTCCATCAATTGTTCTTTTGCATTTGTCACCCCGAGTGGGACGGGTATGCCCAGATGTGGGTCCCGTGCTCTCCGTCCCACTGGAGTCATGCTATCCTGGCTGATGAGGGCTGAAAGCCCGAAACCGGTCCTAGGATGCTTGTTTCCAGTCCAGTGAGGACCTGGCCTGGCAGTTCGGGCTGGACTGTTACCATTGGGCGCAGGGTCAAGACTGATTTGCATATGGCTGGGTCCAAACTGGAATGGCATGGTGAGCAAAAAAACGATGGATTTAGGCCCAGATCTCTGTACTGCGGTGAATGTATGACATTGTTCTGCATTCTGTCCATCAATTTTTCTTTTTTCATTTGTCACCCCGAGTGGGACGGGTATGCCCAGACTTGGGTCCTGTGCTCTCCATGCCACTGGAGTCATGCTATCCTGGCTGATGAGGACTGAAAGCCCGAAACTGGTCCTAGGATGCTTGTTTCCAGTCCAGGGAGGACCTGGCCTTGCAGTTCGGGCTGGACTGTTCCCATTGGGCGCAGGGTCAAGACTGATTTGCATATGGCTGGGTCCAAACTGGAATGGCATGGTGAGCAAAAAAACGATGGATTTAGGCACAGATCTCTGTACTGGGGTGAATGTATGACATTGTTCTGCATTCTGTCCATCAATTGTTCTTTTTGCATTTGTCACCCTGAGTGGGACGGGTATGCCCAGACGTGGGTCCTGTGCTCTCCGTGCCACTGGAGTCATGCTATCCTGGCTGATGAGGGCTGAAAGCCCGAAACCGGTCCTAGGATGCTTGTTTCCAGTCCAGGGAGGAACTGGCCTGGCAGTTCAGGCTGGACTGTTCCCATTGGGCGCAGGGTCAAGACTGATTTGCTTATGGCTGGGTCCAAACTGGAATGGCATGGTGAGCAAAAAACCGATGGATTTAGGCCCAGATCTCTGTACTGGGGTGAATGTATGACATTGTTCTGCATTCTGTCCATCAATTGTTCTTTTTGCAGATATCTGGAGGGTACAGCATGAAGCAGACAGAGAATACTCCTTCTTCTCTCTGATCCATCAAGTACACACTAGAATTGACACCTTCTTGTGCCCCTCGGCCTTCAGTGGCTCCATTATTGATACTGAATATTTAGAGCGCACTATTTCCGATCATAGCCCACTACTGATGACACATCGGCCCCTGGAGAGGCGCCCCCCGATCCCCTCATGGAGGTTTTTACCCGCTGACGCTGGAGGACGCCCCGTTCAGGACCTCCTTGGGCACACTTATTGAGTTTTACTTTCCCACTAATGCACATAGGGCTTCTTCCGCCCTGGTGGAATGGGAGGCATTTAAAGGGTTGGTGAGGGGACACTGCATGGGTCAGTCCATTGGGGTACAGAGAGAAATCCGTCAAGAACTATTAGAACTAGAGGGACAGCTACGTCAACTAGATAATGCCCAGGGTCTTGACCCCACCTCCTTGTTAAAACTGCAGGAAACGCGTGCGAGCTACAATACAGTATTTGAAAGGTTGAGGTGCCATAATTACAAGGAACACCTGGACAGGGTACAAAAAGAGGAGGGGAGAGCTGGCCGTCCTAGCTTGGTTGATTACAGCGGAGACCCGTGGGTCACCAATCACACAACTTCGGGCGGAAACAGGAGATCTAGTGTATAATCCTGAGGGAATTAATGCTTTATTCAAGAATATTATGAGAGATTGTATACCTCCCCAGCTGCGGTCTCCCAAACACTTATTGGGGACTTCTTGGACCCCCTGTTGCTTTGGACAGTGGACGAACGGGTGCAGGAGGAGTTGGGGGCCCGGTGACCCTGCAAGAAGTACGCGCTGCCATTGCAGATATGGCACCTGGTAAGACGCCGGGACCTGATGGCCTCCAGGCAGAATTTTAGAAAAGATATGCTGCCAATCTAGAGCCGCGACCAGTGACTTTATATGCGGAATCTCTCAGACTCGGCAAGCTCCCCGATACTACCCAGAACGCGCTTGTGATTCCCCTCCCTAAGACCAAGGAGATAGGTGCTCGGGTGGTGGATTTTAGGCCCCTTTCCATGCTCAACTTAGATTTCAAAATTCTTAGCAAGGTTCTGGCGGGCAGGTTGCTTCCTCATATGAAATCCCTTATTCACTCTGACCAGACTGGCTTTATCCCCTCCCGCAGTACCTCTTACAATCTGCGTAGGCCTTATTCTATTCTCTATCACTCGGATGTGACATCTCTGCAGCAGGCTGCAGTGCTTTCAATTGACCTGGAAAAGGCATTTGATTTAGTCTGCTGGGAATACATGTTTGAAACAATGCTGTGCAGGGGCCTTGGGAGTGGCTGGGTGAAGTGGGTACAGCTCCTCTATGCGTCTCCTTCGGCACAGGTTAAAACAGGTAAAACAATTTCCAGTCAATATAGGATCTCCCAAGGAACCCGACAGGGATGCCCTCTCTCTCCCCTCCTGTTTGCCCTAGCAATTGAACCTTTGCTGAGAGGGCTCGCCAGAGAGGCGAGGGGATGGGCCTTAGGATGGGTGAGCGGGCCCACACTATTGCTCTCTATGCCGATGATCTGCTGATTTACCTGGGGGAAGCAGTGACAGGCACTGCCTCGGCAATGCAGCTCCTGGAGAGATTTGCACACATATCAGGCCTCCGGTTTAACAGAGCAAAGACGTATTTGTTCCCGGTGGCGGGTCCCATGCCTAGACCCGCGGCCCTGATGGATGACATCAATTGGACCCCCCATTCATTCAAGTATCTCGGCATTCACATCTTCCACTCAGTGGAGGACCTGAGGGAAGGAAATTTGAATAGAGCCCTGCGGTCCCTTAGATCCTGTGTTCATTTTTGGCACACCCTGCAGCTGCCCATAATGGCTAGGATCTAAAATGGTCTTGCTGCCCGACTCCTCTATTTTTTTTGTTAATCTCCCAGTCCTACTGCCCCCGGGTTGGTTCCGCCCGCTAAATTCCCTACTACGCGATTTAGTGTGGGGGAGATGGGCGACGGAGAGTGTAATTGAAGATGGTACAACGCCCTATGACAGAAGGTGGGTTGGGGGTACCGAATTTTGAGTTTTATATGCTGGCCGCCCAACTGCAATGGTTAGCACAATGGCTGGAGGGAGTGAATGAGGAGGGTGCCTGATTAACGGAGCTTGGGGCATACCCTAGCTTGCTACTAGCCAAATTACTGGACCCGCAATCGCTGTCCCTTACTGCTTGATACTGCAAAATGCAGCCTTACAGACATGGAAAAGATGTCTGACCAAACTGTAGGGGCCCCCGAAGTATTCCCCTATGTAGCCGATGGTGGGCCTGCCCCTTGGGGAGCCTCGGACGATATTCTCAATTGAACAGTTGGCGCCTTGGACAGCGGCGGGTTTGGTGAACGTGGGGGATTGCTTTTTGGATAACGTGTTGATCCCTTTTGGGGAGTTGGTGGATGGAAGTGGTCTCCCCCCGGGGGAGTTCCTACAATATGAAGCCATGACCCGCACCTTTTGCCAGCTTTGGGGGAAGGGAAGGGAGAAACCTGAAACCCACCCAGTGCTGCATTCGCTGATCACTCTGGGCTCCGCAGGGCATCAGGTGGAAGGGTTCTACGCTACTCTGCTCACTGCATCTCTCGCTCCTTTGACTGGGTTGCGAGGGAGATGGGAGAGGATTGTGGACGGGAAATTATCTGACGTAGAGTGGAGGAAAATTTTGCAGTACCCTAAGAAGATCTCCCGAAACACCCGCCAGAAATATATACAATTCAACTTTACACACATGACCTACATGACACCTCACCGCCTCAACATCACTTATGGAGGGGACGTACGTAAATGCCCATGGTGTGCCCAAATAGTTGCAGACTTTATTCATATGACATGGGAATGTCCATCTATGCGTACATTCTGGGAAGCAATCTTAGCAAAAATCAAAGACGCTTTGGGAAGGGAGTTAGCCCTCACAGTGCGGGTATGCTTGCTGGGACTTTTTTTCCTGGCCACATAAATGCACGGTCGGGAATAGACTGTTAGATCTGGCCATGGGACTAGCCAAGCGAAGAATTGCGCTAGAGTGGAAGTCTGCAGTTGGACCTCAGGTTGCAAGTTGGAACCGAGACGTGATTCGCTGGGCTGGGGCTGAAAGTAGAGCACTGAACTGGGAGGAATCTAGGAGAGTGCGGAAACACCCCATAGCTGAGCTCTGGAAAGAAGCATTGGTGATGTGGGAGACGCCGACACAAACAAGTGGCAAGGAGGGGGGGAGTGGAAGTGAGTAGGAATAAATGGAAGCATGGTGTTGCAGTACTCCCGTCCCAACCATGAGATAGGAGGTTAGCATATGCTATTGAACTACAGGACTATCCCTTACCTAACAAAGGAATATGGAATTGTGAAGGACATTAGTATAACTTGAATGACCCTCCCAGTCCACCCAGGTGCCCCTGACTGGGCACTACAGTTTGGTTACCCCAAGTAGGATACATACACTTACATAAAAGTTCCACCCTTCTGCACAAGTTTTCGTTAAAGGTTGAAGTTATTGTTTTTCCACAAGCATGAAGAATAATGCTATGATGTAGAGTAGATGGCCGCTGCCTACCTAACAGTTTCCGAACAGATTGCGAACCACATAGCGGAATAGATACTTGTTTGTTTGTGATCGGGACACTCTACCAAAATGTACTTTGGTGTAAACGAATGTATAAATAAAGAGCTAGACACACACCCTGTGAACTCGAAGATGTATAAACTGCTGTAACCCTGTAATGCAATAACTGTAACTGAAACATAGGCAGATTCTTGTAAGTGATACTGTTCAATGCAAAATGCCAATAAAAACATGCTTTAAAAAAACGGGAAAAAATATATAAGAATCTGAGACCTTAACCACTAGGCCACATTGACTCTTCACTGGTTGGTTCCATACCTTACATATGACAATCAAATCAAATCCCCAAGCCTACATAGTATGATAGGTTAGTGTACACCTACAGTAACATCCTTTACAGTGTTGAATGGAAAGGCTGGGAGAGGGAGAAAGAGAAGGTTTTATTCTCTGGGGTAAGACGTACTTAAAAGGGATATATTGAACCAAGGAGAAAATGTTTTTGCAACCTTTCTGAAAGATATTATTATTGTTTTAACTGAGCACACAGGACCAAAGAAACACAAGGAATTGAACACAAACTTCAGAGTAAGAGTCGAAGACCTTAACCGCTAGGTCACATTGACTCTTTACTAATCTGGCTCAAACCTTATATATGACATTCAAATCGAAATCACAAGCAAATGTAGTTGTCACGGGAGCTCCTTGAAAGGCTATACTGCGGCGGTAATAAGGCTATAGAGACCAATTATATTCAAATGCTATGTACTGTTCCTTTTATTTTGGGTATACGATGGCACAACAGTCAGTTGAGATATCCCTTGAGTCTTGGTTAAAGGGTCGCTCCCGAAGTCACCAAGGATCCACAAGAGGTAGGGCAGGTTCACTGACTTCCAGCGTTGTCCCGGGCGTAAGGAAACGAAAGAAAACAAAACAAAACCAGGGTCAGTGGGAAGGACTAAAAACCTTCCTTGCACAGGGTAGGGATCGTGAGGGAAGTATCACCCGATTCCAGCACCTTGTGAGACGGTGTTTTGGTGTTATTGTGTCCTCCCTCTATAACGTTCCCTTCCCCTCCCAGTGGCCTGAAAAGCCCTGCAGCCTGGATCGTACCTTGTCTAGTCACCCTCCTCCAGGAGAGTGGCGGGGCAATGCGCGGTCTCGTTGGCCTCCTGGCATGACGTTCTCGTCTGGGACCGCGTGTCCGGTTTCGTCTTTCCTCTTCTTCTGGGGGCTTGCTCCACCTGTCAGATTCGTCGTCTCCTGCTCCTCTTCCGCCGCCTTTGCCTCTACTTCCCGTATCGTCACGGCGTCTGGCGTCCTTCTCCTGTCGCGGTTCTCCTCTGAGAGGGCCGTCGTAGCCAGTGTCATCTGCCACGCCCCTCGGGGCTCCTCCTGTTGGCTGCTGAGGTGATTCTTAAAGGGCTCCTCCACAGCCTGCGTACGGAGTGATAGTACGTCAATTATGTTGTCGATAGGGGAGTAAGGCACTACAGTCAGCTGTTCCTCTTCCGTCTCCTGACAGCAGTTCCATAGGTTAGTGTACACCCACAGTAATATCGTTTACAGTGTTGAATGGAAGGACAGAGAGAGAGAGAGAGAGAGAGAGAAAGAAAAAAGATTTTTTTTTTCTCTGGTGTGAGACGTAGTTAAAAAGTGATACATTCAAATAAGGTGAAAAAAATTCCAGCTTTTATCAAAGAAATTACCATTGCCTTTACATTGAGCACTCAGAACCAATGAAAAATGAGGACTTGAACACTTTGGGGCCGATTCCGATCTGGGTCGGAAAACTCTCCGACCGAGCCGGATCCGGAGAGATTTCCGACCGAGCCGGACTCCTGCAGTCCGACCGAGCGAGTACGATGCGGCCGCATGCTGCCGGACTCGATTCGGTCGGACTCCCATTGAAGTCAATGGGAGCCGGTCGTACGACGCGTACATGGGCTCCCTTTGACTGAATGGGTACGTCGCGAACAAGTGCGCCCCTACAGTGTGTATGCGTCGGTGCAACCCGCACCGTACATGCATGTTTAGGGGGCCCTTGGGTCCCCCTGTGTTCGACTCGTAAGGCTACGGGTGAAGGGGGTCCGGCATGGACCCCCAAGTCCGGCTCCGGGAGCTTTCCGAGCCGGACGCTCCGACTTCGATCCGGCTGTCCGACGCGTACATCGTACTCGCTCGGTCGGATAACGTCTCCATTGCGTGGTGCGATTCGCTTCCGTACGAGTCAGTCGGAGCGGTTCGGATCCGAGAACGGTCCGGTCGGAACACACGCGTACATTCGCATCGTACTCGCTCGGTCGGACAGCTGTACGAGTCGGTCGGAAAAAACGCGTACGGCTCCTACTTTTTCCGGCCGGATCCCGTTCGGAGAGCTTCCGACCGAGATCGGAATCGGCCCCTTTACCTTCAAAATAAGAGTCTAAGGTGCCAATCACGATGGTGGGCGGATCGCCCCCGCCGGGCCGGCGGTGGTCACCGCCGGCCCGGCGGGGGCGATCCGACCGCCATCCAGACAGCAAAGACCCCCGCCATATCATGATGGCTGGGGGGTCCGCGGCGGACGGAAAGACCGTCCGCCGCTTCTCCGCTGGTCGACTCGTCGACCGGCGGAAACGTGCTGAATATGGTGGCGGTGTCTGGAAGACACCGCCATCCATATTACGATGCAGCCTGCGCGCAGCCTTTCCATGGCTGCATTGCCGCCATGGAAAGGCTGGCGGTTCCTGCTGTTGGGGGCCCGTTGCGTGTTGGGGGGCTGGGGGGTACCTATGGTACCCCCCTGCATTTGCATGTACAATGTGGCAGGCACCGCGCGGTGCCTGTCACGTTGTGCATGTAAATGCACAACATGTATTTTTACATTGTGGCGGGTGCTGCTTGCAGCACAGCCCGCCGCAATGTAAAAATACGGGATGCGCCCGCCAGTGTGGCGGGCGTATCCTAATGTGTATTGCGGGACCGCCGCACCTATGGCGGGCGGTCCCTTTTGCAAGTCCGCCCGCCATCGTGATCGGCCCTTAAGACCTTAACCACTAGGCCACAGGGACTCTTTACTGGTCTGTTTCAAACCTTATATATGACATTCAAATCAAATGCCCAAGCCTATATAGTGTAATAGGTTAGTGTACACCTACAGTAATATTGTTTACAATGTTGAATGCAACGACAAAGAGAGAGAAGATTTTTATTCTCTGGGTAAGACGTACTTAAAAAGAGATAAATTGAAACAAGGTAAAAAACAAAATATTTTCCAACCTTTATGAAAGAAATTGCCGATGTTGTAGCGGTAAACAGTCAGAATATTGAGTAGGAAATGTCGACTTGCACTAATATCGAGTGCAAAATATCGTGATACAGAAATATCGACTACCAGAATATCGTAGTCAAGAATATCGAGTTTAAAGTAAGAAATATTGTTTTCCAAAATATCGAAGTCAATAATATCGTTTGCAAAAATATTGGGGCCGATTCCGATCTCGGTCGGAAGCTCTCCGAACGGGATCCGGCCGGAAAAAGTAGGAGCGGTACGTGTTTTTTCCGACCGACTCCCACTGCAAGGGTGGCATGCTTCATGGTGGGATAACTGGGCTGGGGGGAGAAGGAGGTCCGTATGTCAACCAAATACCACCAATGCTGGTCATGCACACACCTCAACATCCACATTGAAATGCATCAGGTTGGCAGGACAATGAGCCACACCAATATCAACCTCTGACTGTGACAACTTAGGACAATGCAATGTACTGGGCCGCATCCAGAGGTACAGTCACAACTGTCAGGTGTTTGAACCATTGATGCCTGCAGAAACATAACATACATTGTGTGTGTCTTCCAAAAACAGGTGATGATGGGGACACAGCAGCAGATGAGGAGGAGTCCCTGTCCCAGGCTCCGGGGGACCCTGAGCTCTCTGGTGTGGAACAGCCTCTGCCCTCATCGGATGGCGACGACCAACCTGGCACCTCCGGTGTGAGTCATCATGCAGTACCAGCAGGACCACCATCTGCACCCCCTGCACCCATTCCTCCAACATCTGCCAACACACAGACCACCCCCGCCAACACGGACAGACCAAGGACACTGGATGACAACAGCACAGGGACCCCAGCCCACCGTGAAGCAACGGACAACAACCCCAGTACCAACCCCCACGGGGGCCTAGGGTCACCTGTGCGTGCCACCGCAGCTCCCGCACGTGTGGCCAGGGGTGGTGGGAGGGGTGGTAGGCAGAGGTCGCTGTTTGCAGAGGGGTCTGGACTGCATGATGACCCACAACTGGCACGCATTGCTGATGCGTACCAGAATAGCACCGGAGAGGTCAGCCAGGTAGTGGGGATCCTCAAGGACATTCAACAGCAGCAGGCTGCCCATCATGCCCGCTGGACTCCCACATGTCCCGTGTGGAGACACACATGTCTGGCACGGAGTCCAAGTGGGACACATTGGAAGAACTGACAGCGGTGCAGAGGGACATATTGACATGCCTCCGCCAGATTAGCACCAACATGTCCACACCTCCCTGTGTGCCCACAACATCTGGTGCCACAACAACTGCAACTGCCACAGGGAGGAGGATGACTCTGGTGGAGAGTCCTCTGCACCGCAGCGGCCTGCACGTGAGGGTCCCCCAGAAAGAAGAGGGGTCGTCCGAGGAAGGACAACTGAGAGGCAGATGGCCATGTACATCCCCCAGGAACCCAACACCTGTTCTGGAAATTCTCCTTTGTGTGCAAACTGTTCACCCTGTCGAATGCAACCCAACTCTCCCACATGACATGGGGAGTTTAAGTTGGACTAATGTATCAGATGACTGTGGACTTTACTCAGGACATTTCTGCTACCAACACTTCCAACTCATCTGGGAACTTTGGATTCCAATACCAATGTACAGCACCCACCATCCTGTGCACTATACTCACACATGTATGTAAATAAACTCACTAATACACCATACTTGCCTCTGTTGTGATTCCAACGTTGTTTCTGTCATGGAGATGATGAACTGACAAATGACACTGTGGTTGCTAACTGCCACAGCAAGTTCAACACCGTCATGTGAGTCATGGCGACGTGACACATATGAGGGAGACACACCACTAGGGCTACACAACACATAGACACCAGGGCCATCTGACTCATCGCCTACACTGATGTTGCCAGGAAATACAGTGGAATGCACAGACACCACACCTATTCAGAGTCTGTGTTAAGTAGCCCACAGGTGCAGTATGCAAATGTCAATCAGATGTGTGACCACAGACAACACACATCCCAAAGTGAAGCACAGGTTTATTGCACATTTGTAACATGTTGTTTCCACTACAAATGCAAGGTAATCCCACGTGGCAGTGGCCACACAGTCAACAAGTGTAGAAGAAATAAAGTCCAGGGTGTGTGGCACATCACCTGTAGGGAAACGACTGCTTCCACCCTGAAAGCTGAATCATGGTGTTGGGGGATCCGAGTTGACCAAACAACTCTGAAAGTACCCTGTGAAGGACAGACATGACACACAGTCAAAAGCACTGAAGAACAGGACAGAACTGCAATACTCATGCCCAATACATGTCACAAGATACCTACACAAAACCAAGTTAGCATGTCAACACTGTTGGGGAGTACAGACTACCTGTAAGGACACATCGCTGCACGCATCCAGTCAAGTAGCACATGGCCACACTCAAACAGCACCAGAGCACCACCCACACATATCATGCAAACTCACACCATTGACATGACATCTCTGTATACTCACATTCAGTTGAAGAAGTTGGTGATGAGCTGTGTGCGGACATCACCCTCATCATCATCATCATCACTGGCATCGTGGCCCAGGCCAGGATCCTCCACAGGTGGCGGATGTTGGTCATCGTCATCCAGGATGAGAGGCAACTCCTTCCGCACTGCCAGGTTGTGTAGCATGCAGCAGACGATGACAATCTTGCACACCTTTGCTGGGGCATATGGGAGGGCCCCTCCTGTCTTGTCTAGGCAGCGGAAGCGGCTCTTCAGGAGACCAAATGTCCGCTCGATCACTCTCCTGGTCCGACCATGTGCCTCATTGTAGCGCATCTGGACTGGTGTCACAGGGTTCCTGAGGGGTGTCAGCAACCACGGCATGTTGGGGTATCCGGAGTCACCTACATATAGGCAATTGCACATTAGCTGAGTTGGAAAAGAGGGTGGAATACAACATTGCAGAACATACACAATGGTACAAAGTCAGTACACACCGACAAGCCAGGCACGCTGGTTCTGCATCTGTGACATCATCCTCGGGATGCGACTACTCCTCATCACGTAGGCATCGTGTGCAGAACCGGGGAAACGGGCACACACGTGTGAGATGCTCATATCTGCAAGACATACCACCAGAGCATTGATCGAATGCTAATGTTTCCTGTTCCTGTATGCCTGTTCATGGGCCTGTGGTGGTACCAAAGCCACATGTGTCCCATCAATGGAGCCAATGACATGTGGCATCCTCCCCAGGGCATAGAAGTCACTCTTGACGTTTAGGGAAATAGATGTACTGGTTCAGGTATCTCAACATTGCCGCCAAAACATCGCGTAGCACACGGCTGAACATGGTCTGTGACATCCCACCAGCAGACGCCACAGTGTGTTGAAAGGTACCGGTGGCAAAGAAGTGTAGGGCTGCCATCACCTTCACCTTGGGGGTCAGCGCTGTAGGGTATGGCCGGCCAGGTTGCAAATGTGGGGCCAACCGCACCGCCAATTCCTCAATCAGCGCCCTGTTGAAGCGGTACCGTCGGATGCAGTCACGTTCAACCATCGTTGCAAGGTCTGGGAATGGTCTATGGACAGCTGGTGCCCTGCAGTGCATAGGTGAAGAAAGAAAGATTGTCAGTCACCCCACATATGTGGCATAGACCATACTCAATATCACATGATACATCATTACGAGACACAAGTACCTGATGTGTGTCCGTTCTGTATGGACAGATATGGCACCTACATGGCCAACATCTAACATCACAGTTCAACATGTGTTGACAACAAGTTCCAGGTTGTGCTATGGGAAATCATTAGGCTGTGTCACAGTACCCATGTACTGCTGTCACGTTCCAAACACACACCACAGTGACATGTGAGGACAGATGTGCCACAGGCATCACAGCTCATTGACAGGTAGATTCCCAGGGACCCTGTATTGCCACATGGACACTGGCATGACATGGCGTATCATGTACACGTCAGCAAAACAACCATGACTCCCACAGGTAGTGGCCCCTGTTGCCTCTGCAGGACAGACATGGACGTCTGTGACACACACACGCACATCAAAGTCCATGCACAAACAACGTGGATGTGGAGACTGTCTCCCATTGTGCACATGGAATAAGAGACATCGGAAACACAACATGCACACAGACTGTGGAGGGCCATCACTATTGTGGCAATGGGTCACCCTGTGACGTACATACCTTCCCACATGGAACTCTGGGGGTATGTGACATGACATACACATACACAACCTGGAAATGTGACCATGACCATATGCTATGCTCTGAAATGAACAGTTGCACACCACAGTGGTCATGTGCACAACACACAAAGGTTTCTGTCCCCATGAAGACGTGCACAGCCTGGGAGTGGCTGCCCCCAAGTGCCACCCAAAAAACCACATGTTGACCCCCATACACAGAAAAGGTAATGCAGCCTTACATGCCTTAGGATACAGTGTGGACAGGCAGTGGTGTTGTAGGTGTGCCCCTGAGTCCCTGGCAAGTAGATGTGGCTGGCATACGTTCACCAGTGACAACCATGGTGACATATGCGAGTGACTTGTACAGGGACGCGTTGTACAGCAATGGACCGATCCGTGTGCACGCATTGGCCATTGCATATGATGTGAACGGATACGCGTCGTACAGCAATGGACCGATCGGTGTGCGCGCATTGGCCATTGCATATGATGTGGACGGATGTGTGTTGTCATCCGAAATACGCGTTGTACAGCAATGGACCGATCGGTGCGCACGCATTGGACATTGCATATGATGTGAACGGGTACGCGTTGTACAGCAATGGACCGATCGGTGCGCACGCATTGGCCATTGCATATGATGTGAACGGATACGCGTCGTACAGCAATGGACCGATCGGTGCGCACGCATTGGCCATTGCATATGATGTGAACGGATGCGTGTTGTTTTTCGAAATACGCGTCGTACAGCAATGGACCGATCGGTGCGCACGCATTGGCCATTGCATATGATGTGAACGGATACGCGTTGTACAGCAATGGACCGATCGGTGCGCACGCATTGGACATTGCATATGATGTGAACGGGTACGCGTTGTACAGCAATGGACCGATCGGTGCGCACGCATTGGCCATTGCATATGATGTGAACGGATACGCGTTGTACAGCAATGGACCGATCGGTGCGCACGCATTGGCTATGGCCTGGCATGGCAACGGACGCGTTTTCGAAGCTTTAACGAGTGTGATGCAGTGAATTCAGTTGGCCACCCACAACAATGTTGCAAATTCATGGGTGTCATGAAGTTGAACTTTTGAAGGATGCTGTGGGCGTGTATAAGTGGTGCAATTCCATGGATTGGCTAGATTTAGAAGATGCAAACGACTTGGACCTATCACTTTGGACACATGGGACAGTATCTGCCTCTGCAGCACACATATAATGCTGGCTGTTCCCCTGAGAGCTCACTTGCCTGCACTACATGCTCCAGGACGACATCTGCCACCAACACTGCTGCTGTCTCTGCATCCTCTGGCTACTGCAATGGCACGTACTGTGGAGAGAGCGCCAGCCTTCAGCACTGAGGAGAACCAGGCCCTGCTGGACAGCCTCCTTCCACAGTACAGCAAGCTGTATGGGAAACCAGGGGAGCAGGTGAGTGTGCTGTCCACTGCCTTACTAAATGTGCATGTTGTGTGACTAGCAAGACTTACAGTGTGCACACCACTGGCTAGCATGCTCACTGAGTAGTTGTCACCCCCCAAAGTGTGTAGTTACATGCACTGAACAGGTATAGTGCAGTGACAGTGCATTCCAACAAGGTTTGACTTCCCAGGCAATGATACCATGTAGTAACTGCTGGCAAACTGTTCATAGCCATCGTTGCACTGCCTGTGTACATCATATGCCCCTGTGACTGAGACATGTATATCCAACTGTGTGATGCACGGATATGTTGCATGTGTAGTAATGGCCTTTTCACTTTGTCATCCTCACAGGTTGATGCCCACCAGAAGCAGGAAATCTGGCTGACCATCGCCCGGGCAGTAAGATCCGTGGGGGTCTACAAGCGCCGGATCCGCAACTGCCAGAAGAGGTGGCAGGACCTTCGGGGCTGGACCCGGAGGATCGCAAGGGTCCAGCTGAAGCTGTCGCCTCCTCGCAGGAGGGGCGGACACCGGACCCTGACCCCCCACATGCTCAGGATCCTGGTGGTGGTCTTCCCTGACCTGGATGGGCAGCTGAAGGCCAGACAGCAGCAAGGAGGGGGTGAGTCCATGACTGCACTATAAACTTTGTCTGACATGCTATGTGCCCTCCTCTGGCCTGGTTAAACTTCCACAGTACATCAGTCTTGTGGTCCAAGACACATGTCCCTCAATTGTGACATGCCCACTCCTCATCTGATACCCAGGTGTGGCCCTTACAGTCAGGAAATTGTGTCACTTGGGTACTGTGTCCTTGCATTTTGCTTAGCTCAAGGTGGGGGACAGCATTTGTTCCTGTAATTTTGTGGTGGGCTTCATGGGTGGGTCAATTGCTTACACAATGCCTGAGTTCTGACATGTAATCTGCGTGTAACTTTGATATGTGGTCCAATTGCTGATCTGACTCACCACATGTGCCTGGGGTATTTGGCACACCCCCATGCTGCGGGTGGGAACAATGTTTGGGCCTCAGGAGTATGTATATCAAGTGTGTCACACATGCTTAGCCACCTGCCTACTGTCCAGGGCTCATCCCTCTTTCACGTGGAGCAGGACAGTCATGCCTACTCCAGGGCATACAATATACTCTGTACTCTCACTCCCGTGTATCAGCTGACACGTTGTGCTCAGTGAAATGTTCCCTCAGGTGTCTGCCTCTGTGTCATTGTGCTGTGGCTTCGTTGTCAGGACTACTGGGGTGTTTATCGGTTAGGGCTCAGCATGCCATCTGAGATGTGACCATGAGAGACGATACTTGTGTGACATATAGGTGTTTTATCACTTGACTGTGCAGACTGGTGTATGTGACTGGGAAGTTCAGGCAGCTGTTTTTCATTCACAGCAGACTGTGAGGTGCTCAGGTTGAGAGAGTTGTGTTTCATGTCTCCCATATGTCCAATTGGTATGACGTGGACAAATAAGAGTTCAGATGATGTGGTTTGTGGGGGATGGACATGTGCACTTGTCAGCTACAGAACTTGCATTCCCCATGACCTAGGATTGTGACACAGTGCAGACTGTTGTTGGCTGGCTGCCCTGCCCATGTGACTGGAGACAGTGATGTATGACTTTGCAGGCATGCCTGTGCCATGGCATTAAACTTCCTAAGAGTGATCCTGCAGGGGAGTGACATGTGCTACATGCACCCCATTGTGGCATTGACTATCAGGACATGGGTGCATCATGGTGTCTGGTGCTGGTATGCATTACATGCATTTCAAATTCGACTCTGGCCATCCCTTTATCCGGACACCTGTACTGACTCAGTGGCAAGAGATGTGATGTGTGCATGTTCACATACTTCACCGTGTTCTCTGCAATGTCCAACAACTGTGTAGGTGGTGCATGTGTCCACACTGGGGTATTACCATCCGACAGGCACCAGACAGATGGGTGCAAGGCCAGGAGGGATGTGAGTGCCATGGTTGACCATCAGACTGACAATTGGCTTCTCCTAATCTGTGTGAGCACTTTTGGCAATGTTCAACTAAGGATGCCAGGGCTTGCTCTGTAATGTGCTGTACTTACTGTGGTGTGTGCGGTCAGTGCAGGTGACTGATGTATGTCTGTTTCCCTAATTGTTTGCAGATACATCCACGGCCACAGGAGGGGACAGCTCCACGGACCAGGAGGAGCTGCAGAGCCAGACTGGGTCAGCAGCCGATGAGTGGTCGGAGGGACCCAGTGGCACGGAGGGCAAGGGGAGCCACACCGAGGAGTCCTCAGCACCATCCACCTCAGCTGAGGACCACAGCAGCTCGGAGGATGACTCCCTTGTGGAGGCGGGTGTCAGCAGCCACCACACCCCAGCTAGTATGGCTGGCCCCGCCGCCACCACCACCACCACCGCCCTCCCATCGGCTCCCATTCCAGAGGTCCGTGGAGGCTCCCGTGTTCGGGAGCGTGTCTCCTTCGTTGCCAGGCACCGCACCCCCTGCCCCTGTGTCCCCTGCTGCCCTGAGTGAGGAGTCTGTGTACTTACTTCGCCAGCTCCATGTAGGGCAGACATCAATGCTGAGTGTCCTCCATGCACACACCACTCTGTTGACACAGCTGGTGTCGTTCATGGAGGGCATCTCATCGGGCATGTCTGCCCTACAGAGGAGCAATAAGTCCATGGCCTCCTCCCTGACGGCAGCAGTGTCCCTCCTCCAACAGTCCCTCACCCCTCCTACCTCTGCCCCATCCACACTTCCTGGCACCCTACCTGTCCCAAGCACATGCACACCTGCACAATCACCCAAACACACAGACACGAGCAGCACAGAAACACCCAAAACAAAGTCAAAACGTGCACGCAAGCATCCTCAGGGGACTGATACCACACCCACAGGGGATGGGGAACAGACACACACACAGGCATCCACAGTCACTCCGCAGTCCTCCGATACCTCTCCCTCCAAGACCCCTTCCCTTGCCTCACCTGCAACCCCACCTACAAAGCAGCTCTTCCTCTGTGACCTCGGCCTCTTCCCCTCCGATCCAGCTGATCCAGCATACAGGGGGAAGAGGAAGTCCACCCACACAGAGGGGAGTGCCCCTCACCCCCGGACACCCTCCCCCAGGCACAGACAAACTGAGGCCCCCACCCGCAAGTCCCCCGGACCCGGAAGAGCAAGACCCCGCCACCGCCCTGCAGCTCAACCACACAGTCTCCTTCCTCCATCCCTCAGGCCCCCACAACACAGGTTCCCCCACCACACCCTGCCCCAGGTTCCCCCACCCACAGATACACCATCCCCAAAAGGATCCAGCCTTCTCCCCCTACCACTTGCTCTTCCAGCCCCACACCCCCGCTGCGCATGTTTGTGCCACTGGTGTGGAGACCGTGTCCTCCCCCTCTGTCCTGCCCACCTTACCTGAACCCCATTCTACTCCCCTGGAGATAGGCACTGCAGTGGAGTCCACTACCACCCCGTCTGACTTGGGCACTGCAGTGGGGAACCTGTCCACTCCATCTGGCCAGCCCACTGCAGTCGTGCCGGCACCCACACCATCTGACTCATGCCTCCCAGTTGTGCTGGCACACACCATGTCAGACACCTCCACTGCAGTTGTCAGTGACTCTCCAGCACCCACCACCCCTTCCTTGCCTCCTTCTGGTGAGCCCTGATCCTGTCCCTGCGGTGCCTGGCCTGCCCCCCGTATGCCCCTCCAAGGGGAATGTCCCTGGTCCGTAGCAGTGCAGGCAAGCAAAGGGTGACATCTGCCACTGTCACCCTGTTCGGACTTTACTGATGGACTGGCCATTGGCCTTTGTGTTTTTTCAGGACTTTCAATTTTACACCCACATATGCTGAATAAAGCTACTTTCTGTTCTCTAGTGGTTTTGCTTCAGATGTACATGATGTTGATGATGCTAACCATGCCCTTGCTGCAGTGATGGTGATTTTTGATATCAGGAAAATGAAGTGTTACTGTGCAGGACCCCATGTGGTCCAGGGGGAATGTGTCCTATCCTGGTGTGTATCCATGTCATCCTTTGCAGCAATATGAGGGTGTCATGTTTTCAATATTTGCCAATGGGATTTCCTACTTTTATTTGCAATATCACATCTGTGGCTTACACCCCTGCACATCTGTTGTGCTTGCCATTGTTCAATTTGTCTATTTCCCTGACCGTGTGACCATCTCCACTGGACATGCAAGTTTGGGCATCAATGGGGAAGGACTCATCTGTGTTATCAGTGCAACTTGCTATACATGTGTGTTGGATCTGTGCAGATGATTTCGGTGACACTCCCATGACCAGGCTGATGTGACGAGAGCCTTCATTTTGTGCTAATTGTTGACTGAGTGACCAAGTGTTCTGCTGACATGATAGAGCCCTGCAGAGACAACGTATGGCACAGCTTTCCTTACACAGGAGTGGAGTCCCCTCATGGCAGTGTGTAATTCCGTGACATTGCCTGAGCCCAAGTGTGTGTGTTGTGTGAGCATGTCTGTGTGTGTTCACTTCCATTTTGCTACGCAGGCTGGGATCCCTAGTGATGTTCCTGTTTGTGATGCTTGCTGAGTTGACCTATGTTCCCCCAAAATCTTCGCCCTGGGTTCTCTGGGATGTGGGTGCATGGCACATTACTGGTCATCAGGGTGTCATCCATAGGTGTGTTTGCTGTCAGGGCTGAGTTTGTGGGCAAACGCAGATGAGACACAGTCAGGATTCCCCTTGGCACTTGTTGGTTACACAAGTCATGTAATTTACAGTTTGTGGTAGCTTTCAGTGATTGTGACACGTTGTGTGTGTGACTGCTGCCACTCCTCAGGGTCAGAGCTGCAATGTTGGAAGTTGTCTATGTGTGTTCTTTGTGGGTGACCTTGGCTTCTTCATTGGTGTGTGACTGTGGCCGGGATCCCATTGGTTGGTGTGGATTTGACGTCATGCCCATGTACAGCGTACTGTGCAGTGTGTCAGACATTCACGAGTCTTGTTGACTGGCCATGTGTGATGGGTTTCTGCACCTTAGTTCCCACCACCACCCCTGGGATTGTCATGGGTGCATGTGCAATGTCACCAGTCCATGTGAGCTTCACTGCTGCACATTGGTGGAGATCAAGGTGTGTGGTGTTGAGTGTGTGCAAATGAGAGTTGTTGCACGGCTAGACCCCTACCTCCATATTGGCCTTGGCTGACAGGCCGTGCTGATTGATTTGTGCTTGTGTAGGTGTGATGGTAGTTTGTTGCTCAGGACACATGACTGTGGTTCACAGTGTGAACGACATCTAGCTTTGTCATCACAGTGGGATTATCATGCAGGCCAGTGTCACCACAATGTGGGGTCCCTGGGGGTAGTGCTGTGGTGGGTCTGTCTCTTGCTGTGTTAGTTGCTGTTCCTACAAGCTTGTGTGACATGTGTAATTTGGGCTCCCTCTCATCTAACAATGCCTGATTGCCCACATAGGGGAATCCGATCCATGAGTTACTTTTGTGTGGCACTGTATACACATCTGTGTAATTGGGATTCAGGCCCCTCATGTGTTGTGTGGTTGCCTGGGGACACTGGCACACCCCCCCATCACCTGTTGTGTTTGATATGCAGTGTGAGGCTGCCTGTTTGTGTTTGTGCATCTGCACCACTGCATTGGCATATCTTTAGTGTGCCATTGGCTGTATGTTGTTTGGTGGGTTTCCCCTGCTGTCCCTGGGACTCCTAGGTCATCAGTCAGCACAATAATCATGGTTTGTATGTCCCATTGCTGCCATGGTATGGTATTTGTTCACCTCACATATACAGTCTCCACAGGATATCTACATTTGTGTGTCCATTGGTGCAGAAATGTGTGTCTGCATTATGATGGTCACTTCTGTCATGGAGTTATTGATGAATGTTGACAATGTCAGCCCCCATGGGTGATGTTTGTCTGCACATGGCCAAAGGTATGTCTTATTTGCACTGCACTGTTTGCCTCACCCAATTTATGTTGCTATGGGACACAAGCACTACTATGCCACTGATGTGTTTGTTGTTCTGTGACCAGGAATCATCCATGCTGTTTGGCATTTGCAGCTTTTTCGATGACAACACTTACATTTTGGTCACTGTGATGATGGGGGGTTAGACCCCATTGCCACAATGTTCAAAATGTGCTTCAGGTATGGACCCCACACTTACATTTTGGTCACTGTGATGATGGGGGTTTAGACCCCATTGCCACAATGTTCAAAATGTGCTTCAGCTATGGACTCCACACTTACCTTTTGGTCACTGTGATGATGGGGGTTTGGACCCCATTGCCACAATGTTCAAAATGTGCTTCAGCTATGGACCCCACACTTACCTTTTGGTCACTGTGATGATGGGGGTTTGGACCCCATTGCCACAATGTTCAAAATGTGCTTCAGCTATGGACCCCACACTTACCTTTTGGTCACTGTGATGATGGGGTGTTAGACCCCATTGCCACAGTGGTCATGGTCTGCTTGCATTGTGGAGGCCACACACATTTATGTGTGACACATGTGATAGGGGGTCACATTGTATGTTCAATGTCATGTTCAGTGTTGTAGCCATTTGACACAGACTACACACGCTTGTCATGGTGTTGGGGGGATGTGTTTTTCTGACATTCCTTATGTTGGAGTATGCTGGTTGTGTCATGCATTACCCGTCCTATGAGTAGGGGTGGTGTTGGTGGTAGGCATCCATCCCCCTATGAGTGGGGATGATAGTAGTGACAGGCATCCAGGCCCCCCTGAGTAGGGGTGGTGGTAGTGGTAGGCATCCAGCCCCCCCTGAGTAGGAGTGGTGGTAGTGGTAGGCATCCAGCCCCCCATGAGTAGGGGTGGTGGTAGTGGTAGGCATCCAGCCCCCCTGAGTAGGGGTGGTGGTAGTGGTAGGCATCCAGCCCCCCATGAGTAGGGGTGGTGGTAGTGGTAGGCATCCATCCCCCTATGAGTGGGGATGGTAGTAGTGACAGGCATCCAGGCCCCCTGAGTAGGGGTGGTGGTAGTGGTAGGCATCCAGCACCCATGAGTAGGGGTGGTGGTAGTGGTAGGCATCCAGCCCCCATGAGTAGGGGTGGTGTTGGTGGTAGGCATCCATCCCCCTATGTGTGGGGATGGTAGTAGTGACAGGCATCCAGGCCCCCTGAGTAGGGGTGGTGGTAGTGGTAGGCATCCAGGCCCCCTGAGTAGGGGTGGTGGTAGTGGTAGGCATCCAGCACCCATGAGTAGGGGTGGTGGTAGTGGTAGGCATCCAGCCCCCCTGAGTAGGGGTGGTGTTAGTGGTAGGCATCCAGCCCCCCATGAGTAGGGGTGGTGTTGGTGGTAGGCATCCATCCCCCTATGTGTGGGGATGGTAGTAGTGACAGGCATCCAGGCCCCCCTGAGTAGGGGTGGTGGTAGTGGTAGGCATCCAGCCCCCCCTGAGTATGGGTGGTGGTAGTGGTAGGCATCCAGCCCCCCATGAGTAGGGGTGGTGGTAGTGGTAGGCATCCATCCCCCTATGAGTGGAGATGGTAGTAGTGACAGGCATCCAGGCCCCCCTGAGTAGGGGTGGTGGTAGTGGTAGGCATCCAGCACCCATGAGTAGGGGTAGTGGTAGGCATCCAGCCCCCCATGAGTAGGGGTAGTGTTGGTGGTAGGCATCCAGCCCCCTTGAGTAGGGGTGGTGGTAGTGGTAGGCATCCATCCCCCTATGAGTGGGGATGGTAGTAGTGACAGGCATCCAGGCCCCCTGAGTAGGGGTGGTGGTAGTGGTAGGCATCCAGCACCCATGAGTAGGGGTGGTGGTAGTGGTAGGCATCCAGCCCCCATGAGTAGGGGTGGTGTTGGTGGTAGGCATCCATCCCCCTATGTGTGGGGATGGTAGTAGTGACAGGCATCCAGGCCCCCCTGAGTAGGGGTGGTGGTAGTGGTAGGCATCCAGGCCCCCCTGAGTAGGGGTGGTGGTAGTGGTAGGCATCCAGCACCCATGAGTAGGGGTGGTGGTAGTGGTAGGCATCCAGCCCCCCCTGAGTATGGGTGGTGGTAGTGGTAGGCATCCAGCCCCCCATGAGTAGGGGTGGTGGTAGTGGTAGGCATCCATCCCCCTATGAGTGGGGATGGTAGTAGTGACAGGCATCCAGGCCCCCCTGAGTAGGGGTGGTGGTAGTGGTAGGCATCCAGCACCCATGAGTAGGGGTAGTGGTAGGCATCCAGCCCCCCATGAGTAGGGGTAGTGTTGGTGGTAGGCATCCAGCCCCCCATGAGTAGGGGTGGTGGTAGTGGTAGGCATCCATCCCCCTATGAGTGGGGATGGTAGTAGTGACAGGCATCCAGGCCCCCCTGAGTAGGGGTGGTGGTAGTGGTAGGCATCCAGCACCCATGAGTAGGGGTGGTGGTAGTGGTAGGCATCCAGCCCCCATGAGTAGGGGTGGTGTTGGTGGTAGGCATCCATCCCCCTATGTGTGGGGATGGTAGTAGTGACAGGCATCCAGGCCCCCTGAGTAGGGGTGGTGGTAGTGGTAGGCATCCAGGCCCCCTGAGTAGGGGTGGTGGTAGTGGTAGGCATCCAGCACCCATGAGTAGGGGTGGTCGTAGTGGTAGGCATCCAGCCCCCTGAGTAGGGGTGGTGGTAGTGGTAGGCATCCAGCCCCCATGAGTAGGGGTGGTGGTAGTGGTAGGCATCCATCCCCCTATGAGTGGGGATGGTAGTAGTGACAGGCATCCAGGCCCCCTGAGTAGGGGTGGTGGTAGTGGTAGGCATCCAGCACCCATGAGTAGGGGTGGTGGTAGTGGTAGGCATCCAGCCCCCCATGAGTAGGGGTGGTGTTGGTGGTAGGCATCCATCCCCCTATGTGTGGGGATGGTAGTAGTGACAGGCATCCAGGCCCCCTGAGTAGGGGTGGTGGTAGTGGTAGGCATCCAGGCCCCCCTGAGTAGGGGTGGTGGTAGTGGTAGGCATCCAGCACCCATGAGTAGGGGTGGTGGTAGTGGTAGGCATCCAGCCCCCCCTGAGTAGGGGTGGTGTTAGTGGTAGGCATCCAGCCCCCCATGAGTAGGGGTGGTGTTGGTGGTAGGCATCCATCCCCCTATGTGTGGGGATGGTAGTAGTGACAGGCATCCAGGCCCCCCTGAGTAGGGGTGGTGGTAGTGGTAGGCATCCAGCCCCCCCTGAGTATGGGTGGTGGTAGTGGTAGGCATCCAGCCCCCCATGAGTAGGGGTGGTGGTAGTGGTAGGCATCCATCCCCCTATGAGTGGGGATGGTAGTAGTGACAGGCATCCAGGCCCCCCTGAGTAGGGGTGGTGGTAGTGGTAGGCATCCAGCAACCATTAGTAGGGGTAGTGGTAGGCATCCAGCCCCCCATGAGTAGGGGTAGTGTTGGTGGTAGGCATCCAGCCCCCCATGAGTAGGGGTGGTGGTAGTGGTAGGCATCCATCCCCCTATGAGTGGGGATGGTAGTAGTGACAGGCATCCAGGCCCCCTGAGTAGGGGTGGTGGTAGTGGTAGGCATCCAGCACCCATGAGTAGGGGTGGTGGTAGTGGTAGGCATCCAGCCCCCCATGAGTAGGGGTGGTGTTGGTGGTAGGCATCCATCCCCCTATGTGTGGGGATGGTAGTAGTGACAGGCATCCAGGCCCCCCTGAGTAGGGGTGGTGGTAGTGGTAGGCATCCAGGCCCCCCTGAGTAGGGGTGGTGGTAGTGGTAGGCATCCAGCACCCATGAGTAGGGGTGGTGGTAGTGGTAGGCATCCAGCCCCCCCTGAGTAGGGGTGGTGTTAGTGGTAGGCATCCAGCCCCCCATGAGTAGGGGTGGTGTTGGTGGTAGGCATCCATCCCCCTATGTGTGGGATGGTAGTAGTGACAGGCATCCAGGCCCCCTGAGTAGGGGTGGTGGTAGTGGTAGGCATCCAGCCCCCCTGAGTATGGGTGGTGGTAGTGGTAGGCATCCAGCCCCCCATGAGTAGGGGTGGTGGTAGTGGTAGGCATCCATCCCCCTATGAGTGGGGATGGTAGTAGTGACAGGCATCCAGGCCCCCTGAGTAGGGGTGGTGGTAGTGGTAGGCATCCATCCCCCTATGAGTGGGGATGGTAGTAGTGACAGGCATCCAGGCCCCCCTGAGTAGGGGTGGTGGTAGTGGTAGGCATCCAGCACCCATGAGTAGGGGTGGTGGTAGTGGTAGGCATCCAGCCCCCCCTGAGTAGGGGTGGTGTTAGTGGTAGGCATCCAGCCCCCATGAGTAGGGGTGGTGTTGGTGGTAGGCATCCATCCCCCTATGAGTGGGGATGGTAGTAGTGACAGGCATCCAGGCCCCCCTGAGTAGGGGTGGTGGTAGTGGTGGCATCCAGCCCCCCCTGAGTATGGGTGGTGGTAGTGGTAGGCATCCAGCCCCCCATGAGTAGGGGTGGTGGTAGTGGTAGGCATCCAGCCCCCCCTGAGTAGGGGTGGTGGTAGTGGTAGGCATCCAGCCCCCCATGAGTAGGGGTGGTGGTAGTGGTAGGCATCCATCCCCCTATGAGTGGGGATGGTAGTAGTGACAGGCATCCAGGCCCCCCTGAATAGGGGTGGTGGTAGTGGTAGGCATCCAGCACCCATGAGTAGAGGTGGTGGTAGTAGTAGGCATCCAGCCCCCCCATGAGTAGGGGTGGTGGTAGTGGTAGGCATCCATCCCCCTATGAGTGGGGATGGTAGTAGTGACAGGCATCCAGGCCCCCCTGAGTAGGGGTGGTGGTAGTGACAGGCATCCAGCCCCCCCTGAGTAGGGGTGGTGGTAGTTGTAGGCATCCAGCACCCATGAGTAGGGGTGGTGGTAGTGGTTGGCATCCAGCCCCCCCTGAGTAGGTGTGGTGTTAGTGGTAGGCATCCAGGCCCCTATGGGTGTGTATGGCATTGGTGATAGCCATCCCGCCCCTATGGTTCTGCTGTTGCTAGTGTGCGTCATTTCTGCATCCCTATGTGTGTGTGACATATGTCGGGTATGTGTCGTTTGTTTGTGTTGTGGGTGTTTGACTTACCGTCTGCGCCGTACGCGTCCGTACCGGTTCCGGTAATAGATGTAGAGTATTGGTAGGACCTGCGCAATGGCATTCATGGTTGGTTCGTCTCGTTCGGGTTTCTCGTTGCTTCGACTCGTACTCGTCGCTGGCTTGTTCGTCTCGTAGCCGTGGATCGTCTTGTGGCGCGAATCGGAGCTTATGTGCGGCTCTCCCGGATGCTCTGACGTGCCGGACGTAGCGACGGGTTCGGCGCGTACGGAAGGCGCATCGTACTAGTCCGGCCGGAAGGTGCTGTGATTTTGCTTCCGTGCGACTCGATTCTGCACTTACGGATCCGGCTCGGGCGGGAAACAGGAGCTGGAATGGGTACGTACGGCTGGGTCGGGATCTGGGCAGTTATGCGCATCGTACTTGCTCGTTCGTAAGAATGTTCGAATCAGTCGGGAAACACGCGTTCGGCTTGGTTTTTTTCCGGACGAATAGTGTTAGGTGCGCTTCCGGCCGAGATCGGAATCGACCCCTGAGTCTTTACTAATTTATCTCAAACATTATATATGACATTCAAATAGAAATCCCAAGGCTAAGTTGTAGAATAGGTTAGTGTACACCCACAGTAATATCATTTGTTGAATGGAATGACAGACAGACAGAGAAAGAAAAACTATGGGGCTCATTATGATGGCGGGCAGTCCGCCCGCCATCATAGCGGTGCTGGGACCGCCCGCCAGACGTGCGGCGGTCCCACCATCCCAATTAGGATGCGCCCGCCAGTATGGCGGGCGCATCCTGACCTTTTTACATTGCGGACGGTGCTGCTGGCTGCAGCACCGTTCGCAGTGCCAAAATGCCACGATGTGCATTTCCATGTACAACGTGTCAGGCACCACGCGGTGCCTGCCACCTTGTGCATGGGAATGTAGGGGGGTACCACGGGTACCCCCCCAGTGCACAACTGGCTCCCCCACCACAGAGGGGGCCCGTAACGGGCCCCCCGAAGCCAACCTCCGCCAGCCTTTCCATGGCGGTTTCACCGCCATGGAAAGGCTGGCTGACGCCAGCATTGTGATCGGGCGGGTGGTGCCTACTAGGCACCGCCACCATATCCCCGGTTTGAACCGCTCCGCCAGGCAATCGCTACGATTGCCTTTGGCGGAAGTGTAGCGGGCGCTCTTTGCGCCCGCCACGCTTGCGGAACGATTCCCCCGCCATCCTAATGTGGCGGGGGGGAAATGGGAGCCAGATGGCGGAGGGACCGCCACCGACAGCCCGGCGATGGCGGTCCCTCCACCATCGTAATGAGCCCCTATGTTTATCTCTGGGATAAGACGTAGTTAAAAAGAGATATATTCAAATAAGGTGGAAAAAAATCCAACTTTCATCAAAGTAATTACCATTGCATTTACATTGAGCACTCAGAACCAATGAAAAATCAGGAATTGATTACTTTACCTTCAGAATAAGAGTCTACATCCTTAACCACTAGGCCACAGTGACTCTATAGTAGTCTCTTTCAAACCTTATATATGACATTCAAAAAAAATTCCCCAAGCCTATATAGTGTAATAGGTTAGTGTACACCTACAGTAACATCGTTTACAGTGTTGCATGGAGAGGCAGAGAGAGAGAAGGTTTTTATTATCTGGGGTAAGACATACTTAAAAAGAGAAATATTGAAACAAGGTGAAAAACTAAATATTTTTCAACCTTTATGAAAGAAATTACCAATGTTTTAGCTAAGCACACGGAATCAAAAAAACACCAGAAATTGAACACATAAACTTCAGAGTAAGAGTCTAAGACCTTAACCACTAGGCCACATTGACTCTTTACTATACTGAATCAAACCTTATGTATGACATTCAAATCGCAATTCCAAGCCTATATAGTGCAATAAATTAGTGTACACTCACAGTAATATTGTTTACAGTGTTGATTGGAAGGACAGAGAGAGAGAGAGAGAAAGAAAATAGATTTTTTTTTCTGGGGTAAGACGTACTTAAAAAATAAATATATTTAAACAAGGTGAAAAAAAATCCGACTTTTATGAAAGAAATTACCATTGCCTTTACAGTGAGCACTAAGAAACAATGAAAAAATCAGGAATTGAACACTTTACCTTCAGAATAAAAGTCTAAGACATCAACCACAAGGCCACAGTGACTCTTTACAGGGATGTTTCAAACCTTATATATGTCAATCAAATCAAAGTCCCAAGCCTAAGTATTGTAATAGGTTAGTGAACACCTACAGTAACATCCTTTACAGAATTGAATGGAATGGCAGAGAGAGAGAGAGAAGATTTTTATTCTCTGGGGTAAGACGTACTTAAAAAGAGATATATTGAAACAAGGTGAAAAACAAAATATTTTCCAATCTTTATGAAAAAAATTACCACTGTTTTAACTTATTTTTTTATATATAAATCTTTTTATTAGTTTGAAGCCATACAGAACACAATACAACACCACCTTCCCGTATACTGTATCAACAAAGCGATACATCTCCACATGGCATATCCCTTTCAAAATCAATTCCAGTAAGGGGTTATCTCGCATTTACCCCAACTTCTTGGTTGGTCTTCAAAGATCGGGAAGTGCAATGAAACAACAATGTGGGCGGTATATGGATTTCCCCTGTGAACATTCCATTTGCCCCACACCATTTCCCACTTCCGAGGGCAACCTCTGCTCTAATAGACTTATTTCTCTGCCACCATACACCAATCCATGTCCCTCTTCCAGTCTAGGAGAGTCGGTGCAACCTCCACCCCTCAAAGACGAGCTATGTTGCATTTGGCAATCACCAGGCCCAATGTTACCCATGTCTGATCAGCCAGCCCAAGCTCAGTGGCCTCCCATAAGTTGAGTAGACACCATTTGGCCGAGAGTGATCGGTTCTCACCACAGATCTCCATCATGCACGACACGACCAAGTTCCAATAGGAATGAATTATCGGGCGGTCCCAGATAATGTGATAGAGAGTCCCCTCATGCCCACAATGTCTGCGACTGAGTGTATCCATCCTCTTGCTCATTTTTGCCATTGTGGTGCAAGAGAGGTAGGCCCTATGCAGTATCTTGAGCTGAAGCAAATGGAAACGTGTCCTAATGGCCACCTCTCTGTGAGATGCTAAGGCCTCTAGCCAGTTGTCTTCATGCAAGTCTACTATATCCTTTTCCCAGCGTTCCCGAAGGCGTAACAGAATATATAGGAAATAATTAATACGTTTTTGGTATATGAGTGAGATCACCCTGCTGGTGATGTGTTCCTCTAGGAGTCTACTTTCTAGTGGTGATGATTCCGGGAGATCCTCCCCACTGGGTAATGCCGCCTGGAGGGAGTGTCGAATCTGCAGGTATCGGAAAGTCTCAGCAGGAGCTAGATGGTAAGTCTTTTGTAGCTCAGCAAAGGATACCACCTCCGCCTCGGAGCACAGGTCGCCCATCCTTAAGAGCCCAATTAGGTCCTATTTATCAAAGCCCTGTCTCGTTCCCATTGTACCCAAAAGTTTCCACAAGGGAGTTGCTTGAGTAATCCTGTTTCCCAACCAAGTTTTTTTACTGTAGAGTGCCGAAGTTGGACCGTCAAAGCTGTCAGTCCCTCCAGGCTGAGACGGCCCCGGGTTGCTGTAGAGCGCTCGCAGGAACCCCCTGGTTGGAGAACCAGACAGTCCATCCGGTAAGCACATTCGGTTAGGGATTGGTGAACACATTGGTTGATAGTCGCTCAATGCGCCGCTCTGTTGTATTGTAGCATACAGGGAATAGTGAGCAGAAGACATTGTGACGCGAAAGGGTTAACTAGCTTAGGCAGTGTTGATGAGTGAAAATTCATGCAGAAAACCCTTGTGCCATACAGCGCTAGCAGAGAATCTCGTTACGCTTGTTTTGGTATTTCTATGAGACAAAATTAAATGTGCTGCCAAGGTGCCTTATTTATGGTATCAGTCCTCGTTGAGCTTGCAATGCTTGTTTTCGACATTCCATAGACACAGCATTCTGAGAAGAAGCTCTGTTTATGATACACTGGGGCAGCCAGGTGGATCGTGGTAAAAACATACCGTTGAGAATGTACTGACGCAGAGAGGGCCTGGGAGGATGATTGATGAGTACCAGAGAGAGCAAAGTAAATACTGATAACAGCGCAGAACATGCGAAAAGATAACCAAATGTGGTGTAAGCCAAATTTTAGTATATAGGCTTGGGGCTGCCTTGCCTCAGTGGAGGCTCACAGACGTAGTTGTGCAGCGCTGCCGTTACCCAAAACTGTCGCTCCCCCAGTGGTGCCATTCCTAGGGAGGGTGTTGGAGTAGTTGCAACGGGCTTCCTGGCGCCATGGAAAGTTAAGTTCCTTGGGGGAGGTGAAGGGCTCAAACCTACTGCTCTATCCTGACTATTAGCTCATTGTTATTGTACCCTTGATCAACTGCTTTGCAAATGATTCTAGATTGTATGTTTCATCATTACTGTTTTAGCATGGCACTATCAACCGTTGTCAGTTGGAAGATTATATCTCTCTGATGCTACATAATTATTCTTGTGCTTTTGATTTACTACATTGTTACATGTCCCTTATTTGCAAAATTACATTATAAATGCTCATGCAACTATTTTGCTGAGGTATGTCGCCATCAGTGTGATAGCATTATGCAGTATGCTCATATATAGTTCTGTGATTCTTGTGCCATCGTTAAGCTATTAAGTTAAGCACCAGGGGTGGAAGGCTAGACTTTCCTGTGCTGCTCACAGTTACAAAATTACTTCTGTGCTTTGACCCTTTCATTGTGAGTAATCTCTGTTTGTTTCTTTCTTGCGCTATTATTGTACCGATGTTGCATTATAAACACATATAACCATTCTACCAATGTACAACTATTATTGCTGTTACATGTATCTACGTTAATGTTTTATTAAGGCTAAATTGTATCCGCTATTTGTGTGTGTTGCTCCTTACTGAGTGTGAATGATTTGTACTTGATTGACTTTGCTTGGGTTGGTTGACAGCAGCCAGTCCAACACAAGTATGTTTGGATATCGGGCAAGGCTATCTCTCCATCATACCAACCTCACATCAGTTTATTGAGAGCAATTCGTGGGGAGCCTCCATTCCATAGTAGGGTCCTGATTTCACCCTCTATAGCTTTGAAGTAAGTATCATTCACCAGGAAGGGCGTGTTTTGTAATACTTACAGGAATCGCGGTAGCGCCATCATTTTGAAAAGCGCCACTCTCCCCAGCAAGGAGAGTGGGAGCGAACGCCAATGTTGGACATCGCTTTTAATTTGGGCCAATGGGCCTTGTAAGATTTTGGCATTAAAGAGGTCTGGGCTGGTGGTGATGAAGATTCCAAGATATCGGTACCCATCTGTTAAATTGGGGGTCTCTAGTTGGCAGGCTGTTACCCTGCCCAAGTAGGGACCCTTCTTCCTAGTCAGGATAAGGGGGGTACACTTCTAAACTAACCCCTACTCACCCCCTTGGAAGCTTGGCACGAGCCATCAGGCTTATCTTAGAGGCAGTGTGTAAAGCATTTGCACATAACATACAGTAATATAGTGAAAACACTACAAAAGGACACCACACCAGTTTTAGAAAAATATCCAATATTTTATCTGTGCAAAACAAGACCAAAAACAATAAAAATCCACCATACAGTTCTTAGAAATATCAATAAGCAAAAATAGGCTTTAAATACAGTTCCTTGAAGTCGATAGCTCTGTCCGGGGTTATCACGGTGCCGTGAACAACAAACCCAAACAGTTCTGGCTGACCGCGGGTCGCGGGCCAGCTACGGGATAGGGAAGACCCGTAAAACAGTACCTTTAGAAATGCAGGGTGTCGGGGACCTCGCGGTGAGCTTCGAAGAGCCGGCATCGGTTCCGGATGTCGGTGCAGGAGTCGTCGGCCCTTGAAGTCACACGCACTGAAGATCGGACTCGGTGCGGTTCAAGTCAGGTGCGGTGTCGGGGCTGCGGTGCGAAGTGCAGCACTACGGCGTGTGGTGCCCTCAGGTTGTGATGCAGGCAGAGGCTTGGTGACGGTCGTCAAGCTGCGTCGGTGAGACCAGGGCTGCGGTGCGAAGTGGGGCAGGGCTCGTTGCGGTGCTAGCAGGTCACGGTGCAAGCAGCAGCAGCGTCGTTGCTGAAGCGCTATCGTAGGCTGACGAACTGGAGTCGATGGCACCGGCAGGCCAAGGCTGCGGTGTGGGACGGGGCGGTGCGTCGTGTAACTTACGAGCGGTGCCCTCAAGCCACAGTGCAAGCAGTGGCGTGGATGGCGGCATGGAGCGTCGTCGTCGGGGATACCAGGTGGGCGGTATGAAGCAAGGCGCTGCGAAGTGCGGAATCCAAAGGTCACGATGCAAGCAACGGCTCGGTGGTGGCGTCAGGCGTCATCGTCAGTGAGACCAGGATTGCAGTGCGAAGTGCAGCGGTGTCCTCTGCGGTGTCTTCAGGACAGAGCCGGCAGCGGCGCTGTTGACGGTGCAGGGTTGCTTTTACTTCTGTTGCCGCACAAAACACACAGTTCCAAGTGCTGGTAGCAGATAAACACGAAGTCTTTGCTGTTCCTGAGACTTCTTGAACAGGGGGCAAGCTCTACCTCAAGCCCTTGGAGAAACTCAGACAAAGAAGTTGCAGAAAGTCCAATCCGTTCTCTGCCCAAGACAGAAGCAGCCAATTCAGGCCAACACAGCAAAGCACACAGCAAAGCACACAGCAAAGTGGTAGTTCCTCCTCACAGCTTCTACAGCTCTTCTTCTTGGCAGGTTCCTTGATCCAAAAGAGTTCTAAAGTCCTGGGGTCAGGGCCTGTGAGAGGCTGGCTTGGTATATGATGCACACTTATGTAAGTGGACACCCTGCACCAATCCAGACAACCCTTATGGTGATTTTAGTGGTCTTAGACAATCTTAGAAAGCTCTCTAAGTGGTAGCTGTGGAGAGCAGCCTTCAGGCTTAGTCCAGAAGGATTGTAAAGCAGCTTGTTTTACCAGAACATAATCTTATAGGTGTGGCTTAAGTGAAAAAGAACCACACAGTATATTTATAAAAATATGTATTCATTATAAGACACTCACTAACACATACAGATATCTCCTAGCCGGAGATATACACAATGCACACAATACTTAGAATAGAAACAGGTAAGTAGCACGAAATACACAGTGGGCACCAGGGGAGACCAAACCATATACTAAAATAGTGGTATGCGAACCACAACTCCAGTCAAGACTGTACCCAGAAGACGTAGAAGTGCTGGGGACCCAAGGAACCACCTAAGGTGAGTATCTAGGAACCCCACGGAGGTCGTGTGCTGTGTGGGAGCACGACCGCGTGCTCAATACAAGTTAACGGGTAAGTCACAGTTGCAATTTTAAAGAAAAAGGACCCTTCCCAGTGGATCCTGAAGAAACACTGTGGAAGACAGAAGGTTGGAGAGCCACCCCACCCGTGGATACCATACAGTGTACTTATAAAAATAGGTATTTATTACAAACACTCACCAACACATTGCAGTATCTCCTACCTGGAGATACAATGACAATACACACAATACTTTAGCAAGAAAACAGGTAAGTAGCACAAATACACAGTGGGCTCCAGGGGGATACCAAACCATATACTAAAAATAGTGGAATGCAAACCACGACCTCAGAAGAGAATGGACCCAAAAGACGTAGAAGAGTCGGGGACCCAAGGAACCACCCAAGCTGAGTATCTAGGAACCCCACGGAGGCCGTGTGCAGAGGAAATACACAACCGTGTGCTCAATACAAGTCGATGGGTACGTCGCGGTTGCAGTTTTAAAGGAGATGGACCCTTCCCAGTGGACCCTGAAGAAACCCTGTGGAAGACAGAAGGTTGGAGAGCCACCCTACCCGTGGATACCCTAGGAACCAGGATACCTACACCAGGGAAGCCGGTGCATAGGTGTGAAGTGGTGTCGGAAACAGCCGTCGAACTCAATAGGAGACTTCAGAAAGATGCTGCTGCTGGGGAAGGTGAAAGTGTCCGGTGGAACCCAAAGGTGTATTCAAGGTGAGAAGTACCTGCAAGCAGAGGGGACAGAGTCTAGGTCACTCAAGAGTGACCAGGAGGAACGGAAAACGAGTGCCCACCGATGTCGGGTGTTGCAGGAGAGTTGACGGTGACCTTGGAGCTGCAGCTATGAGAACCAGGTGACGCTGTGGAAGGCCAGGAGCCGTTCACGAGCTGTCCATTGTCGGATGTCGAGAGTTATGGGGTCGGTGTCCGCCAGGACCACCGACAAGCTTGGCAACTGCAAACAACGTGGAAAGCGAAGAAGGCGCAGTGTCGGGACCAGCAAGGTACAGGTGACTCATTATAAGCAGGGGAGTCAGGGCAGGCCCCAAGCAATCAGGGGAGCCCACAGAAATCAAAGAGGAGCCTCAACAGGACCCACAGGCCGGAGGCACTGGAGTCGTAAGAGGACCTCGAGCAGCTCACCAAAGATGCAGGCCCACAATGCAAGTGATGAGGTGAGGAAGAAGATCTTTGTCACTGGAGATGCTTGAGAAGGGGGCTACTTGGAGCCAGAAGTTCTTGATGGAAGGAAGCCAACAAGCCTTTGCAACAGCAAGTCGACGCGGTGCACAGGGGTTCGGTTCCTGCGGCTCCAACGAGTGATACTGGCCTCAAACTTGGTGAGAGGACAGGGCAGGCCTCGAGGGATGTGAAGAACCACCACCTGTGTTGCTGAGCCTTTCGGAGTCCATGGGAGCCCAGGATCAGCAGACCAGTTAGCTTAGTTGCGGTACCTGCAGATGCAGGGAAGTGACTCCATCACTTCAAGGGAGATTCCTTCAGGTGTCTTGGATGCCCACAGGCCTTGGAAGGTTCCTGTATGGAGCAAAGGCACGGACGTTGCAGCAGACGAGCAAGGCGACGAGATCAGGAGCAGCTGGAGTCTTCCAAGTTGCTGCCTTGATGCCCAGAGCGAAGTCCAGAGTGCCCAGACGGTCGAAGAAGTGGTGTCTCGAAATGAATCTTGTCCCACGACGAATCTAGGGACCTACTACCAAGTAAGGCCTTAAGTACCCTGCGGAAAGGGTTTGGACGATTCAGGGTTCCCTCGCAGGGGAGGGATCGGACAGTGGGGAGGATACTCCCATGTCCTTTGTCCAGTTTCGTGCCAGAACGGGAGTTCAGATCATCAAATGCTTTTGACAGCTTACTGTCCACTGAACTTTCCTTGGCATTTTCTTAGAGGTACGATCATTCAGGGGAGTCACTATGGAACCATATCCCTTGAGAAATCTTCTGTAGTACCCAGTCATGCCCAAGAAAGCTCTGACCTGAGTCTGGGTAGTGGGAGCAACCCAGTCCACAATGGTCTGGATTTTGCTCTCCAATGGTTGAACCTGGCCTCCACCTACCAGGTGGCCCAAGTATACAACCTTAATCTGCCCTATCTGGCACTTGGTGGCCTTGCTAGTGAGGCCTGCCTTTTGCAGGGCCTCCAGAACATTTCTGAGGTGGACCAGGTGATCCTCCCAGGTGGAGCTAAAGACAGCTATATCATCTAGATATGCTGCATTATAGGCTTCCAGCCCTGTTCAAACTTTGTTCACCAACCTCTGAAATGTGGCAGGTGCATTCTTCAGACCAAAGGGCATCACAAAAAATTGATAATGCCCACTAGGGGTTGCGAATGCTGTTTTTGGCTTGGCATTCTCAGCTAGTCTGATTTGCCAGTAGCCAGCAGTCAGGTCAAATGTACTCAGAAACTTGGCTGAGGCCAAAGTATCTATAAGTTCATCTGCCCTTGGAATGGGATGGGCATCAGTCCTATTGACTGCATTGAGGCTTCTGTAGTCCACACAAAACTTCATTTCTCTTTTTCCACCCTTGGTGTGAGGTTTTGGCACAAGGACCACTGGACTAGTCCAGGGGCTATTTGAAGGCTCAATGACCCCCAATTCCAGCATCTTTTAGACCTGTATCCTAATTAAGTCCCTGACATGGTCAGGCTGTCTGTAGATTTACTCTTTACAGGCAGGCTGTCACCTGTGTCCACTTCATGGGTTAACCAGGTGGTTTTACTGGACGTCAGGGAGAACATGTGTCTGTACGGATTGAGAACTTGCCTACAATCAGTTTGCTGTTGGTCAGTGAGGCTGCCTGCCAAGGCTACTCCATCTACTGACGCATCATCAGGGTTCTGAGAGAGGAGATCAGGGAGAGGATCACTCTCTTCCTCCTGTCCCTCATCAGTTGCCATGAGCAAGCCCATGTCAGCCCTGGCCACAAAATGTTTCAGGCGGTTCACATGAAGTACCCTATTGGGACTCCTTGGAGTACTTAGGTCCACCAAGTAGGTGACCTCAACTGTTTGTTCAAGTATAGTGTGGGGGCCACTCCACTTGTCTTGGAGAGCTGCTGGGGCCAAAGGCTCCAACACCCACACTTTCTGGCCTGACTGGTAAACAGTCAAGACAGCCTTGGTTATGCCAAGCTTTTTGACGTTCTTGGCTGACCTCCAGGTTTTTGCTGGCCTTCTTCATGTACTCAGCCATGCGTGAATGCAGGCCAAGGACATAGTCCACAATGTCCTGTTAAGGGGGTTTGAGAAGTTGCTCCCAACCTTCCTTCACTAGACACCATGGACCCCTAAATGAATGTCCAAACAGAAGCTCCAATAGGCTGTAGCCAACCCCCTTCCGAGGAACCTCTCTGTAGACAAAGAGAAGGCAGGGTAGTAAGACATCCCATTTTCGCCTAAGCTTTTCTGGGAGTCCCATGATCATACCCATGAGGGTCTTGTTGAACCTTTCAACAAGCCCATTGCACTGTGGTTGGTAGGGTGTGGTAAACTTGTAATTTACTCCACACTCTTTCCACATGAAAGTGATATAACTAGACATGAAGTGTGTACCTCTGTCTGTTATAACCTCCTTAGGGAAACCCACTCTGGAAAAGATTCTCAGGAGGGCCTTGGCCACTACAGGAGGTGTAGTGGTTCTAAGGAGAATGGCCTCTGGGTACCTAGTGGCATAGTCTACCACCACTAGTATATAACTGTGCCCAGAGCAGTTGGAGGGTTCAAGGGACCAACAATGTCAATCCCTACCCTCTCAAAGGGGAACCCAAACACTGGGAGTGGGATTAAGAGGGCCTTTGTGGTATTGGCTTGGCAAGTGGCACAGGAACGACAAAACTCCTTTGTGTCTTCAGACATATGGGGCCAGTGAAAGTGAGGGACAAGCCTGTCCCAAGTCTTGTTTTGCCCTAAGTGTCCTGCAAGAAGAATATCATGTGCTAGGGAGAATAGGAAACCTCTGAAGTTCTGGGGTATCACCAACCTCCTGGTGGCACCAGGCTTGGGGTCTCTACCTTCAGAGTACAGAAGTCCATCCTTCCAGTAGATCCTATGGGACCCACTGATATTCCCTGCTCCCTCAGCAGCAGCTTGCTGTCTGAGGGGTTCAAGAGAGGGGCAGAACTGCTGCTCCAAACTCAAGTTTGCCCTGGAAGGGCCCCCTGTCCTCAAGAACTCTGCCTGGTCAGGCCCAAGTTCATCTGGCAGTTCCTTCACAGGGACTGAGATCATCTCCCTCAGGAGATTGATCTTCACTAGGAGTTTGTGAGGAGGGCAATTCCTTACCCTTCCTGCTCCTTCTCTTGGGAAGCACTTGGTCTATTTTTTCTGGATCCAGTGCTTTGTCAGTGGTGAGCTGTTTGGCCTGAGCCCTGGTGACAGCAAACACACTGGCAGAGATGCCCATCATCTCTGCATGAGTCCTGAACTCCACATCAGCGCAAGCTGAAGTTTCTAGATCATTGCCCAACAAACAATCTACAGGTAGGTCTGGAGATACCACCACCTTTTTATGGTCCAGTTACCCCTCCCCAACTGAGGTTCACAACTGCCAAGGAATGGTCAGTCCAGACATTGCTAGCATTGGTGACTTGGTACACTTGTCCAAGTATGACCTGATCAGGAGACACAAGTTTCTCTGTCATCATAGTGACGCTGGCCCCTGTGTCCTTATAAGCCATTGCTTCTTTTCCTTTTATCAAAGGCTTTTGTCTGTACTCACCCAAGTTAGTGGGACTTACCAGTGAGGTGGCAAGGTCAATGCCACCATCACAGACTAGAACCACCTGAGCTAGAGTTCTGACTAAGTCAGAACCCATCTCAGATCCCAAGGTTAACCCCACTAATCCCTTGTTTGCTGTACTACCACTTGGGAGACTTCAGGAAGATTCCGCTGCTGGGGAAGGTGAAAGTGTCCGGTGGAACCCAAAGGTGGGTTCAAGGTGAGAAGTACCTGCAACACCCGACATCGGTGGACACTCGTCTTCCGTGCCTCCCTCTGTCCCCTCTGCTTGCAGGTACTTCTCACCTTGAATCCACCTTTGGGTTCCACCAGACACGTTCACCTTCCCCAGCAGTGGCATCTTCCTGAAGACTCCAATTGAGTTCGACAGCGGTTTACGACGCCACTTCACACCTACGCACCCGGCTTCCCTGGTGTAGGTATCCTGGTTCCTAGGGTATCCACGGGTGGGGTGGCTCTCTAACCTTCTGTCTTCCACGGGGTTTCTTAAGGGTCCACTGGGAAGGGTCCTTCTTTAAAATTGCAACCGCGACTTACCCATTAACTTGTATTGAGCACGCAGTCGTGTTCCCACACTGCACACTACCTCCGTGGGGTTCCTAGATACTCACCTTGGGTGGTTCCTTGGGTCCCCGGCACTTCTACGTCTTAACTTGAGTCGTGGTTAGCATACCACTATTTTAGTATATGGTTTGGTCTCCCCCTGGTGACCACTGTGTATTTTGTGCTACTTACCTGTTTCTATTGAAAAGTATTGTGTGCATTGTGTATATCTCCGGCTAGGAGATATCTGTATGTGTTAGTGAGTGTCTTATAATAAATACATATTTTTATAAATACACTGTGTGGTTCTTTTCCACTAAAGCCATACCTATAAGATTATGTTCTAGTAAAACAAGCTGCTTTACACTCCTTCTGCACTAAGCCTGAAGGCTGCTCTCCACAGCTACCACTCAGAGAGCTTTCTAAAGTTGTCTAAGACCACTAAAATCACCATAACGGTTGTCTGGATTGGTGCAGGATGCCCACTTACCTAAGCGTGCATCATATACTCAGCCAGCCTCTCATAGGGCCCCAATATTTATACCACATTTTCTCTTTGTCCTCTTTGGACTGGGTTCAGAGACCCTTGCCACAAACCAGTTCTACCCTCTCTGGTCCAGCTTCACTACAGGAGGTGGAGACAGCATTGTGCAGAAGTGACACTGCCTATTCAGGTGCTAGTGAAAACTCCTCCCACCACTCTGAATGCAGACCAGGCCTATTCAGCCCAACTATGAGTCACCCAAGAAAGGCAGGACACACCTCAACCTCCTTTGTGGCTGTCTACAGTGAATGCACATCCCCAGCCCCTGTCACTCCAAAACCAGGCAGTCAATATACAAACTAGCAGAGGCACACAGAATAATTAGACAAGAAAATATCCACTTTCTAAAAGTGGTATTTTCAAACACATCATATAAAAATCATCTTTACTAAAAGGTGTATTTTTAAATCCTGAGTTCAGGCATACTAAATTCTATTTCCCTATCTTGTTACAATGAAAAGTTAGGCTTGTAAGATGTTACAAAGCAACTCCCATGTTAACCTATAGGACAGATAGCCTGTCGATAGTAAAAAACAAAATTGGCAGTATTTCACTATCAGGACATGTCACACACACCAGGACATGTCCTACCTTTCACATACACTGCACCCTGCCCATGGGGGTAACTTGGGCCTACTTGAGTGATGCCTTGCATGTAAGAAAAGGGAAGGCTAGGGTCTGGTAAGTGGGGGCACTTACCAGGTCGCCATGGCAGTAAAAACTGTGCGCAGACACTGCAGTGGCAGGTCTGAGACACCTTTGAAAGGCTGCTTGTGTGGGTGGCACAATCAGTGCTGCAGGCCCACTGGCAGCATGTGATTTGCAGGCCCTGGGCACACACAGTACGTTGTACTACGGAATTAGTAGTAAATCACGTAAGCTAAACATGGAAACACCAATCCATAAACACAATTTAAAGTAGGAGCACTTGCACTTTATCACTGAATAGCAGTGAGAAAGTGAGCAGAGGCACTAAACCAGCAAAACGAAGTCCAACATACCATTAAAAACAGGAGGCCGGAAAGCAAAAAGACAGGGAAATCATGCTAAAAGATGACAGGTGTAACACATGTCTCCACCAGCTGAAAGAAGGGAGAACTACCCAACCACCTGGGAGTTCCCTTTCTCTGAGGCAGAAGAATCGGGACAGACCATAAGCGTTGGCGTGGTCTGTGCCAGGGCGGTGTTCCACTGTAAAGTCCGTTCCCTGAATGGGAGATGGACCACCTCAACAGTTTTGGGTTCTCATCTGCATTAACGATCTGAGGGGCCTGTGATCTGTCTGAACCCGGAAGTGAGTCCCAAACAGGTAGGGTCTTAGCTTCTTCAGTGCCCAGACCACAGCAAAAGCTTCTCACTCTATGGCACTCCACCTCTGTCCCCTGGGGCGCAGTCTCCTGCTAAGGAAGACTACAGGCTGATCTAGGCCCTCTTTGTTCTGTTGTGAGAGCACCGCTCCCACACCATGCTCTGAAGCGTCAGTCTGTACTACGAATTCCTTGGAGAAGTCAGGTGCCTTGAGCACGGGCGCCGTGCACATGGCTGTCTTCAGGGCATCAAAAGCTGTCTGGCAGGCATCAGTCCAGATGACCTTCCTGGGCTGCTTCCTGGAAGTCAGCTCAGTCAAGGGGGCAACAATGGTGCCATAGTCCTTGACTAATCTCCTTTTGTAACCGGTGAGAACTAAGAAGGCTCTCATCTCTGTCTGGGTCTTGGGGGGCTCCCAAGCCAGAATAGTGTTGTTCTTAGGCTGTAGGGGCGCCACCTGGCCGCCTCCTACCTGGTGCCCTAAGTACACCACAGATCCCTGCCCGATCTGGCACTTACCAGCCTTTATCGTGAGGCCTGCCCTCTACATACCCTTCAACACTTCCCAGAGGTGGTGCACGTGATCTTCACATCTGGAACTGAACACTGCTATATCATCCACGTAGGCGGCACTAACATCTCCCAGTCCAGCTAACACCTGGTTGACCAACCTCCGAAAGGTGGCAGGGGCATTCTTCAAACCAAAGGGCATCACCTGGAACTGGTAGTGCCCCTCTGGTGTTGAGAATGCATACCTCTCCTTGGCCTCATCAGTTAAGGCAATCTGCCAGTACCCAGACGTTAAATAAAACGTGCTGAGGAACTTGGCAGCTCCCAACCGATCTATGAGCTCATCAGCTCTGGGGATGCGGTGCGCGTTAGTCCTGGTGACGGCATTGAGCCCGCGGTAGTCCACGCAGAACCGAAGTTCAGGAGTGGCACCGGGTGCAGCATCCATTGGGACCAAGACCACAGGGCTGGCCCAAGGACTGTTGGAGGGCTCTATCACCGCTAACGCCAATATCTTAGAAACCTCTTCATTGATGCTGTAAATTTTGTGCTTCACAGGAGGACTGTGCCCAGTGTCCACATCATGGGTACACTAATGGGTGACATCTGGGGTCAGGGAGAACAGGGTGGCAAACTGCCCAAACAACTGGAGACAGTCACTCTGCTGCTCTGGGGTCAGTGTAGGGGAGAGGTTTACACCTTCCACTGATCCATCGTGCTCTTTGGTAGACAGGAGGTCAGGAAAGGGTTCACTTCTCTTCCACCCCATCATCTGTCGCCAAGAGCATGCTTACTTCAGACCTCTCAAAGTGAGGTTTGAGACAGTTCACATGGAGGACCCTCAAAGGGTTCTTGGGAGTCTGCAAATTCATCATATAGGTGACATCACTTTTGCGCTCCACCACCTCAAAAGGCCTAGTTCAGCAAGGCTATACTGGGGCCATGACCCAAACTTTCTGGCCAGGCTGAAACTCTACCAGAGTGGGATTCTGGTCATACCAGCATTGCATTTCCTCCTGGCTGGCTTCTAGGTTCACATGAGAGTTTCCTGAAGCGCAAAGTTTGGTTCCTGAAGGCCAGCATGTAGCTAAATAGATCTTGGGGAGTTTTCCTGGGAGCTGTCTGCCAGCCTTCCTTCACCTCACAGGGTGTATGGGCACCCTGTGAGGTCCTCTCACAGGGTGACCATACAGAAGCTCAAAGGGACTGAAACCTAAGGACTTCTGTGGTACCTCCCTGTAAGCAAAGAGAAGGCACGGTAAGAGGACGTCCCACTTACGCCTCATAGGTTCAGTAAGTCCCTTGATCATGCCTTTCAAGGTGTGGTTGAATCTCTCCACCAAACCATTACCTTGAGGGTGGCAAGGAGTGGTGAACTTGTAGGTACACCACATTCTTCCCACAGGGATGTCATATACTTCGATATGAAACTGGTACCCCGGGCAGATACCACCTCTCTGGGGAACCCCACACGGGGAAAAATCCCCATTAACGCCCGGTCCACCACTGGCGCCGTTGTTGTCCTGAGAGGGATAGCCTCCGGGTACTGGGGTCCACCAAGACCAGGATGTACCTGTTGCCCATGGCTGTCTTGGAATCCAGGGGCCCCACAATGTCCATCCCCACCCTCTCAAAAGGGGTGCCAAGAACCGGAAAAGGTTGGAGAGGAGCCTTATGCTTCCTCCCTCTCTTACAACTTGCCTGGCAAGTTTGGTAAGCCCTACAATGAGCATTAGACTGCCTTCGCATTTGGGGCCAAAAGAAGTGGATGACAATCCTGCCAAAGGTCTTGTCCTGCTTCCTGCAGAATTCTTCCCTGGTGGAACCCCCTTCTTGCTGCCAATGGGTCAGCTCAGATAGGTCCCCCAGTTCAGCTACTTGTTCCCCTGTAGGTGCCGGGGCATCCACCTCAAGGTCAGCCTCCTCCCGGACCGTGGGAACTTCAGGGGTGGGTTTCCCGCATCCCTTGCCCTTTCTCTTGGCAGGCACCTGGGACAAAGTTTCAGGCTCCAGGTCCTTCTGATCATCCTTACTGGCTGCCATGGACCGAGAGGTCACGCATGCCCACTCTGGCAACCCAAGTATCTCCAAGTGAGACCTGAGCTCCACATCCTTCCATAAGGACTGTTCCAGGTCACTACCTAGCAGACAATCTACAGGCATGGTAAGGCTCACAACCATCCTCAAGGGATCTGAGACCCCCCCCCATTCAAAGGGAACCTGCGCCACCTTCTGCTGGCGCTCTGAGTTATCCACAGCAACTACTTGGTGAAATGCCCCAGGGACTACTTGCTCCTCAGAGACTAGGAGACACCGGACTGAGGTCACACTGGCTCCAGTATCTCTGAGAGCCTCTACCCTTCTCCCATTGATGCTCACTTGGCGCTGTACTTCTTAGTGTTTGCAGGCACCTGGCTTCCTGGGACCATCTCACTGTCCCCTTTTGAGAAAAGGTCATTTCTGCAGGATCCCCACCCTCCTCTGGGTACCCCTGCTCCTCAAGCGCTACACTAACCAACACCTTGGCCTGCCCACCAGTGGGTGGCTGTGCCCTCTTGGTGCACTTGGGATCCCCCTTCAAGTGACCGACCTGCTCACAGGCAAAGCACTTGCAGGGTCCCGTCCCTGCAGACTTCCCTGAAGAGACCCATGGTTTCTTATCTCCTGGGGGATGAGGATCTTTACCCTGGGTACTAGTTTGGGGCCCTTTAGAGAACTCCTTTCCTTTGCCCCCAATCTGCCCCCCGGGGATTTTTTTTTATTGACGTTGGGGTGGGGGCTGCCCAAAAAGGGCATGGCAATGCCCCCCCTGAGAAATGTCAGTCTTTCTGCCCCCCCAGGGGGCAGACGGGGGCAGTAGCCCCCAATCTGCCCCCCGGGGGGGGGCAGAAAGCCCACTAGAAACCAGGGATTTTTTTTATTGACGTTGGGGTAGGGGCTTGCCCATAAAGGTCATGGCAATGCCCCCCCCCCAGAGAAATGTCAGTCTTTCTGCCCCCCAGGGGGCAGAAGCCCCCAATCTGCCACCCGGGGGGGGCAGAAAGCCCACTAGAAACCAGGGATTGTTTCTTTTTTTTATTGACGTTGGGGTGGAGGCTGCCCAGAATGGGCATGATAATGCCCCCACCCCAAAAACAATTACCACAGTCTTTCTGCCCCTCCCCGGAGGCATATTGGGGCTATAGCCCTCATCTGCGCCCGGGGGGTGTCAGAAAGCCCTCTAGGCCTCAGGATTTTTTTATTTTTTATACAGGGTTGAGGTCAGCCCAGAATGGGCATGCCACACCTCCCCAAAAAATGCCACAGTCTTTCTGCCCCCCCCCCAAGGGGGGGATGGGGGCAGTGGCCCCTGATCTGCCCCCGGGGGGGGGCAGAAAGCCCACTAGGCGCCAGCGATTATGCTGGCTTTTTTATGCGTGGGGGTGGGGGCTGCCCAGAATGGGCATACCAATGCCCCCACCCCCCAAAAACATAGCCATAGTCTTTCTGCCCCCCATGGGGGCATATCGGGGCAACCCCCTCCCGATTCACCCCCAGGGCCGCAGAAAGCCCACTAGGCACAGACTTGTTTTTAGTAATGTGCCTACCTGTGGATTTTGGGCCCTAGCGCAGCCGGCACATAGGGAAACCTAGCAAACCTGTACATTTTTTTAAACTAGACACCCAGGGGAATCCAGGATGGGGTGACTTGACTGGCTCTCACCAGGTTCTGTTACCCAGAATCCCTTGCAAACCTCAAAATGTGTCAAAAAAACCAAATTTTCCTCACATTTCTGTGGTGACAAGTTCTGGAATCTGCGTGGATCCACAAAATTCCACCCATCCCGCATTCCCCAAAATCTTCTGAGAAAAATGGTACCTCACTTGTGTGGGTAGGCCTAGTGCCCGCGACAGGAAACGGCCAAAAACACAATGTGGACACACCACATTTTCCAGTGAAAACTGACACTATTTTGTAAAGTGCCTAGCTGTAGATTTTGAACCCTAGCTCTGCCGGCACCTAGGGAAACCTAGCAAACCTATACATTTTTGAAAACTAGACACCCAGGGGAATCCAGGATGGGGTGACTTGTCTGGCTCTCACCAGGTTCTGTTACCCAGAATCCCTTGCAAACCTCAAACTTTGTAAAAGAAAAACACATTTTCCTCAAATTTCTGTGGTGGAAAGTTCTGGAATCTGCGTGGATCCACAAAATTCCACCCACCCCGCATTCCACAAAGTGTTGCGAGAAAAATGGTACCTCACTTGTGTGGGTAGGTCTAGTCCCCGCAGGAGGAAACAGCCCAAAACGCAACGTGGACACAACACATTTTCAGAGTGAAAACAGACACTTTTTTTGCAAAGTGCCTAGCTGTAGATTTTGAACCCTAGCTCTGCCGGCACCTAGGGAAACCTAGCAAACCTATACATTTTTTAAAACTAGACACCCAGGGGAATCAAGGATGGGGTGACTTGTCTGGCTCGCACCAGGTTTTGTTACCCAGAATCCCTTGCAAACCTCAAAATTTGTCCCAAAAACAAATTTTCGTCACATTTCTGTGGTGGAAAGTTCTGGAATCTGTGTGGATCCACAAAATTCCACCCAGCCCGTATTCCCCAAAGTCTTCCGAGAAAAATGGTACCTCACTTGTGTGGGTGGGTCAAGTACCCGCGACAGGCAAGGGCCCAAAACCTATTGTGGCGACGTCAAAATTACCTATCACAAAACAACCTGGTTTTGCAAGGGGGGTCCCATGAGTTTTTGGCCCCGGGCTCGGTGGCCATCTAGGGAAACCTACCAAACCCACACATTTCTGAAAACTAGACACCCTGGGGAGTCCAGCAAGGTATGGCTTGCGTGAGTCCCCCAAAATTTCACTACCGAGAATCCACTGCAAACCTCAAATTTAGCTGAAAAAATCACTTTTTTCTCAAATAAAGTTCTGGAATCTGCGTGGATCCACAAATTTCCTTCTACACAGCATTCCCCCAGGTCTCCCGATAAAAATGGTACCTCACTTGCGTGGGTGGGTCAAGTACCCGCGACAGGCAAGGGCCCAAAACCTATTGAGGCAACATCAAAATTACCTATCACAAAACAACCTGGTTTTGCAAGGGGGGTCCCATGAGTTTTTGGCCCCGGGCTCGGCGGCCACCTTGGGAAACCTACCAAACCCACACATTTCTGAAAACTAGACACCCGGGGGAGTCCAGCAAGGTATGGCTTGCGTGGGTCCCCCAACATTTCCCTACCCAGAATCCCCTGCAAACCTGAAATTTTGATGAAAAAATCTATTTTTTCTCACATTTCTGTGTGGGATAGTTGTAGGCTCACCGGGCTGACACAAATTTCCTACCACCCAGCATTCCCCCAGGTCTCCTGATAAAATGGTACCTCACTTGTGTGGGGAGGCATAGTGGCTGCAACAGGAAATGGCCCAAATCGTACTGTGGAGACTTCAAAATTACCTATAACAAAACTACCTGGTTTTGGGGGGGGGCACCTGGGGTTTTGGCCCCGGGCTTGCTGCCATCTAGGGAAACCTACGAAACCCACACATTTCTGAAAACTAGACACCCTGGGGAGTCCAATGATGTATGGCTTGCGTGGATCCCCCAACGTTTCCCTACCCAGAATCCCCTGCAAACCTCAAATTTAGCTGAAAAAAACAAATTTTCCACAAATTTTTGTGTGGAATCACTGTGGCGGCACACATGTCCTACCCCACAGCGTTCTCTTAGTGTCCCGAGTAAAATGATACCTCACTTGTGTGGGTGTCCAATGCAGAATTGGCTAAAAACTTATTTTTTTTAAAATGTAGCGCTTAGAATTCCCGGTGCTATACCCTTATTCCCTATGTTTTGGGCTCTTCCCAGTCACAGGCCCTTGCCCCACCCACACAAGTGAGGTATCATTTTACTCGGGAGACTGAGGGGAACGCTGTGGGGTAGGACTTTTGTGCCGGCACGGTGATTCCACCCAAAAATATGTGGAAAATGTGGTTTTATCAGCTAAGTTTGAGGTTTGCAGGGCATTCTGGGTAAGAAAACGTTGGGGGATCCACATAATCCATACCTCGCTGGACTCCCATGGGTGTCTAGTTTTCAGAAATGTGTGGGTAGTTTTCCAAGATGGCCGCTGAGCCCGGGGCCAAAAACCCAGTTGACCCCCCTTGCAAAACCAGGTTGTTTTGTGACAGGTCATTTTGATGTCTCCACAATACGTTTTGGGCTCTTGCCTGTCGCGGGTACTTGACCCACCCATGCGAGTGAAGTATCATTTTTATCGGGAGACCTGGGGGAACGCTGAGCGGTAGGACATTTTTGGATCCACGTAGATTCCAGAACTTTCCCACACAGAAATTTGAGAAAAAAGTGATTTTTTCATCAAAATTTGAGGTTTCCAGGGGATTCTGGGTAGAGAAACGTTGGTGGATCCACGCAAGCCATACCTTCCTGGACTCCCCCGGGTCTCTAGTTTTCAGAAATGTGTGGGTTTGGTAGGTTTCCCTAGATGGCCGTCAAGCCCGGGACCAAAAACTCATGTGACCCCCTTGCAAAACCAGGTCATTTTCGGATACATAGGGGTATCTGAGTTTTGGTCCCGAGTCGGCAGCCATCTAGGAAACCTACCAAACCCACACATTTCTGAAAACTAGAGACCCAGGGGAGTCCAGGGAGGTATGGCTTGCATGGTTCCCCCAATGTTTTCCCTACCTAGCGTTCCCTCAGGTCTCCCGATAAAAATGATACCTCACTCGCGTGGGTCAAGTACCCGCGACGGGCAAGGGCCCAAAACGTATTGAGGAGACATCAAAATGACCTATCACAAAACAACCTGGTTTTGCAAGGGGAGTTACCTGGGTTTTTGGCCCCGGGCTCGGTGGCCATCTTGGAAAACTACCAAACCCACACATTTCTGAAAACTAGACACCCGTGGGAGTCCAGGGAGGTATGGCTTACGTGGATCCCCCAACGTTTTCCTACCTGGAATGCCCTGCGAACCTCAAATTTAGCTGAAAAAAACACATTTTCCACATATTTTTGTGTGGAATCACTGTGGCGGCACACATGTCCTACCCCACAGCGTTCTCTTAGTGTCCCGAGTAAAATGATACCTCACTTGTGTGGGTGTCCAATGCAGAATTGGCTAAAAACGTATTTTTTTAAAAATGTAGCGCTTAGAATTCCCGGTGCTATACCCTTATTCCCGATGTTTTGGGCTCTTCCCAGTCACAGGCCCTTGCCCCACCCACACAAGTGAGGTATCATTTTACTCGGGAGACTGAGGGGAACGCTGTGGGGTAGGACTTTTGTGCCGGCACGGTGATTCCACCCAAAAATATGTGGAAAATGTGGTTTTGTCAGCTAAGTTTGAGGTTTGCAGGGCATTCTGGGTAAGAAAACGTTGGGGGATCCACGTAAGCCATACCTCGCTGGACTCCCATGGGTGTCTAGTTTTCAGAAATGTGTGGGTAGTTTTCCAAGATGGCCGCTGAGCCCGGGGCCAAAAACCCAGTTGACCCCCCTTGCAAAACCAGGTTGTTTTGTGACAGGTCATTTTGATGTCTCCACAATACGTTTTGGGCTCTTGCCTGTCGCGGGTACTTGACCCACCCATGCGAGTGAAGTATCATTTTTATCGGGAGACCTGGGGGAACGCTGAGCGGTAGGACATTTTTGGATCCACGTAGATTCCAGAACTTTCCCACACAGAAATTTGAGAAAAAGTGATTTTTCATCAAAATTTGAGGTTTCCAGGGGATTCTGGGTAGAGAAACGTTGGTGGATCCACGCAAGCCATACCTTCCTGGACTCCCCCGGGTCTCTAGTTTTCAGAAATGTGTGGGTTTGGTAGGTTTCCCTAGATGGCCGCCAAGCCCGGGACCAAAAACTCATGTGACCCCCCCTTGCAAAACCAGGTCATTTTCGGATACATTGGGGGTATCTGAGTTTTTGGTCCCGAGTCGGCAGCCATCTAGGGAAACCTACCAAACCCACACATTTCTGAAAACTAGAGACCCAGGGGAGTCCAGGGAGGTATGGCTTGCGTGGTTCCCCCAATGTTTTCCTACCTAGCGTCCCTCAGGTCTCCGATAAAAATGATACCTCACTCGCAGTGGGTCAAGTACCCGCGACGGGCAAGGGCCCAAAACGTATTGAGGAGACATCAAAATGACCTATCACAAAACAACCTGGTTTTGCAAGGGAGTTACCTGGGTTTTTGGCCCCGGGCTCGGTGGCCATCTTGGAAAACTACCAAACCCACACATTTCTGAAAACTAGACACCCGTGGGAGTCCAGGGAGGTATGGCTTACGTGGATCCCCCAACGTTTTCCTACCTGGAATGCCCTGCGAACCTCAAATTTAGCTGAAAAAAACACATTTTCCACATATTTTTGTGTGGAATCACTGTGGCGGCACACATGTCCTACCCCACAGCGTTCTCTTAGTGTCCCGAGTAAAATGATACCTCACTTGTGTGGGTGTCCAATGCAGAATTGGCTAAAAACTTATTTTTTTAAAAATGTAGCGCTTAGAATTCCCGGTGCTATACCCTTATTCCCTATGTTTTGGGCTCTTCCCAGTCACAGGCCCTTGCCCCACCCACACAAGTGAGGTATCATTTTACTCGGGAGACTGAGGGGAACGCTGTGGGGTAGGACTTTTGTGCCGGCACGGTGATTCCACCCAAAAATATGTGGAAAATGTGGTTTTGTCAGCTAAGTTTGAGGTTTGCAGGGCATTCTGGGTAAGAAAACGTTGGGGGATCCACGTAAGCCATACCTCGCTGGACTCCCATGGGTGTCTAGTTTTCAGAAATGTGTGGGTAGTTTTCCAAGATGGCCGCCGAGCCCGGGGCCAAAAACCCAGTTGACCCCCCTTGCAAAACCAAGTTGTTTTGTGATAGGTCATTTTGATGTCTCCACAATACGTTTTGGGCCCTTGCCTGTCGCGGGTACTTGACCCACCCATGCGAGTGAAGTATCATTTTTATCGGGAGACCTGGGGGAACGCTGAGCGGTAGGACATTTTTGGATGCACGTAGATTCCAGAACTTTCCCACACAGAAATTTGAGAAAAAAGTGATTTTTTTCATCAAAATTTGAGGTTTCCAGGGGATTCTGGGTAGAGAAACGTTGGTGGATCCACGCAAGCCATACCTTCCTGGACTCCCCCGGGTCTCTAGTTTTCAGAAATGTGTGGTTTGGTAGGTTTCCCTAGATGGCCGTCAAGCCCGGGACCAAAACTCATGTGACCCCCTTGCAAAACCAGGTCATTTTCGGATACATAGGGGGTATCTGAGTTTTTGGTCCCGAGTCGGCAGCCATCTAGGGAAACCTACCAAACCCACACATTTCTGAAAACTAGAGACCCAGGGGAGTCCAGGGAGGTATGGCTTGCGTGGTTCCCCCAATGTTTTCCTACCTAGCGTTCCCTCAGGTCTCCCGATAAAAATGATACCTCACTCGCGTGGGTCAAGTACCCGCGACAGGCAAGGGCCCAAAACGTATTGAGGAGACATCAAAATGACCTATCACAAAACAACCTGGTTTTGCAAGGGGAGTTACCTGGGCTTTGGCCCCGGGCTCGGTGGCCATCTTGGAAAACTACCAAACCCACACATTTCTGAAAACTAGACACCCGTGGGAGTCCAGGGAGGTATGGCTTACGTGGATCCCCCTACGTTTTCCTACCTGGAATGCCCTGCGAACCTCAAATTTAGCTGAAAAAAACACATTTTCCACATATTTTTGTGTGGAATCACTGTGGCGGCACACATGTCCTACCCCACAGCGTTCTCTTAGTGTCCCGAGTAAAATGATACCTCACTTGTGTGGGTGTCCAATGCAGAATTGGCTAAAAACTTATTTTTTTTTAAATGTAGCGCTTAGAATTCCCGGTGCTATACCCTTATTCCCTATGTTTTGGGCTCTTCCCAGTCACAGGCCCTTGCCCCACCCACACAAGTGAGGTATCATTTTACTCGGGAGACTGAGGGGAACGCTGTGGGGTAGGACATTTGTACCGCCACAGTGATTCCACACAAAAATATGTGCAAAATGTGTTTTTTTCAGCTACATTTGAGGTTTGCAGGGGATTCTGGGTAGGGAAACGTTGGGGGATCCACGCAAGCCATACCTCATTGTGTAGAAATAAAAACCTTCTTAGGGGTTTACTGATACACCTGGTCCTTAAAACCAACAAAGAAGAGATTGGCACGGAAGCTGTAATATCAAAAAACATGTTTTATTAACCTCAGATGAGGGAGATTGCATCTTACGGTACCCGCAGGCCACTGTAGGAGGCATTCTAATGAGTGCAGAGAACAGGGTCCTTATATATGTATTTGTTACATAGTCAGCATAAAATCAAGGGGAGGTCCTAGCACATACAAGCATGCTTATTGACTAATATGGGTATACAAAATTTGCTTGCTCCACAAAGTGGGAGGGGAGACTAAACTGTTTACATGAGTAAGAATAGCCTGACAGTTCTATACTAGGAGCAGGTGCATTCTACCAGCTAGGCCTCTCTGAGCCTGTGCAAGACTCTGGAAGAGGGAGAAAGCACATGGCGAGCACATGGCTAACTAAAATGGCTGCCAAGTACAAAATGGCTTTCAGCTCATGCTAACAGCGATTCCTGCAATCTTTAACAATTGGACTCCCCAGGGTGTCTAGTTTTCAGAAATGTGTGGCTTTGGTAGGTTTCCCTAGATGGCGGCGAGCCCGGGGCCAAAACCCCAGGTGCCACCCCCCCAAAACCAGGTAGTTTTTTTTATAGGTAATTCCGAAGTCTCCACAGTACGATTTGCATCCACTATGCCTACCCACACAAGTGAGATACCATTTTTTTCGGGAGACCTGGGGGAACGCTGGGTGGTAGGAAATTTGTGTCAGCCCATTGATCCTACAACTTTCCCACATAGAAATGTGAGAAAAAATAGATTTTTTCAACAAAATTTGAGGTTTGCAGGGGATTCTGGGTAGGGAAATCTTAGGGGACCCACGCAAGCCATACCTTGCTGGACTCCCCCGGGTGTCTAGTTTTCAGAAATGTGTGGGTTTGGTAGGTTTCCCTAGGTGGCCGCCGAGCCCGGGGCCAAAAACTCATGGGACCCCCCCTTGCAAAACCAGGTTGTTTTGTGATAGGTAATTTTGATGTCGCCTCAATAGGTTTTGGGCCCTTGCCTGTCGCGGGTACTTGACCCACCCACACAAGTGAGGTACCATTTTTCTCGGAAGACTTTGGGGAATGCGGGCTGGGTGGAATTTTGTGGATCCACACAGATTCCAGAACTTTCCACCACAGAAATGTAAGGAAAATGTGTTTTTTGGGACAAATTTTTAGGTTTGCAAGGGATTCTGGGTAGCAGAACCTGGTGAGAGCCAGTCAAATCACCCCATCCTGGATTCCCCTGGGTGTCTAGTTTTCAAAAATGTATAGGTTTGCTAGGTTTCCCTAGGTGCCGGCAGAGCTAGGGTTCAAAATCTACAGCTAGGCACTTTGCACAAAAAGGGTCCCTTTTCACTGTGAAAATGTGGTGTGTCCACGTTGTGGTTTGGGCCGTTTCCTGTCACGGGCACTAAGCCTACCCACACAAGTGAGGTACCATTTTTCTCGGAAGACTTTGGGGAATGCGGGGTGGGTGGAATTTTGTGGATCCACGCAGATTCCAGAACTTTCCACCACAGAAATGTGAGGAAAATGTGTTTTTTTTGTTAACAAATTTTGAGGTTTACAAGGGATTTTGGGTATTAGAACCTGGTGAAAGCCAGTCAAGTCACCCCATCCTGGATTCCCCTGGGTGTCTAGTTTTCAAAAATGTATACTTTTGCTAGGTTTCCCTAGGTGCCGGCAGAGCTAGGGTTCAAAATCTACAGCTAGGCACTTTGCAAAAAAAGGGTCCCTTTTCACTGTGAAAATGTGGTGAGTCCATGTTGCGTTTTGGGCCGTTTCCTGTCGGGGGCACTAGGCCTACCCACACAAGTGAGGTACCATTTTTCTCGGAAGACTTTGGGGAACGTGGGGTGAGTGGAAGTTTGTGGATCCACGCAGATTCTAGAACTTTCCACCACAGAAATGTAAGGAAAATGTGTTTTTTGGGACAAATTTTTAGGTTTGCAAGGGATTCTGGGTAGCAGAACCTGGTGAGAGCCAGTCAAATCACCCCATCCTGGATTCCCCTGGGTGTCTAGTTTTCAAAAATGTATAGGTTTGCTAGGTTTCCCTAGGTGCCGGCAGAGCTAGGGTTCAAAATCTACAGCTAGGCACTTTGCAAAAAAAGGATCCCTTTTCACTGTGAAAATGTGGTGTGTGCATGTTGCGTTTCGGGCCGTTTCCTGTCGCGAGCAATAGGCCTACCCACACAACCGAGGTACCATTTTTCTCGGAAGACATTGCCGAACGCCGAGTGAGTGGAATTTTGTGGATCTACGCAGATTCCAGAACTTTCCACTACAGAAATGTGAGGAAAATGTGTTTTTATTTACAAATTTTTAGGTTTGCAAGGGGTTCTGGATAACAGAACCTGGTGAGAGCCAGTCAAGTCACCCCATCCTGGATTCCCCTGGGTGTCTAGTTTTCAAAAATGTATAGGTTTGCTAGGTTTCCCTAAATGCCGGCAGAGTTAGGGTTCAAAATCTACAGCTAGGCACTTTGCAAAAAAAGGGTCCGTTTTCACTGTGAAAATGTGGTGTGTCCACGTTGTGTTTCGGGCCGTTTCCTGTCGCGGGCACTAGGCCTACCCACACAAGTGAGGTACCATTTTTCTCGGAAGACTTTGGGAAACGCGAGGTGAGGGGAATTTTGTGGATCCACCCAGATTCCAGAACTTTCCACCACAGAAATGTGAGGAAAATGTGTTTTTTTGACAAATGTTTAGGTTTGCAAGGGATTCTGGGTAACAGAACCTGGTGAGAGCCAGTCAAGTCACCCCATCCTGGATTCCCCTGGGTGTCTAGTTTTCAAAAATGTATAGGTTTGCTAGGTTTCCCTAGGTGCTGGCAGAGCTAGGGTTCAAAATCTACAGCTAGGCACTTTGCAAAAAAAGGGTCAGTTTTCACGGTGAAAATGTGGTGTGTCCACGTTGTGTTTTGGGCCGTTTCCTGTCGCGGGCACTAGACCTACCCACACAAGTGAGGTACCATTTTTCTCGGAAGACTTTGGGGAACGCGAGGTGAGGGGAATTTTGTGGATCCACCCAGATTCCAGAACTTTCCACCACAGAAATGTGAGGAAAATGTGTTTTTTTGACAAATATTTAGGTTTGCAAGGGATTCTGGGTAACAGAACCTGGTGAGAGCCAGTCAAGTCACCCCATCCTGGATTCCCCTGGGTGTCTAGTTTTCAAGTATAGGTTTGCTAGGTTTCCCTAGGTGCTGGCAGAGCTAGGGTTCAAAATCTACAGCTAGGCACTTTACAAAAAAAGGGTCCGTTTTCACTGTAAAAATGTGGTGTGTCCACGTTGCGTTTTAGGCCGTTTCGTGTCGCGGGCACTAGGCGTACCCACAAAAAGTGAGGTACCATTTTTCTCTGGAGACTTAGGGTAACACAGAATTGTAGAGCAACTGTTATTACCTATTGACTTTCGATGCATTTCTGCCTTCCAAATGAAAGACAATGTATAAAAAGAAGTCATTTTGAAAACTGACCTATAATTCTCATGCTCTACTGTTTCTAAACTCTATATTTTTTTCCAATTTCAGAAATACATAGGTGTCTTTCATACCGATTTTTCCATGTATATATTTTCCCAAATTAATTGCTATATACCCGGTACATAATAAAAAACCATTGCAAGACGCTGCTCAGTTATTGGCTCTGGGTTCGTCGGGTTCTTGGTGAACCTACAAGTCCTATATATCCCCACAACCAGAAAGGTCCAGCGGATGTAACGGTATATTGCTGTCAAACAGCTGTCATAGTTAGAAGAAGTTACAGGTGAAAACGTTGACACAAATGGCTGTTTTTTTCAACTAATTTTCAATTTTTCCTATATTCAACGGTTAGTTTCTATAAAGAAACCTTGAAGGATCTACACAAATGACCCCTTGCTGAATTCAGAATTTTGTCTACTTTTCTAAAATGTATAGCTTTCCAGGATCCATTATTGCTTTCATACCCATTTCTACCATTAACTGGAATGAGGTTGAAAGCACAAAAAATAGCAAAAATAGGCTATGTCCCAGAAAAATGCCAAAACTGTGTAAAAAAGGTTGGTTTTCTGACAAAAGTCTGCTTGTCCCTGAAAGCTGGGAAGATGGTGATTTCAGCACTGCAACCCCTTTTTTGATACCATTTGCATGGAAAAAACCAGACGCTTTCATCTGTAGCCCTTTTTTCCCATTTTTCAAAAAAAAAAGGGGGGGGGGGAAAGGCCTAGCAGCGAAGGGGTTAACAAAATCTCGATTCTTTATACAGTTTGAGGCATCAAAAATGAGAATAGCGATTCCCAAATAGCGATTTTTACCGAATCGCTATTTGAGAATCGCAAAACGCGATGCAAATAAAAAATCGCAAATATTTAGCGATTCGGTAATAATCGCAATTGCTAATACCGATTTCTAAAATAGCGGTTCCTTAATAGCAAAATCACTATTAAGGAATCGCAAATTTGCTATTTTTGCTATTCTGGAGCACATTGATGACATCACACCCAGGAAGTGGGACTGCCCATGCTGTTTGTGATTTCCAGAGGCTGTGTCAGAGTTTGGGAGCAGGAGCATACCACTCTGAACTTCATCTGCAGTGCAAAGACACCATCCAAAACAACATGGATACACTAGAGAAGGAAAAGGAGGCTGCTGGAAGGAAAAGGAAGCAAAAGTTTAGTGACAAAGAACTTGAGGTCCTCATTGAGGAGATGGTGAAAAGCCATGAACTGCTTTTTGGAAAGAAATCTCTGCACATCCCAGAGTCAGAGAAGCGTAAAATCTGGCTGGACATACAGGCTAAGGTAAATGCCATTGGTGTTACACAGCGCTCCATTGGTGACCTACGCAAGCGCTGGTATGACATTCGCTCAAGGGCGAAGGACAAGGTTGCCAACAGGCTTGCGGAGGCAAAACAAACTGGTGGAGGTCCATCTACCGAGCATGCATCCACACCCCTTGAGGATTTGGTGGAGTCCACCCTACAGCCGGAAAGCATCAACGGGGTTGCAGAGATTGACAGCTCAGCCACGCCCAATACCAGACAAGGTAAGATGCATGCAAAATCATCCCTGACACATCACCCACCCAAAAATACACTCAGGAATGCCCCAACATCGAAGTAACAATGCTACTCCATTCCACAATTTCATGGCCACCCAGCAATGCTGTTCCCCAGAGGAGATGGAAAAACAGAAATGGGGACCACAGGAGGGGAGTCCTCCTAGGCGGAACTAGAGTCCTCACACACCCAGCAAGCTAGGTGTCATGCTTCATCATATGGACTCGCTCCTCGTCGGGTCGGCGGTGCAATACCCGACGGGCACCCATAAAGGGGCTCTTTAACGGAGATCTTCTGTTCCTGCCGTATGGTGCTGTGGGTGTGAGGGCCCTAGAAGTGAGTGTAGATGCGAATAAGTGGTTAAAAAAGGTTGGATAATCCAAAAAGTGAGTTTAATAGGCTGGTCATCCACCTTATTAAAAGATACAGAAGAGCGGCTGCTCGCTGGCTAAATAAACCAGAAGAGCAAAGCTCGGCTCTAACGAGTGGTCGACATGTTTCACGCAATATGATCAAACTATGATGCTATGCATTTCTTCAGGACCTATAGGAAACTATCTACACGAGGTGGTGAGGTGGAGGAGTTCCTACCTACCACTGTTCCTATTTGCGGGCACGCAGTCCCGCCAAATCTAGTTGTAACCTATCTAGGTGATGGCGCTTGCTCCTGTGATACCCTCAGTCCTTGACACCGTAATGGTTGGTGTCCTGTCCTCTTGTGGACGCCAGCTGGAAAACTAACCCCTGTGCCAGACTGAGGAACCAGAGGTCCTGAAGAAATGCATAGCATCATAGTTTGATCATATTGCGTGAAACATGTCGACCACTCGTTAGAGCCGAGCTTTGCTCTTCTGGTTTATTTAGCCAGCGAGCAGCCGCTCTTCTGTATCTTTTAATAAGGTGGATGACCAGCCTATTAAACTCACTTTTTGGATTATTCAACCTTTTTTAACTACTTATTCGCATCTACACTCACTTCTAGGGCCCTCACACCCACAGCACCATACGGCAGGAACAGAAGATCTCCGTTAAAGAGCCCCTTTATGGGTGCCCGTCGGGTATTGCACCGCCGACCCGACGAGGAGCGAGTCCATATGATGAAGCATGACACCTAGCTTGCTGGGTGTGTGAGGACTCTAGTTCCGCCTAGGAGGACTCCCCTCCTGTGGTCCCCATTTCTGTTTTTCCATCTCCTCTGGGGAACAGCGTACCCTTCTTAGTTTACAGTATCTGGGCATGTACGCTGGACTCCGTTAAACAGCCCCCTTAGTCCCTCTCCTTGTTTGACACCCAGCAATGCATCATGGGAGATGTAGTCACACAGAGAACACAGTTGAGCAATGACACATAGCAATGTATCTGCAGTTGACACACAACAGTAAAACCAAATTGAAACACAGCACTTAGGTACACCAACTGTATCCAAGTTTATTTAGTGAACAATAGAAAGCAGGACACACAATAAGTAGTGCTCTTGTATTTACAGGTGAACCTGCAACAGAGGGTGACGAGACAGAACCTGAAGAGGCACCACAGCTACAGGACCAGGCAGGGGGAGAGGAGACAGAGCAGACAACACGGCCAACACCTGTGCAGAAACAACGCTGTTACACTGTGCCTCCACTCCCGGAGTTGGAGGGAGAACTGGAAGGCATACAGGATGAGCCACATCCAGAGGAGCAGGCACGGCAGGAACATGAGCAGCCTCCTATGCACCCTAGGGACGGCAGTTGCAGGAGACGCAGGCCAAGGGCACAAAACACTACAAAAGTAGGAGATGCTGCTTCCGTATTTTCTGGGCTGGAGGGCACGATGGTAAAGGTTCAGCGTCTGCAAGGAAAGAGCATGCAGTCAATGAACAGGCAGTTGGTGTGTGTCAATCACAATCTCACTGACATAAAGGAGGGCATCAGAGAGCTAAATCACACAGTTGCAGAAGGCAATAAGGCATGCACAGACAGCATTAGGGAAATGACTGGAGCCATCAAGGAGCTCTGTGCCACAATGCAGAGGGACTATGCATGCATCCAGACACAGGGAAAAACAACATCTCTTCACCCGTCTGGATCATTACAGTAAGGCGGTCAACCGTTTGTGCAATGCCACATCTGTACTATCTAGACGCACAGTGTCAATGCAGATTGAAATGGCACACTGCAGCCAGGATGTTGCAAAAGGCTTGGTGCAGGTCACCAATGCAGTTGACCAGCTACAGACAGCAAACATAGCTGGCACAGGTCTTCTGGGGGCAGGGGACAGTGAGGAGGTCTCCAGCCGCAGCAGCAATACCCCACCAATTACAGAACCCAGACAGCGTAGTGTGAGGCATTGAACAACATCAGATGCCTCATCAAGGGAGGGCAGTCAGAACACTGAGCGTGCACCTGCAGTCCATGGACGGAAGAAATAGACAGTGGTGGCACAGCTGAATGCTAATGGGTGAAGTAACCCATGGCATACGTACATTTGTCATTCCATTACTCATGTCCTGTGTACATGACATGTGAAAGAGGAAGAGACTCACATTACTTGTGAGTTGTACACTGTGTAAATGCAATTTTCCTGACGTTAAGGTATATTAAAACACAGCTAATCTACAGTCATGATTTACTTTTTGTCATTATTACTCACCTAGAAATAGTTAAGTGATATTTCATCACGTCTCTGTCTGCCATCTGCTGCCCCTACACCACCTGCTGGTCTGAGATGTGGACCTGGTACCTCATCCCCATCTGAATCAGTATGTGTGAGTTCCACTGGTATGCCTTTTGTTGTTGCAACGTTGTGCAGCATGGCACAAGTAGCCACGATCTTGCGGCAGGTCTCTGGCCCATACTGCAATGCTCCTCCATTTTTGTGCAGGTAGCGGAACCTGCTCTTCAGTATTCCAAATGTCCGCTCAATGACACTGCGCATTGACTTGTGTGCGCTATTGTATCTTCTCTCACTCTGATTCGCAGGATTGAGGTACGGTGTGAGGATGAATGATCGCACAGCATATGCAATTTCACCTACAGGTTGAAAGACATACGGTTAATCACTGTCCTAGTTCAACATCTCTAAGTAGTATATCAGAGTGAGTAACATGCATTTACCTAGCAGGTATCCTTCGCCAAATTCACCCCCAGTGAGACGTGTGTCTATTCCACTGTGTCTAAAAATGAAGGAATCGTGTGTACTGCCTGGATATTTGGCCACTATATCAGTTATGATGTGTTTTGCGTTACATATGACCTGTATGTTGAGTGAATGGAATGCTTACCGGTTCCTGAATATGTATTCATTATCTGAGGGGGGAGAGAGGGCTACAGGTGTCCCATCAATGCAACCAATTACATGGGGAAACTGTGTTATCTGGTAGAAATCCAGTTTGGTCTGCTGCAATGCCTGTTGTGTGGTGGGGAATCTGATATAATGGTGTATCCTCTGTACCATTGCATCTAAGAATGCATGGATAAAGCGCGACAGGCATTTCTGGGACACCCCTCCTGCTGTAGCTATCACCCCCTGGAAGCTCCCAGATGCCACTAAGTGCAGTGAACAGAGGACCTGCACATGTGTCGGAATGGTTTGGATGTTCAAGCATGGTTTTTAGGTCAGCTATCAAGTCTAGTATAGTAGCTGAGTCCAGCCTATACTTCTCATGTATTTTTTCCTCTGTCTGCTGGAACAAGGTAATGCACACTCTGAAAACGCATTCCTGTCTCCTCCTCCTTCTCTGTGCTGCTGCTTGAATCCGCATCCTCCTCGCTATGACATACAGCGCTGCCATGTGAAAGACCCACGGGCATTCTGGGCCTGTTTATATAGCTTGCACCTGGTTACCACCTGGCTTGACATGGTGGTAATTTAAAGGTGCAAAATTGCGATTACTGCATTTTCGCAATTTGCGATTTTTTGATACATTGATTTGCAAATTTGCATTTTGCCAGATGCTATATTGAGAATTCGCATTTTTCCAGATGCTATTTTGCGAATTCGCAATTTGGGACTCCGAAATTGCAAAGTCGCAAACATTTTTCCGCAAAAATGATGCTTCGCAAAATTGGTTTTCGCAAAATTTGCAATTAACATTTTTGCGATGCCAAACACTGACATACATTGGGACAGTTTTTTTGCGATTCGCAGCGTTTGCGATCTCAAAATAGCTTGATGCATATGGCCCTAAACCTTTTAGAATCACAATTTTATGTCGAGACAGGAGGCTAGCATTATGCATGTTCAAAGCGTTTGTAAAACACATTTTGATACATGATCTATTGACTTAAAATAAAACCTTCTGAAAGTTTCTGCTGAAGACCAATCTGCTGCTTTCATAATATCCTCCAATCTTCCGCCTAGCATACACATTCTACTCGCCATTGCTCCTCTCGCTGAATCAGCCATGAACTTGGAGATAGCCACACCCGCTTCTTTCATTGCACTTTTAACCAATCTTGCAATTGTTGCATTACAAACCGGTTTATAAAGTTCAACGTACGAAATCAACACTTGCTCAACTCCTGCTGCTCTTTTCTCCAGCAATCTATTCGCGTACTCTTTAAGACAACGCACTACACACAACTTTGGACGATCATCAAACATAGGATAGAAGATAGAACCAGACATAGTTTTAGTTCTTTTGCATATCTCAAAAACTACGCCATTAGGTTGATAAAACCTATGAGACAATTCCATTGCTTTCACATCTGAAACTCTCCTAAAAGATATAAGACACAACAAGGAAGCTAACTTCCAGGACAATTCTCTCACACCTAAATACTTATTACTTGGCCACCCCTCAAACAACTTTAAAATCAACTCCACATTCCATAAGGTGTTATATTTTGGATTCTGTGGTCTCTTCAATCGAATACCCTTCATCACCCTCCATACTAAAGGACTTTTCCCAATTGACACACCATGCTTGAGAGGATGACCAGCAGATATCGCTGATCTATAACAATTCACTGTTCTATAAGACATCCATTTCTATATAATTCAGCTAAAACATTTGCGAGAAGAGCGTGTATGCTAGGCGGAAGATTGCTACCTGAACGTCATCAGTGTGTGTGCTAGGCGGAAGATTGCTACCTGAACATCATCAACTTCCAAGAAATCCAAACCCCTTTCCATGCACCACCTAAACCACAACTTCCATGCTCCCCTGAATCTCTTCCTTGTACCTGGTGCCCATGATTCATTGAGTAATTCTGCAGCTGTGCCCCAAAGTTCCCTGAATACATCTGAACACCTGATATCTTCCATACTAGAAGGTTGAGAGAACCCAACTCCACTAACGGATGTTCCCTCCCTTCCACGTTTCTTAAGAGACCCTTGAAACTCACCACTAAAAAAAGGTTCCTCCACGGCCAACTCCATCACCAAACCATGGTTGAGTCTTCCAAAAAGGAGTAATCAAAACAATTTGACATTGCTGTCTCTTCACCTGCACTAGAACCCTCTGAATCATAGAGAAAGGGAGAAAAGCATAACCCTTCAACCCTTTCCATTTCTGCACTAATGTGTTCACTGCCATTGCCCCTGGATCCGGTCTCCAACCATACCTTTATAACTGGTTGGTTAACCTTGACGCAAACAGATCCACTTCCAACGGACCCTTCTTCTCTAATATTTTCTGAAATACCTCCTCTTTTAACTTTCAATCACTGTAATCTGTCAAGTATCGTGAATTCCAATCCGCTAATACATTCTGCTCTCCCTGTAAATACTCTGCTCTCAATCCGATTCTTTCTTCTAAACAAAAGTCCCATATGTCCTTTACTAAATCCGCGAATCCCTTGGATCTCGTTCCTCCTAGCCTGTTTATGTATGCCACAGCACTTATATTGTGCATCCTCAATAGCACAGATTTCCCTTGCAAACTTGTTTTGGAACTCTTCAAGGCAAACAAGCCCGGTTTCATTTCCAAACAATTTATATGTCTCTCCTTCTCCAACGAAGTCCAAAGGCCCCCTGTCTCTTCTCCAAAGCCAAACGCTTCCCAACTAGAATTGCTTGCATCTGTTTCCAACACAAAATCTGGAGCTATCCCAAACATTGCTCTGCCATTCCATGCCTCCAAATTCTCCTTCTACCAAAGCAATTCCTCCTTTGCCTCTTTTGAAATTAATATCTCATCTCCATACCACAAGCCCTTTGCTAAGCCTGAAATCTTTAAACGTTGTAAGGCCCTGTAATGTAGCGGCCCTGGAAATATTGCCTGAATTGATGAGGATAGCAAACCAATCACTCGTGCCAATTCTCTTAATTTCACCTTCTCTTTCCTCAATACAGACTGAAACTCTTGTTTCACCTTCTTTTCTGGCAGATATAACTGACTTGATACTGTGTCTACCACAAATCCCAAAAATTCCAAATTTTGTACAGGCCTCATAATTGACTTTTCCAAATTCACCACAAACCCTAAACTCTCCAACAATTCTCTCACCATTACCAACTGCTTTTCCAGCTCCACAATTTCTTGACTCATCAATAATATGTCACCTAGATAAACGATCATTCTCACACCTCTCTCTCTCTTAGAAATCCAACTACCGGTCTCATCACCTTGTAAAGCACCATGGGGCTGATGAAAGCCCACATGGTATACTCTGAAACTGAAATAATTGGCCTCTCCAATGAAACTGCAGAAATTTCTGACACACTTTTGCCATCAGGATTGTGAAATTTGCATCTTTTAAATCCAGTTTCATCAGCCAATCCTTCTCTTGGAGTATATCTCTTAAAAGATGAATCCCCTCCATCTTGAAATGCTGATACGTCACATACTGATTTAAATTCCTCAGATTTATTACTGGTCTCCACCCTTTGTCCTTTTTTCCCCACTATGAACAAAGTACTTACAAACCCTTTCTCTTTTTCTTCCACCTTTACAATTGCAGTTTTTTCCAACATTTGTGAAACTCTGTTATTTTTTGTAATTCTACCTGAAAAACCAATTTGTGTGGTTCATTTAATTGAACTGGTTCTGTCTCGAAATCTATCGAATAACCCTCTATAGTTCTTAGAACCCAAACATCTTGTGTGATTGTCTTCCACTTTTCTTAAATATTTTAATCTTCCTCCTATACCTTTTGGGATACAAATAGAAAATATCCTCATACTCACTCTGGTTTTGTCCTTGACCCGTAAACTGGCCCTTTCCTCTATTTGCACGACTCCGTGACCTTTCTCTTTGTGGAAAAAATTGCGATCCACCTTGTCCTCTATAATATCCATGTCCTTGGTTCTGGTACTGGGCTCTATAGTTTGCACGGCTGATAGTTTTCCCTCTCCTACCAGCCCGACCATAAAAACTAGTGTTTGCAAACACCCTTCACATTGAACTCTGTGCCTTATCCAGGCTTGTGAAGGTACATACATAATTTGTTAATGACTTCACCATCCCTTCTCCAAACAACAAACCACGGGCAGCATCACTTGACTCCCTGTTTGCTAAATCACTCAGCTTGGGATTTGTGCGCATATGCACAGTCTTCCTCCTCTCTGCTAACAGTCCTGCATTTGCGTTCCCAAAAAACAAAAGGCTCTCTGACACCATCCACGCAACAAACTTAAATCCAAATCCATATTCTTGATATAAGCCTCCTCCACAGAGTCAACATTTTTTGCCATAGGCCCCAAAATGTCAATTCATTTATCCTGACATTGTTTCGTGGATCTTTCTAACCCCTTTCTAGGATCCTTGCCCATCTTGAATAGATAAGTTATTAACTCCGGATCCGAATTTGGTGTCATTGAAACCTTTTCATCAATTATTGGTCTCGAGCATTCTGCCCGCATTATATTTCTTTCTTCCTTCTCTAATGGTTTCTTTTTCTAGACCTAATGTATTCTGAAACATGGTCCTAAGGCCACCAATCTCTACCTCTTGGATGCCTAATCTCTTAAGAATTAAAAAGTACCTCTCCAAAAGGATCAACAACCGTTTCAGTACTTTTAACTCTACCACTACCACTAACTTCATTTTCCTCCTCCAAACCATCCTTATATTCCAAATCAAGAATATACTCATCTATGTCTGTGTTTTAAATATTGCTCACATCCTCTGATGTGTTTCCATCATTCTCAGTGCCAGACTGACCTCTCTTTGTACCGCGCCGAATACCTTCTCCATGCGAGCCGCTTTGGACTCCAGTCTGCGTTGCATTAGCCTCTAAATGCTTTCTCTTTGAAAGACATTTTCCTCCTGGGCCCCTCTCACTATCCTCTTCATCTAAAACTGAGAAGTATTCTTCCTCCTCAGTAATCTTTCGTTTGCCCATAGCCTGTTTTACAGAATTCTGTATCACTTCTTTAAACTCTTTAGAAATAATTTCCCTTATTAAATTCTCCTGCTCCTCTCAATTAATCTCCATATCAGCCAATTTTCAATATTTTCTTCTTTTTAACTTTTTAATATTTATTTTGACTTATCCTGTCAAAATAACGATCTTTCCTTCGCTCTCACCGCTTCTCCTCACACGATTCTCTCAAAGAGTACACTGTTGCTATGGCAACGTTCTCGCAGAGCAAACTCCTTTAGAAACGATCCCTCTTGCTCAAAAAAAGCTCTATTTCCCTTTAAAAAAACTTCAAATGTTATCCAATCATAATGCGAGTTGTGTGAAATCTTCACACAACTCACATTTTCTACACGCCTTTCTGAAAGACGCGCTGCCCCTCCAAATTCGTTGGAAATCACAAGATCCATTGGCGTGCGCTGCTTACCTCGCTCCCAGTTTCCTCTACAGCTCGAGCAACAGGTAGGTCGCACGTTCAAATTTAATGGCTCAAATCGTACACTGAAGTGCTTGCGCCTCTGCGATCGGCATAACGCTCTGTCATTTTTTTCAAAACAGCCCTCCGCACACCAATTATTACCTAAACCACATATTCTATTGAAATATTAATTAAATACTCAATATCTACCGTTTTATTAATCCTAATAAATTTAAACATTATCCTCAAACTCCTCTAATACTGAAAAGCCGAGCATAAATCAAAAACTCTTTTGAAATTAAACACACACCCATAAATTGGGTATCCACCAATCATATTCTAAACATTCAAACTATACATCCCGAAAATATACTCATCTTAATAAATCTTAACCAATAACTTCTATATACTTATCTGCTCAGAAGCAGCAAACAAAAGAGGAAGAAGATGGAGGTCACAGACTATTTATAGGACTGAACATTCTTTTTAGTTATTGGGATGTTTTTGTGTTCTATTGAGCTTTTAATCGTTGCTGTTTAGAAGTGGGCGAATACAAGTAATATGCATAATGCTAGCCTCCTGTCTTGTCATAAAATCAGTTTTCTTACTGGTTCTAAACTGAGTCCTGTACTTTGAAGGAGTGAGACCATACCTAGTGAGAAGGGCCTCCTTCATGTCAGTGTAGGTGAGGTTGTACCCCTTACCCAAAGCCAACCCAGGTATCCCTCCTCTCTTCTGAGAAATGAGGCCACAATCCTACTCCCCAATTCTTTTCAGGAACCCCAATCATGTGAATAGATGCCTCATAGCCCCAAAACCACCTTTGTATGCCATCACCTTTCTTGTACTCCTTTCCTACATTCTTAGGAATGTGTACTACTCTGTCTAAAGGCACTGAGGAATTGCTGCCACCACCTGTGCTGGATTTACTCTTTAACTCCAGCTCCTTGAGACCACGCTCATGGTCTGAAACCATCTTCTGTGATTCCATCTTGAGCCTCTCAAGCTGTATTTGACGCCTCCTAGTTTCCCTCCTGTCCTCCAGCTCCTCTGGCAACAAGCCACTGATGCCTGACCTGGAGGACCCCTCCCCTCCCGGAAACACATCCACCCTAGAAATAGGCTCCTCTTCCTCCACACTCAGGTCTCCACATTGACCACTGCCATGTCTGGCTACTACCCAGGGCCTCAGCGCCTTTTGTAGCTCCTCTTTCCTGGTGAGGACTCTGGGTTGAACCTTTAGGTTTTTACAAATAGCCTTCAACACTTTTATGTTGTAGATTTCCAAACATTCCTCCTCAAAGGCCACTTCTAGGGATGCAACTGATGATGCTGCTGAATCGGGCATGATGCAGTAGGAAGTTTCAAGTTCAAAAAGAAGGGAACACAAAAATAGACTAAAAAGAAAACAGTATGTGGTAAGTAGTGGTCTGAAATATGGTAGTAGTGTACACCAATCACTGTAGGTCAAGTACAAACGCAAGTCCTATACTCACCGCTGACAACCAATGTTAGAAATGGGGGACTCTAGTTGGCAGGCTGTTACCCTGTCCAAGTAGGGACCCTTCTTCCTAGTCAGGATAAGGGGGTACACTTCTAAAATAACCCCTGCTCACCCCCTTAGAATCTTGGCACAAGCAGTCAGACTTATCTCAGAGGCAGTGTGTAAAGCATTTGCACAAAACATACAAGAAGAGACACCAAAACAGTTTTAGAAAATATCCAATATTTTCTCTGGGCAAAACAAGACCAAAAACGATAAAAAATCCACCATACAGTTCTTAGAAATATCAATAAGCAAAAATAGGCTTTAAATACAGTTACTTGAAGTCGATAGCTCCGTCCGGGGCTATCACAGCATCGTGAACAACAAATCCAAACAGTTCTGGCTGACTGCAGTGTGGCGAGCCAGCTACGGTGTCGGGAAGACCTGCAAAACAGTACCGCTGCATACTCACTTTGCTGTTTTTTACCTGCCCGGCTGCCAGATCCAGGGGACTCCAGTCCCCAAGAGCCTTTGCGCCAGGCGGCGCCGACGAGGAGACACTGCGCCCGGAGGCGCATAAAATCACTGCGGGCCTCCCGCAGCGCGGCACGCCCGCATACTCACTTTGCTGGTTTTTCCCTGCCCGGCTGCCAGATCCAGGGGACTCCAGCCCCCAAGAGCCTTTGCGCCAGGCGGCGCCGATGAGGAGACACTGCACCCGGAGGCCCATAAAATCACTGCAGTGCTCCCGCAGCGCGGGACACGCAGGGGCGTGCCCAGGCCGCGCCTTGGCCAAGCCCGGGCCCGTCTGTGCCCGGAGGAGCCCGGAGGAGGCTGGGCTGGGACACAGCCCTGACATCTACCCCTTTGGTACTACTATGGGTAAGCGCAAACAACCATGTAGCATCGATCTGGGGAAACCAAAAGTAAAAGTGCCCAGGAACTCTGCCTCTATAATTTCCTATCTAACTTCTGCTGTGGGGGCTTTAAACAAAGAAATTCAAAATGCGGAGGATCAGTTGGGTTTGAGAACCGATCATTTAGGGACAAGCTTTCCCTTAGTTACTTCCCCCCGGAATGCAACCACTCATGAGTCACAAGCTACTGTTAGCATGCAAGGAGCTCAGGGGGAGGGCCCTATGATTCCTGATAGAGTGCCACGGTGTGCGGAGGAAGAGACTATGGGAAAAGATGCTCCCCTGCAGAAGGAACTGTTGTTACCCACAGGGGAAAAAGGGGGCAAAAGGAAAATGACTAAACCTGGGCTGACACCAGTTGAATTATCTTCAAATCAAGAGGAAGGCCTCGACTCTTTCGTCAAAACAGCTGTTAGACAAGCTATGGAGGACCATTTTAACTCACGACTGGAGTCACTTTTCTCTACTGCTGTAAAAGACATCTCCCTCTTATTTAAAACAATGATAAATGGGGTAATGGGAAAATTAGAGTATCTAGAGACTCAATTGAGGGATAGTCATGTTCTATCCTCCTCACAATCCTATTCCGCAGCTAAAACAAAACGGTGAGGGGGTCTCTATACCTGCAAATCGGATACCACCTGAGAGTAGCTCGGGCTTCATCGGTGTCATTAATCCAGTAGCAACTTTGGGGAGTCATGAGTGGGTAAGAATCGTATCTATACTGAGTCAGTCCCTGGCCCTGAGGTCAATCGTGAGCTTGCGGGGCGGGGCGGGAAACACGCGAATAGGGCGGAAACAGGGCAACAAACAAATGTAGACTCAACCTGCCTCCAGACACTACCCCTTTAGTTGCTATGCTTACAGGTGTGCCCCCGCTTAAAGAGAATTGTCTAGAATCCATCCATGAGCTTTTACGTAAAACTAAGTTCTGGTGCAATCAACATTCTAGTAGCGAGGCTCAGGCTTCCTCTCACATTATAATGGCCAGACGAGTGGGTTGGGTTGGCCATAGGCCAAAACAGGTAAAAGGAGACTGCATCGTTATTAATTTTGATCAGGCAGGAATAGCGGGGCAGCTATTCCAGGAAGGTTTTAGGGAGGGCCCAGGGGGTATTAGGGCCCTACCCATGGGGTATTTTTACCCACCACACGAGGGCGTACAGCTACTTGGTAGGAGTCAGCGGGGGGTCCAGACTTTAGTAGATAGGAGGATGTGCTCACTGCCCCCACCAAGCTTCTGTGAGGAGCAACCTCCCAAAATGATCCCCCGCGGGCCAATTACTCCACCCACACCACCAATATTTCCCTCAGGGGTTGTAGATAGGGAAAACAGTTTAGCGTGTGCAAATAGATTTCTCCCATTAAGCCTCCTGGATGAAAACGATTGACTGGAGTCTCCTCTCCCTTTCGGAGCCACAGCAGTGACATAACGAGGGGCCCGGGGTTTAGCGAAAGTGTAAATCCCAACTGTAAGTTCCTTAGCTGGAATATAGCTGGATTGAGAAGTAAAAAAGACGATACTAGGTGGCTTGATCTTGTAAAAGAATATGATATAGTGGGTTTACAGGAGACCTGGAATATGGAGAATAATTTCTGGGTGGACGGGTATAAGTCTTATGGCGAGCCTGCGCGGCCCTCGCCAGCTGGTAGAGCAAAAGGGGGCCTTTTAACCCTAATCTCGCTAAAATTGTCAGGAACCCATTGTAGGGTGGAAGTTGGTTCTTGTAACTGTTTGGCGATAGAAATCACCCCTACCAACACATCTAAAATGCTGATTATTAATTTTTATAATTCATCTGAGAGTAATTTTATTTGTGAACATCTATGTAATTTGAAATGTTTTTAAGAGGATTATAAAATGAAGCAAACCACTTTTTATTCTATTGTAATCATGGGCGATTTTAACATTAATTTATGTACTATGAATTGTCAGGTTGAAGACTTATTAGGGCCGGTAAACTCTTTTAACTCACATTTTGAGCATACACAGCAAGGAGAATATCTGGAGGATCTTTTGGCTATAGTAGACCTTATCCAACCCAGTGCCATTGCTAGTGAGGCAAGGATCCCTACTTTTAAAGCAAGAGGGCGGGATTCCACAATAGACTATATATTTATCTCCCCTGTATTGTCATCCCAGGTGGTTTTTCTATAATGCTCAGTGGTCCCATTTTAGTGACCATAATCCTGTCCTCCTTGAGTTAGGTAAGGGCTTTGGCTTAAAGGGCAAGCATGGAAAACATCCTATTGACACCTGCCTTAAACCTACCAACCAAGGACGCAGGTTAAAATGGGCCAAAGTAATTCCGGACCTCTTCCTCCAGGACCTCTGGCAGAATGCCGAGGAGAAGCTCGGCATCTGCCTTGATCCAACAAAATGGGGGGTTGAGGTACTCACAGCATTTGAAGGTATCTGCGCGCAGGTAGTGATAGGTCTCTCCCTGCCCAGCAGAAGCTATCAAGAACCTGGTGAGAGATGGTTTGATAGTAACTCCTCTGGAGTACATCGTAAGTTGGTTATTGCCTTGAAAAAAGGTCCCACGAGACAAAACTTACATAGCCATGTTAAGAAAGGCATATAAGTGCGCTCTAAATACTCGTAAATACGAAATTAAAGAGGAAGCTTGGAATGATTTATTAGCAGTTGAGGTTCTAAAGGATAGTTCCAGATTTTGGGCTATTGTAAATAAGCCCTTTTTCTCAGGAACTGACAACTCTCCTCTCGAATGCAATATTACAGAGGCACAATGGTATTCCCACTTTAAATCTATATATGAGGTCCCTTATCACCTGGAGTCCCCAACCTGATTAGAACATTAATTGAACACCTCTGTAGTGGTTTTTAATGAAGGAGAAGTTGTGTTAGCAATAAAGCAAATGACTAGTAATAAGGCCCCCGGCCCGGATGGTGTCCCGGCCGATCTGTATAAACAGAACCCAATTTTCTTGGCCAAAATTTTAACAAAAGTTTTTAATGTTGCTAGTAAGCAGGGATTTCCGACGTCCTGGTCGTATTCTACTATTAGCCCGGTTTTTAAAAAAGGCCAGAGAGGGGACCCAAGCTGCTATAGGCCTATATCTTTAATCGACTCAGCTGTAAAAGTCCTAGGGAGGGTGATCTTAAGTAAGTTAATGGATTGGCTGAATGAGAGTGGTGTTTTAACAAATCTTCAATATGGCTTCAGAAAAGGAAGAAGTATATTGGACCAGTGTTTAAATTGACACTTATTAGCAGGGAAATATACAGTGGCTAAGGTAGGGACACTTCAGCTGGCCTTTATGGACCTATCTTCAGCTTTCGATCTGGTTAACAGATCGAAGCTATGATCCATATTGATTGACATGGGAGTAGATCAGTGTTTAGTTCACTTCCTGGCCGACTTACACAGGGATCTGTCTGCGAGAGTGAGAGTAGGTCAAGATGGTAAATGCACAAAGCACTTTAAGATTGGTAGAGGCATCCGTCAGGGTTGCATCTTAGCTTCCTTGATTTTTACACTGTGCATAAATAATCTAGGTAACTTTTTAAGATCTGTCAGTTTAGATATTTCACGTGTAGGGGATAGGGCAATCCTGGCCCTCCTATACGCAGGCGACGCCGTATTGTTGGCTCGTACAGCTTTTGGATTCTTTACGCAATCCCTGAATCTAATTGTTAATATAGCTAAATCACACACGATGATCATGGGACAGAGACCAAAAAAGCCCAAAACCTTTTATTGTGAAGGCGCAGAGCTGTCTAGGGTGACTTCTTTCACTTATTTGGGGGTACTGTTCGATGAGAAGGGTTCGTGGGTCCCCCAACAGAAGGCAAAAAAATATGCCATGGCAAGATCCACAGCGCTGTCCACGGTTTCGCTCTGTGACTTGGGGCCAAGCCAATCGCAGCTATGCTCAATATTTATAGGTCTAAATGCTTAGCTATTGCGAGGTATGGGTCCGCAATCTGGGGGTATAAGCCGGTGGAGGGACTTCAGATAGTTGAAAACAAGTTTTTACAAATGCTTTTGTCGGTCCCTCAATCTACCCCCACCTATGTCATCCATCAAGAGTTAGGCATTGGCTATATTTCCATTTGATAAGGCTGGCCCCGGTGGTATGTTGGCTAATGACCTGGACCAATCCAGAACTAACGCTGAACCAAGAGATTGTCAGGGATTGTCTCTCTTTGGAGAGAGCAAGTAGTGTTCCGTGGTTACAATAAGTGATGTCAATTTTATATAAATTAGGGCGACCAGAACTCTTTGACCTCCTGGGAAAAATAAGTAAAGAGGACCTGGTGTGGTTAAAGACACATTTTTTAAATTTGTCGTCTTTAGAGAGAGAGGCGACCAAGTTAAAGAAACCTTCCATTAAAGCATATCTCTTGCTAAAAACCACACCACAGATAGAACCTTATTTGACAATCATCACCAAGCCTTTCAACCGCCTTCTTTTAACTAGATTCCGTTTTAATCTTATTCATTGTTTACTAACTGATTCACAGGGTTGGAGCAGGGTGAGTGATTTGGTCCACTGCACATGCGATCATTTTTCAACCCAGGATACCATGCCCTTTATAATGTTTTGCGATCATTATAGTGATATTCGTAGCAGGTTTTTAATCCCAATTTAAAGAGGAAAAGGTTTTATACAGGTTAGACCTGCTTTACTTTATCTACAGTTGTTGAATGATCCTCTGGAGATTTTTAACATTGCGAGTTATTTAGTCGCTGCGGTGAGGCACAGGAGAAAACGGCATTCTCTGACATGTGATCTGGCTGTACTTCAATGATCAAATGTACTTTGCCCTAACGTCTGTTCTCTGATTTGAGCTTCTGTCTTTTAACTTATATTTGAGCTGTTTGTTCCCATTTATGAATTGACGGTAATTTGTGTTATTAGTATATCCATGAAATTTGGTCTTGAAATGTTTTATGTCGCCTAAGCTTACTGATGAATTGTATTTTTATTATTATTATTCTGATGTGTTATATGTAGTATGTCATGTACTTTAATGGTTTTTATTAACCAAATAAAGTGGTTTTGACTGACTGACAGACAGTACCTTTAGAAATACAGGGCGTCGGGGACCTCACGGCGAACTCCGAAGAGCCAGCGTCGGGTCCGGAGGTCAGTGTAGGAGTCGTCAGGCCCTTGAAGTCACACGCATTGCAGATTGGACTCCATGCGGTTAAAGTCAGGTGTGCTGGCGTCGGGACTGCGGTTGGGAAGTGCCGCGGTGAGGCATGCGGTGCCCTCAGATCGAGGTGCACGCAGCGGCTCAGTGACGGTCGTCCAGCGGCATTGGTGAGACCAGGGCTGCGGTGCGAAGTGGGGCGGGGTTCGTTGTGGTGCTAGCAGGTCACCTTGCAAGCAGCAGCAGTGTCGTTGCTGGAGCGCTGTCTTCGGCTGATGAACCGGAGTCGATGGCACAGGCAACAGAAGGCCAAGGATGCGGTGTGGGACGGGGCAATGCATCGTGTAACTTACGAGCGGTCCACCAGACGCCGCAGATCACCTCCTTTGTCTCTCACGGCGCGCCTTAGGGTTAGGGCCGCCAACTGTCTGCCATCCCTCTAGCCACTCCCAGGCGTCCTCTGACACAGTGAAAAAGGATAAGTTACTTACCTGTAATCCTAGTTCTCTTCCAGGGGTATACTCATCAAAGTCATAAGCACTGAATTATCTCCGCCCACGCGCGGGAACCCGGAGCATATACAAAAATACATATATATATGTGTATGTAGTAGAAAAAGAGTACATAGTACGAAATAAACACACACATATACATGTATAACATTAAAAAAAAAAATATGCAGCCCCAAACATATACAATAGGCTAAGAAGCCAGAGTTACATGTATTTCTCTAGTATGAAAATAACATATAAACATATAATGTAAGAGAAGGACATGTACAGTAATAGCATTCCGCAAAAAACCTTTTATTTTCATCAAAGAAAACAGTTAATGCCAGGCAATTAGCCTAAATAAGGCTGCATAAATAAATAACATCCCTGTACAGAAAAGGAAACTGGCACCTCGCCTTTAAGGCCTCAGAGACCCTGAGTACTTTGCCTTTAAGGCCTCCAGGAGACCCCTGCTCCCATCATGCACCACAGGTGACAGTTAGGTCAGTTCTTTTGTACGGTATAAGAAACCTGTAGGAACCTGCATCAAAGATGCAAGAATACCGAGTAAACTGTTAATGCTCGTCCGGGGAGGCGGGAGGGTTGCTTATGACTTTGATGAGTATACCCCTGGAAGAGAACTAGGATTACAGGTAAGTAACTTATCCTTCTCTTCCAGGGGATACTCATCAATAGTCATAAGCACTGAATAGAGTAGGACGAGCAAAAAACAGCGAACTAAATTGACGCACACATGTTAAACAGTATTAGCAAACAAGTTTCTCAGCGAGGCTTGCCCAACCTGAGCATCTGCCTGCGTGTCAGCATCTAAACAGTAGTGGCGAGTAAAGGTATGAACTGATCGCCAAGTAGCTGCTTTACAAATCTCTGCCAAGGGGACATTCCTCAGGAGAGCCGTGGTAGAAGCTTTCCCCCCAGTGAAATGGGCCTTAGGCTTCCCCGGAAGGGATTTGTTGGCCAATTGGTATGACAGTAGAATACAAGAAACTATCCATCTAGAAATGGATCTCTTGGAAGCTGCAGAACCTGTGTTAACAGGACCATAGTTAATAAACAAACGTTCTGAGTTCCTCAGTGTCTTTGTTCTGTCCAAATAAAACTTCAGAATCCTCTTGAGATCTAGGGAGTGAAGAGATCTTTCCGGAGGATTCGAAGGATTCGGAAAAAGGTAGGGAAAGTGATAGTCTGGTTAATATGGAAGTCCGAGACTACTTTAGGCAAAAAACTAGGATGTGTTCTGAGAACTACTCTGTTAGCGTGAAACACAGTATAAGGTTCCTTACAGCAAAGAGCCTGGATCTCACTGACCCTGCGAGCAGATGTAATGGCCACCAGGAACGCGGCTTTCCATGTTAAATGCTGTAAGGAAGCTTTATGAATAGGCTCGAAAGGAGACCCCATCAACTTTGCTAACACAATGTTAAGCTCGCATGGAGGAGAGGGAGACTTGACTGGTGGGTAAACCTTTTTTAAGCCCTCAAGAAAATCCTTTACCACCGGAATTCTAAACAAAGAAGTCTGGTTGGGGGACTTCCTATAGGCTGTGATTGCTGCAAGGTGGACTTTGATAGAAGCGAACTGAAGACCAGATCTAGCCAAATGCAGCAAATAGGGTAAAATCACCTGTTCCTGACCCCGGATGGGATCATGTCCATTGTCCACACACCATAGGAAGAACCGCTTCCATTTGAAGGCATATGATTTCCTCGTGGAAGGTCTTTTCGATTCTTTGAGAATAGCCATACAGTCTGGATTCAATTGTAGGTGTCCATATTGTATGACTTCAGGAGCCATGCTGTCAACCGGAGGGAGGACAGGTTGGGGTGGAATACTCTCTCTGCCTGTTTGGATAGGAGATCCGGGCGGCATGGCAACCTCTTGTGTGGCACTTCCGATAGTTGAAGGAGGTCCGGAAACCACCACTGGCGAGGCCACTCCGGGGCTATTAGGATCATCCTGGAGTTGGTCCTGTACAGCTTGTTGATTACAACTGGTATCAACGGAATCGGTGGAAAAGCGTACAGTAAGCTCTGAGACCATTAGATCAAAAGGGCATTCCCTTGAGATCCTTGTTGGGGAAACCTGGATGCGAAGACGGGGCATTTTGCGTTTACCGCGTCTGCAAACAGGTCGATGTCTGGCGTTCCCCATTCTCGAAAGATGCTGTGAGCGACTTCGTTGTTGAGAACCCAATCGTGGGCTTCGACGAAGTCTCTGCTGAGGAAGTCCGCCTGGGTGTTGAGAGAGCCCGGTAGATGAATGGCTACTATTGACAGGTCTCTCGCTAGAAGCCAGTTCCATATGGTTTGAGACTCTATGGAGAGTGTTCTTGATTGGGTACCTCCCAGTTTGTTCAAATAATACATCGTCGTTGTATTGTCCGTTTGGATTAGAATGGAGCGAGACTTGAACGATGGAAACAGGGACTTGAGAGCTAGATGTACGGCTCTCAGCTCTAGCAGGTTGATGTGGTAGCTCTTTTCGGAGTCGGACCATAGACCTTGTACTTGCAGAGGGCCCATATGAGCACCCCAACCCTGGAGAGAAGCGTCCGTGACTAAAGTCTGGGTTGGGGGGTCCTGGTGGAAAGGGACTCCCTTCATCAGGTGCGATCGCTTCATCCACCACCGGATGGAGTCTTTGGCTGATTGATGGAGAATTACATGATCCTCCCAGCGCCCTGATACTTGCATCCACTGGTCCTCCAAACATTGTTGTAGTGGACGCATGTGTAATCTTGCGTTTGGTACTATAAAGATGCACGACGCCATCGATCCCAGTAGTGATGACACCTGTCGAACTGTCAGGAGATGCGTGTGAAGAAGGGTCAGGCATTTTCCTTGGATTGATGACAACCTCTCCTCCGAAGGACACACGCTTGCTTTTTCGGTGTCCAGGAAGGAGCCTAGGTAATGGATCTTTTGCATTGGATTTAGTATGGATTTCTTGAAATTGACGTGAAGGCCCAAGTTGTGGAGAAGCTGAAGGCAGCACGAGAGATGATCCTGCAGCAGAGTTGGAGATGAGCTCTTCAGGAGCCAGTCGTCCAGGTAAGGATATATGAATATTTTCTGCTTGCGGAGAAAAGCGGCCACCACAGCCATACATTTGGAGAATGTTCGGGGAGCTGATTTGAGCCCGAACGGGAGAACTGAGTACTGGTAATGTTGAAAAGACACTCGAAAGCGTAGAAATTTGCGATGTTTCTTTGATATTGGTACGTGGAAGTATGCGTCCTGTAAGTCGATGGAGCACATCCAATCCCCTTGATGAAGCTGTGGGAAAATTTGATGGAGTGCTAACATTCGAAATTTCTCTCTGCGAATGTATTTGTTCAACAGTCTCAAGTCCAGTATAGGTCTGTATTCTGTGGTGGGGCCTCTTTTTGCACAAGGAAGTAACAAGAGTAGACTCCTTGATTTCTTTGAGGAGCGGGGACTTTTTCTATAGCTCCTTTCTTCAATAAGGTGTTTACCTCCCTTTGTAACAATCGTTGGTCGCGGTGAGAAATGCCTCTCGGAGGTATAGATGGAGGAGGAGTTTTGAACTTGAGAAGATAGCCATTTTGAACAATGTTGATGACCCATTTGTCTTTTGTTATACGTTTCCACTCCTCCAGATGTAATGAAACACTTCCTTCCACCGGAGTGGACAACAGCTTTGGAGGAAGACACACCTCATTGCTTTTGTGGCTGCTTTGGTGCTGTTGACTGCTGTTTGTTTCCACCTCTGCCACGTCCCGGTCTACGTTGTTGGAACTGGGACCTTTGTTGCGTCTGACCTTGGTTCTGCGATGACCAGTTAGATGATTGACCTCGCTGTTGAAAAGAGCGTTTGTCATAGGGACGAAAGCGACGACGAAATTCCTTCTTCTTTTCAAGGCCTACAGCCTTGAGAGTATCCAACTCAGTTTTCATTTTTGCCATTTCGTCATCCGCATGTGAACCAAACAACGATGATCCATTAAAGGGCAGATTAACTATCTTTCTTTGAGCATCGGGCTTGAGACCCGTGAGTCGAAGCCACGCTGATCTTCGTGAACAAATGCCATGTGCGTATCCGTGAGCTGCCAAATCTGCAGAATCGGCCGCTGTACTAATGATCTGGTTAGCTACCAGGCCACCTTCCTGCACAATCTCTAGAAAATCCTTTTAATCTTCTTTGGGTAATTTCTCTGTGAATCTTGTTAAAGAGTCCCATAAAGACCGGTCATATCGTCCCAGTAGAGCGGCTGCACTAGCCACTCTCATAACAGATCCTGACGTATTGCACATTCTCCGTCTCAAAGAATCCATGTTTTTGCTGTCCTTCTCTGGAGGAGCAGATGACATAGAGGTATTGGAATGTGCTTTCCTGGCAGGGGCGACTATAAGAGAATCCGGTGGCGGATCAGACCGCAGAAACAAAGGATCTTGGTCTGGGGCCTTATACTTTTTTGAAATTCTTGCAGGACCCGAGCCCACTGTGGCAGGTGTCAAAAAAGTCTTCATCGCAGGTTCTAACAATCTTGGCACCAAAGGTAGAAGGGGCTTTGCCGAAGCCCGATGGTGCAAAGTTTCAAATATGATGGATGTAGTCGCCTGAGGCACAGTCATGGTTATGTTCAACTTGCTGGCACCTCTACAGAGCACCTCGTTGAATGTCCCAATATCATCAACAGGGGAAACCCTGGATGGTGGAGTTGAAGATATAGTAGGGGAATAGTCTCTATACGATGACCTTGTTGATGAGGTCGTTGTAGGAGACCTCTGTCTTCTCCTTGGCGTATGCGATCGGCGGGACCTTGAGCGCTCTTTTGAGCGTGAGCGCCGTCTTAATGGAGATCTGGAACGCCTCGGGGACCTACCAGCGGAAGGTCTTGAGGATTCCGTGGGAGGAGGTCTCTCAGTAGGTCTGGGTTGGATCTTCCAGTGTCTAATGTCCTCCAACCATCTGGGTGACATGTTGATGAGAGGAGAATTGTTCCCATTCACCGAAGAGCCCTCCGGTGTAACTTGAATGATAGTTATACCAGGCGAGGAAGAAGCATCCCTCGACGTCGAGTGCCGTGATCTCGACGTCGGTCTTTCCAAGCCTTCAGCAGGAATAACTTGCCTGTCCCTCGACGTCGAACGCCTCGACGTCGAACCAGAATGAGCCACCATCGACGACGACCGTGGAGGTGACACTCTTGACGGCGGAGATCTATGGGACGAAGCCCTCGACGTCGGTCTCTTCGACGTCGACCGCTGGTGTTCATGCGGTATCTTCGACGTCGACCCTGCCCTCGACGTAGACCGCTGACGGGTTCGAGAGGGTGATCTGGAGTGTCTCGACGCCGACCTTCGAGAAGGGGGCGGAGATCTCGACGTCGACCTCTGTATTGATGTGGACGGGCGTTTCGACGTCGACTGAGGTCTATCATGCTTCGAGCCCGAAGCATGTCTCGACGTCGACTTACTTCTCGACGGCGATCTTGTCCTCGACGTCGATCTCACTTGCTTTGTAGGTCTCGACGTTGACTTACTCCTCGACGGCGATCTGGTCATCGACGTCGACCTCACTTGCGTTGACGTCGATCTCGCTTGCGTCGTAGGTCTCGACGTCGACTTACTTCTCGACGGCGATCTTGTCCTCGACGTCGACCTTACTTGTTTAGTTGGTCTCGACGTCGACGACATGCTGTGATGTTTTTTCTTACTTCTAGCTTCTGGTGATGTAGATCTTCGCCGTTTTCTCAGAGAGGAGGGCCCTCCAGATGAATGATGACTCTCTGGGCCACTTTTATGATGTTTTCCTCTCTCCAAGTCTAGAAGTCTGATCTTCTCTCTGTCCTTGAAAGTTGACGACAGTGGTAGCATGTCTCTGTCGTGAGAAGAAGGTAGACACACGACGCAGACCGAATGAGGATCGGATTTGGCCATCTTCTTCCCACAGGAAGGACATTTATAAAATAAAGGTGGCATATCTGACTAAAAAGAATGACCAATTAGTCAGAAAAAGACTGGTAAATACAACCAGTAACAAGAAATATCGAAAAAAGTAGTTAGAATATAAATTCTGACTGGAAAAAGTCAAAATCAGTTAAGCTCAAGCTCCAGGTTCCTCACAGAAGGAGCCGGAAAAAAGAACTAACCTAACTGTCACCTGTGGTGCATAATGGGAGCAGGGGTCTCCTGGAGGCCTTAAAGGCAAAGTGCTCAGGGTCTCTGAGGCCTTAAAGGCGAGGTGCCAGTTTCCTTTTCTGTACAGGGATGTTATTTATTTATGCAGCCTTCTTTAGGCTAATTGCCTGGCATTAACTGTTTTCTTTGATGAAAATAAAAGTTTTTTTTGCGGAATGCTATTACTGTACATGTCCTTCTCTTACATTATATGTTATTTTCATACTAGAGAAATACATGTAACTCTGGCTTCTTAGCCTATTGGATATGTTTGGGGCTGCATATTTTTTTTCCAATGTTATACATGTATATGTGTGTGTTTATTTCGTACTATGTACTCTTTTTCTACTACATACACATATATATGTATTTTTGTATATGCTCCGGGTTCCCGCACGTGGGCGGAGATAATTCAGTGCTTATGACTATTGATGAGTATCCCATGGAAGAGAACCATGCCTTACATTCAGCCTCAATTTGTAATCTACCCGGGAAGAGCATGCAGTATCTCACTCCCTTTTCCCTCAGTTCCCTCTTAACTTCCAGAAAGCTACGTCTCTGTTTCTGCACCTTCAGGGTAAAATCAGGGAAAAAGGTAATGTTCATATTCTCATCAATCACTGGTGGAGCAGTGAGTGCTGTTTGGAGCACCACATCCCGGTCCTGGAAATTGAAGGGACGGATGAGGATAGGCCTCAGTGGGGTGCCCGGACGAGGTCATCCGTCCGGCACTCTGTGGGCTCTTTCCACTGAGAAGAACTTGAAGAGAACCCGTGATTGGAGGTGTTTGAGGATACGATCCTCTACAAATAGGTCTGCGGCTGGTTCCTCCACCATTTCAGGGACCCCCAAAATGCAGACGTTGTTGTGTCTAGACCTGCCCTCATGTCTTGCCTCTAAATTGTTATTGGCTGCCTGCAGCTCACCGACCTGGATCTTGAGGGCCTTGGTGTCCTAGAGTCCTCCACCTCCTTGACTCTTGTCCCATTGGTGCGCAGGTCTGCCCGTATCAGGGAGACCTCTGTTATAACTGTGTCCATGCGGGATTCTAGTGCAATGTGGACTACCTGTACGGCCACCATAATATCATGGAGTGACAGGGTGTCTCCTCCAGAGGGTCGTGGAGGACAAACACTCTCAGTAGCTCTCCAGAGTCTCAGGCCCGTTGGGGAGGGCGAATTTATCCAACTTGGTCTGATGGGTATTTTTCATGTTCTTTCCGCCCCTCATTCTGCTGGGGCAAGTATAATTGGATCAATGCAGGATGAGTGGGACACTGGGATACTCACTGCCGCCTGCCAGCGGGCGCGTCAGGTACCCCCGGGGCCTGTCAGGTTTCTCCCCGCATGTCTATCACCCCACCTAAGCACGCCAAGGACTAAGCTACCAGGCCGCAATATAGCTGGCCCTGGATCAAGCTCCGTCTCACACCCGGGCCAGAGGAGGGACGCAATGAGGGGAATAGGCTCTCCCAGGTAATATCGTTTACAGTGTTGAACTGAAGGACAGAGAGAGAGAAAAAGAAAAAAGTTTTTTTTCTCTGGGATAAGACGTAGTTAAAACAGAGCTATTCAAATAAGATGAAAAAAAATACAAATTTTATCAAAGAAATTACCATTGCCTTTACATTGAGTACTGATGAAAAATCAGGAATTGAACACTCTACCTTCAGCATAAGAATCTAAGACCTTAACCACTAGGCCACAGGGACTCTTTATAAGCATGTTTCAAACCTGATAGATATGACATTCAAATCAAATCCCCAGCATATGTAGTGCAATAGTGTAGTGTACACCTACAGTAATATCGCTTACAGTGTTGAATTGAAGGACAGAGAGAGAGAGAAAGAGAGAGAGAAAGAAAGAAAGAAGATTTTTATTCTCTGGGGTAAGACGTACTTAAAAAGAGATATATTCAAACAAGATGAAAAATAAAATCTTACTTTTATCAAAGATATTACCATTCCTTTTACATTGAGCACTGTAGAAAACAAATTTTTAAGAAACCTGCTCTCAGTCCCCCAATCCACATCCTCTTATATAATACATGAAGAACTGGGAATTGGCTATGTGACCGATGTAATTAAAATGTCCCCCTTTCTCAAATGGATCTCGATCTGGTGTAATCCAGAATTAGAACTAAACAGGAAGATCATTAGAGATTGTATGACTCTGGACAGGGCTGATAGGATCCCATGGCTTAATTACGTGAAAAGTTCCGCAAGGAAACTAGGTCGCCTAGATGTTTTCAATAAACCAGAAAAAATATGCAAAAGGGATGTGGGTTGGGGAAATCTGCATTTTTGCGTTTTGCAACTGCAGAAAGAGAGGCTGTAGAGTTATTAAAGCCTACAGTCCGAACCCACCAGATCTTAAAAACTTCAAGTATGTTAGAGCCCTATTTGGATATAGTCACTAAACCGAGACATCGCTTTCTATTGACTAGAGTGAGGTTTAACCTCCTACATTTTTTGTTGGCCGAGCCCTTGGGTTGGAGCAGGCAAGAGGATCTGGGCCTTTGTTCCTGCGACAATTTCTCAAGGCAAGACACTATGCACTTTATGATGTTCTGCGATCACTGCCTGCAACTGCGGAAGCGTTTTATTTTTCCAATTTTAAAAAACAAAGGCTTCTTGCAGGTTAGACCGGCCCTAGTGTATCTGCAAATGTTGAACAGACCCTGGGAAATTTTTAATATTGCTAGTTTTTTAGTCGCAGCAGTCAGAGCAAGAAACAATAGAAAGTAATTCTTTATGTGTTTGATCTATTATGTGTTCTTCTGTCGTTCACCAAACACCTGATGTTTTTAAGATTGTATCAATTTTCTTGTGTAGTAGATTTTCTCCTTTTTAACTATGTACGTTGTTTATTTTAACATGGAATTTTTAGCCCTGTATTTTACTATTGATGGTCGATGAATGTTACATATTTTATCTTTTTGGATTAGTATGTATTTTATATGCTTTTATGATTTTGGTTGATCGAATAAAGCAATTTTGACTGACTGACTGAGCACTCAGAACTAATGTATAATCGGGAATTGAACACTTTACCTTAAAATTCTAAGACCTTAACCACTAGACCACATTGACCCTTTAATGGTTTCTCTCAAACCTTTTATATGACATTCGAATCGAACACCAGGCCAATGTAGTGCAGTAGGTTTGTGGACACCTACAGTAACATCCATTATAGTGTGGAATAGAAGGACAGAGAGAGAGAGAAGATTTTTAATCTCTGAGGTAAGACGTAGTTAAAAAGAGATATATTCAAAAAGGTGGACAAGAGATCTGGAAGATTTTTGAGATTAGTACACTTGTGCGCCAATAGATGGCATCAGTCGACTCCACATGACGTCGTAGGCGTCAGATTCATCGTGTTGGTGACGTCAGCGTTGTCTATATAGGCGTCACTCCGGCACGCTAACGTCGGTACTTTTCATGACTTTCCACGCCAGAAGCGCGCAGCCATGAAGTGACTGACCAAGATGTGTTAAAAAACAACTAGGGTCCTGAAGAGAAACAGCCCTGACACTAACACTAATCCGCAGTACAGGGAGAATGGGTGGGTTGGTATCTAGCAGCAGATTCCTCACCTTTGAACAGATACCCAAGCAATACCATCCCCGGAGGTGGGACTGCGGAAAAGCTTCAAGCCAAGAAATCCTGTAAGACCAAATAGGCCCTCCCTCCGAACCTGAGAGTCCAGGCAGTAGTGTCTGGCGAACCTGTGCAGAGATGCCGCCCACATGGGCGCTTAGCAGATGTCGCGAACCGGAACACCACGCTGAAGAGCCGTGGTGGCTGCCTTCGCCCTAGTGGAATGGGAACTAAGGCCTTCAGGGGGTTGTTTATTTGCCAAGGCATAACATATTTTTATGCAAAGGATGACCCAGCTTGAGATGGTCCTCTTCTGAACAGCGTGCCCCTTCTTTGATCCCACATACCCTGAAAAGAGTTGGTCAACCACCCGGAACACTTTTGTACGATCAAGGTAGTGGGTGCAGACAGTGGAGACGCTCCTCTTCCTTGGAATGAATCGGAGGTGCATAGAAGGTAGGCAGGGTAACAGACTGTCCCAGATGGAAAGGAGTTACCACCTTAGGCAGAAAAGATGCCCTAGTGTGGAGCACTACTTTATCTGGAAAGACGGTCAGGTAAGGAGGATGAGATGACAGTGCCTGCAGTTCGCTCACCCTGGCAGAAGTTATTGCCACTAAAAAGGCTGTTTTGATAGTTAGCAGCCGGAGGGAGCAGATGTGCAGTGGCTCAAACGGTGCACACATCAAAAAGGTAGGGACGAAATTAAGGTCCCACTAGGGCATAATAAAAGGAGAAGGGGGAACCGATGGGTTAACCCCTTCAAAAATCTCTGTACATCTGGTAGCCGAAGAAGAGCAGACAGGGCCGAAAGGTAGCCCTTCAGAATGCCCAGAGCAGAGCCTTGCTGGGCCAAAGAGAGAATGAATAGAAGAACATCTGATAGAGAGGCAAACAAGGGGTGAACAGACTGTTCAGTACAGTATTTACAAAATGTTTGCCATCGGCAGGCATATACCAACTTTGTGGAGGGACGCTTGGCTGTCAGAATAACCTTAGACTTCGGCAGGATGGTCAAAAGTTGTCAACTGTCGCCGCTCAATCTCCACGCAAGGAGGCGGAGAGTGGACAGGGTCGGGTGGAGGACCATCCCCTGCTGCTGCGACAGAAGATCCTCCCAAAGAGGCAGCCTGATCAGAGGATTGATGCTCATTTGCAGAAGCTTGGGATACAAGACTCTCCCTGCCCAGTCTGGAGCCACAAGGATGACTTGAGCTGAGACGCTACTGATCTTCTTGAGCACTCTGGACAGGAGTGGTATGGGCGGAAAGGCGTACAGGAGGCCTGTGCGCCACTTGCGACGAAAAGCGTAGCTGAGCGAGAGCTGCCTTGGAAACTCCAACGTGCAAAACTGCTGACATTGCACGTTCTATTCGGAGGCAAACAGATCTAACCAAGGCTCTCCCCACTGTAGAAAGAGACCTTGCACCACCTCCGGATGGAGACGCCACTCGTGATCCGCAAGGCACTGACGGCTGAGTTCGTCCACTCTGGCATTCAGAGAACCGGCGAGATGTTGAACCACCAGGAATATGCCCTGTTGTTCCAGCCAAGTCTAGAGATGCAGGGCCTCTTGACAGAGGGTCCACAACCCCACTCCGCCCTGTTTGTTGCAGTACCACATGGTGGTAGTGTTGTCTGTGAACACCTGAACTCGCCTTCCCTTGAGTGATGGTAAAAAGACTTTCAGTCAATCGGATCACACAAAACTCCAATAGGTTGATATGGAGCCTGGTTTCCGCCAGAGACCAGATCTCCACCTCTCCCAGATGGTCATCCCATCCTAGAAGAGATGCATTCATCACTACTGTGAGATCCGGGTGGGGAAGGGAGAGGGGCCTGCCTCTGACCCAATCGCGGTTTGTCAGCCACCACCGCAGGTCGCTCGCAGTGCCCTCCGATATCTGAACCAGGTTGGTGAGTTTCCCCTGATGCTGTGCCTATTGGAACACATGTGCCATCTGGCATGGTCCACCAGCAGCATGCAGGAGGCCATGATGCCCAACAGCCTCAGAGTCATTCTCACTGAAATCCAGGATAGAGGCTGAAACAACGGTATCATAGCCTGAATATCCTGGACTTGCCGTTCGGGAGGATAGGCCCGAAATTGCACCGTGTCCAGAACCGTTCCGATGAAAGGGAGCGTCTGAGAGGGAGGCAGGTGTGACTTCGGCACGTCGAGAGTGAACCCCAGCGAATACAGGAGGTTAGCCGTAGTCTGGAGGTGGGAGAGGACTGCTGGGGCGAGCCCGCATTCAACAACCAGTCGTCGAGATAGGGGAAGACTGGAACCCCTGATCTTTGCAGATGGGCTGCAACCACCGCCATCACCTTGGAAAACACTCGAGGGGCACTGGCGAGGCCAAAGGGGAGCACGGTGAACTGAAAGTGCTCGTGGCCCACCGTAAACCGCAGGCAGCAGCGATGGGCAGGCAGGACAGGAATATGGAAATAGGCGTCCTACAAGTCCAACGGTCTGGGTCCTGGGCAATCAGGACCTGAGCAAGGGTGAGCATCTTGAACTTCTCCTTTTTGAGGAAGTAGTTGAGGGCTCTGAGGTCGAGGATAAGACAAAGGCCTCCGTCCTTCTTTGGAACCAGAAAAAAGCGGGAATAGCAACCACAGCCTATTTCTGGCCCGGAAACCCTCTCTATAGAGTCTTGACTTCCTTGCGGAGTAAGGCAAGGTGATCCTCCGTCAGCCTATCGTAAGTTGGAGGCATGGAGGGAAGGGTAGTCTCGAAGGGGAGGGAGTAGCCCCTTCAGACTGTTTGCAACACCCATCTGTCCGAGGTGATATCTTGCCAGTGGTGGAGGTGATGAAGTATCCTGCCACCAACTGGACGTCCTTGATCCGGAGGGATCGGACTAGGAAGGTTTTGTGATGGAGGAGGGGTTTGTGGCTTGAATCGACTTATGGTCACCCGATCTGCGGGATCGGGGTGAACCGCGTCCGTGGCCCCGCAGAGGTTGCTGGACTTGCGGGGTCCTCTGGCTGGAATAGAGTTGGCGCGTTTGGAAGCCCCTTCCGTAGCCAAAGTAGTAACGTGGTGAGGCCTAGGGACTTGGCCGTAGCCCGCGAGTCCTTAAAGTGCTCAAGCGCTGCATCTGCTTTGTCTCCAAAGAGACAGGCGCCATCAAAGGGCATGTTCATAAGATTAGCCTGGACATCCCCTGAAAAACCAGACGTCCTCAGCCAGGCGTGGCACCTTACGGCCACTGTCAAGGAAATCACTCTGCCTAGCGAGTCTGTCGTGTCTAAGCCACAGCGGATGGCAAACTTCGTAGCATCTCTCGCGTCTGAAATAGCTTGGGAGAGGAGAGCCCGATCCTCCTCCGAGACTCTTTTTTTTAAATATCATTTTTATTGGCATTTAAGAAAAAAGTCCAAATCAATAGTCAACATTCTTTACATTTCTATGCACTGCATACTATCGTACGCACTATAGCTCTAAATACCTCAACCCTTTCCTAAATAAGGACGGTGGTGCTTCAATTATCAACAACTTGAATCACATGTGAGGGTGAGCAGACATAATCTTAAAAATAAATTTTACAAATATCCATAACAAAAGGAAGCAACTTCCACAATTCGAACAAATACAGACGAAAAGGAAAAAAATACAAAAAGGAGATCAAAATATATTGAGCTTTCGAAATGTAAAAGAAACCAAGTGAGTGTCATGAAGGAAAGGGCCAGCCCCGCTGGGGGACAAGCCTTACAGTTTAGGCTCCCTCACGTCTCTGTAAAATAATTGCCATATATAGTCTGATGCATCTCAGAGTCAAATAACATACTATTGAGGTGTGGCTAATAATGGATGCCCAAAATGGTCATATTATTAGTAATGGAACAAAATAGTCCCCAGTACGTGACCCATCGTATATGTAACAAGAAACACTAAACTTAAAAACCATCTACCAGGGGACGAATGCGGCAGGCAGTGTGTGAACTAAAGACCAGGATCAATAAGTGTGCTAGACCATGGGCGGGGCAGACTAGATAGCGGGCAGTTCCCCCCCACTCCCTCTGTCGCTGTAGCTCAAATGACACCCTTATATCCTAAGAGGTCGGGTCGGCGCAGGGCTCCGAAATAATGATGTTCAATGCTTGTGGCCAGGTAGGTAGCCATCTAACTGCAGGCCTCCGGGTCACTAACTTTTGACTCTGAGGGTGGGGGCGGCTTATTTACGGGCTTCCCATGCTTTAACTATATCCGCCCAGGGCTCCGCTAGCGGTTTACGCCGTTTAGTCACCTTGTCTTCTTTGATCAAGGCTCGCTCCTCGGCCCTAGCCCAGAAGGATACATCATCTTCCCATTTAGTCACCGAGGGGGCCTGCGGCTTTTTCCATCTAAGGGCTATTCGCCGCTTAGCCAACAGCAAGGTCAAGTCCGCGAATCGGTGCCGCAGCCGTTTGGCCTTAGGTCGCGGAAAAAGGCCCAGTAGACAAGCCGCTGGTAAGCACCCCAACCCCAGGGACACTACCTTGTTAATCAGGTCCACCACTTTCGTCCAGTACTCCTGGACCAGCGGGCAGGCCCAGATCATGTGAGTCCAGTCAGCGTCAACCTGAGCACAACGAGGACAAGCCTGTTTCCCCCCTGAAAGCTATCCGTAACCTGTGCGGCATGAGGTATGTTCTATGAAGCCAGTTGAATTGTAAGTACTTAAAGGCCGCGTTCCGGGACACCTTCTTGGGGCTTTCCAACGCTCTTTCTCAGTCTTTATCAGAGAGCTGGGTAGTAAGCATACCCTCCCATCTCTCTCTCAATCGGGTCAAGGGGTGGCTTGATATTTCCAGAAATGCCTGATAAAGCCATTTCACTAAGTGTCCAGCGGAGCCCAGTGTCACCAACGCGTGTAAGACCGGATGTGTGGCGGGTTCCTTCGTCTCCCTCCCCCACAGTTCAATCATGGCACCCCGAGTTTTGTGGTAGTTCAAAAATTGCCCCACCGGTAGCTCGTGATAATCCAAGAAGTCCGTCAGCGGTAGCAATTCCCCGTCCACAAAGCAGTCTCCGATTGTCTGGACCCCTGCATCCATCCATCCCGCCAACCGTCGCTCAGTGAGGGGTGGACCCCCTCCTGCCTGTGGTAGACCCACGAGGGGGATGCACGGGGAATAAAGTTTCATGGTTCCCGACTTTTTCACAGTTCTGTCCCAACATGCTATGGCTACGGAGAGCAACACCCCCATAGGCTTGATCCTCCTGTTTCTGTCAAGCAGTCTAGGCAAGAGTGTCCCAATCACGGAGCGGGGAGTAGGCGAGAGCGTGTCTAACCCTCTCCCATCCAACCATCTAGCCATCCACTGCAATTGGCCCGCCAAATAATATGCTTCAAAATCAGGGGCTCCCAGGCCCCCACCCAGCAGCAGAAGGCGCAGTGTTTGTAGCGACACTCTGTTACGGCCCCCGTCCCAGACCAGGTCTCTAAGGATCAAATCCAACTGCTTAAACCAGCTGGGTGGAATAATGACAGGTAAGTTAACAAAATAAAATAGGAGACGGGGTAACATCACCATCTTTGACAGCGCCACCCTGGCCATCACAGGCAGCCGTAGCGTGCGCCAGAAGGCCACGTTTTGCCGAAGGGTCTGCAAGGCCCCTCCAAGATTTCCCTCTAACAAATCAGTCTGAGTGTGGTAAATCTTGACCCCCAGATACTTAAATAGCTCCGGAGACCAATTAAATTCCATCGGGAGAGTCAATGGTCGCGACAAGTCGGGGCATAGCGGGAAGACGTGCGTCTTCCCCTTATTCATTCGCAAGCCCGAAAGCTCAGCAAACTCCTCCAGTATCCGCAAGATCCTGGGAATCCCCTCAGGCCCGTCTCTCAGGTAAATCAGAACATCATCAGCATAGAGCGAGACGATGTGAGGAGTCTCATCTAGTCTGATCCCCAGCCGCTCGCGCTCCTGCCGCAAGCGTTCAGCCAATGGCTCCATGGCCAAGGCGAATAGCAGTGGCGACAGTGGGCACCCCTGCCGAGTCCCCCTGTATATACTGTAGGGCGCAGATATCATGGCGCCGGTGCGGATATGCGCCTTCGGTGCTTCGTACAACAGGCGTACCCAATTTGCCCAACCCTCACCCATCGCCATCCTATCCATAGTTGTTAATAGAAAATCCCAACTCAGGCAGTCGAAAGCCTTCTCAAAGTTAATCGACATTACCACTGCATCTGGATAAGTCCTCGTGTCGGGATGGAACATGACATTATACAGTCGTCGCAAGTTATTAGAGGTGGAGCGTGTGGGTATAAAACCATTCTGATCGGCATGTATCAAGCGCTGCATATGCGGTAGGAGCCTGGTAGCCAACGCCTTGCTTAAAATTTTAAAGTCCGTATTTAACATGGATAAAGGACGGAAGTCCGTCACTTTGGGGTGTGCTGTCTGAGTTTTAGGCAAAGGGGTTACTAGTGCCTCTCTAATAGTGGGCGGAAGTGTCCTAGCATCCAGCGAGGCCGCATATAGACGCTCTAAGTGGGGGGCCACGATGTCCACAAATGTCAGGTAAAAGTCCGCTGGTAGGCCATCCGGTCCCGGTGTTTTCCCCCGTGCCATACCTTTTATTGCCGCTCTAATTTCCCCAACTGTGATTGACAGCGCCAGGGAATCCCTGATACATGCTTCCAACCCCGGCAATCGTATCGTGTCAAGGTATGCCCTTATCCTTTCCAGCGGCAACGCTCGCAGCTGCTCATAGAGGGTGGCATAATACCTTCGAAACTCTTCGTTAATTGCGCTTGGAGAGTAGAGCACCTGCCCCCCAAGATCTGTAATGCTCGGGATGGGTGTCCCTCTTGTCTCAGGTCTAACCAACCAAGCCAGCAATCTGCCAGCTCTGCCCCCTTCCTCGTGTTGACGCACCCTGTAATTATTTAAGTCTAGGATCCGTAACCTGTCCCAGGTATTATTGTAGCAACTCCTAAGTTCTGCTATCTCATCCTGCACCGCTAAACCTGCCGCCAGCTCCCCGTCCAGCGCTTGTTGTCGTTGCTCTATGTGCTCCATCTCCCCAGTAATTTCACGTCGGAGACCCACCGTTTGCCCCAGACATTGCCCCCTAGTGACCACCTTGAACGCTTCCCATTCCACTAATGGAGAGCTAGCTGTGCCTTGATTGCTAGAGAAATAGGTAACCAGTGCAGCCGTTAATAGCTGTTTGAACCCCTCATCGTCTAACAAATTGGAATCCAATCTCCAGGAAGGGATGGGAGTCCTTTCGGGGGTAGGGGTAAACTGCATAAGCAGGGGGCTATGATCGGATATGGCTCGTCCCAAATATTCAGTCCCTGAAAGCAGGTGAGTAAGTGTGGCGGAACAAAAGAACATGTCTAACCGTGTGTGAAGAGAATACAGGTGGGAGTAATAGGAGTAAACTCTCTGCCAATCGTGCTGAAGTCGCCATATGTCCACCAATCCCCAACCTTCCACCCACCGTCTGAGACCCTGTGCTGTACTGGATGCAAGTGTACCATGCAGTGGGGGAGTAGATCTATCACAGTCAATATTATACACACAATTAAAATCACCTCCCAGGATTAGGGTGTCATTGTCCACTCCCGCCAAAATCCCAGACAGCTTCTCTAGGAAAGGGATCTGATCTCTGTTGGGGGCGTACACATTGCCTATCGTTATCTCCCTACCGGCCAGTTTCCCAAGTAGAATAATAAACCTTCCCTCTGCGTCTATCCATTTCCGAGTAAGTTGGAAGGGAACACCTGGGCGAATCCACATCAGCACCCCTTTCGCGAACGCAGTGTAAGTAGTTGCATAAAGCTGCCCCCTCCACCTACGCTTCAGCCTCCCCGCTTCCGTGAGATGGGTCTCCTGCAGCAACGCCAAATGTACCCCACTGCGGCGTATGTAATTAAAGATGGTATATCGTTTAGCAGGTGACCCATACCTCGTATGTTCCAAGTGAGGAGTTTAAACTCGCCTGCTCTGATTACTGGCGGCGCCATCTGACAATGTTAGAATACATGCCCTGATTCCCACCCATGTTCACAACTCCGAAAGTCGTCATCGCCCTCCTGGTAGTAAATAATAACCCCAAAACATGAACTCTCACACCTGTGAGCGGACTGACAATGGTCAGCTGCCCAAATTCACAAAAACAGTGCATAGTACAATCCTATGACAAAAGAACTAGGTCCTAGGAACCAACGAAGGACCTACCAGGGAGCGTGACCCAAACTTGTTAGTGGCTAGTTGTTTGGCACTACGGTCCGTATGGCGAAACAGCCAAAAAGTCTGGTCTCCCCCCCCCCCCCCCAAGTCCAGGAGCCCCCCCCCTCACCTCCCAGCAAAGGAGGTAAGCTACATGTCGTATAGGGCTAACCGCCGTAGTAACTGACCTCAGTACCCAGAGCCCTAAAGGCAAAAAGAACGAAGAAAAGCAGGGGACAAGCGAAAGCAGGGAGATCCAGCTGGGAAGAAGAAGAAAGAAGAGGACCAGAGCCGGGGGGCGGGGGGGGGGAGAAAACAGGAGGACAAATACGCAATTACTCAGCCAAAGAATGTGTCCGCTGTCTGTGGCGTAACCGCTGGTACGCTCTTGAGTTCACCCTGCGAGGCGTCTGAGCCGGAACGACCAGTGTCATGGTGCGAGTTCGACCCTCTCTCATGTGTCGAGGTACCACTCCGCGCTATCTCCGTCACAGCTTGTAGTGCCTTCGCTCTTTCTGCTGCTGTGCGTGATGGGCTAGTCTTCTTGGTGAACCGTTGGCGCTGCCTTCTCCGTGACCGTTTCCCAGAGGCCTGCATAGAATCGGCAGATAGTCGGGGGGTAGACTTAGTGTGTCCTTCCGTTCTGTAGAATTCCACCCATTCCCAGGCCGCCGCGGGGTCGTCGCAAAAATATGTTTTCCCATCTAAGGCGATCCGCAACCTAGCCGGGAACATCAGGGAGTATGATATGCCCTCCTCTCGCAGCGTACGCTTGACCTCCAAAAACGAGGCACGCCGTCGCTGCACTTCCAAAGTGTAATCTGGGAACAGGGATACTCTGCAGTTCTCAAACGTGTACGGCCCATCAGTACGTGTTTTCTGAAGTAGGAGGTCTCGATCACGGAAATGGAGGAGTCTGGCCACCACCGGTCTCGGTGGTCTCCCCGGCGCTGGTGGTCTGTTGGGCACACGGTGGGCCCTTTCCAGTGGGTAGAACTGCGAGAGGCCCTCCGGCGCTACCACTTCCTTCAACCATTTCTCCAGGTAGGATATCATGTCCCGCCCCTCACTTCCTTCCGGCAACCCCACCACCCGCACATTATTGAGGCGATTACGCCCTTCCGCGTCCTCCGCCCTGCACTCCATCACCACCATTCTATCAGAGAGGTCTTCCACTTTCGCAGCTAGGGCCTTCTGTGCTGGAGTGAGCTCTTCCAGTGACTCTTCCACGGTTTTCAACCTATCAGAGAGTTTGCCATGTTCAGCTCGCAGCAGGCCCAGTCCCACCGCCACCGTACTAATCTCTTGGTGCAGCGTCGCTTTAGTGTCGGCGATGGCCTCCAGGATCTTGGCGTACTGCTGCTGAATCGGGACTTCAGTCACTTCCCCTCCCTGCTCCGCGGCAGTGAACTCTGGGACGCCGTCCTCTTGGTCTGGGGGAGGGCCCCCCTGTTTCGCCCTGGGCTTACCCATTGGCAGCACCGCATGTACTACCACCTCCGATCTCGTACGGCCTGCTCTCTGCGGGCAGGGCTCGGCCCCCGCCCTCACGGATTCGTGCCCTTCCAACACGCAGCCCAGCTGGTAACACGCTGGCTCGCCCACTTCCTCAGCTCTCAGGTCCAGTTCGCTGCACCCTGGGTGTGACCTCTCTCCGGCGCCCCGCGGTCCCGAAGGGCCAGCTAGCCTCCAAAACAAGGAAAGTAATGCACTTCGCAAGTTAGCGCATAACCAGGTCAGATGTTAGGTCGTCACAGCACAAGTAAAGGCACCAGCTGTGTTTGAAGGCAGGGTCTCACTGCGCCGAGACAGCGTGAAGTAATTGTCTCTCACCGTGCCTGCTCTTATGTACCAGTCCTCGACACCTCCCTGTCCGGCCCAAGTGTGTCCAGTCGCGCTAGCTCGGCAGCCGAGTGGGTCGTTCTCCTTGCGAGAAAGCTCCGTCTATATGACTCGCAGCCAGGCGGCATCCAAGGCAGCCGATAGAGGGCCTCCAGTTCTCCCCTCATAAAGCGCACCAGAGCCACTCCCGCAGGACAACGAGGCCGGCCCGATGGGCCGAGGCGGGCCCCGCCACAACTTCAGCGCCCCCAACTGTCGCCCTCAGCTCCACCTCAGCGCACCGCAGGAGCGGGGCCCAGGCCCCAGAAGCGGCCTCCACCTCGCAGTAATCAGAATAACCGGTCGGGAGCTTGCCGCCGGGTATCCCCGCCTCCTCGCTCCCTCAGCTCAGCATTCGAGGCTCCCGCAGATCAGGCTCAAGTGCCCCAGGTAGGCGATCCCAGCGTTTCCTCACCTCCTACAGCCTAGCGGGGTTTGGGCAACTCTTTCCCCTGGATGCCGAAGGGCGATCCACTTCTCGTGCTTTCCGGTCCCCCAATGCGGCCCTCCGCCAGTGCTCCGGCCAGCGTCCTGGTGCTCCCACGTCCCGGCCTCAGCTCCATCAGGTCCAGGGGGGGAAGGGAGTCAGTACGTCTCCAGGTATCCCCAGGGGCCACAGGGCACCCGCCGGGCACACCAGAGCCGCCACGGAGTGGGCCGCCAGATCAGTGGCGCAGGTCCGCTACCTCGCTCCGGCCGCCATCCTCCCGTCTCCTCCCTCACAGCGCGGCATCAGCAAGCTGGACCGCCCGGCGGAACTCCGCCACCCACTCACAGCTCCAGACACCCCCCGGGCTGCCCTCCCAGATAGTGTAGGGGGGGACCCCCAGACGCGGGCAGGAGCTCCGTTGATCAGGATATTTTGCGCCGCTGGCGCGGAGCTCCGAGCTCACGCGACCGCCATCTTTGGCTTCGTCCTCCGACGAGACTCTTGACAGCCCGTGCGCAACCATATCCCATATACCGAATGAGAATAACGGCCCAAGAGGCATGCAGTGTGTAGGAAAGTAGAATCTACTTTCATGGTTACTCCCACTTTTTGCTGGTGTCAGTATGTTTTTTGACTAGTCTGGCTGGGATCCTGCTAATCAGGACCCTAGCCACTGTGCTTCCTCCCTAAATTTGTAATGGCAAGTACTTTGGTACCTCCACAATTGGCTACTGGTGTACCCATGTAAGTCCCCAGTATATGTTACTAAGGTACCCATGGCATAGGTACCCCAGGGGTCTCCCACGGGCTGCAGCATGTATTATGCCACCCATTAGAGACCACTCAAACTGTGACTACAGGCCTGCCATTGCAGCCTGTGTAAGCTGGTGCTAGCACCAATTATGACAGATATAAGGTTTCTTATATCTGAGGTCACTACACTTAAAACCTATAAGTCACCCCTAAGGCAGGCATTTCAATAATGAAGGCAGAGTGTCCTGCATGAGCAGGACACCCCCTACAAACCCCGGAGTCCATTCTACTGGCTTTGTAAGTGTGGCCAGCCATTTTGATACATATAGTGGCAATGCATCATTACGCGATGGCTAACTATATGTTGGCTGTGCCGAACCTGGGCATGCTTAGTATCAAGGTATCAAACATGCTGGAATCATACCCCAACACCGTTACCGGTGTTGGAAGTATGATTTCATGCACTGGGGGTCCGGGAAGTCCCCAGTACTCCTGGTAACAGTTTTCCAGGGTCTGCCAGCAAAATAGTGCTGCTACCGACAACAGAAGACACTATTCTGCCCTCCTTCTGCTGAGCTGAGCTTGAGCAGGGGAAGGTAGAACAATAGGTTTCCTGTCACAGTGAGGTGTGACCACCTCCCAGACAAGACTTGGTGTATTGGGCTGGGGTGGGGGCACTTGGTAGCGCCACCAGACTGCTTTGAAGGGTAAGTTTGGTCCTTTCCTTGCATACTCTAGTTAGAACCAGTTCTGGGAGCCCTTGGCTCCTGCTCTGGTGTGAAACTGGACAAAGGACATGGGAGCATCCTCCCCTCTGTCCTGCCCCTCCTCTGGGAGGGACCCCTGAGTCGTCCTAACCCCTTTCCTAGCGTATAAAAGGGCTTACCTGTCAGTGGGTCGTCATGGGACAAGACTAAAGCCTGAAACCATGTCACTTTTCAACCTTCCGGGCACTTGGACTTTGCTGGACTTCACCTGGAACTGAGACTGCATTAAGGAAGACTCCTACTGCTCCTGGTCTCGCTGTTCTGCAAGTCCTCTTTGTTGTCTGTGCTTTATCCAGGTTCTTTAACAGAGCTGTGGGCATCAAAGACACCCGAAGTAATCTCACTTGGAGTGAAGGAGTCACTTCCCTCCATCTGCAGGCACTGCAACAAAGCTGACTGGTTTGCTGCTCCTGACGTCTCATGGACTTCGAAAGGCTCAGCAACACAGGTGGTGGTTCTGCAACTCCCTCGAGGCCTGACCTGTCTTCTCTGCAATTGTGAGGCCAGTATACCTTGTTGGAACCTCAAGGACCAAACCCCTGTGCACTGTGTCGACTTGCTGGTGCCGAGGCTTGTTGGCTGTGCACTCCAGAGATCTTCGGGCAACAAGAAGCTCCAGCCTCCAGCATCTCTTCCTGCCAAGATCTTCGTCCTCACTGCATTCTCTCCACCGTGGACCTTCATTTTTGGTGAGCTGCTCAAGGTCCTCTTGCGATTCCTGTGCCTTCGGCCTGTGGGTCCTCTAGAGGGTCTTATCTTGCTTTAGTGGACTCCCCTGCTTGCTCGGGCTTGCTCTGACTCTCCTGCACTTGGTGAGTCCCTTGGACCTGGCTGATCCCAACATTGCTCCTTCATCGTTTTCCACGCCTGTTGTTGCTGCCAAAGCTTGTTGGTGCTCCGCCGGATACCGACCCCCTGGTTCTTGACTTCCATTGTAGGACAGCTCGTGAATGGCTCCTGGTCTTCCACAGTGTCGCCGGGTCCTCACAGCTGCAGCAACAAGGTCACTGTCATCATTCCTGCCTCTTCCATCATCGGTGGTCATTGCTCTTCCGTGCCTCCTGGTCACCTCCGAGTAGCATAGACTCTGACCCATCTGCTTGCAGGTTCTTCTCTTCAAGAATCCACCCTTGGATTTCACCAGATTCTTGCACAGTCTTCGCCAGCGGCATCTTTTCTGAAGTCCTCCATTGTGTTCTACAGCAGTTTCAGACGTCACTTTGCACCTATGCACCCAACTTCCCTGGTATAGGTATCCTGGTTCCTTGAGTATCCATGGATGGATGGACTCTCCAAACTTCTGTCTTCCACGGGCTTTCTTCAGGGTCCACTGGGAAGGGTCCATCTTCTTCAAAACTGCAACAGCGATTTACCCGTTGACTTCTATTGAGTACGCGGATGAGTTCCCACTCTGCACACAGTCTCGGTGGGGTTCTTGGGCACTGACCTTGGGTGGTTCCTTGTGTCCCCAGCTCATCTGAGTGTCCTGGTCCAAGTCCCGACTTCGGTTGTAGTTCGCATTCCACTTTCTTAGTACATGGTTTGGTCTCCCCCTGGAGACCACTGTGTATTGAGCTTACTTACCTGCTTACAATTGAAGTATTGTGTGTATTTGTGTTGATATCTCCGGGTAGGAGATATACCAATGTGTTAGTGAGTGTTGTATAATAAATAGACATATTTACATAAATACACTGTGTGGTTCTTTTTCATTTAATCTACACTATATGATTAGATATGGAAAAACAAGCTGCTTAACACTCCTTCTGGACTAACAATCCTTCTGGAGGATGCTCTCCACAGCTACCACTTAGAGAGCTTTCTATGGTTGTCTAAGACACCTAAAATGACCATGAGGGTTGTCTGGATTTGTGCAAGGTGCTTCACTTAAATAAGTGTGCACCATATAGTAAGCCAGCCTCCTACATGGTGTTTATCGACCGCAATGCTAGGCTGGCGGAAGAAAAGATCTTCTTACCGAAGCTGTCCAGCCTTTTGGATTCCCTGTCCGGGGGTGCGGAAGGGAACGCGCCACGGGAAGTGAATGCTTGAAACCTCACACTTTTGTGGGGTGGGATGGGTAGAGACGAAAACTGGGTCACCCGGTGCAGGGCGTTGGCGGTAGGTAATGGTTCTATTTACAGGAGCCCCTGTGCTGGGCTTGGACCTGTAAAACGTCGGTCAAGGCATCGTTGAAAGGCAGCAAGGGTACCGCGGTAGAGACACCAGGCTGCAGGACCCCTGTCAAGACATTAGTCTTGACTGCCACCATAGGGAGCTGCAGGCCCAAGACATCTGCAGCCCTACGCACCACCATTGCAAATAAAGCCCCCTCCTCTGTAGCCAGGTTATGGGGAGACAGCATGCCAGAATTTGGAGAGGTGTCCAGGCCGCTGGAGTCACCCAGGTCCTCATACCAGTCCAGGTCTTGATTTGGTTGCGGGATTTCTAAGGGATACTGCTGCCCCTCCCAATCATCATCATCCATTCCTAGCCTTGAATGACATGGAGACGTACGGCTCCTTCGGGCCGGTCTCGGCATAGGTGGACGCCCGACCGGCTCTGTGTCGTCTGGAATGATGATGGGGAGGCGCCACCAATGGGCGCTGAGTATCTCGGTGTTGGACGCAGCACTGGGGAAGGTCTCAGAGGTACAACCGGTGCCAGTCCAGATCCAGAAACGGACCCAAGAAGAGGTCGTAGCACCAGGGTCAGAGCCCACAGGATCTCCTTCAGCTGACACAAGGAGATGATGGACGAAGTGCTGAAACTTTCCAGACACTCACCCCCAGTCACAGATCTGTGTTGAATCCATCATCATTCTTTATCTCACTTCGCCACCCCAGTTCAGACCCAGCCATATGCAAATCAGTCTTGACCCTGTGCCTCATGGGAATAGTCCAGCCCGAACTGCCTAGCCAGGTCTTCCCTGGACCGGAAACAAGCATCCTGGGACCGGTTTCAGGGTAACACCCCTCATGAGCCAGGCTAGCTTGAATCCAGTGGCAAAGTGAGCAAGGGACCCACGTCTGGGCATACCCTGCCAATTTAGGGTGAACAAAGCAAACACAAGGAGATGATGGACGGAGTGCTGAAACTTTTCAGACACTCACCCCAGTCATAGGTCTGGGTTGAATCCATCATCGTTCTTTAGCTCACTTCGCCACCCCAGTTTAGACCCGGCCATATGCAAATCAGCCTTGACCCTGTGCCTCATGGGAACAGTCCAGCCCGAACTGCCAAGCCAGGACTTCCCTGGACATGAAAACAAGCATCTTGGGACCGGTTTCGGGGTAACACCCCTCATCAGCCAGGCTAGCTTGAATCAAGTGGCAAAGTGAGCAAAGGACCCACGTCTGGGCATACCCTGCCAACTTAGAGCGGACAAAGCAAACACAAGGAGATGATGGACCAAGTGCTGAAACTTTTCAGACACTCACCCCCAGTCACAGATCTGAGTTGAATCCATCATCATTCTTTAACTCACTTTGCCACCCCAGTTCAGCCCTGGCCATATGTAAATCAGTCTTGACCCTATGCCTCATGGGAACAGACCAGCCCTAACTGCCAAGACAGGTCTTCCCTGGACCGGAAACAAGCATCCTGGGACCAGTTTCGGGGTAACACCCCATATCAGCCAGGCTAGCTTGAATCCAGTGGCAAAGTGAGCAAGGGACCCACGTCTGGGCATACCCTGCCAAGTTAGGGCGAACAAAGCAAACACAAGGAGATGATGGACGGAGTGCTGAAACTTTTCAGACACTCACCCCCAGTCACAGTTCTGGGTTGAATCATCATCGTTCTTTAGCTCACTTCGCCACCCCAGTTCAGACCCCGCCATATGCAAATACGTCTTGACCCTGTGCCTCATGAGAACAGCCCGAACTGCCAAGCCAGGTCTTCCCTGGCCCAAAAACAAAGATCCTGGGACCGGTTTCGGGGTAACACCCCTCATCAGCCAGGCTAGCTTGAATCCAGTGACAAAGTGAGCAGCTGAGCCTGCGGGGCCCAATTATGGCACACATGGCGTCATAAAACTCTTTTCATTGGGCGGGGGTCGCTTCCGGCCTTGGAAAGGAAGGGAAACGCGGAGCCGACCCAAGCACCCTCTCTGTGGAGCGGGGCCTTGAACGCCGAGGCTCCTCCATCTCGTCACGTGACAGACGGGACGAAGTCGAAGCATGCACTTTTTATGGTGCTTCTTACCTGACTGCAATGACTTCAAGGAAGAAGACTTTGACCCACCCCGGAGCGGTGCTCCAAAGTTTGAAACACCTGCAATTGAGCACTTAACCTTGAGAGTAAGAGTCTAAGACCTTAACCACTAGGCCACTGTGACTCTTTACTGGTATAAATCAAACCTTATATATGACATTCAAATTGAAATCCCAAGCCTATGTAGTGCAATAGGTTAGTGTACACCTACAGTAACATCGTTTACAGTGTTGAATGGAATGGCAGAAAGAGAAAAAGAAGGTCTTTATTCTCTGGGGTAAGACATACTTAAAAAGACATGAATTGAAACAAGGTGAAAAACAAAATATTTTCCAACCTTTATGAAAGAAATTTCCATGTTTTAAATGAGCATACAGAACTAATGAAACACCAGGAATTGAACACTTCACCTTCAGAGTAAGAGTCTAAGACCCTAACCACTAGGCCACATTAACTCTTTACTGGTCTCCATCAATCCTTATATTTGACATTCAAATAGAAAGTCCAAGTCTATGTAGTATAATAGGTTAGTGTACACCTACAGTAACATCGTTTACAGTGTGGAATTGAAGGACAGAGGGAGAGAGACAGACAATTTTTATTCTCTGTGTTAAAACGTCAGGGATGTGGAATTCCTATAGCCCGATATCGTTTGGGTCAAGGGCAACGAGGTTTCATGTGTATTTTGTCCTTGGGACAAGTAGGCCCAACCCTTTGGCTGCCAGTTTACAGTATCACATTATAGATCAGGGAAAGGCATTGACTGCAGTTAAGGTAATATTTGTGTCCATGTAGTAATGCTGTTCAAGCTTGTATTTATGGTTCATTAATGCAAAGCCTTTATTTTTAGGGTGAGCGCTCTTAGTAAATGTTGTAAACTCAGACTGCACTACTGACAGTGGTTCCAGTATAAAAATGTGTACACACGTTTTCAATGTTTAGCAATACGAGGCTATGTATAATGCTCCCAGAATGCTCCCTGATTAGATACAAATATTTGCAGAAGCTTGAAAGCAAGAGTGATAATTTTTTGCTTTCAAAATAAAATGTTCACAAAAAAATGCAAAAACATTTTGCTATACTACTGTAACATTTTAGGTGCCATTTCTTTGTAGCATCATTTAGTAAAATGTGTTGATGTATGCTAGTATTTCCCAAAAATATTCATAATGGAAAATCAGTGTAATCTTTTTAACAAGATTATGGGAAATCAAAATAAACAAGCAGATAGACAGAGATAGAGAGACATAATTTTAATAAACACAAAAGGTCAAGGTTAACGCCAGACCTAATTAGGGCCCGAATTATTAAATAAAGTCTCATAAGAGCAGCTATGTCCTATACAGCTTTTGTGAATTCATAAGACTTTACAGAAGTAGGCCAAGAAATAGTACTCCTACAAAATATTTGTGAACTGCATTTTAGCATGAGCAAATATGCAGGTGTAGATTTGCTCATGTGGAAATCCGAGTGTTTGCAAGTTAACTTTCCCTCCAACCACTTTTTTCCCAACCCTGGAAGAAGTTTTATGCCTGCCATAGTCAGGAGTAAATTTCCAACCTTTCTCAGTATGGGAAAAGATTAGAGAAGAGTTGGTGAAAACCCTTAAAACATGCAAGTTAGTAGGTTTGCACAGACTCAAAAGGGCATTCCAACCCTGGAACTGTTGCTTACCATTACCTTCAGCCCCAGAATGTAGATCTGCGGAATCGTGGCAACATAAGGGAATTGCTAGTATTCAAACCTTACTATGGAAGGAGCCCTGGCATAATCAGAGAGGCTATTTCAGAGCTCTTATATAATGAGATTGCTGACATAATTTGTCGCCGCATTACATGGCACAAAAGGACAAGTAGATTTTGTTACAGGACAAGTAGATTTATGAAGCAACCTGCCCCATGGACAAGTAGATATTTTATTAAATTCTACACCCCTGAACGTACTTAAAAAGAGATATATTCAAACATGGTGAAAAAAAAAATCTAACCTTTATCAAAGACTTAAGGAACTAGAGCAAGAAAGGAGGATTGTTAAATGATATTATTGACCAGCTAGGGGAAATGTCAACTCTCTTTCTTTTGTAGTGCATGCTGCAGTTGCACCTCTTCCCTTCACAATGCATCTGTAATGTGGTGTGCACTGAAAACAATAAAAGGGGAACGAGACCTGGCATTTCCCATATCAGTACAATAATGTAATTCAGCAGTGCCATGAGGTTTGCAGAGTTCCAAACATGTGAATTTTTGTTCGATGAGTAGTGTACATTTTATTTTGAAACACACATTCCTGCTAAGCTTAAGTTGAACCATGCACGGTTGTCTGTAGAGTACTTTTGCCATGCTGTTTCTTTCCTTACATTTTAATACTACCTTAACTGAAAATGCAGTAAGAGACCAGGAAGCATGACGAGGACAGTCCTGGAGATGTTCTATAACCTGGGATGAAAGGTCACATCATGCACACTGGCGTGCACCTATCTATGTTGAATTGGAAAGGGTGGTTCTGCCTAAGACAGACAGGCTTGCTCTCCTTGGATTGGCGTATGCGTTGAAGCACCTGGGACTGCATTATATTGGTGCAATATGGCAATAGCTTCTATATGTCACTTTCTTTGGTATTCTTTGTTTGTAATATAGGGCTGTTCAAAGCCCAGCGGGATGACGCCATTCGTAGAATGACATAAGTGCACACTTGCATTTATACTACCTGAAAGTGACTGACTGCATGACCTTTCATAGCAAGAGTCAGAACAACACTGACTGCATTTAAAATAGCAAAATGACTAATGGCAAATGTATATTTAATTGGGTGTCCGCACATCTTTACAGTAGGTGTGTCCCCCTGGGCACTACTGACGTCCTGTGGAACAGGCTCCTCCAATTTCAAGCAAGTATAATTCAAAAGGTACATAGAACATTCAATCGAAAAGATTGATGAATGAAAGTTGCAACGTTTGTATTTTTTGATGATAGAGTAATTATAACTCTTCTTTATTCTTCACATTCTCATATTTATTGCACGATGACTGAATCATTATGTACATCCAATGCATTTCGGGTGTTAACCCTTCTTCAGGGAACAATCCTGTAATAGATATAATACTATGAGGAGACTGGGAATAGAATTTAACTTAATCATTCACAGGCTTCTATCTAAATTCGACCAATTGCAAATGCTAGGAAGTCGGTGAATTATTTACAATACCACCAGGTGATTTCTTGTTATACTGGGTGTTTGAAAGGAACCCTCGTGTCCCTACGCGGCTACAGCATGCTCGTGTTATTCAGGTGGTACTAAAAATAAAACGCTTGTGTGTTAGAACGTGATGTTGCGTGTAAAATCACATAAAGGTGCCCTAATGATACAAAAAAGTGAAACATGAAAAAACCAAACTAAAAACGAAAACAAATGGCTGTTATTAAACCATTGTTGAGCTCATACCATGAATCATAAAGTCGTGCTGAAACGGTATGTCTAGGTAAACCATCGTGAGTTCTAATGATCGACCGCGTGACCTTCATAAATGCCCCTGTTAGTACATAGTTCAGTGAAACAAGCTTGCGTGAAACACCAGGTTGATAAAACATACTTCATAGTTTGCATAATATACACTTACGATACAATCATCATAGCGCCCACGGTCATCTCGAGGGTAACGTGATAAGTGCATGAATGCGCATGTACGGAAGTATTTAAATACACCTGAGCTGAGATGGTTGATAACAACAAAGGACTGTGTTTATCTTGATGTGCCTGGCGGCCATCTTAACATGGTGATGATTACGAGCTCATCTTACTGTAACCTTCTATTCAAAGCGTGTTTTATTCTATCTAACTGCATAGTTCTGGTGAATTATGCTAGTGTGTGGTATGATATAAAATCTATGACCGATCATAAAGCTGATTAAACCGTTACGGTTTCTCAGAGAAAACGATATGTGGTCTAATAAAACTGGTAGCCATCTTGGAATGTGGAGTGTCCTCATATAAGACATTGTATGGTCGGTATAAGAGTGTGCCTTTCTGTGTTCATAGTATAGTATGATGACAAATCGTTAAATAAACATAGGATAAAAACAACATACAAAATTAGTCATTAAGCAAAAAATAAACAAAAGATAAACAATAATGTATTAAATAAAACATCTAAATGAACCTTCAAAAATGATGTTCAAAAGAGATTGAGGAACTCTCTACAATCTTCAAAACGCTGTATAATATGTTCATATCAGATACTGAATATCCCAACAAGGTTTTATCATATATGTTACAGTCGTTGAATAAAATCAATCAGAAAACCATTAGAGAATTCTATTCATTCTTTAAGGAATTCTATTCAGTGTTCAGAAATGGATTGAAATTAGCTGTTGTTCTGTAGGTTGATTTCATAAATAACAAGAAAATTCCATACGGTCATTCATTCCATGAGGTTTTAAACTGTCCAGTGTTTTTATCCAATGGTTCTCTCTTTGAAGAAGGTGTTTGCTGTTGTCTCGACCTTCACGTTTCAAGACAGTTTCCACAATAAGAAATTTTAGTTGACTGACGTTATGATGGTGTTCGTGAAAATGATTAGCCACAACAGATTTTATGTTGTTGGTCCTGATGTTGGATTTGTGCTCATTGATTCTGATTTTTATTTTGCGTTCAGTTTTTCCAACATATACTTGTCCGCATGGACATTTGAGTAAGTAAATTACATTCATAGTGTCACATGTGGCATTAACCCGCAATTTAATGTGATTTCCTTTTCTGGGGTGTGTGATGGTAGCTCCCGGTATTATATTGTGACAGTTATTGCAATTATAACATGCTATGGTCCCTTTAAATACTTTGATGTCTTGTGGTTTTACATTTCTTAGCATTTCACCCATGTTCCTGCCCCTGTTGTAAGCAAAGATTGGCTGTTCAGTGAATAGATCGTTGAAGTCTTGTTCTTGCGTGATTATCGGCCAATGTTGTTTAATGATTCGTTTGTAAGCTTTACTCACGGTTGAGAATTTGGACACAATCACCATGCGATTACTGACTTTAGTCGGTGTTTTTTGCAAGAGCTCTATTCTTGTTTTCAATTGACTTCTTTGTGTAGCTTCATTCAACAACGGTTTAGGGTAACCTCTCTGTGCAAAACGTGTTGTCATTTCGTTTACTCGTTTGGTGGCAGTTAGTTGATCGGACACTATTCGTTTTACTCTGAGCATCTGAGAGTAAGGCAAATGACGTTTCAATGATTCATGGTGATAACTATCATAATGTAAGGTGTTGTTGCGGTCCGTTGGCTTTCTGTATATATCGGTTTCAAAATTGTTTATGGTTTTTGTAACCTCCACATCTAGGAACGTAATCTTTTCTTTTTGTATTTCAAACGTAAATTGAATTCTCTCATTTATATCATACAATTTAGTCAAGGCATCAATGAGTACAGATTCCGATCCTTTCCATATAATGAAAATATCATCAATATAACGTAAAAAAAGCTCACAGTGTTCATTCCATGGATATTTAGTTAGAATGTTCTCTTGTTCAAATTTTCCCATGAACAGATTAGCGTACGTTGGTGCGGCACAATTGCCCATGGAAGTTCCCGTCATTTGTAGAAACCACTGTTCATTCCATTTAAAATAGCTTTGGAACAGAGTAAATTGAAGTAGTTCCATCAGAAATATCTGCATGTCTGGATCTATGTTGGAATTTAGTAATGTGTGTTCCACTGCTTCTATGCCTAAGTTGTGTGGTATGGAAGTGTATAGTGATTTTACATCTATCGTACACATTAAGATGTTTGTATATGGTTCTAGTTTTACATGTTGTAATTTATTTAAAAAATCTGTAGTATCTTTAACAAATGTGTTCATTTGTGTGACACTTGGTTGCAGGTATCGATCCAAAAATTGCCCTATGGGTTCATGTATGCTGCCTCGGGTGGAAACTATTGGTCTAAACGGAGGATGATTTAAATCCTTATGTATTTTGGGGACCATGTGAATGGTTGGACTTTTGGGATGGTCTTGTATTAAAAACCTTTTTGTTCTGGCGTTGATAACTCCATTTTCATGAGCTGTGTTGATTAGCGTTTTTAACAAGGTAGCAAAGGTATCTGTAGGATTAGTTTCCAATTTTATGTAAGTAGATTCATCTGAAACGTGCTTATTGACTTCCTCTTCATAATGTGTAGTATTTAGGATGACTAATGCTCCTCCCTTATCAGCTTTTTGACAAACTATATTTGGGTTCATAGCTATGTTTTTAATGGTGCTAAATTCCTTCTGTGTCAAATTATTTCTTTTTTGTGTTCTGGAGTAATTCAATTTCAACAAGTCTTGTTTCACCAGGTTCTCAAATGTATCCAAAGTTTTGTGGCTCACCGGTGCCATATATGAGCTTGGGGGAGTTAATCCTCGCAATTGATCTTCTTCTGTTTGTTGTTGAGGGAGTACGTTCTCAAAGAAGTGTCTAAGGCGTAATTTTCGCATGAGCTTGAAAAGACTTATTTCTAATTCCAACTTGTTGGTGTGAGTAGTGTGAACGAAGGAAGTGCCTTTTTGTAATGTCCTTAATTCGAATTCATTGAGGTGTTGGTCTGATATATTTATCACCAGGCTTAGCTCATTGTTGGTTTCTTCCCTTTGTCCCGTTTCGCTCCTGTAATACTCCTGGTGCTTGGAGCTTCTCTTTCTTTTGCTCCTCCTGGATCTCCTCTGTCTGTTTGACCTTCTCCTAAAAAGGCTGTCCTGATGTTTGTGCTACCTCTGTACCCGATGATGTTTGTGACCTTTGTGATGGTGGTCTATGGCTGGTTTCACTGTCTGTTGATGAGGTATCCGTGTGTTGTGTATAAGGTTTATTCTGTCTCCGTTGAGCGTAAACTTCCGCCCAGCTGTAAACTTCCCCAAGTTTATAATCGATGGTGTCTCGACGAAATTTCCGAATCTTCCTTTCGTTTATTTCTTGTGAATGTCTAGTGAGCTGTTCGTTGATGTCATCCAATATCTTGGTCCATTCTTCAGTTGACATTGAGTTTGTTAATTCATTAGTAACGATAACTATCTCCTTTGATAATTCATCCAGTATATTGGAGAGTTCCTCAATTATCAATAATATTAAATCCAATGAACATGCTGATAAGGGAGGAGCATTAGTCATCCTAAATACTACACATTATGAAGAGGAAGTCAATAAGCACGTTTCAGATGAATCTACTTACATAAAATTGGAAACTAATCCTACAGATACCTTTGCTACCTTGTTAAAAACGCTAATCAACACAGCTCATGAAAATGGAGTTATCAACGCCAGAACAAAAAGGTTTTTAATACAAGACCATCCCAAAAGTCCAACCATCCACATGGTCCCCAAAATACATAAGGATTTAAATCATCCTCCGTTTAGACCAATAGTTTCCACCCGAGGCAGCATACATGAACCCATAGGGCAATTTTTGGATCGATACCTGCAACCAAGTGTCACACAAATGAACACATTTGTTAAAGATACTACAGATTTTTTAAATAAATTACAACATGTAAAACTAGAACCATATACAAACATCTTAATGTGTACGATAGATGTAAAATCACTATACACTTCCATACCACACAACTTAGGCATAGAAGCAGTGGAACACACATTACTAAATTCCAACATAGATCCAGACATGCAGATATTTCTGATGGAACTACTTCAATTTACTCTGTTCCAAAGCTATTTTAAATGGAATGAACAGTGGTTTCTACAAATGACGGGAACTTCCATGGGCAATTGTGCCGCACCAACGTACGCTAATCTGTTCATGGGAAAATTTGAACAAGAGAACATTCTAACTAAATATCCATGGAATGAACACTGTGAGCTTTTTTACGTTATATTGATGATATTTTCATTATATGGAAAGGATCGGAATCTGTACTCATTGATGCCTTGAATAAATTGAATGATATAAATGAGAGAATTCAATTTACGTTTGAAATACAAAAAGAAAAGATTACGTTCCTAGATGTGGAGGTTACAAAAACCATAAACAATTTTGAAACCGATATATACAGAAAGCCAACGGACCGCAACAACACCTTACATTATGATAGTTATCACCATGAATCATTGAAACGTCATTTGCCTTACTCTCAGATGCTCAGAGTAAAACGAATAGTGTCCGATCAACTAACTGCCACCAAACGAGTAAACGAAATGACAACACGTTTTGCACAGAGAGGTTACCCTAAACCGTTGTTGAATGAAGCTACACAAAGAAGTCAATTGAAAACAAGAATAGAGCTCTTGCAAAAAACACCGACTAAAGTCAGTAATCGCATGGTGATTGTGTCCAAATTCTCAACCGTGAGTAAAGCTTACAAACGAATCATTAAACAACATTGGCCGATAATCACGCAAGAACAAGACTTCAACGATCTATTCACTGAACAGCCAATCTTTGCTTACAACAGGGGCAGGAACATGGGTGAAATGCTAAGAAATGTAAAACCACAAGACATCAAAGTATTTAAAGGGACCATAGCATGTTATAATTGCAATAACTGTCACAATATAATACCGGGAGCTACCATCACACACCCCAGAAAAGAAAATCACATTAAATTGCGGGTTAATGCCACATGTGACACTATGAATGTAATTTACTTACTCAAATGTCCATGCGGACAAGTATATGTTGGAAAAACTGAACGCAAAATAAAAATCAGAATCAATGAGCACAAATCCAACATCAGGACCAACAACATAAAATCTGTTGTGGCTAATCATTTTCACGAACACCATCATAACGTCAGTCAACTAAAATTTCTTATTGTGGAAACTGTCTTGAAACGTGAAGGTCGAGACAACAGCAAACACCTTCTTCAAAGAGAGAACCATTGGATAAAAACACTGGACAGTTTAAAACCTCATGGAATGAATGACCGTATGGAATTTTCTTGTTATTTATGAAATCAACCTACAGAACATCAGCTAATTTCAATCCATTTCTGAACACTGAATAGAATTCCTTAAAGAATGAATAGAATTCTCTAATGGTTTTCTGATTGATTTTATTCAACGACTGTAACATATATGATAAAACCTTGTTGGGATATTCAGTATCTGATATGAACATATAATACAGCGTTTTGAAGATTGTAGAGAGTTCCTCAATCTCTTTTGAACATCATTTTTGAAGGTTCATTTAGATGTTTTATTTAATACATTATTGTTTATCTTTCGTTTATTTTTTGCTTAATGACTAATTTTGTATGTTGTTTTTATCCTATGTTTATTTAACGATTTGTCATCATACTATACTATGAACACAGAAAGGCACACTCTTATACCGACCATACAATGTCTTATATGAGGACACTCCACATTCCAAGATGGCTACCAGTTTTATTAGACCACATATCGTTTTCTCTGAGAAACCGTAACGGTTTAATCAGCTTTATGATCGGTCATAGATTTTATATCATACCACACACTAGCATAATTCACCAGAACTATGCAGTTAGATAGAATAAAACACGCTTTGAATAGAAGGTTACAGTAAGATGAGCTCGTAATCATCACCATGTTAAGATGGCCGCCAGGCACATCAAGATAAACACAGTCCTTTGTTGTTATCAACCATCTCAGCTCAGGTGTATTTAAATACTTCCGTACATGCGCATTCATGCACTTATCACGTTACCCTCGAGATGACCGTGGGCGCTATGATGATTGTATCGTAAGTGTATATTATGCAAACTATGAAGTATGTTTTATCAACCTGGTGTTTCACGCAAGCTTGTTTCACTGAACTATGTACTAACAGGGGCATTTATGAAGGTCACGCGGTCGATCATTAGAACTCACGATGGTTTACCTAGACATACCGTTTCAGCACGACTTTATGATTCATGGTATGAGCTCAACAATGGTTTAATAACAGCCATTTGTTTTCGTTTTTAGTTTGGTTTTTTCATGTTTCACTTTTTTGTATCATTAGGGCACCTTTATGTGATTTTACACGCAACATCACGTTCTAACACACAAGCGTTTTATTTTTAGTACCACCTGAATAACACGAGCATGCTGTAGCCGCGTAGGGACACGAGGGTTCCTTTCAAACACCCAGTATAACAAGAAATCACCTGGTGGTATTGTAAATAATTCACCGACTTCCTAGCATTTGCAATTGGTCGAATTTAGATAGAAGCCTGTGAATGATTAAGTTAAATTCTATTCCCAGTCTCCTCATAGTATTATATCTATTACAGGATTGTTCCCTGAAGAAGGGTTAACACCCGAAATGCATTGGATGTACATAATGATTCAGTCATCGTGCAATAAATATGAGAATGTGAAGAATAAAGAAGAGTTATAATTACTCTATCATCAAAAAATACAAACGTTGCAACTTTCATTCATCAATCTTTTCGATTGAATGTTCTATGTACCTTTTGAATTATCCTTTCTTGAAATTGGAGGAGCCTGTTCCATAGGACGTCAGTAGTGCCCAGGGGGACACACCTACTGTAAAGATGTGCGGACACCCAATATAGTATACAACGTTTTGAATGGAAGACGTTACCCCAGGAGCACACAATAGTGTAAACAGAGACTAACAACATTTAATCAAAGGTAGTAGCGCGTACACATGTGTTAGTGACTACATTCTATGTTCCGTTCAACAGTACGCAGCACACCACCCTAACATCAATATGGCATATGAGGAAATTTCAAACATTACAGATTTACGAGCAGAAACATTTGCTTTTAAAGATGATGAAGTCAACCGTATATATGCACTAATACATGAGGAGGCAACACAATCTACCACTAATCGGGATAAACAGCAAAACATCAAACAACTACTTTACCTATCTAAACGTGAAATAAATCAGAGGCTGCACGCCAGCACATTAATCAAATACCACTGAGCACAACGTATACCCCGGGGGTTGAGAATACCCCTTAAACCATCATTATGCAAAAACGCACAGAAGTTCAAAGACCGGTGGTACGCCATCTTAAATAAATGTTCATTGGATTTCATATTATTGATAATTGAGGAACTCTCCAATATACTGGATGAATTATCAAAGGAGATAGTTATCGTTACTAATGAATTAACAAACTCAATGTCAACTGAAGAATGGACCAAGATATTGGATGACATCAACGAACAGCTCACTAGACATTCACAAGAAATAAACGAAAGGAAGATTCGGAAATTTCGTCGAGACACCATCGATTATAAACTTGGGGAAGTTTACAGCTGGGCGGAAGTTTACGCTCAACGGAGACAGAATAAACCTTATACACAACACACGGATACCTCATCAACAGACAGTGAAACCAGCCATAGACCACCATCACAAAGGTCACAAACATCATCGGGTACAGAGGTAGCACAAACATCAGGACAGCCTTTTTTAGGAGAAGGTCAAACAGACAGAGGAGATCCAGGAGGAGCAAAAGAAAGAGAAGCTCCAAGCACCAGGAGTATTACAGGAGCGAAACGGGACAAAGGGAAGAAACCAACAATGAGCTAAGCCTGGTGATAAATATATCAGACCAACACCTCAATGAATTCGAATTAAGGACATTACAAAAAGGCACTTCCTTCGTTCACACTACTCACACCAACAAGTTGGAATTAGAAATAAGTCTTTTCAAGCTCATGCGAAAATTACGCCTTAGACACTTCTTTGAGAACGTACTCCCTCAACAACAAACAGAAGAAGATCAACTGCGAGGATTAACTCCCCAAGCTCATATATGGCACCGGTGAGCCACAAAACTTTGGATACATTTGAGAACCTGGTGAAACAAGACTTGTTGAAATTGAATTACTCCAGAACACAAAAAAGAAATAATTTGACACAGAAGGAATTTAGCACCATTAAAAACATAGCTATGAACCCAAATATAGTTTGTCAAAAAGCTGATAAGGGAGGAGCATTAGTCATCCTAAATACTACACATTATGAAGAGGAAGTCAATAAGCACGTTTCAGATGAATCTACTTACATAAAATTGGAAACTAATCCTACAGATACCTTTGCTACCTTGTTAAAAACGCTAATCAACACAGCTCATGAAAATGGAGTTATCAACGCCAGAACAAAAAGGTTTTTAATACAAGACCATCCCAAAAGTCCAACCATCCACATGGTCCCCAAAATACATAAGGATTTAAATCATCCTCCGTTTAGACCAATAGTTTCCACCCGAGGTAGCATACATGAACCCATAGGGCAATTTTTGGATCGATACCTGCAACCAAGTGTCACACAAATGAACACATTTGTTAAAGATACTACAGATTTTTTAAATAAATTACAACATGTAAAACTAGAACCATATACAAACATCTTAATGTGTACGATAGATGTAAAATCACTATACACTTCCATACCACACAACTTAGGCATAGAAGCAGTGGAACACACATTACTAAATTCCAACATAGATCCAGACATGCAGATATTTCTGATGGAACTACTTCAATTTACTCTGTTCCAAAGCTATTTTAAATGGAATGAACAGTGGTTTCTACAAATGACTGGAACTTCCATGGGCAATTGTGCCGCACCAACGTACGCTAATCTGTTCATGGGAAAATTTGAACAAGAGAACATTCTAACTAAATATCCATGGAATGAACACTGTGAGCTTTTTTTACGTTATATTGATGATATTTTCATTATATGGAAAGGATCGGAATCTGTACTCATTGATGCCTTGAATAAATTGTATGATATAAATGAGAGAATTCAATTTACGTTTGAAATACAAAAAGAAAAGATTACGTTCCTAGATGTGGAGGTTACAAAAACCATAAACAATTTTGAAACCGATATATACAGAAAGCCAACGGACCGCAACAACACCTTACATTATGATAGTTATCACCATGAATCATTGAAACGTCATTTGCCTTACTCTCAGATGCTCAGAGTAAAACGAATAGTGTCCGATCAACTAACTGCCACCAAACGAGTAAACGAAATGACAACACGTTTTGCACAGAGAGGTTACCCTAAACCGTTGTTGAATGAAGCTACACAAAGAAGTCAATTGAAAACAAGAATAGAGCTCTTGTAAAAAACACCGACTAAAGTCAGTAATCGCATGGTGATTGTGTCCAAATTCTCAACCGTGAGTAAAGCTTACAAACGAATCATTAAACAACATTGGCCGATAATCACGCAAGAACAAGACTTCAACGATCTATTCACTGAACAGCCAATCTTTGCTTACAACAGGGGCAGGAACATGGGTGAAATGCTAAGAAATGTAAAACCACAAGACATCAAAGTATTTAAAGGGACCATAGCATGTTATAATTGCAATAACTGTCACAATATAATACCGGGAGCTACCATCACACACCCCAGAAAAGGAAATCACATTAAATTGCGGGTTAATGCCACATGTGACACTATGAATGTAATTTACTTACTCAAATGTCCATGCGGACAAGTATATGTTGGAAAACTGAACGCAAAATAAAAATCAGAATCAATGAGCACAAATCCAACATCAGGACCAACAACATAAAATCTGTTGTGGCTAATCATTTTCACGAACACCATCATAGCGTCAGTCAACTAAAATTTCTTATTGTGGAAACTGTCTTGAAACGTGAAGGTCGAGACAACAGCAAACACCTTCTTCAAAGAGAGAACCATTGGATAAAAACACTGGACAGTTTAAAACCTCATGGAATGAATGACCGTATGGAATTTTCTTGTTATTTATGAAATCAACCTACAGAACAACAGCTAATTTCAATCCATTTCTGAACACTGAATAGAATTCCTTAAAGAATGAATAGAATTCTCTAATGGTTTTCTGATTGATTTTATTCAACGACTGTAACATATATGATAAAACCTTGTTGGGATATTCAGTATCTGATATGAACATATTATACAGCGTTTTGAAGATTGTAGAGAGTTCCTCAATCTCTTTTGAACATCAGTTTTGAAGGTTCATTTAGATGTTTTATTTAATACATTATTGTTTATCTTTTGTTTATTTTTTGCTTAATGACTAATTTTGTATGTTGTTTTTATCCTATGTTTATTTAACGATTTGTCATCATACTATACTATGAACACAGAAAGGCACACTCTTATACCGACCATACAATGTCTTATATGAGGACACTCCACATTCCAAGATGGCTACCAGTTTTATTAGACCACATATCGTTTTCTCTGAGAAACCGTAACGGTTTAATCAGCTTTATGATCGGTCATAGATTTTATATCATACCACACACTAGCATAATTCACCAGAACTATGCAGTTAGATAGAATAAAACACGCTTTGAATAGAAGGTTACAGTAAGATGAGCTCGTAATCATCACCATGTTAAGATGGCCGCCAGGCACATCAAGATAAACACAGTCCTTTGTTATTATCAACCATCTCAGCTCAGGTGTATTTAAATACTTCCGTACATGCGCATTCATGCACTTATCACGTTACCCTCGAGATGACCGTGGGCGCTATGATGATTGTATCGTAAGTGTATATTATGCAAACTATGAAGTATGTTTTATCAACCTGGTGTTTCACGCAAGCTTGTTTCACTGAACTATGTACTAACAGGGGCATTTATGAAGGTCACGCGGTCGATCATTAGAACTCACGATGGTTTACCTAGACATACCGTTTCAGCACGACTTTATGATTCATGGTATGAGCTCAACAATGGTTTAATAACAGCCATTTGTTTTCGTTTTTAGTTTGGTTTTTTCATGTTTCACTTTTTTGTATCATTAGGGCACCTCTATGTGATTTTACACGCAACATCACGTTCTAACACACAAGCGTTTTATTTTTAGTACCACCTGAATAACACGAGCATGCTGTAGCCGCGTAGGGACACGAGGGTTCCTTTCAAACACCCAGTATAACAAGAAATCACCTGGTGGTATTGTAAATAATTCACCGACTTCCTAGCATTTGCAATTGGTCGAATTTAGATAGAAGCCTGTGAATGATTAAGTTAAATTCTATTCCCAGTCTCCTCATAGTATTATATCTATTACAGGATTGTTCCCTGAAGAAGGGTTAACACCCGAAATGCATTGGATGTACATAATGATTCAGTCATCGTGCAATAAATATGAGAATGTGAAGAATAAAGAAGAGTTATAATTACTCTATCATCAAAAAATACAAACGTTGCAACTTTCATTCATCAATCTTTTCGATTGAATGTTCTATGTACCTTTTGAATTATACTTGCTTGAAATTGGAGGAGCCTGTTCCACAGGACGTCAGTAGTGCCCAGGGGGACACACCTACTTTAAAGATGTGCGGACACCCAATATAGTATACAACGTTTTGAATGGAAGACGTTACCCCAGGAGCACACAATAGTGTAAACAGAGACTAACAACATTTAATCAAAGGTAGTAGCGCGTACACATGTGTTAGTGACTACATAAAATGTATATTTAAGAAATGGCAGATTGTGGGGAGGATGTTGGTGCCCCAATGCCCCAATAGGTGGGTCGTCTCTTCAAAATAGTGTCTTAACAATTAGGATTGGATTTACCAGCTTGCTAAGTCTTTCTGGTAACTCAGTACCCGGATGTATTCACTGCAGGAACTTTTGTTATCCATCTGGTCACAGACTCTGATCGCTGGGTCCACTCAACCATTTACCCTTCCCATGTTGATAATATAATTTTTCATCAGTGTCAATACACCACTTCAACAGTGAGCAGGCACTTTACCAAATAAACAATGGCTATAGCGGTCGACCTCGAAGCTGGGAAACCGGGTTCGAGTCTGGGCAGGGATGCTCAACATCCTGTGATTCTGGGCAAATCACTTAATCTCCCTGTGCCTAACAAAATGAATGCGTCTGTCTGTAACGCAACTGGTGCTCATGTAAAGCCCTCTGATACCTTCTGGTCGCGATCGTGCTATAAAAAACGAGAGAAAAAAATCCATTAGTCCATCATGATTTTCCTGATTGGCTTCTTAATACATCAGAGCTTCTACCTACAACACAGTGGTTAGTCATCCATATGTGCTCTTCCTGCATTTTTTACATCACTCCAAATATGTGAAGTTGTGGAGAACCGCCTAGGCTGTGCAGGTCCACACCATTGGAGTAATGGGAAAAAACTGTACATCTAATGGGGCAGCGGTCTCAGTCTAGACTATCACACATGCAAAGTTTGTGTTGTTTGGAGTGCTGATGCACTATTTCCCTATAAATGACAGGGGCCAAAAAACATGTCAGACAGCTCTCCCTTGCACTTTAAAGCAAGTGACATGACTTTTGTCACACTTGCCGTATGTTGGACAGTTCAGGGCCTATGACAATCAGTTCTTATGAGACTAAAGCAACATGGTGATAGGCACTGAGCTGTCATTCACAGTGTAACTGTGACAAAAGACTTACCAAGCAGTAGGAAGCAACTACAGGAACACGATCCATTTGGCAGTCAGAGTGGGACTTGGTGATAGAGTGAGTATATAAAAAGCCTTGAATGCTGTTGTGTGAGCTTGTAGGAACATAAGTGCATGTTTTCACTTTTACATGCTTGAGGGAGATCTTGTGATGTGCCCAGCCCTTTATGGCCTGTTAATGCCCACCCTTATTATAATGTTGAACCTAGCATAGTAGTGGTAATTCTTAGCATATTGTGGACATCCTTGGCATGATGGTTCTTTCCCATTTGATGGTGGTGGTCCTGATATACTGGTGGTAACTCTTGCTTACTGTGAGCATCTGTGGCAGGATAGTACCCACTTCGACTATATGGCAGAGCGCAGACAATTGTTGCATATTATGCCAGTGCCTACTCTTGGAACAACACAGACTCTAATATATAATGGGCACCCTTTGTATGCAATAGTGATAAATGTGCATGTGAGGTACATCTACATACACTGTGTAGTCAAAATAGGAGAAATCATATTGAATGGTAAGGACTGTCCATATATTGTTTCTGACATATCCTGTGCTATCCTCCGCCTACTAATAAATTCCTAAAACAATTTCTAGGAAATTAGTGTAAATTAAAACATAAGGTGTTCCATCCCGCTTCATACATAAAAAATCCTTTAATAATCTCTTGAGAACAAGCATTAGTCAAAATATAGTATTCTAAACGGACTAGTTGAAATAGGTGAAATAAGGGCTGAGAAGTCTAAAGACTAAAAGAATTTCTGAAGCACTGATTTGGTAATGTACTGATCAAATTGTTACTGTGATATGAGTTCAGCCATCATTTAATATAAGGGGGTGTGTTCCCTTTTCCTTCACTTGGGTATTTCATTTCACACATGGGTATTTTGAGGTTTTAATAATCAGATAGAAATTATAGTAGTAGATAGATTATGTGATGTTGGAATTAAATATGTAAGTAAGAAATTATTTTATTGTTTGTAAATATAACATGTATTTATGTATGTTGTTGTAGCCCTGAAGAAGTCCAAGGACGAAACGCGTTGGCTAGGTGTTTTAACCAATTGTGAAGATGAAGAATCATGAATAAAGGATCATAAAATAAATATGTCTGATTGGTGTTATGTATAATGATAACGATGAATTTGTGTTACATCATCTGAATTGTTGTTTTGCTGAACTCTATCGAAAATGAAATCATGTGTATGACATAATGATGGGTGCTGAACCAATACAGTGGATTGATATGTAATCCCAGTTCAGACCCAGCCAAATGCAAATCAGTCTTGACCCTGTGCCTCATGGGAATAGTCCGGCCCGAACTGCCTAGCCAGGTCTTCCCTGGACCAGAAACAAGCTTCCTGGGACCGGTTTCAGAGTAACACCCCTCATCAGCCAGTCTATCTTGAATCCAGTGGCAAAGTGAGCAAAGGACCCACGTCTGGGCATACCCTGCCAACTTAGAGCGAACAAAGCAAACACAAGGAGATGATGGACCAAGTGCTGAAACTTTCCAGACACTCACCCCCAGTCACAGATCTGAGTTGAATCCATCATCATTCTTTAGCTCACTTCGCCACCCCAGTTCAGACCTGGCCATATGCAAATCAGTCTTGACCCTATGCCTCATGGGAACAGACCAGCCCTAACTGCCAAGCCAGGTCTTCCCTGGACCAGAAACAAGCATCCTGGGACCAGTTTCGGGGTAACACCCCTCATCAGCCAGGCTAGCTTGAATCCAGTGGCAAAGTGAGCAAGGGACCCACGGCTGGGCATACCCTGCCAAGTTAGGGTGAACAAAGCAAACACAAGGAGATGATGGACGGAGTGCTGAAACTTTTCAGACACTCACCCCCAGTCACAGTTCTGGGTTGAATCCATCATCGTTCTTTAGCTCACTTCGCCGCCCCAGTTCAGACCCCGCCATATGCAAATACGTCTTGACCCTGTGCCTCATGAGAACAGCCCGAACTGCCAAGCCAGGTCTTCCCTGGCCCAAAAACAAGCATCCTGGGACTGGTTTCGGGGTAACACCCCTCATCAGCCAGGCTAGCTTGAATCCAGTGACAAAGTGAGCTGCTGAGCCTGCGGGGCCCAATTATGGCACACATGGCGTCATAAAACTCTTTTAATTGGGAGGGGGTCGCTTCCGGCCCTGGAAAGGAAGGGAAACGCAGAGCCGACCCAAGCACCCGCTCTGCGGAGCGGGGCCTTGAACGCCGAGGCTCCTCCATCTCGTCACGCGACAGACGGGGCGAAGTCGAAGCATACGCTTTTTATGGTGCTTCTTACCTGACTGCAATGACTTCAAGGAAGAAGACTTTGACCCCCTGGAGCGGTGCTCCAACGATTGAAACACCAGCAATTGAGCACTTAACCTTGAGAGTAAGAGTCTAAGACCTTAACCACTAGGCCAATGTGACTCTTTACTGGTATAAATCAAACCTTTATATATGACATTCAAATTGAAATCCCAAGCGTATGTAGTGCAATAGGTTAGTGTACACCTACAGTAACATCGTTTACAGTGTTGAATGGAATGGCAGAAAGAGAAAAAGAAGGTCTTTATTCTCTGGGGTAAGACATACTTAAAAAGACATGATTTGAAACAAGGTGAAAAACAAATTATTTTCCAACCTTTATGAAAGAAATTTCCATAGTTTTAACTGAGCATACAGAACTAATGAAACACCAGGAATTGAACACTTCACCTTCAGAGTAAGAGTCTAAGACCCAAACCACTAGGCCACATTAACTCTTTACTGGTGTCCATCAATCCTTATATTTGACATTCAAATAGAAAACCCAAGTCTATGTAGTATAATAGGTTAGTGTACACCTACAGTAACATCGTTTACAGTGTGGAATTGAAGGACAGAGGGAGAGAGACAGACGATTTTTATTCTCTGTGTTAAAACGTCAGGGATGTGGAATTCCTATAGCCCGACGCCCGGGACATATTGTTTGGGTCAAGGGCAACAAGTTTTCATGTGTATTTTGTCCTTGGGACAAGTAGGCCCGACTCTTTGGCTGCCAGTTTACAGTATCACATTATAGATCAGGGAAAGGCATTGACTGCAGTTAAGGTAATATTTGTGTCTATGTGGTAATGCTGTTCAAGCTTGTATTTATGGTTCATTAATTCAAAGCCTTTATTTTTAGGGTGAGCGCTCTTAGTAAATGTTGTAAGCTCAGACTGCACTACTGACAGTGGTTCCAGTATAAAAATGTGTACACACGTTTTCAATGTTTAGCAATATGAGGCTATGTATAGTGCTCCCAGAATGCTCTCTGATTAGATACAAATATTTGCAGAAGCTTGAAAGCAAGATTGATGATTTTTTGCTTTCAAAATAAAATGTTCGCAAAAACATTTTGCTATACTACTGTAAACTTTTAGGTGCCATTTCTTTCTAGCATCATTTAGTAAAATGTGTTGATGTATGCCAGTATTTCCCAAAAATATTCATAATGGAAAATCAGTGTAACCATTTTTAACAAGAGTATGGGAAACAAAAATAAACAAGCCGATAGACAGAGAGAGAGAGAGACAGAATTTTAATAAACACAAAAGGTCATGGTTAACGCCAGACCTAATTAGGGGCCGAATTATTAAATAAAGTCTCATAAGTGCACCCATGTCCTTGCATTAAGTGCAAATATACAGCTTTTGTGAATTCATAAGACTTTACAGAAGTAGGCCAAGAAACAGTACTCCTAGAAAATATTTATGAACTGCATTTTAGCATGAGCAAATATGCAGGTGTAGATTTGCTCATGCGGAAATCTGAGTGTATGCAAGTTAACTTTCCCTCCAACCACTTTTTCCCCAACCCTGGAAGAAGTTTTATGCCTGCCATTGTCAGGAGTATATTTCCAACCTTTCTCAGTATGGGAAAAGATTAGAGAAGAGTTGGTGAAAACCCTTAAAATATGCAAGTTAGTAGGTATGCACAGACTCAAAAGGTCATTCCAACCCTGGAACTGTTGCTTACCATTACCTTCAGCCCCAGAATGTAGATCTGCGGAAACGTGGCAACATAAGGGAATTGCTAGTATTCAAAACTTACTATGGAAGGAGCCCTAGCATAATCAGAGAGGCTATTTCAGAGCTCTTATATAATGAGATTGCTGTCATAATTTGTCGCCGCATTACATGGCACAAAAGGGACAAGTAGATTTTGTTACAGGACAAGTAGATTTATGAAGCAACCTGCCCCATGGACAAGTAGATATTTTATTAAATTCCACACCCCTGAACGTACTTAAAAAGAGATATATTCAAACACGGTGAAAAAAAAATCTAACCTTTATCAAAGACTTAAGGAACTAGAGCAAGAAAGGAGGATTGTTAAATGATATTATTGACCAGCTAGGGGAAATGTCAACTCTCTTTCTTTTGTAGTGCATGCTGCAGTTGCACCTCTTCCCTTCACAATGCATCTGTAATGTGGTGTGCACTGAAAACAATAAAAGGGGAACGAGACCTGGCATTTCCCATATCAGTACAATAATGTAATTCAGCAGTGCCATGAGGTTTGCAGAGTTCCAAACATGTGAATTTTTGTTCGATGAGTAGTGTACATTTTATTTTGAAGCACACATTCCTGCTAAGCTTAAGGTGAACCATGCACGGTTGTCTGTAGAGTTCTTTTGCCATGCTGTTTCTTCCCTTAGATTTTAATACTACTGTTGTATTCCTCTTAGGGTATCCATAAACGGGCTTTCCAGTATCATGTCCTTATATAGGCACAATTCGCCCTGCCCTTATATAGGCATAAAATCCCAGCCCTTATTTAGGCATTAAACCATGCACTCCAAATACAGGCATGGTCTCTGACATCCGTCCACCCTAACGTCACAACGAGTTCATGAAGAACAGACCCTTAGGCTGCGGGAGTTTCCCTAGTCCAGGACTATTGATTTCTTCAAGGACTCATATATTATGCATGAACCATTATTCCTTAGGGGGTTCATTCATGACGTCTTTCGCTGTCCAACTCACGTCAATGCTAACATTCTTAGGTGCTCTCAGGTATAAATATACCTTCCCTAGCCCCTGTAAACCAGAGGAGACCTCGACTTCAGAGGAGCCCGTTTCCCGGCCTGACGCACTGAGAAGAAGCTGCCTTCCCTGCACGCAGAGAGCCCAGCTTCCAGCTTCCAGTGATCTGACTTCCCTTGCGGGGTGTTGGAGTTCGAGTCTGGCAAAGAGATTCCTACCTCTCTCATTCTTCAGGTATGGAGCTGACTAAAACCTAGAGGGACTCTTGGCATACTAGGCATACTAGACTTAACATACTCTTAGTATACCATAGTAAGGAATACTTCACCTACTTCTTCCCTCTTCCTACACCTAGGTTAGGTTAGGTACATTGGGGTAGAACTAGCTTAGCAACGCATCGTATGAGTACTCGCATTTTTAGTCTGTGTTATTTATGTAAATGCATATGTACTAAAAGATAATGCTATCGCCGATGAGGAGGCGACGACGGAGAGATGCGCCTCGACGTCGATCGCCGCTGACGAGACGGGGAGTTGTGCTTCGACGTCGATCGCCGTTGATGAGGCGACGACGGAGCGCTGTGCCTCGACGTCGATCGCACCTGCGACGACGGAGCGCTGTGCCTCGGCGTCGATCGCGCCTGCGGACGACGGAGCGCTGTGCCTCGACGTCGTACGCCCACCCGGCGCCGACGGAGACCTGTCTCTCGACGTTGAGCGCCGCCTGGTTGACGTCAACGGAGGACCTGTTACCTTCGTCGACGAAGATTTCGTAGTCGAAAGATGATGCGCCGGCATCACCGAAGTCTTCAACGCCGATTTCTTCGTCGCCGATTTCTTCGACGTCGATACCGACGCCGACGGAGAACAGGTCGGGACTTTTCCTCTCGACGTCGACCGAGTTCTCCTCTTCTTCTGCCTCACAGGAGACCTACCTCTTTCAGAGAGGCCATAGAGACGGATCCTGTCCCTCTCCTTGATAGTCCTTCTTGATAACTTCTTACAATGCTGGCAGTTGTCAGAAGAGTGGGACTCAGGGAGGCAGAGAATACACACAGGATGTGTATCTGTTCTGGCCTTCTTCTTGCCACATGACGGGCAAGGATCGAATAAAGAAGGCATTTCAAAAAATAAACCTTTTCTGAAACACAAAAAGGTGCTACTTGCACTCTAGGACCAAAAGACGTCGAGTGAAAGTAGAAAAAACTAGATCTTTATAGATATTTTTTGACAGAAAGTCAAAAAAGCAAGAGCTGAAAAACCAGGGTCCTGACTGAAGGAGCCGGAAAGAACAACTGACCTAACTGTCACCCCTGAGGCATGATGGGAAGCTAGGGGTCATGGCTGCCTTAAAGGCACGGTGCCAGTTTTTGTTGAAAATGTTTTCATTTTCTATGCTATTGGTTTACAATGCAGCCTGTAGGCTAACAATGTCTACTTATTTTGCAGTTTTTACTATTTATGAGTATTTTGCTCATTAAAAACCGAGTTCAAGTTCTAATTGTCCTCTGGTGTTTTTATATATTGGCAAAAGTAGTTTTTTATGTGTGTAATTACATTGTTTAGCCTCCTATTGAGAGCTGCATTGGTATGAGAAAAAATGATATATGTATATGCATATATGTAGAGCTGTATATATGTGATTTCCATATATAATTTTTATATTTCCGGGGTCCCCGCACGTGGGCGGGAATATTCAGTGCTTATGACTATTGATGAGGATCCCCTGGAAGAGAACAGCACATTTTACTTACACCAGAAACAAGACTGTTCAATAAATCTTTTATTGAAACGCCCGTCTATTTCTTTCTGTGTAACTTGGAGAAAACTAAGCATGCACGACTGAGCTGAGTGAAATAGTTATCTATTGTTTCCACGACTCTGGGACACGTTCTGGTTCTAAAGGGAAACACAGTGGTCATGTTTTGCGGCTGCCAGAAACTACTCCCTTCTTGTTGTCAAGAAGTTTCTAGTGGCCTCTGAGCTAGCTGGCACAAGTAATTAAGTTTAATATACTCGATAGGGACATACTGACCTTAGTCCTATGTCAAACCTATAGGATATATTATTCCAATGCGCAGAGCCTATTAGGAAATAGGAGCTACACTACATGGCGCCCAACGGTTTGGTAAGGCAGTAATTCAACGTTAGATACTGAGTAACTCAGCCGTGCTTTTTCTCTCAAGACCCCTACCCATATACTCCAAAAGACATCAGGAGTGGGCAGGGTTAGGTATCCACCACGGCTACATAGGGCAGTACCCTATATATTAGCTGTTTGGTTTGCTCAACGTTGAAGGATACAGTGTTCCACAATATTGTGCACCTTATCTTTGTTTCCTTGAAACTTGTTCTACATTTTTCAAAAAAACAAAAATGCCTGGCTCGGACAATGAAACCGGAGACGGTGTAGCTGTGGCTGATCCAGCCCTACCAGCAGTTTTTAACATTACCGGTTTAAATGAAACCGAGGAGGGTGTCATAGACATCCCTCAAAACTTAAGAAGAGCCATCACTCTAAAACTTATAAAACATGGCCTACCACCAAGAGGCGGTAGAGCAGTTTTCGTGATAGAGGCACATGAATCCTTTCAGACAGAGGTATTCTATTCATGGGCAATATTTCCTGAATCCAATCCAATAACACACATGTTTCACTTCTACAAAGAAGATGAACCACCAGAGGAATACATTCCTTTCGAGGATATAGAAATTCCATTAACATACCAAGAGCATCAGCGCTGGTTTAAAGGCGCCCTAAAACATCACAAAAACATTACCAGGCTCGGTCCACTAGGTAGACCAGGAGCAACATGGCCGATTTTAGCCGGCTACACACCTCATCCAGACATTGAAGAGATGTCAGATGAGGAGTTACTTACTCAACTCACAGAGTTAATAAAAATTTACAGACAATTGTCCAATATGTCATGCGGACTTTTACAGTCCGACCACCATTGACATATCCAAATCCAACTCCCCAACAGGGGAATACACTAAAAATTACACCACAGACTCTATACGCAGTCATGGGTAAAATGCCCACAAAACGTGAGCAAATTCCATTTTGGATAGCTCAAAAAATAACTCAAATCGAAGCAGTATTTCCAAATACTAGCCCGCATGAGAAACACAGAATCCTAACAATCAGTTTATCGATGGGGATCACACCACAACTGGAAGACTGCACCACTTGGGGCTCAGTCTTTGCTGCCATCTATACAAAAACACATGGTATTCCATCAATTGCGGTAATACCTGATGTCCTAAAACAAATTCAAAACGAATACGGGGCAGAGCCTGCTCTAAATTTAGGTATGAAATTACTGAAAAATTTCGACCAGGTCTCAACAATAATATTATCTAATATTAAAGGGAGGCAGCAGCAGTGGCGATCCGCCAAAATTGAGGGAATTCGATGTTACAGAACATCAAACTGAGCTACCCAGAATAATAGAACAATCTTATGCAGAATTAGGCAGAGATAGTTTGGGTGGAAGACCAGTGAAGCCGAAGCTATCTGAAAGTCCTGAGAAGGACTCAATAAAACAAACTCCTACATCTTCTAAAAAGAAGTGGGAGTCTACTAAACAAAAATCAAACGAGAAACATTCTCAATCTCGAGGTAGGTCTCCTCAAAAGGAGCCCTCTGAAAGGAGGTATAACCTCAGGAATAGGGATAATTTGAGAAAACCTGATAGGTATCAAGATACTGATACACGTTCCTCTCGTCCCTTTCAGATCTCACCACAGACTTCGGAAAGAAGAGGACGAACAGAACATAGAGAAGAACGCGTGAAATCGACAGACGACAAACACGCTCCAAAACCAAAGTAAAACCTCAATTCTCCAAAAGAAGGTAGCAGGTCTGAAGATCAGACATGCCGAGAATACTGAGAACACAACTCAAGAACGGAGAATGGGCTCAGACCATGCTGGACAGTGCAGCAGAAGTCACAATAGTTCGCCAGACCGTGAAGGAACTTCTGGAGATAGTGGACTTGAATGAGTACATCACAGTTGAGACTGTAGACACCAGGGTTAGTACTCCACAAAAGTTATATGACATAACACTCCGGATGGAGGGAGACAAACCTAGACAGGTGAAAGCACTTTTTTGGGAAAGACTATCAAGAGGCTATGACATACTTCTAGCAGAAAAGGACTGGCCACCACAATTTGTCAGGGAGTGCCCACACGGCGAGGACATAATTATGCCTGCCTTCTCCAACCATATTCCTATACATCTAAAATATACATATGCCAGGAAATGGGCAGTGGCCCAGGCCCCAGCATTATATAAAAATCATGTAGGATGGGATGAGGACTCACCTCACCATAAAATACATCTGAAACATGAACCAACTGCAAAACGGCAGTACCCAATAAAGCAAGAAGCTAAAAAACAGGTCAGGGAGATCTTAGATCAACTTGAATATCAAGGGGTGATTGAAACATGCACCTCCTCAATGAACAATCCTTTGTTTCCTGTCTCCAAACCAGACAATACATATCGTCTAGTTTTGGATTACAGACACTTAAACACTTGTTCTAAAACTTTTGCAGTGCAAAATGCACATAGCACAGCATTAATGAATAACATTGTGCGTAAAAAATATAAAACCACATTAGACATCTCAAATGGTTTCTTTTGTCAGAACATAGCACCTGAAAGCAGGTACTTAACAGCATTCTCCATAATGGGGACCAAGCGTCACTTTTGTCGACTCCCACAAGGGTTCAAGAACAGCCCAGGTTTATTCTCAGCGAGGGTAACGGAGTTATTACAAATTTATGACAATGAGGCATTGTCCTATGTCGATGACATATATCTGACAGACGATGACCTGGACAAACACTTGAACAGGGTGAGCACCATTATACTGGGATTCGCCTCTGAGGGCTACAAGTTCAACTTTAAAAAGTCCAGAATTGCCCATCTCAATGTCCTATTTCTAGGATATGAGCTTTCAAGTGAAGGCAAGAGCTTGGCAGCTAACTTTTTAGAAAAGTGTGCGCTGCTCCAACCTCCAAAAACGCTAAAAAACTTACAATCCATCCTGGGTTTCCTAAATTTTGGAAGAACATACATTCTAAATTATGCAGAAAGGGTTAAACCTCTCTACGCATTAATCAAACCTGATTTTTCAATCAAAAACTGTACACAGGAACACACAGAAATCTTGCGTTCACTCCAGGCTAACATGTTAGCAACAAATCACTTACAAACACGCGTAAGTCAACGCAATTTGGTGATCCGAATAATTTCGGGTCAATGTGGATTCACCTACTTAACCTTCAATGAGGGTGACAAAATCCCAATTGCATACAAATCCCATTTGTACACACAAGCGGAAATGCGCTTCAGTTCTACTGAAAAAATTCTAACAGCAGTTCAAATCGCTGTAGCAAAAGAAAGAGCCTTAGCCCAAGGGAAACGCATTATTGTCGTAACCCCAGTACCGGCTTTAGAAGCTGTTACAAAAGCGAGCATTCCAAATGCTAAAGCATTACATCCAAGATGGATACAATGGGTTAATTCTCTTGCTGCAACAGATGTTGAATATGTTTTTGATCCAGATTTAAAAACACAAGCATTCCTACAATATGAACAAGAATGTCCTCTGCCTACTGAAATTCTGCCTCTCGATCAGTACGAAGCACAAGTTACTAACTTGTGTAACGATATATCTGTAAGAGACAGTAGTTAGTGACAGATTCCTTACCTTAGAATATCCCCAGGCGTCAGGCTGGATCCGGAAAGTTTTTGCGTAGCAGTACCCTTGCGCGTCGGTAGGCGGCGTCGTGCGGCTCCGCGTCCGTCGTCGGCGTCGTGATCGCCGGGATGACGTCGCGGGCAGTACTTAGACGCCGCCCCTGCGCGCTGACGTCAGTTCTGTACACGACTTTCCGCGCCAGGAACGCAGAGCCATGCAAGAAGCTGACATAGGTGTCTGAAAAATACTAGGGCCCTGAAAGGGATGTCCTTAACCCTAGAAATCAGTTCGCAGAACGGGGAGGATGGGTGGGGCGGTAAGGAATCTGTCACTAACTACTGTCTCTTACAGAAATATCGTTACACAAGTTAGTAACTTGTGCATCTGAAAGAGACACGTTAGTGACAGATTCCTTACCTTAGAATAGATACCCCAGCAATACCAACCCCGGTGGTGGGTCTGCGAACAAAGATCAGACAAGGAAGTCTCGGAGGACAGAACGGCCAAAGTAGCCGTCCCTCCGGACCTGACTGTCAAGGCAATAATGTTTTGTAAACGTGTGCAGCGAGGCCCACGTAGCTGCCTGACAGATATCCTGCAGCGGAACACCGCGGCCTAAAGCCGTGGTAGCAGCCGTTGCCCTGGTGGAATGGGCACGCAGCCCAACAGGAGGCTCCTTCTTAGCCAAAGAATAGCAGGTCTTGATGCACAAGGTAACCCAGCGGGAGATGGTCCTCTTGTGCACCGCCCCGACCTTTTTGGCGCCCACGTAGCCAACAAAGAGCTGGTCATCCACCCGGAAGTGTTTTGTGCGGTCGATATAGAAAGAGAGCGCACGTTTTGGGTCCAGACGGTGGAGCCTCTCTTCCTCTCTGGAAGGATGCGGAGGCGGAAAGAAGGTAGGCAAAGTGATGGTCTGCCCAATGTGGAAGGCAGTAACCACCTTCGGCAAGAAGGACGGACGCGTCCGAAGAACAACCTTGTCTGGATGGACAGACAGAAAGGGAGGTTTGCACGATAGAGCCTGGAGCTCACTCACCCGCCGAGCGGAGGTGATGGCCACCAGAAAGGCTGTCTTCAGAGTCAGAAGACGAAGAGGACAGTTATGTAGAGGCTCAAAAGGAGCGCACATTAAAAAGGTAAGAACCAAGTTCAAGTCCGACTGAGGCATCACAAACGGAACAGGAGGGAAGAGGTGTGTGATGCCTTTAAGAAACCTGTTAACAACAGGGGACTTGAAAAGGGAGGGCTGATCAGGGAGCCTGAGGAAGGCCGAGATAGCACAGAGATAACCCTTGATGGTACCCAGGGCAGAGCCCTGTTGGGCCAGAGAAAGAAGGACCTCAGAAAGAGGGGCAGAAAGGGGATTCACAGCCTTTGCTGTGCACCATGCCACAAATTTGTTCCACCTGCAGGCGTATACCACCTTAGTGGAGGGACGCCTGGCTGCCAGAATCACATCACAAACTTCGGGAGGCAAGTCGAAAGGAATCAACTGCCGCCGCTCAATCTCCACGCAAGCAGGTGGAGGCTGGACAGGTTCGGGTGGAGGACCGTCCCCTGCTGCTGCGACAGAAGATCCTCCCGAAGAGGCAGACGGATCGGGGGATCTACGCTCATACTGAGTAGCTCGGGATACCAAACTCTTCGAGCCCAGTCCGGAGCCACAAGGATGACTTGGGCCCGGTCGTGCCGAATCTTCTTCAACACTCTGGGTAGAAGTGGTATAGGCGGAAAGGCGTACAACAGACCGCAACTCCACTCGCGACGAAAAGCGTCGCCGAGCGAGTGCCGCCTTGGAAATTCCAACGCGCAGAACTGATGACATTGCGCGTTCTCTTCGGTGGCGAATAGATCTAACCAAGGCTCTCCCCATTGTAGAAAGAGTCCTTGCGCCACTTCCGAGTGAAGACGCCACTCGTGATCCATCATGCACCTGCGGCTGAGTTTGTCCGCCCTGGCGTTCAGGGAACCTGCCAGGTGTTGAACCATCAGGAACATGCCCTGATGTTCCAGCCATGTCCAGAGGCGCAGAGCCTCCTGACAGAGGGTCCACGACCCCACCCTGTTTGTTGCAGTACCACATGGCGGTGGTGTTGTCTGTGAACACCTGCACTACCTTCCCTTTGACAGAGGGAAGGAATGCCTTGAGTGCAAGTCGGATCGCCCGGAGCTCCAGAAGGTTGATATGGAGCCGGGACTCCGCCCGGAGACCAGAGGCCTCTGATCTCCGCCTCTCCCATGTGACCGCCCCATCCCAGAAGGGACGCGTCTGTCACAATTGTGTGCTCTGGCTGGGGAAGGGAGAGGGATCTGCCCATGACCCATTGCCGGTTCGAGAGCCACCACTGCAACTGTTTTGCAGTCCCCTCCGAGATCTGGACGTGATCGGACAGGTTGCCCTGGTGCTGCGCCCACTGGAACTTCAGGTCCCACTGCAGAGCCCGCATATGCCATCTGGCATGATTGACCAGCAGGATGCAGGAGGCCATGAGGCCCAGCAGCCTCAGGGTCATCCGTACCGAAACCCAGGATAAAGGCTGAAAGATCGGAATCATAGCCTGAATATCCCGGACTCGCCGTTCGGGAGGATAGGCCCGAAACTGCGTCGTGTCCAGAACTGCTCCGATGAAAAGGAGCTGTGGAGAAGGAATCAGATGTGACTTCGGCACATTGATGGAGAACCCCAGCGAGTGCAGGAGTTCGGCCGTAGTCTGGAGGTGGGAGACGACTGCCTGGGACGAGCCCTCCTTCAGCAGCCAGTCGTCGAGGTAGGGGAAGACTGAAACCCCTGCCCGGCGCAGATGAGCTGCGACCACCGCCATCACTTTCGTGAACACCCGAGGGGCACTGGTAAGGCCAAAGGGGAGCACGGTGAACTGAAAATGCTCGAGGCCTACCGTGAACCGAAGGTAACGCCGGTGGGCCGGCAGGACGGGGATGTGGAAATAGGCGTCCTGCAAGTCCAACGCTACCAACCAGTCTCCAGGGTCGAGGGCAGTCAAGACCTGAGCTAGGGTGAGCATCTTGAACTTCTCCTTCCGGAGGAAGCGATTGACGTTCCGGAGGTCCAAGATAGGACGCATGTCCTCCTTGTCCTTTGGGCACCAGAAAGTAGTGGGAGTAGCAACCACGCCCTACTTCTGGGGTCGGAACATGCTCGATGGCCCTCTTGGCCAAGAGGGCCGTGACTTCCTTCTGCAGAAGCACCAAGTGATCCCCTGACATGCGGTGGAATTGAGGTGGCATGGCTGGGGGGTGGTCTCGAAGGGGAGGGAGTAGCCCCTTCGGACAATGTCCAAGACCCACCTGTCCGAGGTGATGGCACGCCAGTGGTGAAGGTGATGGCGGACCCTGCCCCCTACTGGCGTGTCGTGCACCTGAAAGGAAGGACTAGGAGGGCTTGGAGGCCGCGGACGGGTTGGAGGTGGTGGCCTGACCCGCACGCTGGTTGCCCGAACCGCCACGGCGGTATCCACGTCCTCGGCCGCGCGTAGGCGCCTGCTGCGCGGGCCGGGCTGCTGACGTGACTGGGCGCCCATTCCGTGGTCACGAAAGGGGCGAAAAGCAGAGGGCGTACAGCAGAAAGGCCCAGGGACTTGGCAGTAGCCCGTGAGTCCTTGAAACGCTCCAACGCATGGTCTGCCTTTGAACCAAAGAGACCGACTCCATCAAAAGGCATGTCCATGAGAGTATTCTGGACATCACCTGAGAAACCAGTAGCCCTCAGCCAGGCGTGGCGACGCAGCGCCACCGTCGTTGCAATAGACCTGCCCAGCGAGTCGGCGGTGTCAAGGCCACAACGGATAGTGTATTTGGCCGCATCTCTACCTTCCGCAATAGCGCGAGTGAGTAGTGTCTGGACCTCCTCAGGACACTGCGGCAGAACAGTCGCCACCGAATCCCACAGAGAGTGGGAGTATCGGCCCAAAAGGCAAGCGGTGTTGACGGACCGCAAGCCAGCACTGGAGGAAGAAAAACCCTTCTTCCCAAATTGATCCAGGCGTTTGGATTCCCTATCCGGAGGGGCGGTAGGGAAGGCGGTTTGGGAAGCTGAGGCTTGGACAACCAAGCTCTCAGGGGTTGGGTGAACAGAGAGAAACAAGGGGTCGCCCGGAGCTGGGCGATGGCGTCGGGACACGTTCCTATCCACAGGAGCCCCTGTGTTGGGCTTGGACCAGGCGCCCAAAAGAACGTCAGTGAGTGCGTCGTTAAACGGCAGCACAGTCTCCGAAGAGGAGGCTGCCGGCTGAAGCACTTCCGTCAAGAGATTAGTCTTGACCGCCACAGTAGGGAGTTGGAGATGTAAGGCTCCAGCAGCCCTACGCAACACTGTTGCAAAATTGGCTCCCTCCTCCGTAGCCACGGGAGGAGACAGCATGCCAGTGTCAGGGGAAGTATCTAGACCACTGGCATCCCCTAGTTCCTCTGCCCAGTCCTCATCATACTGGCACTGCTCAGCCAGAGGGTCCTCTGACCCCTCCCAGTCCTCCTGGTCCTCCTCCGGTGAAAAATAAGGAGGAGGGACATTTGGGACCCAAGGTCTCAACGGAGCCGGCGTCGAGCGACGCCGGTCCGGCTCCATGTCCGGCACCGGAACTAACTGGGGGACGACGCCGCCCGGGGCACCGGACGGCGCCGAGAATGGCACCGGGGACATCGGCGTCGGCGGAGGCGTGGTTAGGTCAACCGGCGTCGATGGGGGTTGGGGCACCGCCGGAGCCGGGGTCGGGGCCGGGGCCGGAGCCGAGGCCGGAACCGAGGCTGGCGGAACAGGCGACGCCGGGACCGGAGTCGACGGCGACGTCGGGGCAACCCCATCAGGGCCCGCGGGGCCCGAAGGCGCACCGGAGGGACCTTGAGGTCCGAAGAGGCGGGCCATGCCCGACAGGAATTCCTGTATCTGGGCCGGATCCGCCCCCGAACCCGGGAAGTGCGGGTATTGCGGGGGCCACTCCACAGGCATGTCCGGGGACGGTGCCGGGAGTAGCCTTCGCCGAGTCGCGAGACCGGCGAGGCGAAGTCTTAGAGCGATGATGCTTCTTAGACTTTTTATGCTTCGACTTACCGGAAGACGAAGACTTGGACTCCGACGACCTCCGAGGACTCCACGACCGGCCCCTCGACCTCTCACGCGACCGGGGCTTCGTGCGGTGCGGAGCCGACTGCCGGACCTCCAGGAGCTTTCGAGACCGCTCTCGCAAAGCTTTGGGATGCAAGGCCCGGCAGTCGAGGCACGACTTCGTGTCGTGGTCTCGGCCGAGACAGAAGAGACACTCGAGATGCGGGTCCGTGATCGACATCATTCGACCACAGGCGTCGCATGGCTTGAAGCAGGGCATCCCTATCGACACCTTGGAGTCGAAACGACTCGAAAAGAAACAGTGAAAAAATCACCAAAAAACTTAGTCAAAAAATGACTAGGGCACTGCTCTTCCCGGATCTGCGCTTACTGGCGCGGAAAAAGAAGAACTGACGTCAGCGCGCAGGGGCGGCGTCTAAGTACTGCCCGCGACGTCATCCCGGCGATCACGACGCCGACGACGGACACGGAGCCGCACGACGCCGCCTACCGACGCGCAAGGGTACTGCTACGCAAAAACTTTCTGGATCCAGCCTGACGCCTGGGGATATTCTAAGGTAAGGAATCTGTCACTAACGTGTCTCTTTCAGATTTCATAATTTACACTGACGGATCCGCACAACCCGCAACAGGGAGTAAGCAAGCTTACAGTGCAGCGTGTGCAATCGTTAAAGGTCGCATGCGAAATGGCATCTTCAGACCTATGGTCACAAAAACGCAATCTCTAGGAGATTGTACAGCTCAGCGAGCTGAACTACAAGCATTCAAACTGGCACTTGAAAGTACAGATCGAGAATTCCCCACACTAATAGTGTGCGATTCCTTTTACTGTGTTCAGTCGTATAATGACTATATACAAAACTGGCTTGAAAATGGTTTCAAAGATGCGAAAGGTGGCACAATAAAGCATAAAATGCTTTGGGAACAAGTAGTTCAGTTGAAAAACGAACTACCAAAGGCTCACGTGATCCACACACTGAGTCATCAACGTGATGGGAATTCATTGGCTGATGAAGCCGCAAAGGGGGCTGTGCAAACGGCTTCCGTAGCTGCGATCACTCGTTCAAAAACAAAAATAGACGGTGAGATAATGTTGGCTGTCAATGCATCAAGCAAAGGCAGCAGTGCAGAGTTACCTAAAAAGTTTCCACTCAAATACTCTTATGTAATTGATGCGAACAACGTTCCTTTTGCTCGAATCCCTGGAGTGGGGGATAGGGTAATTCCAAACATGGAACGTAGAGCAGCCTTGATTTATGAAACACATTTGGGGGAGGGTCTGTCACACCAAGGGATCTCTAAAACAATCTTGACTTTAAAAGAGATATACTGGTGGCCTGGAATGAATACAGAAATTCACATATTCATCAACAACTGCTTAGACTGTAAATTACAGCGAGAGAGCCACCAGACACCATGCTGCGAATGCGGCAGCCCAGTACAGACACCACTGTTAGACAGCATTCGACTATCTACGCGCCTGCGTCCTACTGGACAAAGGCATTCCCGCAAATACTGAATCTAGGTTCCTATGGTTATGGCCTCAGCGCTCGGCTGACGCTCGAACTGTTATAAAAGATTTGCGAGTCTTTATCGGCACATACGCAATAGGCACGCTACATTCTGACCAGGGTCCTGCGTTTAGCTCTAGGGCTTACAAAGAAGCCATGGCCAGTCTGGGCGTTGCATTGCGGTACCCCTCTCCATTCCATCCTGAGGGAAATTCGGTTGTGGAAAGGAAAAACCGGGACATAAAGCAGTCTATAACAGCTAGGGTATTAGGTTCGGGTGATGGGTGGGTCAAACACCTTAGTGGGTTTCAACGTGCATTGAACAATCTGCCAAGAAGTTCTCTAGGGGGGGTCACTCCATATGATATCCTATTTGGGACAAGAATGTGGGTACCAGACCTTGAACACGTAGGCACAGTGGTGGAAAATAAACCATTTGATATTAAAGATCGTTTGGCTGTTTTACAGGACTTAAACAAATTAAGAACGAAAAGCAACGTATTCCTACAGTCAACCACCACTGGGGATCAACCGGCTGTCCCAGCAAGGCCTGTCTGGATTCCAAAAGTTGGGGATCTAGTCAGAGAAAAGATTGCGGACAAGAAGGAATTTGGACCTTCTTACAGACAACCAGTACCTGTCCTAGCAGTTCAAGGAACAAGAACAGTACTTCTGCCGCCCCTTGCTGGAAGAAAGGAGAAAAGATTTGTGTCCATCGACCTGATCAAACCACAGTATGTGGCCAATATTAAATAGTAGGCCTCGTGGACTCCGACCTAGTAGCAGACGCACTCCTCTCGCTACTATCCAAGAGGTTCAGACTGAAAGACTGATAACAATCGAGAATTCAGCTGTAACAGACGGAGGACTATGCAACAACGCTATGGAACTCATCCCTCTTGAACACCAAGTAACAGTTCGTCCAAATACACCTGTCTACACCAACGTAACAAGTGATGAACTGGTTCCAGTGATTTCTACAAATCCTGATGCAATTCCAACAATTGACAGAACTGCTTCTGGCTACTTCATTAACTTTGATACGTTCTCAGAAGATCCGAGTGAACCTGAAACGACGCCAGTGTCATTGAAATTCAAGCAGCAAGTACAAGACTTTCTTCACTTTCTGAAAAAGACTTATTTGGTTTCTCCATGGATGGAACTCTGGATTACATCTGGACTTTTTGTTTTCCTGCTCTGGCTAGCTTTAGTTACAACTGTAAGCGTGCTTATAAGTGGCAGATACATCCATGTGAATACTGAAGGAAAAGACGTAAACGTACTTTTGAAACCTCATAAATCTTCCCATCGTGACGCAAGAGACTTATCATCAGTGAACATCACAGCTGTTCCTATACAGGATGGTATAGTGTGGGACAAAACAGATTATGATATCTTCGGCCCGAATGAACAATTGAACATTCCACATTTGTTTAAAATTTCACTAAGTGATCTAATTACGTCCAGTACCTATTCAGATGAGTGGGACTTTGAGACTGTAAACGACATAATGTTTGACCTAGAAAAATCTGCTGCATTTTCTAAACATGAATATTTAGAGGGTTCATCAGACTATGAACAAATGTATTGTTTTAATCACTATGGTCATCATTATTTGCATAAATCTGCATATCCAAGAAATGTGTTTATGTTTAACCAATGGGAACATTGTCCTACACCACCTAAAGGTAGTTCAAAAACATTTGCTAGTAAGTTTCCATATTTTTCAGGATACAATACATCTAATCCAGAAATGTTTTACTATAAAAATGTAAACAAGACAGGACTGAAAATTATGTTAACAAATACAAAACAGATTTATTCTGCGTTTTTTAATGCCCAACTGTCTAGACAGGGTTTCGACTTTTGGAAAGACACAATTGACACAAAAACTGTGTGGGGTACTAAAGATTGGCAAGTGCAGGGGATAGAAGCTTTATTTAGAGCCTGCATCATCCCAGAACAAATAATGTTTTGAATGAAACCATCCAACAAACATCTTGTCTTGGATTAGCCAAGATAAAAGAGATGAACACACCTTCTGTACCAACACCTGCCAGTGAAAATAATACAAAGGCAGTGGTGACAGTTGACAATATACTACAACTCAACAGATCTAATCCTACTTGGAAAAAATGGTTGATCTGGCCCACAGACACGAATAACTGTCAGGAAAGATTCCTGAATAAAACTCAGGGGTTTACTATTCATAGGCCAGACCCAAGATACGTCCAAAGACAACATCCGGGGGTAGTAACAACATACAGTGTAGGAAAATTATGCCTCGATTGGCTGCATAAATCTACACTACAGGATGTGAAACAACACTTAACCTTACTTAAAAGGACGCAGACCTTAGGGAATTCTTGCTTGGACCAAGAAAACCGCGTCAAAAACGTTTCATCTATGCCGGCATTTATGCTGCTTATAATGAAGCTTGGAAGGTATCACAGATAGAGGCCGCAGAACGAATACGTGAACTTGATCGTATTAATTTAGAGAAAACACTCTCTGTGGTCGACAATGGGTTAACAACTTTGTCCTCCAGAATATATTCATTGGATGGCATTGTATCCTCTGCTATCGACATACTAGAACAAGATTTGGCGATGTTACAACAAGGCCAATCTCAATTACGTTCTATTATGTTATTAAGTTGGACGCTGCAATCTTTGCGAGCGGGCTATGTGCCTTGGCGTTTCATCAACACAACGGCTGTTTTTGCAGAATACAATCTCACTGATAAACAGATCGAACTGACACAAAGAGGAGCAAAGTATACAGTGCTGAGCATTGAAAAACTGGAAAAGTTACCATTCACTGTGGCAGAAAAACCAGCTACAGAATGGCTTATTCATGGCAAAATAACGTTACCTGTGAGTACTTTTCAGTTTCAGTATTGCCTCAGACAAATGCAAGCAGGCAAATATGAAAGGTTGGGTAAGGAATACATTAAGACGTCGTGGGATTTACCGTATACATATAGATGTTGGCGTGGGGATCGTGAAGTGTTTTTGAGAGGTTCAAACTGTAAACTTGCACTGAGTGGTTCACTTATATGTCAAGACATTTCCTTGCACGGGGCTTGTAATGGTTCAGTGGAAAATTTGTCTTGCCATCAGCAGGGTACTCCAGCTGCTGTGATTAATCCAACGTTTGGACAACTTTCTAATGGGAGTTACCTCATGTTGAATGATCAGAGCTGCTGCGGAATGCTGCCAGGCATCCCATATCTAGTAACGGTCAACTCCAGGGTCACTTGCTGTATGCAAGTATTGTTTCCCCAATAGACACAGTCAGGGAGTCGCCTCTATGGCCTTCGCTGAACGTCTCTTTTATAAGATTTGATACTCTAAGCAGAATGAAAGCCATGCTTTTACAGCAAACAGTGCCTTTGACCTCGGCCAAAGAAACCTATGATCTACAAGTAGCAAGGACTTCGGCTGAGATACAGACTTTAATACGTACAAACTGCCCTATACATTTCGTGGAAATTATATCACGTATCTTTAACATGTCTGATACAACCGGAATTGTACATGTATTTAAGAGCATCTGCTCAGGTCTGTTAGCACCTTTCCAGGCAATACTCGGAATCATCCCGAACTTTGCACATTCGGTGTTTGGTGGCATACCATTAATTCTAGCACTTGTTGCCGGAATTCTATTTCTCTTCCTGCTATTGCGCTATGGCCAGCCTATTCGCAGACATCACTCCGAGCGAAATGGAGAAAGCTCTCCTTGAACGAAAGTGCCGTGAGCAAATAGTAAAGCTTTTGGGCATGACTTGTCTACGGGACCTTAATACAACTTGGTTCCTGTCATTCAGACCAATCTGGCAAGATTGCATCTTACCTGTTCTACGATGCCTGCTATGCGGTGAAGAATGCGTGTTGGACACCTGTCTAACATTTCCATCAGCAACGCCAACGGATGTCGATACTCTGCTGGACCAGATAACGGCCCATGCTCTGTGTTGTCCCCAGAGGCTTCCTATCTTGATGTCAGCATTCATTGAGATCTCACAGACGCTTCCGGCTGCTGCTGAGGTACGAGAAAGATCTACAGGCACACAGGTAACAACGGACGTGAACATTGCAGAGGCAACCTATGCTGGAAGCAATGCTTCTCATCTCTGTGCAATTAATCTACTACACGAGGTGTTCCAGCTGACACCAACAACAGTGGATGATGTTTTGTCTATTGAAATAGATGATCTCATGTTTACACCAGACCCGTGAACTAACTCTGATTCGGCATACAGTGTTCCAGAGATGCAGTGACAATTTGGCCTTCATTTTTAAACAACTTGGAACTCTACCAAAATTGAACTTTTTTTTCCCTTTTTTTTTTTTACGAAAATGGCACATCAATCTGCTTAAAGTAGAACTAGCCTTATAATACAGACTTCTAGGTACTTCCACGGACACTTAGTCATCTTGTGTGTCTAAAACAGTTCATTAATTTTTCTGACATAAAATGACTTTGATTTTTTGAATAACTTATCGATCATTTTTTGTCAAATGTAAATATTACTGCTTATTTCATTCCAATTGCATTTATTATTCGAACTTTATGCCTGTAATGAAAAGCAATGCTTCAAATGTACAGTACCTTTTTGCATTCTAATGTTTTTTTTTATAGAAATGCCTTTTTTAAATGGTTTTATGAAAAATTTTAGAAATATGCGGTACTCCATTTTTATGTTTAGCATTTTAAATGTTTAGCATTTTAGTATTATCGTACACACGAAAGAGGAGTGGGTGTTGTATTCCTCTTAGGGTATCCATAAACGGGCTTTCCAGTATCATGTCCTTATATAGGCACAATTCGCCCTGCCCTTCTATAGGCATAAAATCCCAGCCCTTATTTAGGCATTAAACCATGCACTCCAAATACAGGCATGGTCTCTGACATCCGTCCACCCTAACGTCACAACGAGTTCATGAAGAACAGACACTTAGGCTGCGGGAGTTTCCCTAGTCCAGGAATATTGATTTCTTCAAGGACTCATATATTATGCATGAACCATTATTCCTTAGGGGGTTCATTCATGACGTCTTTCGCTGTCCAACTCACGTCAATGCTAACATTCTTAGGTGCTCTCAGGTATAAATATACCTTCCCTAGCCCCTGTAAACCAGAGGAGACCTCGACTTCAGAGGAGCCCGTTTCCCGGCCTGACGCACTGAGAAGAAGCTGCCTTCCCTGCACGCAGATAGCCCAGCTTCCAGCTTCCAGTGATCTGACTTCCCTTGCGGGGTGTTGGAGTTCGAGTCTGGCAAAGAGATTCCTACCTCTCTCATTCTTCAGGTATGGAGCTGACTAGAACCTAGAGGGACTCTTGGCATACTAGGCATACTAGACTTAACATACTCTTAGTATACCATAGTAAGGAATACTTCACCTACTTCTTCCCTCTTCCTACACCTAGGTTAGGTACATTGGGGTAGAACTAGCTTAGCAACGCATCGTATGAGTACTCGCATTTTTAGTCTGTGTTATTTATGTAAATGCATATGTACTAAAAGATAATGCTATCGCAGTATTATTTATTTCTACTGCTCACCCTGTACACTATTTATCTCGCATACTGTCTTGTGATCGTAACAGCACATTTTACTTACACCAGAAACAAGACTGTTCAATAAATCTTTTATTGAAACGCCCGTCTATTTCTTTCTGTGTAACTTGGAGAAAACTAAGCATGCACGACTGAGCTGAGTGAAATAGTTATCTATTGTTTCCACGACTCTGGGACACGTTCTGATTCTAAAGGGAAACACAGTGGTCATGTTTTGCGGCTGCCAGAAACTACTCCCTTCTTGTTGTCAAGAAGTTTCTAGTGGCCTCTGAGCTAGCTGGCACAAGTAATTAAGTTTAATATACTCGATAGGGACATACTGACCTTACCTATGTCAAACCTATAGGATATATTATTCCAATGCGCAGAGCCTATTAGGGAAATAGGAGCTACACTACACTACCTTAACTGAAAATGCAGTAAGAGAGACCAGGAAGCATGATGAGGACAGTCCTGGAGATGTTCTATAACCTGGGCAGAAAGGTCACATCATGCACACTGGCGTGCACGTATCCATGTTGAATTGGAAAGGGTGGTTCTGCCTAAGACTGACAGGCTTGCTCTCCTTGAATTGGCGTATGCGTTGAAGCACCTGGGACTGCATTATATTGGTGCAATATGGCAATAGCTTCTATATGTCACTTTCTTTGGTATTCTTTGTTTGTAATATAGGGCTGTTTAAAGCCCAGCGGGATGACGCCATTCGTAGAATGACATAAGTGCACACTTGCATTTATACTACCTGAAAGTGACTGACTGCATGACCTTTCATAGCAAGAGTCAGAACAACACTGACTGCATTTAAAATAGCAAAATGACTAATGGCAAATGTATATTTAAGAAATGGCAGATTGTGGGGAGGATGTTGGTGCCCCAATGCCCCAATAGGTGGGTCGTCCCTTCAAATTAGTGTCATAGCAATTAGGGCTGGATTCACCAGCTTGCTAAGTCTTTCTGGTAACTCAGTACCCAGATGTATTCACTGCAGGAACTTTTGTTATCCATCTGGTCACAGACTCTGATCCCTGGGTCCACTCAACCATTTACCCTTCCCATGTTGATAATATAATTTTTCATCAGTGCCAATACACCACTTCAACAGTGAGCAAGCACTTTACCAAATAAACAATGGCTAGAGCGGTCGACCTCGAAGCTGGGAAACCGGGTTCGAGTCTGGGCAGGGATGCTCAACATCCTGTGATTCTGGGCAAATCACTTAATCTCCCTGTGCCTAACAAAATGAATGTGTCTGTCTGTAACGCAACTGGTGCTCATGTAAAGCGCTCTGATACCTTCTGGTCGAGATCGTGCTATAAAAAACGAGAGAAAAAAATCCATTGGCCCATCATGATTTTCTTGATTGGCTTCTTAATACATCAGAGTTTCTACCTACAACACAGTGGTTAGTCATCCATATGTGCTCTTCCTGCATTTTTTACATCACTCAAAATATGTGAAGTTGTGGAGAACCGCCTAGGCTGTGCAGGTCCACACCATTGGAGTAATGGGAAAAAACTGTACATCTAATGGGGCAGCGGTCTCAGTCTAGACTATCACACATGCAAAGTTTGTGTTGTTTGGAGTGCTGATGCACTATTTCCCTATAAAAGACAGGGGCCCAAAAACATGTCATACAGCTCTCCCTTGCACTTTAAAGCAAGTGACATGACTTTTGTCACACTTGCCGTATGTTGGACAGTTCAGGGCCTATGACAATCAGTCCTTATGAGACTAAAGCAACATGGTGATAGGCACTGAGCTGTCATTCACAGTGTAACTGTGACAAAAGACTTACCAAGCAGTAGGAAGCAAGTACAGGAACACGATTCATTTGGCAGTCAGAGTGGGACTTGATGATAGAGTGAGTATATAAAAAGCCTTGAATGCTGTTGTGTGAGCTTGTAGGAACATAAGTGCATGTTTGCACTTTTACATGCTTGAGGGAGATCTTGTGATGTGCCCAGCCCTTTATGGCCTGTTGATGCCCACCCTTATTATAATGTTGAACCTAGCATAGTAGTGGTAATTCTTAGCATATTGTGGACATCCTTGGCATGATGGTTCTTTCCCATTTGATGTTGGTGGTCCTGATATACTGGTGGTAACTCTTGCTTACTGTGGGCATCTGTGGCAGGATAGCACTATATGGCAGAGCGCAGATAATTGTTGCTATATTATGCCAGGGCCTACTCTTGGAACAACACAGACTCTAATATATAATGGGCACCCTTTGTATGCGATAGTGATAAATGTGCATGTGAGGTACATCTACATAAATCGTGTAGTCAAAATAGGAGAAATCATATTGAATGGTAAGGACCGTCCATATATTGTTTCTGACATATCCTGTGCTATCCTCCGCCTACTAATAAATTCCTAAAACAATTTCTAGGAAATTAGTGTAAATTAAAACATAAGGTGTTCCATCCCGGTTCATACATAATAAAATCCTTTAATAATCTCTTGAGAACAAGCATTAGTCAAAATATAGTATTCTAAAGGGACTAGTTATGATGTGAAATAAGGGCTGAGAAGTCTAAAGACTAAAAGAATTTCTGAAGCACTGATTTGGTAATGTACTGATCAAATTGTTACTGTGATATGAGTTCAGCCATGATTTAATGTAAGGGGGTGTGTTCCCTTTTCCTTCACTTGGGTATTTCATTTCACACATGGGTATTTTGAGGTTTTAATAATCAGATATAAATTATTGTAGTAGATAGATTATGTGATGTTGGAATTAAATATGTAAGTAAGAAATTATTTTATTGTTTGTAAATATTGTAAATATAACATGTATTTATGTATGTTGTTGTAGCCCTGAAGAAGTCAGAGAGGACGAAACGCGTTGGCTACGTGTTTTAACCAATTGTGAAGATGAAGAATCATGAATAAAGGATCATAAAATAAATATGTCTGATTGGTGTTATGTATAATGATAACTATGAATTTGTGTTACATCATCTGAATTGTTGTTTTGCTGAGCTCTATCGAAAATGAAATCATGTGTATGACATAATGATGGGTGCTGAACCAATATAGTGGATTGATATGTTAAGGGTTGTCTAAACTCAGGAAGTTTAGGGGTATTGAACTTCTGGTTTTGTGCACCAAAGATTAGTTCTGACTATCCCTACATTTAGATAAGTGCAGTCCTTGTTGCCTCAATCCCTGTGGAATCAAAATCCCTCTGTAAAATTGTGTTTATATTGTTTGACATTTTAAGTATTGTCACTGCTCTAATGTACTTACTGATTTTCCATATGCCACAAATTTTGACAAAAATCTGTTGCAGGAATACCTCCACAAGGCCCCTGCAAAGTTGTCTTTAAATCTTTCAAATTTTGAAAGTTTTACTGACCAAATGTGCTATAGGCACAACACGGGACATTACTGTACCCTCATATTAACTGGGTAACCCACTGCTTGGATGCCTTTAAAATATTTTCATTTTAGACTAATATAGCCTACCTTGGCACTGCCCCAGGGATATGCCATTAAGACACTTAATAGAGGGGGCCGGGGATGTGGCATTTCTATCATTTTTAAGATTGGACTTATCTGCACTCTGACCAAAGAAGTCATTGTAGATTGTGAATGCGCACTCTTCAAAATCTCTGTTAACGCCAACTTTACCCTGTCTGGCCTTCTGATTTATCGCCCCCCATGGCCTTCCAAAGATTTTAGGGAAGCCTTATTACTGCATCTGGCCTATTAGCTACCAGTTCGGCCAATTTCAATATTGTTGGTGACCTCAATCTGCACCTAGAACCGAGTCAAGACAGAGAGATTAGCAACTTTCAGCGGACCTTGCTGCCTTCCAACTTACGCAACGCATCCCGAACAGGCCATTTGTTAGACCCATTTTTTTCTAATCTACCTGCCCTCACAGTTAGCACACCCCTCCCCATGAGTTGGTCTGACAACTATCTGGTGTCGATGACACTACAGGGAGTAGGCCCTCCTCTGGATGTTCCACGGAAACCCGTTCTAAAACGCCCGTGGCATAAACTGGATGCTGCCCACTTCCGTGACCTTCTCCTTAGTCAAACACCTAGTTTTCCTAACAACCCGGATAGGGCAGACAGTATCCTGTCAGACTGGCTCACGCACGCTCTTGATACCCTTATCCCTGCTAAGATGTCCCATAGCCGCAGAAGACAATCTAGCCCATGGTTTAATAACAAGCTGGCTCAGGCCAGGAAGGCATGCAAAGCCCTGGAACGGGCTTGGAGACGACAGCATGATCCTGCCCTGAAAATACAAAATCGGGCAGCCATTAAACAATACCATAAGTCTATCCAGAAGGAGAGAGATGACTTTTTTGCAGATAAAATTAAAAACAGCAGCAACTGCTAAATGCATCTTTTCCTTACTCAAGGATCTTAAAACTTCAGGGCAACCCATTACATCCCCTCTCACCTCCAGTGAGCAATGTGAGATCCTTCGCCGCTTTCTTTATTAAAAAGGTTGAATATATATATAAAACCTTTCCCAAAGTGCAATCACAGCAGGTCCTACATCTCTGCCTATCAGTGGCACGTCACTTTCCACCTTTTCCGCGCTTTCCCAGGAAGCCATGCGTTTGATTTGTAATAGACTTAAATCTGGATCCCCAGCGGACCCTCTCAAACCCGAACAGTTTCAGATTATTTTACCACAGCTCCTGCCCCCGTTTTGTGATCTCATAAATCTGTCTTTGTCCTCTGCTGCGGTTCCTGCCGCTTGGAAACATGCTTAGGTGATTCCACTTCTCAAAAAACCCACTTTAGACGACTCCAAGCCAGAGAATTTCCGCCCCATTTCCCTCCTTCCTCTGATATCTAAGATCACTGAAGCCCACATTAATTCGGTCCTCACTGACTACAATGAAGCTAATAATCTGCTGGACCCCTCTCAGAATGGTTTCCGTCACGACACAGCACGGAAACTGCCCTTCTGGAGGTCACGGAACATCTGCAGCACTCATTGGATGCGGGTCGAACCTCTGCCTTGATCCTACTGGACTTGAGCGCTGCATTTGATATGGTGTCCCATCAGATTGTCTTGCAGCGCCCAGAGGATATCGGCATTGGTGGCCCGGCCTTGGGCTGGCTCTCCTCTTTTCTTTCGGAGAGATCCTTCCAAGTGATTGCCCCCCCCCCCCCTACTGCTCTCAGACGCACGGTGTGCTCCAAGGGGTCCCGCAAGGCTCTGCTCTGAGCCCGACCCTATTTAATATCTACATCCGACCCCTGGCAGCTGTTGCGAAGGATAGGGGCCTGACTGTGGTCTCCTATGCGGATGATACACAGTTAGTGATCGCGCTATCTGACAACCCCGCACAGGACGCACTCAAATTTAAAGAGGACTTAACAGTGATTGCAGGCTGGATGACATCCAACTGCCTCTAACTGAACGCCAGCAAATCTGAGACCTTGCTGCTGAGAAAAAACACACATTTGTGGAGCGAGATCTGGTGGCCTTCCACCCTAGGCCCCCCGACTACACCCAAACAGACGTCAAAAACCTGGGAGTATGGATGGATACGGCACTGACCTTCCAGCCTCAAACTAAGGCGGTAGCAGGAGTCTGTTTTGGGCTCCTCCGCGATCTCAGACTCTTGCTAGGTTCTTTTTATGCTAATACCCGTCGAACAAGTTACTTACCTTCGGTAACGATATATCTGTAAGAAACATAGGTTAGTTATAGATTCCTTACCTTAGAATTACCCCCCAGGCGTCAGACTGGATCTGGAAAGTTTTTCGTCAGCAGTACCCCTGTCCGTCGGAAGGTGGCGTCGGTCGACTCCGCGTTCGTCGTCGGCGTCACCGGGATGATGTCGCGGTAGCTACATAGACGCCGACCTCGCGCGCTGACGTCAGTTCTGTACACGACGTTCCACCCCTGAAACGCAGGGCCATGCAAGACACTGACCACTGGTGCACAAAACTAGGGCCCTGAAAGGAAGTCTTTAACCCTAGAAGTCAGTTCGCAGAATGGGGAGGATGGGTGGGGCGGTAAGGAATCTATAACTAACCTATGTTTCTTACAGATATATCGTTACCGAAGGTAAGTAACTTGTTCATCTGAAAGAAACAGTTAGTTATAGATTCCTTACCTTAGAATAGATACCCCAGCAATACCAACCCCGGAGGTGGGTCTGCGAACTAAGTTCACACCAGAAAGTCCTGGAGAACAGAACGGCCAAAGAAGCCGTCTCTCCGGACTTGGCTGTCCAGGCAGTAGTGTTTGGTGAATGTGTGCAGCGATGCCCACATAGCTGCCTGACAGATGTCATTAAGGGGGACTCCCCGTCCCAAAGCAGCCATCGTTGCGCTGGTGGAATGGGCGCGAAGTCCCACTGGAGGCTCCTTCTTTGCCAAAAATAGCAAGCTTTGATGCACAGAATGACCCACCTGGAGATGGTCCGTTTGTGCACGGCCCGACCTTTCTTAGCGCCCACGTAATCAACAAAGAGCTGGTCGTCCACCCGGAATTGTTGGGTGCGATCCAAGTAGAAGGAAAGCGCACGTTTTGGATCCAGACGGTGGAGCCTCTCTTCCTCTTTTGAGGGATGCGGAGGCAGAAAGAAGGTCGGCAAAGTGATGGTTTGGCCAATGTGGAAAGAAGTAACCACCTTGGGAAAAAAGGAAGGTCTAGTTCGAAGGACGGCCTTGTCCGGATGAACAGCCAGAAAGGGATGCTTGGAAGAAAGAGTTTGTAGCTCACTCACCCTGCGTGCAGAGGTCATGGCCACCAGAAAGGCAGTTTTCAAAGTAAGAAGTCTGAGAGGACAGTTATGTAGCGGCTCAAAGGGAGCGCACATGAGGTAGGTAAGAACCAAGTTCAAGCCCCACTGAGGCATTACGAAGGGAACAGGAGGAAAAACATGAGTAATGCCCTTAAGGAATCTATTTACAACAGGGGACTTGAAAAGAGAAGGCTGATCAGAAAGCCTAAGGAAGGCTGAAATGGCTGAGAGGTAGCCCTTTAGAGTGCCCAGAGCAGAGCCCTGCTGGGCCAAAGAAAGGAGGAACAAGAGAACCTCAGAAAGAGGGGCGGAAAGGGGATCCACAGCCTTTGCTGTGCACCATGCCACAAATTTGTTCCATCTGCAGGCGTATACCGTCTTAGTGGAGGGACGCCTGGCTGCCAAGATAACATCGCAGACTTCGGGAGGCAGGTCAAACGACGTCAACTGCCACCGCTCAATCTCCACGCAAGGAGGTGGAGGCTGGACAGGTTCGGGTGGAGGACCATCCCCAGCTGCTGCGACAGAAGATCCTCCAGAAGAGGCAGTCTGATCGGAGGATCGATGGCCATGTTGAGCAGCTCGGATACCAGACTCTTCGTGCCCAATCCGGAGCCAAAAGAATGACTTGGGCCTGGTCGCGCTTGATCTTCTTCAACACTCTGGGCAGAAGTGGTATAGGCGGAAAGGCGTATAGAAGACCGCAACTCCACTTGCGACGAAAAGCGTCGCTTAGCGAGTGCCGCCTTGGAAATTCCAACTCGCAGAACTGCGCGTTCTCTTCGGTGGCGAATAGATCTAACCAAGGCTCTCTCCACTGCTGAAAGAGACCTTGCACTGCCTCCGAGTGAAGACGCCATTCGTGATTCATCATGCACCTGCGGCTGAGTTCGTCCACCCTTGCGTTCAGGGAACCTGCCAGGTGTTGGACCACCAGGGATATGCCCTGATGTTCCAGCCATGTCCAGAGGCGGAGGGCATCCTGATATAGGGTCCACGACCACACCCCGCCTTGTTTGTTGCAGTACCACATGGCAGTGGTGTTGTCCGTGAACACCTGGACCACTCTTCCCCGGACAGAGGGAAGGAATGCTTTGAGTGCAAGACGAATCGCCTGAAGCTCCTGAAGGTTGGTGTGGAGCCCGGACTGCGCCGGAGACCAGAGGCCTCTGATCTCTGCCTCCCCCATGTGGCCGCCCCATCCCAGAAGTGATGCATCGGTCACCACTGTGAACTCTTGTTGGGGAAGGGAGAGGGATCTGCCGCCGACCCAATCCTGGTTCCTGAGCCACCACTCCAATTGGTGTGTAGTGCCCTCCGAGATCTGGACGCAATCGGACAGATTCCCCTGATGTTGTGCCCACTGGAACTTCAGGTCCCACTGTAGAGCCCGCATATGCCATCTGGCATGGTCCACCAGCAGGATGCAGGAGGCCATCAGACCCAGCAGCCTGAGGGTCATCCTGACCGAAACCCGGGATAGAGGCTGAAAGATCGGAATCATAGCCCGAAAATCCCGGACTCGCTGTTCGGGAGGATAAACCCGAAACTGCGTCGTGTCCAGAACTGCTCCGATGAAGAGGAGCTACTGAGAGGGTGTCGGGTGTGACTTTGGCATGTTGATGGAGAACCCCAGCGAATGCGGGAGGTCGGCCATAGTCTGGAGGTGAGAGACGACAGCCTGGGGCGAGCCCGCCTTCAACAGCCAGTCGTCGAGATAGGGGAAGACTGGAACCCCTGATCTGCGCAGATGAGCTGCGACCACCGCCATCACTTTCGTGAACACCAGAGGGGCGCTGGTAAGGCCAAAGGGGAGCACTGTAAACTGAAAGTGCTCGTGGCCTACCGTGAACCTCAGGTAACGCAGGTGTGTCGGCAGGACAGGGATGTGAATGTAAGCGTCCTGCAAGTCCAACGCTACCATCCAGTCTCCAGGGTCGAGGGCAGACAAGACCTGAGCGAGCGTCAACATTTTGAACTTCTGCTTCCGGAGGAAGCGGTTGACGTTCCTGAGATCCAAGATAGGATGCAGGCCTTTGACCTTCTTGGGCACCAGAAAGTGATGGGAATAGCAACCACGACCTACTTCTGGGGCAGGAACGCGCTCGATGGCCCCCTTGGCCAAGAGTGCCGAAACTTCCTGTTGGAGAAGGGCCAGATGATCCTCTGACGTGCGATGGAACTGAGGTGGCATGGATGGAGGGGTAGTCTCGAAGGGGAGGGAGTAGCCCCTTGGGACTATTTGCAAAACCCACCTGTCCGACGTGATGGTGCGCCAGTGGGGGAGGTGATGGCGAATCCTGCCGCCCACTGGCGTTTGGTGGCCCTTAAAGGTCGGACTAGGAGGGTTTGGAGGCTGCTGCAGAGGGGGCTGTGGTGGACTGGCCCACCCGCTGGCCTCCAGAACCACAGCGCTGGTTCCCACATCCCCGGCCGCGCAGAGGCTGAACAGCTTGCGCCGGCCTGTGGCTCTGGGCGGGGCGTGGCGGGGCACCCCTTCCGTAGCCACGAAAGGGGCGAAAGGCAGACTGCGCAGGACGGGTGGTGGAGAGGCCCAAGGACCTGGCCGTAGCCCGAGAGTCCTTAAAGCGCTCCAGCGCGTTGTCTGCCTAATCGACGAAAAGACGACGCCATCAAAGGGCATGTCAATAAGAGTGGATTGGAAATCCCCGGAAAAACCAGTCGACCGCACCCAGGCATAGCGTCGAAGGGCTACTGACGTGGAAATCGTCCTGCCTAGTGAGTCGGCGGTATCCAGCCCACAGCGGATGGTAAACTTCGCTGCGTCTCTCCCCTCGGCAACTGCACAGGAGAGCACGGCCAGGGCATCCCCCGGGCACTGGGGCAGCAACTGCGCTACTGTATCCCATACAGAGTGGGTGTAACATCCCAACAGACATGCAGTGTTTACCGACCGCAGTCCCAAGCTGGAGGAAGAAAACATTTTCTTCCCACGTTGGTCCAGCTTTTTGGATTCCCTATCGGGTGGTGCGTTAGGGAATGCGCCTTTGGAGGTGTAGGCTTGGACCACCAAGCTCTCAGGGGTGGGGTGTTGGGAGAGGAAAGTGGGGTGGCCCGGGGCCGGGTAGTGGCGTCGGGCAATCATCCTGTCCACAGGAGCCCCTGTGTAGGGCCTGGACCAGGTGCCCAAAAGGATGTCCGTAAGGACTTCATTAAACGGCAGCAGCGGCTCCGAAGAGCTCACTGCCAGTTGAAGCACCTCTGTCAGGAGGTTAGTCCTGACTGCCACCGTAGGTAGCTCGAGGTGGAAAGTCTCGGCCGCCCTACGCAATACCACTGCGTATGACGCTCCCTGCTCCGGTAGGAGGAGACAACATGACAAGGTCTGGTGAGGTATCCAGACCACTGGCTTCCCCCAGTTCCTCTCTCCAGTCCTTTTCATAAACCAACTGGTCGGTTAAAGGATCCCCACACCCCTCCCAGTCCTCCTCACCCTCCTCTGGCTGCAAATCTGGTTTCAAAGAGCCGGGGTAGAACAGGGGCACAAAAGTACCCGTCGGCGTCGGATCCGGCGTCGGTTGACGCCGGACCGACTCCGTGTCTACCTCGAGGTGGAGGCCGGGGTCCACGTCGGCTGGGGACACAGCCGATGCCGGTTGCGGACGTGGTGCCAGTGGAATCGGCGCCGGGGGAGGCGTAACAAGGTCGACCAGCGGCGATCCGGATCCAGGCCTGGATCCAAGGGGACCCTGCGGCGTCGAGGCCGAAGCCGCCGAAGGCCCAGGGCCCCCAGCCGAGTCCCCGGGGCCCAAAAGCACGCAGGCGGACTCGGGCTGCCCAAAGATGGCCTGCATCGCTTCGTAAAACTGATTAAGCTGGGCAGGGGTCGCTGCCGGTCCCGGGAAGGGGGGGAAACCCGGAGCCGACCCTACGGGCTCCGCACGCGGAGGGGCACCACCCGCATCCCTCGACGCGTCGGCTGACGGACGGGGAGAAGTCGAAGAGCAACGATGCTTCTTCGACTTCTTCTTGTGCTTCGACTTACCAGACCCCGAGTGCGAAGACTTAGATGAAGAATGGTGTTGGCTCCGCAACCGGTCCCTCGACCTCCTACGAGACCGGGACCTCGAGCGACGCGGACTGCCGGGCCTCGAGTAGCTTTCGGGACCGCTCCCGCAAAGACTTCAGGGCCATGGTCCGGCAGTTGGAGCAAGACTTGGGGTCGTGGTCGCGCTTCAGGCAGTAGAGGCACACGCGGTGCGGATCCGTCACCGACATCAGTCGGTTACAGGAACCGCAAGCCTTGAAGATAGGCATCTCTCGTGCACCAGGAGTCGTTGGACTCAAAAAACGAAGTCGACAAATGTCGAGAAAAAGTCAGTCAAAAAGTGACTGGAGGTACCGCTCTCTCCGGATCTTCGCTTGCTGGCGCGGAAAAAGAAAAAACTGATGAGAGCGCACAAGGGCGGCATCTATGTAGCTACCGCGACATCATCCCGGCGACCACGACGACGAACGCAGAGTCGACCGACGCCACCTTCCGACGTGCAGGGGTACTGCTGACGAAAAACTTTCGGGATCCAGTCTGACGCCTGGGGGGTAATTCTAAGGTAAGGAATCTATAACTAACTGTTTGTTCAGATAGGTTATTATCCAGGCCACTGTATTATCTAGGCTGGATTATGCTAGCTCTCTGTATCTAGGGGCTAATAGAGCAGAGATACAGCACCTCCAAAGGATACAGAACGCAGCCGTCCGGTTACTTTTCGGTGTACCCAGGACCTGTTCCACCTCTGACTTCATCGGCAGAATTCATTGGCTCCCAGTAGAGAAACAAATTCATTTTAAAACTCTGTGTATCTCCCATAGAATCTTGAATGCCCAATCCCCTGATATCCTAGCGGATCTCCTCATACCCTACACTCCCACCCACCATCTGCGCTCGCTAGATCAGCACCTGGCGTCAGTCCCTCGGGTCAAGAGAGCCAGGGCTGGAGGATGCTCCTTCCGAGCTCTTGCCTCCAAACTCTGGAACTCCCTTCCGGTGAGCATTAGAAGCATTCAAAACCATGTGGCATTCCGTAAGGCCATAAAAACCTATCTTTTCCCTAAATGATCTTCTGCTTCGCCTGTTTGGCCCTGCCACCTTGTCTGTCTGAGACTAGCGCTGGGACACCCCTTGGCGGGGGCAGCCATGCGCTCTACAAATACTACAGCATAACATATAGTTTAAAATAAACCATTTGTCACCCACTTTACACCTCAAAATAAAATATATTCTGTGTTTTAAAATATCACTGTTAATACAGAATTTTTTCAAAAGCTACCAAACCTGACATGCACCGCCTCCCACCGAACTCTTCCTGGTCACTGTTGAGGGCAGTGCCCCCCAAAACACATACTTTTGGCTACGGCCCTGACCCACAAGTACTCTCTGATTGCTCTGAAAGTATGTACAAAAGTTAAATTTTATTACTCTAGATACATCTGTAAGTTATCTTATTGGTTAGTGTTTTTGGCAAACAAAGCATAGAGAACAGATTGATTTGTGGGGTGTGCTCTATAAAATTCTTCCTCATTCACATCTACACTCTTCTTTTCCTCAGAGAGTCACTTACATAAGTAGTCATCATCATGAAGTTCATTTATCTCAGCATACACTTTTCTTGAAACCATCCTGAATCCATATGCGGTGCTCTTGTTTCGAGTAACCTGTTTATCAGTCTTTAAATCCATTTTACTAGAAGCATCTGAAAATAAAAAATGCACAGCCTAAGTTGCACACATTTTAAATATTAACCTTAAAATTGATGATTTTGAAGAAGGAATAGTTTCTTGCCTGTCACTCCAGTTCTCTCGTAGGGTAATTTCCATTATAGTCATAAGCACTGAATAGTTGTAGGGAAGACACTACGCAGCTTGTAGTGAGAGAAGCAGGTTTATTCCAAGAAACACGTCCTTTCATGAAGGGGCACTGGAGCAACTGACTACAGAAAGAATGCCATGCTCCAGTGACCTCATGACATTCCAAGCCTGGGGCTTGTACAATACCACACATCCCCCTTTTTATAAAACAAAGAATAATACAGTGCAAATAACAATAGTGATATCTAATAAACAAAAGATGTTTGAAAAGATTTCATCTAACACAACACCGTACCCACCCTTTTAAATAAGAAGAGGAGAGAGAAAAAAACCCATCAAAACAGTTTAGCGAGAAACAAAATCATTCAATTTCTTTGGCCTTATTGAAGAGCGACCACTTCTTCTTGTAGTTTGGGTCAACAAACCACTCTTTAAACATTTCTTAGTTTCGCCAGGCACAGAAAAATTATGAGGAACCAAAGCCACACGAGTAATGCCCCACCAATTTCCATCAGAGAGTTTCACAGAATTTTTCCTTAATTCACATACTTGAACAGGGTCTTTCAATTTCGACAAACCTTTTCCAACAAGAACTGGATTTTTAACACGTACCCAGTCACCTACTTTTAATCTAAAAAAAAAATCTCAAACCAGGATTGGTTTTAATGGATCTTTTTATACTGGTCAGGTTGGAATTGATTTCAGCAATTTCCACCAACTATCAACACTCCCAAGCTTTGTTGCTAATTTTGTAACCCAATAGGGACATAGCTCAGTGGCAGCTTCCCTACCCCTCATCAGCTCAAACTGGGATTTCCCAGTTGCAGAATGCGGGGTAGTGCGGTGGGACCAAACCAAGTCTTGAATGGACTTGGCAAAATTCATGTTGCTTTTGATAGAGGCTTGAATACATTCTACTAGAACTTTGTTAAAGCATTCAACTTTCCCATTGCTTTGAGGATGATAAAGAGGTGTCCTCAAATGTTTAATGGCACACATTATTAAAAATGATGACATTTCTGTTGAAATAAACTGAACTCCATTGTCAGTGAGTAACTCTCCAGGAAGACCTTCTCTTAAGAAAATATTCTGAAAGCACTCAATTACTTTCTTGGTGGTAGGTTCAGAAACTGGTTCAACTTCGGCCCATCTAGAAAGATGATCCACCATGACAATGAAGTATCTCATACTGTTGGGTAAGATTTGATATGGGCCCAAAAAGTCAACACCAATACGCTGCCAAGCTCTCTTGGGACAAAGACTTACTGACTCTACCTGAGGTTCTGTTATTAAGACTTTGTCACTTAATTTACATTTGACACAATTGGACACAAATTCTTCAACCTCAGTGTCCATGCGTGGCCACCAGAACCTTTCTCTGATCTTTCTTTTGGTCAAAGTGGAACCTAGATGACCACCATGTGCTAATCCTATCAACTGTTGCCGAAAACAAGAAGGTGCAACAAGTTTGTCACCAAGTACTAAGACATTACTCTCTAAAGATAACTCATCAGAAACTTTCCAAAACATCAATAGTTCATGCTGCAATTGAGTCTGTTTAGGCCAGTTAGATTTCATAAAAAACAACTACTTTTCTAAGAATGCAGTCATTTTCAAGGGCTGCAATCCAATCTTTCTCAGAAATGGTGACATCTCCAACATAGGCATTGAAACACTCTTCAATTTCCGTTTCCCATTCGAGATTCTCAGGTTCTTCAATGGGAAGCCTGGATAAACAGTCTGCACAAGAGTTTTTCCACCAGGGATATACTCGATAGATAAAGTAAATTCCAATAGTTTTGCTGCTAATCTGGAAATTCTGGCTGTGGTGCATTTGATCTTTTTTATCAGAAAGTATGTTCACTAAGGGACAGTGGTCAGTTTTTAGTATAAAAGGCCTGCCCCACACATAGGCTTTGAATTTTTCCACACTCCAAACACACGCTGAAAGTTCTTTCTCAATTACCGAGTATTTGCGTTCAGCTGGTCTTTAAAGTTCTAGATGCAAAGCCTACGGTAAACTCACGCCCCTTGTCAGCTTGGGTAAGGACTGCACCAAGACCATACTCACAAGCATCAACTGTTACTACAGTGGTTCTGCCTTCAAGAAAAGGCTGTAAAGCAGGAACATTCACAATTTTCTCTTTGATGATTTTGAAAAAACATTCACAAGAATCTGACCAGACAAACTCTGCATTTTTCTTTAAAAGAGGTCGTAAACACTCCGTCAAGTTAGCAAAATTCTTTAATAACTTAGCATAAAATTCACACAAGCCTAAGAAAAAAAGTAGCTGTTCCTTATTTTTGGGAGCAGGTGCATCTAAAATGCTTTTGACAAGGCATGGTTTGGGTTTTACTCCTTGCACAGAAAAAACATGACCTAAATACTCAATTTCCTTTGTCTTGAAAATGCATTTGTCTTTCCTCAAAGTAGCACCTCTAGATTCAAGTATGCCCAAAACTTTACTTATTATATCATCATGTTCAGACTTGCTTTTAGTAAACACCAAAATATCATCTTGGGGGCGTGGCCAAGCAACATGGCCGACAGGACGTGAGCTCCTTCCGCTCCCGACCAGCCAGCCACCAAATCCTTCAGTATCCTGTCTGCTGACGCCCACGACAGTCCCCCTTGTGTGGCTGGGTCTCTGCACGTTGCGGGGGTGCCCTGGGGGAAAACGGGTCGGAGGAAGTGCCCGGTCAGCTGAAATCACGTGAGGCCGGGGATGAGGCCTACACCAACCTGAGGTCTGCGCAGGCCTCGAGGGCAGCGATTCCCTCTCCGCTTGCCTGGAGACCCCGGCGGCTGCTGAGGAGGCGCCCTCTGCCATCGGGGGCCTCCTGCTATCTACCGACCCCGGCCCTCGCTGTTGACTCTTAAATAGTAGGACGATCCCCGAGGGGCCTCGCGAGGCACCGGGGGTCGGCCTGGAGTGCGCCTGGGGGCCGGGCATACCATTGCCTAATCCGGAGGCCCCGATGTCCGTTAAAGGGTTGCCTGCTGTCGCTGGGTGGCCCCTTGTGCGAACTGCGAGCCTGCGCCCTCCCCACCGGCCCTGGAGTGTGCTGCAGATCGCGGGCTGTGCCGCGAGACGACCCCGGACGGGGGCCTCGGGGAGCGGTGCTCAACGGCGGCCGCCAGGGGGTGGCGGGCGGTCCTGTTCTCCCCCTGACCTGCTGGGGAGTTCCTGAGGCCGAGGTATCGCGATCGGCCCCGCTGGACTGGTGAGCCTGCGCTTTTGAGGTACGGTGCGACAGGCTGCTTCGCCCCCCTCGGCAGGGACAGCTTGGATCCCACTGCTGGCGCCTGGGGGCCCTCTGGTTCCTGGGGCCCCCAAGGAGTAAATCACTGCTGACTGGCTGCGGCTCTGCTAGGAGGTGGCTGCTTGATGCGGGATACTTAACCCTGCCCCGAGTGGGGAGACGCCCGCCCGGGCCATTCTTTTTTCTGCCTGCCCCGTTCGGGGATCGCGGGGGTGCCCAACCCCCCTTGGAAACCCTCAAACAGACTGCCTGCCTGGAGGTAACTACGGGGGCGATTCTGGTGTTTGAGAGCACTGCGGGGGCCCTCACAGGCGGATGACAGGCCAGGATACATCGCACTGGCGACAACCTTGAGGTGAGCAGCTCTAGATTCACTGCTGGACCGCTTGCTCGGCTCTCCCTTGGGACGTGACGAACTTGGGCTCCCCGGATTCGCTGTGCGGGGAGGTGGGCCCTCTCGCGCTTGACCTGGCCCCCCGCGCTCCTGGTGACCTCTACGGGAGGGACATAAGTCCGCCATCGATAGCCCTATAGAGGGAAACTGGGTCTGGCGATTGCAACACTTGCGGACACCTGTGTGTTTCACTGAAGGCTACATAATGGGCAAGGACAGGCTGCCTCGCGCCTCCAACCCCAACACCATCACACAGTATACCACACAACGCCTAGCCACGCAACAAATCACTCGTCAGACGGGCCAGGATGGAGAGGGAGATGTCTCCAATGAGCCGTCTCGAGCTGAGCTCCTAGAGGCGATACAGGGGTCCCGTACCGCCCTGGAAAAACAAATTGAGACAGTCTCCATCGATGTAAATTTCAAAAGGCGGATTTGCGGAAGGTGGCGGATAAGGTCTCCACGGCGGAGGGAGACATCGTCCAGCTCCAGGAGGAAGTGGCCTCCCTGAAGCAACAGGTCTCTCAGCTCACCAACACCACCGGAGCACTAGAACGGCGAGCGGAGGAAGCGGAAGGGCGGGCCCGTCGAAGCAACATCAGGGTCCTGGGCATTCCGAAGCGCTTGGAACAGGGCAATGCGGAGCGATTCCTGGAGAATTGGATACGTACTAAGCTATGCCCCACAGGTCTGTCGGAGGTCTTTGTGGTGGAGAGATCCCACAGGGCGCTGGTTCCTCAGCCGCCGCTGGGGGCTCCTCCCAGGGCCCTCATTGCCAAAATCCTGAACTATCGGGACAGAGACTGTATTCTGAAAGCAGCACGAGAAGCGACGGACCTCACTTTCGACAACGCCAACGTGTCCATTTACCCGGACTACACCCGCCAGGTGCAGGAACAAAGGAAATCTTTTCTCGGCATCAAGCAGAAGCTGCGTGAACTTCACCTACAGTACATGTTACTGTACCCTGCGAAACTCAAGGTGATAACACATGGAAAGGCCCATTTCTTCGACTCTCCAGAAGAGGTATGGGACTGGCTTGAGATCAGGGGAGAGGCCCTCCCCCAGTGCGAGCAGAGGGGATCCCGGAGTACCTGGGGGACCAGACCTCCTAGGAATCGCAGGAACGGACGCAGGAGTCAGGTCGTAGACGACGCTCAAGCGGAGAGACAGCGGATCACAGTGGGGGACGACGGCGCCCTACATGTGGAGTCATCGGACTCCGACGACCCTCCCCCGCAGACTGTGACAGGGACTCCTGAGGAGAGCCTGGTACCAGAGACTCTCCTGTCAGCCACCCATGTGGTTCCAGAAACGGTCATGGACCCACCTACGCCCACTACAGCACCGTCCTGAAGATGATATCCTTTTTTCTCTTTTCTTATTGCTGGGGTGGAGGGGGCCGGACCTTAGAGGGCTAGTGATTATTGCCCCACAGGGACTTGGGAGAATTATTTGTTGAAACAGTGCTGATGTTGTAAGCATTTGGTGGGATTTGCCAATCAATCTGGCATGAGTGTTTCACGGGTACATATTTGGGCAGTTCGGGACATTGAACTATGCCATGAGGCGGCTGGTCTGTGTCAGGAGTTGGACTTGGGGGAGGGGGGTTTTCTTCTTCTTTTGTAGAGTAGTTCTGGCCCCGTTTGGGCTAATGGGACAGCTGTGCACGTCCTGGCACCAGCATGGGAAGGGCATTTCTGCATGTTTTGCTGTCAGTAAATTGCTTGTGGGAGGGGACTCCTAGGGGGGTGTTTTTGGTTTCTTTCAGGCATTGTATGTATTGCATTTAGGGCACAGGGCTTAGGTAGCTGCACGGGACACGAAACACACAGGGATTGGGTACTTTACCATACATGGGGTTTACATTTTTAAGCTGGAATGTGAGGGGGCTGGGTACATGCACCAAGAGATACAGGGTCCTGTCCTTTCTCCGCAGACATCAGGTCTCGATAGCATGCCTCCAAGAAACTCACCTCACGGACGAAGGGGCTCAGAAATTGGCGAAGAAATGGCAGGGACAGGTTTTCCACTCTTCATTCTCTACCTATGCCAGGGGAGTCCTTGTGTGGGTGGCCCCCGGGGTCCCATTTGCCATCCAGTATGTGGAAGCTGACATCCATGGGAGATATCTGCTCCTTAGAGCTAAGCTAGATGGTAGGGATGTTGCCATAATGAACACCTATGCACCAAACACAGATGACCCGGACTTTTTTCAGTCCCTGGAGGAGGTCCTGGTATCGGAGCTGGAGGTTCCACTACTTTGGAGGGGGGATTTTAATTGTGTCCTAGACCCTGTCCTTGATAGGTTCCCACCCCGCACTGGCACGAAACCCAGGATGACGACGAAACTCCGAGAAGTCATGGGAAATATAGGAGCCCAGGATGTATGGCGCCAGAGACACCCAACCCAGAAAGTGTACACCTGTTTTTCATCCACTCATAATACACACAGTCGCTTGGATAGGGTCTTACTCGCAAATCCTGATGCGGCTATGTCCTTTGAGGTGACCCATCAAGCGCGATTCCTATCTGATCACTCCCCTGTGGCGTGTGTGGTTAACTGGGGAGCCCGATATGTCGCCCACAGACTTGGAGGTTGCCGGCAGAGATTCTCGAGGACCAGGTAGGAAGCACCACCTAGAAACTGCCATAACTGACTATATTGACCTAAACTGGGGCGGGTCTGACCTATCGCAGGCCACGAAGTGGGAAGCCCTGAAAGCGGCAGTGAGAGGGGCATGCATAAGCCTTACATGCGGGGTTCGGAAGCAGCTCCAACGAAAGCTACAGGAGGAGGAACGCCACCTCTTGGAAGTACAGACCTCTGAAGACCCTGACACAACGGGGAGGGATGGGGAACATGACGTCCGGGAACGCATCCATGACATTTGGGACAGACTTGACAAATATACCCTCACACAGTACAGACAACGCCTTCATAGGGAAGGAGATAAATCTGGCCGTCTTCTGGCCTGGATTCTCCGGCGGGAACACGCCCCTGATGCGATTGTGGCTTTACGGGTGCCCACAGCGGGCCTGGTGCACTCCGAGGTGGGACTGCTGCGGGTCCTCAAATCCCATCTCCAGTTGGTGTATACCGCAGACCACGCAATCTGCGAGGCGTCCTATCTCCCTTACCTCCATGACCTGACCTTACGGTCTATCCCTAAACTGGCACAGAAGGAACCCGACGAACCGCTAACACTAGGCGAGATACAATCCGCCCTGCAGCATCTACCACGAGCCAAATCCCCGGGTAGTGACGGGTTTCCTCCTGAGTTCTATCAAGCATTCACGGGTACACTTCCCCGACTCCTGTTGCAGGTTTATCTCGAGGCATTTGAACGTGGAGTTCTCCCACCGAGCATGACACAGGGGGAAATATGCATGATTCTAAAACCGGGAGGGGATGCCCATGAGCCCTCATCGTATCGACCAATCACGATGATCAACGCAGATGTTAAAATCTTATGCAAGCTCTTGGCCTCTCGATTAGCGCCATACATGACTCACCTGGTCCATGAGGATCAGTGTGGGTTCATACCGGGACGAAACACAGCTATGAATCTGCGACGGCTGAATCACATTCAGCATGAGGTGCGGGATCGGGAGGAACAGATGGTATTGGTCTCCATTGACCTCGCCAAGGCGTTCGACACGGTAGACTGGGGATACCTTCTTGAGGTCCTGCGCGCTGTGGGGTTGGGTCCCAAATTTTGTCGCTGGATTCGCATTTTGTATACGGCTCCCCGCGCTAGGGTAAAACTTGGGGGCACGAGGTCAGAAGAGTGGCAACTGGGAAGGGGTACACGCCAGGGGTGTCCCCTTTCGCCTTTATTGTTCGCCCTGGCATAGAGCCCTTCACGGTCCGGGTCAGGACTGACATGGAACAGTGGGGTATTAGACTGGGGGACACGAGTCATATTATTTCCCTATATGCTGACGACGCCCTGTTTTATTTGGCTTCTCCCCGGGACGCACTGCCGTTATTGCTGCGCCAGCTAGACCGGTTTGGAGAGGTCTCTGGATTACGACTTAACCGTGGTAAGTCCCTGATCTTTCCGTTGGCGGGACTGGCCTCAGTGCCCCTGGGGTATCTACCAGACCTCGGGCTGCGCTGGGAACAGACAGGGTTCCGTTACCTTGGGATACAGGTGGCCCCGACGGACACACAGGCGCTAGCCCGGAATGTAGACCGCATAATCACGTCGTTGCAGCAGTCGGTGTCATTTTGGAACACTCTTCCACTTTCGTTGATGGGCAGGCTGGCCATCTCTAAGATGGAGATGCTTCCTAAGACACTATACGTACTCCAGAACTCACTATGTTCGTTGCCGCCACGAGTTTTCAAAACTCTCAACATGTTACTCACGTCTCTGCTCTGGGCGGGCCAGTGCAGTAGGGTAGCTCTCAGCACTATCATTCGCAGTTATGAGGAGGGCGGTCTGGAAGCTCCACGCTTCAACCTATATTATTATGCGGCCCATCTACAACATGCGGCACGTTGGCTCACAGACACAGACAATTGGGAGAAACGCCTTCTCTCGGACAGGGTAGACACCCAGACGCTGCAGGAAGCACTGATGCAGGGCAGGGGGTCGGACACGTCTCTTCCCTATATCGTGTGACACACAGCCGGTATATGGCAGCGGTTTGTTGAGAAGGTCTTAAGAAGGGCACCCTTTCACAGGGAGCTCCCGATCTGGATACTGGCCCCCTTCATAGACATGGGGCAATACATGTCCTTTCAATCTTGGAGCAAGGGTGGGTGTGAAGTTCTTGCCGACCTTTTTCCCAACGAGACCTTCATCACTTACGAGCAGGCGGAAGAGAACTTTGGCCTTGGACAAGGCCAATTCCTACACTTCCGGGGAATTCAGGATGTGGTGAAAATCACCTGGCCTCAATACCCGGACATCTCACCACCGACGCACACCCTGGATATCCTACTTTCATGCGGTACAGGTCGCAAATTGATATCTCTCCTGTATAAAGCTATGAAACAGGATTCCACCCCATTGGTACCGCCATCTCGGGCTGCCTGGGAGAAGGATCTCGCTACCCAGTGGGCACGCATGGTCTCCCTCATACGCACAGTTTCATGCAACGCCAGGTTTAAGTTGACGCACTTCAACTTCTTACACCGCACCTACCTAACCCCGGTATCCCTGAAACGCATCTCTAGTGGCAGGGGAGATAGATGCCCTAGATGTGCCGCAGAGAAAGCGGGCTTTTTACACTTGGCATGGGATTGTCCACTGGTCAGGCAGTTCTGGGTGGGGGTGGTGGGAAGGATTGTTGCAGCCACAGGCCTTCAGATGACACCTGAACCCTTGCATTGTTTACTTGCATTGGTCCGGAAGCCCAAGAAAAAGAAACTCCCATATAAACTCCTACAATTAATGCTGGTGCTCGCTAGGCGCAGGGTAGCTATAACTTGGATGGGACAAAGGGCCCCTGAAGTGCCCATCTGGCTTAAAGATGTCCGTGAATGGTCCCTAGCCGAAGAAGCCCACATGAAACTCACCCGAAGGGACGAGAAGCTGCAAGAAGACCTAATGGCTTGGCGTGACATGTGCACCTCTGGGTTGGCAGAGGGGGAGCCCTCCTCGCAGGATACAACTGACAGCGAGGAGAGTGGATTAGATATAGCCAGTGCGTCTGATCCCAGCGGGGAGCGAGAGGGTCTACCCCGGTAATATCCGCATTGGAACTCGGTGCCATGCCCGGATTCCTTCCTCACTGTAATATGCTTGCAAATGATTTTTCTTTCCCCATTGTACCTTTCCCTCCCTGATGCTGCCTTTTGTCCTATATGCCATTAATAATGTCAACAATATGCATACATACGCTGATCTGATGCCAATTTGTTTTTTTTGTATTTGCAACATGTAAACTGAAAAATAAAGTAAAAAAAAATATATATATATATCATCTTGAAACACCGCCACTTGTGAGATACCATGAAACATTTCGGACATCAGTCTTTGGAAGACTGCTGCGGCTGAAGCTATGCCGAAAGGCATCCTGCAGAATTGGAAGGTGCCCTCTGGTGTAACAAAAGCAGTAAGGTGACGGGAGGCTTGGTCTAACTCAACTTGGTGGTAAGCTGATGTAAGGTCCAGTTTGATGAACCAGCTAGAGTGACCAATCTTAGTGATGAGATCTTCTATTCTGGGTAAAGGAAAATTGTCTACCCAAATGGCCTCGTTGACACTTCTTAAGTCCACACACATCCTAAGTTTGCCTATCTTCTTCTTGGCTAAAACTATGGGAGATAACCACAAAGTGCCTTCAACTTTCTCAATGATACCTTGCTCACACATGTCAAAAAGCATATCTGAAAGTTCTTTTCTGACACCCAAAGGTATGTTACGTCATTTGTGTTTCACATGTACAACATCTTGCTTAACTTTTATAGAGTAGACAAAGTCAGTAATTTTTCCTAACTCATCATGAAAAACCTTTTGAAACTTCCTTTCCCAATCATTGTCAATATTGGCAACACTCTTAATATCATGTTTACCACTGGTAGTGGTATCGGCACACATGAAGTTGTGCTTTTCAATGGTAACAGGGTTACTAGAACCAGGTCTAATGGTTAAGTTGAATTCAGCTTGGTGAACAAGGCCTAAAACATTAATGCCTTTGCGTGCAACATACACTTCCCCACTGATAGAAGACTGTAGGAGTTTGATAGAAGACCAAAAGTAGCCAATGAGATCCAGTTTACTACCTTCAAAAGCCACTGTCATTATGTCTGGAGGTAGTAAAGATTGTGTACTCCATAACTGTGTGTATTTAGTGTGATCTATAATGGTGATGTGAGCTCCAGTATCTACTAAAAGTTTAATTGGAGCTCCATTGATCCAAACTTCGATCTCTGGATCAGCAACCAAAGACGATTTGTCTTGTTTCACACACCTCACACCTAACAATAACTCTTTGGATGTATCATCATTGTCATTGCCATCAACCTCATGGTCCTCGCTGACTACGCAATGAACAGAATTGTTAAATTTACCCCCCTACACACTTTTAGAAAATGGCCCATTTTACCGCACTTCCTGCACTGTTGTCCATGTGCAGGACAGTGTTTAAAAGGGGAAACGTGGTTGGGTGACCCACATCTAAAGCAACTTACTCTCCGTGTTTGGAACGTTTGGTGGTTGGGTTTGAAAAAATTCTTATTCTTTTTGTTTTCTACATTGGTAATGGGTTTGTTAATGACTGCACCTGAAATGGCCGTTTTACTAAGAGATTCCTCTAAAAATTTTACATCTTGGCAGGAGCCCCCAATACTTTTAGCTATATCAATAGCTTTGTCTAGGGATGGATTTTTACAAGTAAGAAGACATTCTTGGATTTTCTTCGAACTACATCTTACTACTAACTGATCTCGAATTAACTTTGATGTGAACTCTTCGAATTCACAAGTTGCAGCTTAGTACCTTCAGAGCAGTAACATATGTGTCAATACTTTCCGAAGGTTTTTGTACTCTAGTGAAGAACTTAAACCTATGAACAACAAGATTTTAAGACTTTGAGAAATATTTTTCAAGTTGAGCAATGGCAACGTCAAATTCATCGAGTTCAAACTCATCTAAGTCTACAAAATCAGGTAAATGATCAAATATATTTTGCCCTTCAACTCCTAAATGGTAATACATTAAGCCTTTTTTCTGTCAGGTTTGAATTTTGTAGCTTCAATGGCTACTAAGTACGCTTTAAAAGAACGAATCCAAAGTTTCCATTCCAAGAGAGGTTCGCCTGGTTCTTGCAAGAATGGTGCAGGTGGTGAAATACTTTGCAGTTTGTAAATTCATGAAAAAGAAGAGAAAAAAAAATATTGTGCAAAGTGTGCAAATCACCGAAGGTTGGATCTGCTCGGAGCGTGCAGATCGCTGAAGAAGTCGTACTTAGTATAAGATGTGCAAATCACCGAAAAGTGGATCTGCTCAAAGCGTGCAGATCGCTGAAGAATTTGCACAGAATATAAGGCTCAAAAGTATAGTACTTTATTTAAAACGTGCATATCGCTGAAAAGTTTGCAGAGAATACTTAAAATAGCCAAAATGCAAATAAGCGTGCAAATCGCTGATGTACAGACTTGCACTGATAGAAATCGACAATGCCACTTTGGATAATACATAAACTGGGTCTTGCAGTACTGCTGAAGACCATCGGAGGCAGTGTGGCAAGATTCAACTCTTATTATGAAGCAGGTGTGGCGAGATTCAACTCTTGTTATGAAGCAGGAAGTGCAGATCCGGATGGAACAGAACAACTCCGAAGATTAAAAGACAGAAGCAGCTGGGCGAAAGAGGTAAGCTCCAGCTGGATAAATGAACGTTGTAAAATCCCAAACGAGTCAGCCTTTGAGGAATGTAAACTTTAATGCGCTCGGTTGAACACTGCAGCATTTATTAGAGCGCATGGAAATTGGCTGAAGTGTAGACAAACGGTTTCGGACACACTTGCGCTGGAGCCTCGAGCATAAACACACTCGCTCTGGAAGCCGCTGCTTTGTCTTTAGCGTTAGTTGAATCTCGGGCTGAATGATGTTCGCGACACATACGTGCTAGAAGCCGCTGCTTTGTCTTGGATCTTTATCGATTCTCGATCTAAACGACGCTTGTGCTGGGGCCGCGTTGCTTTGTTAGGCTAAGAAGTAGCAGCGCGTGTAAGTCTTTTTAAATGAGCGGCTGCTAAGCAACAAACGCGATGCTCAAACTAAGGCAAGACACAAGAAATTGAAAGTTTTCCTTTTCTCCAGAAATCCTCGACATGAGGGAGCGAAGGAGAAGGAAAGAAAAATAAGAGTCTCACCTTAAATTATTCACTTACGAGTGAATTAAAATGTCACAGAAGTTGACGGTGCACTTAACGGATTGCTCCCTGGCCCCTTCTTCCATATGGTTGACAGCCGATGAAGAGCTAGACATCTAATCAGTCCCAAATCGTTGCCAGTTTTGTAGGGAAGACACTATGCAGCTTGTAGTGAGAGAAGCAGGTTTATTCCAAGAAACACGTCCTTTCATGAAGGGGCACTGGAGCAACTGACTACAGAAAGAATGCCATGCTCCAGTGACCTCATGACATTCCAAGCCTCGGGCTTGCACAATACTACAATAGTCCCGCCAACGTCCGGGGAGCCCGGAGCACTTATTCAATATATATCTTCTGAAGTGTAGATTTTCACCTTTCTGCAGGAAGGCCTGCAGAGACACTTAAGAAAGATAACAGATAATGCAGCAGATAGACATAGGCTACAATGGCCCACTTCTTCATAATGAGCTCAAAAAAGGGCCAGAAGGAAGCATATATGTATAATTTTATGATGCCTTAGCAAACAGTGTAAATCTCCCTCACAACCCCTTTTTATGAAAGAGAAGAAGGAGAACAGGCCAGTGTAGCAGTCGCGATCCCACTTACCTGAAAAGCAGGAACCGCGGAAACGGAGATAGCCCCCCTCTCACCTCCAGACCAACCCCCAACACTGATCAAGCAGTATGGGCGATTTGTCCCAAGGGGAAAGGAAAGAAAAGGAAAACAATAAGCTTGGGAGAAGTCGTCAGTACAGCAGGGCCACAGGACTCCCTTTCAAAGGACTAGGACACATGACGGGGTGGGCCTCTCTTTGTTTGGGCTTCGGGAATCGCCACTTTCACAATCAAAAGAGAAAAACACAACCACCAGGAAAGCATCCATGAAGGGTAAAGGAGAAAAAGGAGCAAGTACCCCTATTACAAGTCATCAAGGATAGGTGCCCAGTGACAGCAGCAAGGAACAAGGCATATAATCAGAGGGAGTCCAGAAAGAACCTTAGGTTGATTTCCCAAAAATAAAATATGTCCCACATGAGAACACAAACAAAATAAATACCCTCAAATAAGGAATAAGCCTATAAGTCCAATAGGACAGTGCACTGACCCAAATATACAACAAAAAAGAAAAAAGATCATACGGTTTGAAGAGAACTCCAGCCAGGTAGAGATGAATCCAAGGTGCGTAGGGAGGAGGATGATTATCACAGGGATAGGAATTCGGACTGTTTCTATGATGATCCTAGGAAAAGCAACCAATGCGTGTGCGGCAGACCGCTGGGCACACGTACGTGATAATGAGGAACTGCACCCACAGTTCTGGGAGGAAGCACAAATAAAAAATAAAAAAAACAAAGGATGCGTGCGCGGCGGGATGCTGAGCACGTTAGCACACCAAAGGAGGAACTGTCTCCGCAGTTCCTACAACGTGGGGGTGTGTGCGGCAGAATGTTGAGCACAACAGTAAATTGTAAGAGGAACCGCTTCAGCAGTCCTCTGCAGGCAGCGTTGTGTGCGCGGCGGAATGCCGAGCACCAAAAGTAATTAAAGAAAGAGGAACTGCTCCAGCGGTCCTCAGCCAGGCAAAGGAAGTGTGCGCGGGGGAATGCCGAGCACCAAAAGCAATTCAATAAAGAGGAACCGCTCCAGCGGTCCTCTGCAAGCAGCGCAGTGTGTGCGGCGGAATGCCGAGCACCAAAAGTAATTCGAGAAAGAGGAACCGCTTCTAGGACTGTGCCGCTGCCCTGCGCAAGCTATTTTTAAAACAACTTACCATTTTAAGGAATTGTGTTGTAATTGAATCTGATGCTTTTTTAAAAAGAATTTCCCTGTTCAACTTGGTCACTCGACGTTGCGGTGCCGATTTACTTCCTGGTTGACACCCACCAGGGGCGTCCAATCACAGAGGACTGGAGGAGGAGTTAAGGCTGCAACTGGCCACTTAATGCAGGTCGCAGCACGGGAGCGTGCATTCTAGGACTGTGCCGCTGCCCTGCGCAAGCTATTTTTAAAACAACTTACCATTTTAAGGAATTGTGTTTGTAATTGAATCAGATGCTTTTTAAAAAAGAATTTACCTCTTCAACTTGGTCACTCCGTCACTCGACGTTGCGGTGCCGATTTACTTCCTGGTAGACGCCCACCAGGGGCGTCCAATAACAGAGGGCGGGAGGAGGAGTTAAGGCTGCAACTGGCCACTTAATGCTGGTCGCTGTGCGGGAGCGGGCATTCTAGGACTGTGCCGCTGCCCAGCGCAGGCTATTTTTAAAACAACTTACTATTTTAAGGAATTGTGTTTGTAATTGAATCTGATGCTTTTTTTAAAAGAATTTACCTCTTTAACTTGGTCACTCGACGTTGCGGTGCCGATTTACTTCCTGGTTGACGCCCACTAGGGACGTCCAATCACAGAGGGCGGGAGGAGGAGTTAAGTCTGCAACCGGCCACTTAATGCCAGTCGCAGCACGGGAGCAGGCATTCTAGGACTGTGCCGCTGCCCAGCGCAAGCTATTTTTAAAACAACTTACAATTTTAAGGAATTGTGTTTATAATTGAATCTGATGCTTTTTAAAAAAGAATTTACCTCTTCAACTTGGTCACTCGACGTTGCGGTGCCGATTTACTTCCTGGTTGACGCCCACTAGGGGCGTCCAATCACAGAGGGCGGGAGGAGGAGTTAAGGCTGCAACTGGCCACTTAATGCCGGTCGCGGCGCGGAAGCGCAGCGGACGCGCTGGCGGCGAACCAAAAGCGCACCAAAGTCAAGCCTGTCTGCGCCTGTCCGGGGCCAGGCGCCAGCCACTATGCCCACTTTTTAACCTACACCCCGTCAGAACTAAAGCTGTTCCATTCTGAAAACTACACTTTCAACCCCTCTGTCGGCCTTAGACTGATCAGGCACGGGATTATGGAAACTAGGGTTTCCTTTCCAGAACTCGCTCATTCCACCCATGAAACAGGAAACACCCAGGGATGGGATAAACATAGGACCTCGGAACTAACAAATACATATTTAAACACTCGCTCCCTGGCAAAACATAAGCTAGATATATTCCACCTACTGGACTCAACTAAACCAGACGTTCTTTCTTTAACGGAAACTTGGCTCTCACAGGAGTCCGCCCCGGATATTTTGGCTGCCCTCCCCAACAACTACTACATCCTCCAGGCGAATCGCCTAGCTGGAAAAATTGGTGGAGGGGTAGCCGCCATAATACGCCAGGAATTGAAATTCACCACACTAACCATGTTAGACATAACTTCGGTGAATAATCTAGTTATCATATTGGACTCGGTCATGGCACCCTTAATTTGTGTACTGCTATACAGGCCCTCTCAGAACATGCCCCTTTCCCCCCAATCATTGAGTGAGCAGGTAGCCCATTTAATAATCAACCACGCTAAACTTTTGTTGATTGGCGATTTCAACTATTGGGCCAATGATGAATTGGGCAGTCCCCACTCCGCAGAATTGACCGATCTACTTAAAGGGCTGAACTGTACTCAACATGTAACATCCCCCACACACATCAAAGGACACACACTTGATCAAGTTTGGACATCCAATCTTACAGTGTCCGCATTGACAGTGTTCCCTTGCACATGGTCTGACCACTTAATAAAGTTTGCAATCAACAACATAACCACAGACAAACCCCAGTCAAAGGAGGGCTCATGGCAAGAAACTGGAATAGCATCGACAGAAATGCCTTTTGTAGTTCACTGGCGAACACAGTTCCCATTAAACAGCCTTCCATTAATCTAAGTGAGGAAAACCTCACAACTTGGTTAACAGTAGCTAGCAACGTACACGCCCCCCTCAGGACAATAAGATCAGCTAGGCGTCATTAGGCTCAGAGATGGTTCTCGATAGATCTAAAAACTCAAAAACTAGCCCTGCGCCAAACTGAAAGGAAATGGAGACATAACTACTCCCCTGACCAAAAAGAGACCTATCTAGCCCAACTCAAGAAATACAAAAAATCTATTCTAACAACTAAGGCCACTTATTTTTCTTCAAAGATCCTGAGCTCCACTAATAGATCAAAGGAAATATTCACAATTGTCAATGAACTGTCCAACCCTGACAAAGTCACAATAAAATCCATACCTTCCCAAGCGCTTTGCAATTTCCTGAATACCTTCTTTATCGATAGAATTATCACGATTAAAGCCAGTATTCCTACCAGCCGTGCTTACAAGGCTCTACCATCGACGCCGAGAAATCCCTGTTCCCTTCATCAATTTCCGGCAATAAGTAGAAAAGCATTTTTGGACCTTCTAGCCAAAGTAAAATCTGGATCCCCCACTGATAGCTGTCCACCTCATATCTTAAAATAAGTTTTTCTGTATACCCTGAGCCTGCCCTCTCTCTCCTGAATGAGTCATTGACAGAGGGTTGTGTCCCAAGAGCCTTCAAAAAAGCGATCATTGTCCCCCTTCTAAAAAAACCTGGGGCCGACCCCCTGACCCCGACTAATTACCGCCTAATCTCCTTGCTTCCCTACCTAGCCAAGGTACTGGAATCCCATGTGGCAAAATGCCTCTGCACCTTTATTGAACAGTCTGAATACCTTGACTCCCACCAAGCTGGGTTTTGTCATTCCCATTCTACGGAGGCAGTAATATTGCCCGCGCTGGACAAGCTTTGGAAGGAAGCCGATAAGGGCCCCTCCCAGGCCCTGGTGCTGTTGAATCTTTCCGCAGCATTTGACATGGTCGACCATGACATCTTAGTGGACCGTGTCAGGGACGCAGGATTGCAGGGCTCAGCTCTCAGCTGGATTACGTCTTTCCTGGAAGACCGTTCCCAGTCTGTTTGTCTATCCCATTTTACAGCTCCTAATATGAAATCAACGTGCGGAGTATCTTGGGTATCCTCATTATCCCTGCACTTGTTCAACCTGTACCTACTCCCATTGATCCTGTCTTTGAAAGAAAGAAAGGTGAGCACATTTAACTGTGCAGACGACCTGCAATTAATATTCACCATTGATAACACACCCGACTCCATGTCTGAATTTGAAGCCACTATGCTGCACATCCGTAATTGGATGAACAGCAACCACTTAAAATTAAACCCGGACAAGACTGAACTGATCTTGACAGGGGGCATTCGGAATCCGTGGAACTCACACTTCTGGCCAGCTACGTTGGGTTCTCCCCCTACCCCATCCCCCTCAGCCAAGTCTCAGGGTCACAATCAATTGTGACCTTACAGTGAAATCTCAGATCGGATCGGTAGTCTCTACCTGTTTCTTTCAGTTGCGGAAGATTAGGAAAATCAGCAGACTTCTTACTAGGGAAGCGCTGGTGCAGGCTGTTCTAGCCATGGTCATTTCCCACATAGACAATGCCAACTCCTTATACTTTGGCTTACCATCATATCTAATTAATAGACTGCAACTTATGCAGAACCAGGCTGCTAGGCTGATCTTCCATCAGCCCAGATGGCAACATGTCTCCCCTCTTATGAGGAAGCTATGCTGGCTCCCCACATAGACTATGCCAACTCCTTATACTTGGCTTACCATATTATCTAATTAATAGACTGCAACTTATGCAGAACCAGGCTGCTAGGCTGTTCTTCCATCAGCCCAGATGGCAACATGTCTCCCCTCTTATGTGGAAGCTATGCTGGCTCCCAATCCCACAACGCTGTGCTTTCAAAGTCGGTTGCCTCATTTTTAAATCCTTGCATGGCACCAGCCCAAAATTTGTCTCCAGTCTCATTCAGAGACATATACCCACCGGCAACCTGCGCTCAGCCCACATGGACCTTTTGGTCACACAATCCAACAAACTGAAGCGACTAGGTGGCTGCAGATTTGCAGTGCTGGCTCCTAGATTCTGTAACATCCTTCCCCTTGACATTAGATCCTGCACTAATCTCCCGAAATCCAGGAGACTCCTTTAGACATGGCTGCTCACTCAGGCATACGAATAACTCACCAGGACTCAGGCCACTCCTAGACACAGCGCCAAGAAACCAATCGGTGTACGTGCGCTTTACAAATGATTTTAACATAACGTAACTGCTCCAGCGGTCCTCAGCCAGGCAAGGGAAGTGTGCCGGCGGGATGCCGAGCACCCAGCAAATTCAAAATGAGGGTGGGAGACCTTCTCCCGTGATCGGGAAATTAATATTGAAAGCCAGGCACTCTGGCATTGGCTAACGCGCCTTTTTAAAGGCGCACCCCCCCCCCTGACACGTGGGGCGTATTAAACAAACCAAAACAAACACACACAAAAAATGGATCGCCGTGCTCTCGCGAGAGTACGCAATCGAAACAGAAAGAACACAGGAAAGTGGGCCATGCAGTGACACACAAGGTAAGGAAGGGTCGCGTGAGAGTCCGGGTTGTAACAGTAGCCTCATATGCTGGCATTATATGATTAAAATTAAAGACTGCAACTTTATAGACCCCCCAGGATATTGCGGCATAGATTTGCAAATTTAGCAGCACAAAAATGGAAATTTAGTGGCACAAAAATGGACATTTAGCGGCATTATTGCAGCACTTTATTTTACACTTAATCATTCCTTTTCAGCCTTACATCAATGTAAACTGATTTACCAGAGTACTCCACTGTGAAATAGGCATGTTTAAAGTGTCCAATTTGCACCTCGTGAGAGGGGGCCCTATTTCTCCCTGGGGTGTTCTAGCACCGATGTATGCACCCCTGCTGGGGCACTGCTGCCTCTTGGACCCGGCCAGAATGTGCTACACCTGAGGGCCAAGAGGAGTGTTTGCCTCAGGGCCAGAGTGAGTGATAACCACAACTCAGGCGAGCTCAGTCTCCTCTTCAAAGGGCTGAGATAGGTGCTACGAGTAACTCTTGAAAATGTTTAGATACCAGGCCCCACAGCACAGGTGAGTGCCGCTAGACAGCTCGACCTCATTGTGGGCTGCAGTAGAGGAATGGGTGCCCTCAACCATTGTTAAATGTAGCCAGATAATTCGTTTTACAGCACAATTTTCCAAACATTGTTGCTAAAGACCAAAGGTTTTACAAGTATGTATCTATAATAAAAGAGTGCACTACCCCACCAGGTCGGTTTTCAAGGCTGGGTGCCTCAGTCTACCATGCTCCGGAGTCAACCAGCATCATACCAGGGTTTTTCTGGCGTCTTATATTTGTGATGGGGGGCACTGAAGTGTGTGGGCTCCTACAGTACTCTTCATGGATGGGATCTATTTATTGCTTAGTCATGGGGGGGTTCACCCCGGTTCCATACTCTACGGTATAAGGGATGCAGTCTCCACTGCATGTTCCATTATATCCAATCGGTCCCTGGATACGCTTGGGAACGTGGCAGCCAATGAGGCCGGAGAACAAACTTATCATTACACCCCGCCTACTTCAATAGTGTTTGGTTACCTACAATAGTCTTCCTTTGCCCCTCCGCTCACCTGTCCACCTGTCGTACTGCAGCACTAGCTTCTCCCCGGTCCTCTGCACACTCCCCAGGACGTAAATGTAGTGGGAGCACGCAGTGCAGAGCGGGAGGTCATGGGACAGGGACACTGAGAAGGAGAAGTCTGTGAGAGGCAGGGAGGCCACGAAGGACCACGAATCTGTCCAGGGGTCGTAGCGCTCCACTGTGCTGTAGAGGCGTGTGCTGGAGTCCGTGGCCAGGAGCACGTCCAGGTACCAGCCGCCAAATGGCAAAGATGTGCTGTCCGACCACAGCCATACTAAAGTGTCGCCGCCGCTGTGAGAAAGGTGCAAAAAAAATATAAGTAAAATAATAACAAAAAATAAATATTCCTCGAAATGTCCTTGTGAACGAAGATATGCTGGCAAAACAGCACGTGCCGTTACAACACAGGCAGGTAAAACCACCAAATGATTCTAAATCGTGTGTAGCCAGATGCCATGTAGGTCAGCTTAGAATTCAAACTGCTGCAACTTCAAAAAAATCCAAGTGGCAGTGGACGCCTGAAGAAACTGTCTCAGAGAGCTTTGCTGGATTAACAGGTAGGATTGGATTGACCCACAAGGCATGACTGAAAATAGAAATGATACTTTTTCTTTAATAAATATCTGGCCACCTAATGTGTTGTTATTTTTCTCATTAATTGCTGCTGATGAAGGCTCCGATTTTCCGCAGACTTGTTCTGAGAAAAAAGCGACTGACCAAAGCTGTTCTTCTTGACCGCCTCTCACAGCTTGGCAGGGAGGAAGCAGATATTGGAAGGCTGGATAGCGGCACGTAATGACATGTGCGTGTACAGCCAATAAAAGGGCATTGTTTGTTTTGCTGTCTCCCAGTAGACACTTTTCTGTAAATATCGCGGCCACAATTGTAAATATTGCGGCCATCGCGTTAGTCCGCTGATTTCGCGATTTTTTCGTGAATCACGAAATCGCGAAATGCTGAAGGGTCTGACTTTAAAAACCCAGAGACCACCAGTATCCCATCATGCTTAGCAGGATGATAGGTAGATCCTATGGTTAGCTCTGTCTACTCCACCGGGGAGGAGGGAGGGTTGCTTATGACTATAATGGAACTTCCCCTACAAGAGAACTGGAGTTACAGGTAAGAAACTGTTCATTCTCTCGTAGGGGATTACCATTTATAGTCATAAACACTAAATAGAGTAGCAAGCCCATCCCTACTAAGAGCGGTGGAGTGGACAGAGAATCCCCAACAGAAGTCTAAGTGAATAGATTTCTGAGGGAAGCCTGTCCTACTTGAGCATCTGCTCTAGCATCAGAGCCCAGGCAGTAATGCTTGGTAAATGTATGAACAGGTCTCCACGTGGCTGCTTTGCAAATATCTGGAATAGGGATATTCTTTAATAAAGCAGCAGTAGCCGCCTTACCTCTAGTGGAGTGTGCTTTGGGTTTAGCGGACAGAGATTTGTTAACTTTTTGATAGCACAACAGGATACAGGAAACTATCCATCGGGAAATGGATTGTTTGGAAGTAGCTAACCCAGTGTGGACCGGACCATAGTTGATAAACAATTGGTTCAATCTGGGGATATCCTTTGTTTTATTGAGATAACATTTTGGAACTCTCCTCAAATTCAGGGAGTGAAGAGTTCTTTCAGCTGGAGACGAGGGATTCTGAAAGAATAAAGGCAAAGAGATGGTCTGGTTGACACTGAAGTCTGAAATACCCTTAGGGAGGAATTTCGGGTGAGTTCCCATGACCACTTTGTTAGAGTGGAATACTGCGTATGATTCATGAAAACATACTGCTCGGATCTCGCTAACCCTGCAAGCAGATGCAATACATAGAAGGAAAGCTGTCTAGCAAGAAAGGTGTTGCAGGGAGGCTTTGTGAATACGTTCACAGGGATCCTGCATAAGACGGGAAAGTACCACATTAAGTTCCCAAGGAGGAGAGGGACGCCTAATGGGAGGGAAAACCTTCTTCAACCTCTCTAAAAAATCCTTCATGACAGGGAGTTTGAAAAAAGAGGTTTGTGGAGGACGTTTCCTGTATGCAGTAAGAGCTGCCAGGTAAACCTTTATAGAAGAGAATTGCAAGCGAGATTTAGCCAGGTTTAATAGGTATGGAAGAATAACATCTTCTTGGCAAGTAGTAGGGTTCACCTTCTTGGAAGAACACCACATGCAAAATCTCTCCCACTTGAAGGCCTAATCGGAACGAGTAGAAGGCTGCTTAGCCTCTTTGAGAATCTCCATACAGTCTTGTGGAAGGTTCAAATGTCCGTACTGCACTAGCTGAGGAGCCATGAAGCCAAATTCAAGGAGGAGAGATTGGGGTGAACCATCTGGCCTCTGAATTTCGTCAGGAGGTCTGGTCTGCATGGTAGCTTGAGATGTGGACGCAATGATCGGTGAAGCAAGTCCATGAACCACCACTGGAGTGGCCACTCTGGAGCTATGAGTATGATCTTGGCTTTCAAGTGGGATAGCTTGAATCAGGACTGCCAGGATCAGGAGAATCGGTGGAAAAGTGTAAAGAAATTCGCCGGACCAGTCGATCCATAGGGCATTCCCTAAAGTCTCTGGGTGGTAGTACCTCGAGGCAAAGCCGTGGCATTTTTTGTTTTCTGCGGTGCCAAACAAGTCAATCAATCAATCAATCATGTCACTTATAAAGCGCACTACATACCCGCGAGGGTCTCAAGGCGCTGGGGGAAGAGGGGGGTGGTGCTGCTACTGATCGAAGAGCCAGGTCAATGGTTGGAGTGCCCCACATTTGGAAGATACTTTGTACGATATCGTTGAACAAAACCCACTTGTGATTTTCGTTGAGCACTCTGCTTAGTGCATCTGCTTGCACATTTTGAACTGTGTGAGGTGAGTTGCCGTGAGCTGTAGGTTCCTGGCCAAGAGCCACCTCCAGATCGCCTGGGCCTTAACTGAGAGGGCTCTGGACCTCGTCGCCCCTACTTGTTGAGGTAGTACATTGTTGTGGCATTGTCTGTCTGAACAAGCAGGGTGTTGGTCATGAATGATGGGTGAAAAGCTGTGAGTGCTAGGTGAACTGCTCTGAGCTCTAGGAGATTGAGGTGGTAAGTCATCTCTCTCTGAGACCAATTGCCTTGAATCAGTAGGTGATATATGTGGACTCCCCATCCTAGCAGTAATGCATCAGTTACTATGGTCTGAGAGGGGACCTGTTGGTGAAAGAACATGCCCTGTAGGAGATTAGTTGGAAAGCACCACCATTTCAGGGACTGTTTTGCATGAAGGGACAGAGTGATCCTGTAGTCCCATTTGCCTATTAGTTGGTCCCCCTGATCCTCGAGACATTCTTGGAGAGGCCTCATGTGGAGGCGAACATTTGGAGTGAGGAAGATGTAGAAGGCCATTGAGCCGAGAAGAGAAGACACTGCCCTAATTGCTGGATGAGATACCTTCAAAAGAGAGCAACATTTCTGAAGGATTGATATGCGTCTCTCCTCCGAAGAGCATACTTTTGCCTGTCGCTGGAGGCTCCCAATTAATGCAATGTCTAAACCGGGATTGGTTTGGACTTGCTGTGGTTGTTGTGAAGGCCCAACCGTTGAAGGAGGTTGCAGGTCCATTTGAAAAAAGTGGGCTTCTTGAAAAGTTGACGCCCTTATGAGCCAGTCGTCTAGGTATGGGTAGACGAAGATCTGGTGTTTTCGTAGATAGGCTGCCAACACTGCCATGCACTTTGAGAATGTTCTGGGTGCTGACTTTAGGCCAAATGGAAGTACTGTGCACAGGAGTATTGCCTACCACCACCGTCCCGCTCCTGGGGACCCAGCCTTCCTCACTCAGCACCCCACCCTTGAGAGACTGGTGGTACAGGCCTCACCTCCAAGTTAAACCCAGGCTTGTTCCCTATCACACCACTGGATAGGGAATCTAAGAGGCTGGACACCTTTGGGAAGAGGATTTTCTCTTCCACCACCCTTGCACTCCAGTACGTGAACACCCCATGCTTATTGGGCTGGGATTCCCATACAATCGGAAACTTGATTGCGCCAATGCTGCCCATGGTCTCGGAGGAGGCCCGATCCAATCCGACCCAAGCTATTGCTGATAGCAGGGACTCAGCAAAGTTCACCATAAGCAGCGGACTGTTACGACTGACTCACTGGGCAGAGCTATTGCTTCTTCAGCGGCACTTAGACATGCCGGGTTCAGGGGAATCTGTGGAAAAGCGTACGAAAATTTGCCGGACCAGTTGATCCACAGGGCATTCCCTAGAGTCTATGGATCGTAGCACTTCGATGCAAAGCTGTGGCATTTTTTGTTTTCTGCGGTGCCTAACTGAGATCTACTGGCTTTTCGGTGATGACTAGGCATCTCTTATGGTCATGCCACTCGACAGCACTCGCCCGTTTGGTGATAAGGCGGGATTCTGCCCTTGACTGCTTTGAAGATAGCGGGGCCACAGCTAGATCGTTAGGGCTTGCAATAACCCACGACAGCTGCATTTGCCTTTCACTCCTGTGGCTACAGTAGGGGCTGTCAGTCGCATCCTTTCTCCCCCAGCCACCACGGCCATCAGTCTTTGCAGTCATTTTGCGGCTGTCGACGCGGGCCCACAGACCTCATGGGACTCAGGCCCAGAGGTTCGCCACCTCCTGGGCAGCAGCAGCCCCAAAGCCCCTTTAATATGACCTCAAAACATCACAGAAAACCGGTTGGCGGCAGAATCAGACACCCCCTACCCCAATGTCAAGCTGTGACATCAGACAAGTGGGTGCTTCAGATTGTTCAGCTAAGTTATGCCCTTCCATTTTCAGAACCCCGCCGCCCTTGCCACCGTCCTCAGATCAGCTGACAGAGGATCACCTATCACTCTTGCGACATGAAGAGCAGGCACTTTTGGCCAAAGGAGCCATCTAGAGGGTGCCAACAACAGAAGCAGATCTTGGTTGGTATTTGAGCTACTTTCCTGTGCCGAAAAAGGAAGAAGGCCTCTGTCCTATGCTAGACCTGAGACCTGTAGGAAGCTGGCTCTGTATATACTATACCAAAGTAAGGTATAGTGTGCACAGAGTCCAGAGAGTCCCCAGAGATATAGCAGAGGCTAAATTAGGTAAATACTAACAGCTCTCTTTGTGGCAGTGTGGGCGAGCAGTTGGGCTTATCCAGAGGGTGTGTTAAGCATTTATTGTATTCACTCACTCAAGGACTGATTACACACACTCAGAGACAGAATCCAGACCAATTGGGTAAGTATAAAAAAGGAATACTTGTATTTTATTTCTAGAACCAAGCATGACTTGGTACAGTTAGGTAAAATGTACTTTCAATTGTAAACTTTTACACAGACATGCAATTGGGAATGGATTTGCAATTGTTACAGGTTAGCAAGGTTTCAAAAAGCAGGTTAAATTACACAGAAATTACTATTAGAATACTTTTTGAGTACCTTCAGAATACATTGCCCCCTGGGGGTGGTATGCCTAGTTACCACACCTAAGGATCCTACAATACAAGGTAAGGAAGGCTTTTCTTGGCTTTAGTTATAGTTACTGTTTTCCCTATACAAAATGATAGTTCAACACTTAGAACATTTTAGGCCCAAAATCTCATAATATGGGTTCCTATGGGAAAAAATGTTTATCGGTTTCACAGGTAAGTAAACATCTTACAAGTGGGAGTTTTGGGGGTTACAACCAAGGTTCCCCAAGGTCTAGGTAGGCACTCTAATTGCACCACCAGCGGCACTGGGGTGGCCGGGTGCGGAGTGCAGGGCCCAATGTTAGCCAACGGGGCTTAGGGGGCGTTCGGTTAGGGACTGCTTACGAGCAGGCCACTCGGTTGTGGGAGCAAAACTCTTGGGGTTAAGGTCAGCACTGCAGGGGCCAACAATCAGCACAGGAGCTGCACCACCAGCGGCACAGGGGCGACCGGGTGCACTGAGCCAAGAAGATGTTGGGGACCCTGTGGTTTCCAATAGAGACCTTCGGTTCGGCAAAGTTGCTGCAGGCTCGGGCAGGGAGACTTCCTGAAGGCGACCACCGGCTGAGGAGGTAAGTTGAATTCTTGGGGGATGCCTGGACACCGTCGGTTGGGCCACCCAAGGCCGTGGGGCATCGGGTGCAGGGGTGTGTTTTGGGGTCGGGTCTTCTTACTAGCTCCGGATGCGGGGACCCTTTAGGTTGATGCTGCAGGCGTCGTCTTGAAGCTTGAGGGAGGTCGGGGATCACCAGATTCCAGGTCAGGATCGCTGGGGAGACCTCCTTGTGGTGTTGGGCCACTCGAACTCGGGCCGTGGGTGTCTGGTGCAGTGTGGTGCAGATTCGCAGAGCCGCCTGGATTCAGATTCTGTGGGTGAGTCTTTGCTTGAGCAAATCCACTGCTCATGGGAGACAGAGTCTGTAAGATGGTTGCAGGGCAGGTCCTCTGAGGTCTCTTGGGGGCTGCTGGAAACGCTGGTTTCTTCTCTGTAGGCAGGTCGGAGGCGTAGAGGCCGGTAGGGCTGGGGCCAAAGCAGTAGGTGTCATCTTCTTCCTGGGTCAGCACAGCTCTTCGAGGAGGCAACGCTCAGGGTCACCCCTAAATTCTAAATTAAGGGGCTTTAAAAAGGGGTGTACAGGTCGGGACCAATGGGTCCCTTCCTTGGGGTGGGTACACCCCCTAGTATGCCACCCTCAAGTGGGAGGTGGGTATGAGCCTCTTCCTGATTGGTTGGGCCCCCCATCTTCAAGATGGAGGGGACTGAGATGTATGCTTCCCCTCGCCTCCCCCACATGAGGGGTGGGGTTGGCAAAGGTGGGCACACCTCTCCTCCTAGCTTGGTTTTCTCGCTGATTCTCCCGCCAAAAGTGGGGGGCAGAACCGGTGGGAGTCAGTTGCTGGGGGCAGCAAAAGGCAAGGACAGCTCACAAAGGCGGCAGGCCTTTGAAGCTTCCCCTTCCGTGGACCCAGCCCATCCTGGGGGAGGAGGCATGACACCTCTGCCCAGAATGCGGATTTGTTTCTGGAACCAAAGAGCAGAGGATCTCTTCTCAGGGGTCCAGAAACCTGTCTGGTGGTGGCAAATAGCGGTCAGCCATTCAGAAACCACACCAGGTCTGGTTGTTTTTCAGGGGGCATCTCTAAGATGCCCTCTGAGTGCATTGTATATTAAACCCCACGATGGCATTAGTGTGGTTTTAATGTGCTACCAAACTTCCCAGGTTGTAGTAAAGCCATTATGGAGCTGTGGGGTTCGTAATGACAAACTCCCAAACCATATACGCTGCATGGCTTTACTACACTTACAATGTCTTAAAAATGGACTAAGACACTGTAGGGGTACAGGGGTCATGACGCTGTACCCTCACGTGAGGGCTAGTGCACCCTGCTAGAGGGGTGGCTTACCGAGCCCCCAGGCAGTGGGTTGTATGCATGGCACACAGGGATGTGTGCATTGTTGACTTTTCACTTTTCACTGCATCAAAACACGCATCCTGCAAAGGCAGTGTGTGTGTGTTAAGGTACAGGGCCTCCAGGGTGGCACAATAGGTGCTGCAGCCCTTAGAGGCCTTCCCTGGTCACAGTGCCCTTGGTACCCATGGTACCTTCTACAAGGGGCTTACCTGCGTCCAGGGATGTACCAATTGTCGGTACAAAAGTACAACTTTGGGAAAGAACACAGGCCATGGGAACTTGATTGGCAGGGACCCAGGGCACACCAAGTCAAAAGTGCATCATGTGTCAGGAAAAAGTGGGGGGTAGTCATGCAAAAAGGGGCACTTTCCTACAAGCCCTCTCAACTACTTTCTGAGAAAGGAAAAATTCACAATCCTCACTCTGGCTAAGGTCCTGTCTGCCCTGGATCCCGGAGACTGGATGGTAGAGCTGGAACTTGCAGGACCATATTACCACATTCCTGTCCTGCCAGCCCACAGATATTACCTGAAGTTAAAGGGGGTTCAGGAGCATTTCCAGTTCACTGTGCTCCCCTTCGGCCTTACCAGCACCTCTTGGGTGTTCAAAAAGTGATGGTGGTGGCAGCACTCCATCTGCAGATGCCAGGGGTCACAGTCTTCCCCTACCTCATTGACTGGCTGTTAAAAGTCAAACTCGTCCCAGGCAGCGTTGCTCAGCTCCAGACTACGGCAAACCTCCTGCATTCACTGGGGTTCACTATCAATGTGCCAAAGTCGCACCTGACTCCCACTCGGACGCTCCCCTTTATCAGAGCCATTCTGGACACAGTGCAATTGCCCACATCCTCCTGCAGTGGCGAGTCCGGGACACTCAGGTTATGAGACTGAGGTTTCAGCTTCTATTCTGGATTCCGTTGAGCCTGATTCTGAGGCTGCTGGGACTCAAGATGTCCTGCATCCTGCTGGTAAAGCATGCCCTCTGGCATATGTGGGCTCTGGAGTGGGACCTGAAGTCCCAGTGGGCTCAGCACCAGGGGAATCTTTCCGACCTGGTCCAGATTTCTGAGGGAACTGCAAAAGACCTGCAGTGGTGGCAGACGAAACAAGTTCGGTCAGCGGTGGACCCCTCTTGCTTCCCCACCCAGATCTCATGGTGGTAACAAATAGGTCCCTTTTCGTTTGGAGTGGCCATCCGGGAGAAGTGGAGATCAGAGGACTCTGGTCTCCAATGGAATCTCCAATAAATCGATCCTAGACGGCCCAAAATTGCACCCGATTCAGTCGGACCCGGGAGTGTCATCTGAGACCAGATTGGTAGTCCAAAGAGTCCAAAGAGGGACACCAGTCTCCACCAAAGGATAACTGTGGGACCGTTGTGTATGGAGACCGGTAGTCCAGTCGCAGCTAGCCTTCTACTAGCTCAAAGAGGGCTTTGAGGGACCCCAACCTCTGTGGCCAAAGTCGCCCACCTGACCAATGGACAGAGGAATAACCGCAAAGGCACCTCCATCGACCAAGACTTAGTCCTCCAATCAGGCGGCCCCTTTGGGAGGACTTCCTGTCGCAGCAACAGGGCAAGGTTCTGAACCCAGAGCTGCGTACACACCACCTTCATACGTGCAGATTGAGCGGCGGAAGCTGACAGTATTCAGTCTACCTCCCCGTAGGGAAACAGGCATTCTGCATGTTCCCCCCACCCACTTTGTGCCCCATATGGACTACTAGCTGTTAGTCTTTCGACTCAGAGAGTGCACTGAGGCCTGCTAATCAGAGCTCAGTGCCAGTTTTAAAACCCATTACAAAGTGTAGGTCGACATGGCAGTTTAAAACTGCACTCATAGAGACTGCAATGGCAGGTCAGAGACAAGTTTACAGGGCTACTCATGTGGATGGCAAAACCAGTGCTGCAGGCCCACTAGTACAATTTGATTTACAATCAATGGGCACACACAGTGCACATTACTAGGAACTTACCAGTAAATCAAATATGCCAATCATGGATAACCAAACACAAACACAATTTACACAGGGAGCACTTGCACCTTAGCACTGATCAGCAGTGGTAAAGTGCCCAGCGTGCCAAACCAGCAAAAAGTCCAGCACACAGTTAAAAATACAGGAGGGAGAGGCAAAAAGACAGGGGAACTCACGCCAAGGATGCCAGGTCTAAAATGTGTTCCCTCCAGCTGAAAGTAGTGAGAACTACCCAACCTCATGTGAGTTCTCATCCCTAAGGCGGAAGAATCTGGACAGGCTATTAGCTTTGGCATGTTCTGTACTAGGGCGGTGTTCCACCATACGGTTCATTCCCTGTAGGTAGATGGACCACCCCAAAAGTTTTGGGTTCTCACCCCTTATCTGCATTAACCATCTGAGGGGCCTGTCTGTCTGAACCCGGAAGTGAATCCCAAACAAGTAGGTCATTAGCTTCTTCAGTGCCCAGACCACAGCAAAAGCTTCTCTTTCTATGGGCTCCACATCTGTTCTCTGAGAAGTAAACTCCTGCTAATGAAGGATACAGGTTGGTCCAGGCCTTCTTTGTTCAGCTGTGAGTGTACCGCCCCCACACAATGCTCTGAAGCGTCTATCTGCACAACAAATTCCTTGGAGAAGTTGGGTGCCTTAAGCACAGGCACCGTACACATGGCTCCCTTCAGGGCATCAAAAGTGGTCTAGCACGGTTCCGTCCAAATCTCTTTTCTGGGCTGCTTCCTGGAAGTCAGCTCAGTCAAGGGGGCAAAAATGGTGCCATAGTCCTTGACAAATCTCCTGTAATAGCTAGTGAGACCTAAAAAGGGTCTCACCTCAATCTGGGTCCTGGGGGGCTCCCAAGCCAGAATGGTGTCAATCTTGGGTTGTTGGGGCGCCACCTGGCTGCTTCCTACATGGTGTCCCAAGCACACCACATACCCTTGCTCTATCTGGCACTTACTGGCCTTGATAGTGAGGCCTGCCTTCTGCAGGGCCTTCAACGCTTCCTAGAGGTGATGTAAGTGATCCTCCCAGCTGGAGCTGAACCCTGCAATGTCATCCAGGTAGGCAGCGCTGCAACCCTCCAGCCCAGCCAACACCTGGTTGACCAACCTCTGAAAGATGGCAGGGGTGTTCTTCAGCCCGAAGGGTTGTGAACGCTGACCTTTCCTTAGACCCATCGGTCAAGGCAATCTGGCAGTACCCAGACGTCAAGTTAAATGTACTGAGGAACTTGGCAGCTAATAGCTGATCTATGAGCTCATCAGCTCTGGGGATCGGGTGCACGTCAGTCTTGGTGATGGCATTAAGCCCACGGTAGACCACACAGAACCACAGTTTTGGTCTGGCACTGGATGTAGCAGCCTTTAGGACCAAGACCACTGGGCTGGGCCAAAGGACTGCTGGAGGGCTCTATCACCCCTAACGCTAGCATCTTGGAAGTCTCTTCCTTGATGCTGGATTTGACCTTGTCAGTCAACTTGTAAATTTCATGTTTCACAGGTGGACGATCCCCAATATCCACATCGTGGGTACACCAATGGCTGACTCCTGAGGTCAAGGAAAACAGATAGGCAAACTGTCCCAGCAACTGGCGACAGTCACGCTGTTGTTCCAGGGTTAGTGTTGGAGAGAGGTTCACACCCTCCACAGACCAATCTTGCTCCCTGGCAAACAGGCGGTCAGGAAGAGGTTCACTCTCCTGTTCCATCCCATCATCTGTTGCCATGAGCATGGTCAAATTGGACCTCTCAAAGTGTGGCTTGAGGCAGTTCAAAAGTAGGACACTTAAAGGGTTCCTGGGAGTATGCATGTCCACCAGGTAGGTGACATCGCTCTTGCATTCCTTCACCTCAAAAAGCACAGACCACTTGTCCAGTAGCGCGCAGGGCTCCACTGAGGCCATGACCCACTCTTTCGGGGCAGGCTGAAACTGAACTAGAGTGGTATTCTGGTTATACCAGCGTTTCATGTCCTCATGGCTTTCTTCTTGGTTCACCTGAGCGAGTTTCCTGAAGCGCGCAGTCTGGTTTCTGAAGGCCAGCATGTAAGTAACACATCCTGGGGGGGGGGGGGCTTCCTGGGAGCTTGCTCCCAGCCTCCCTTCACCAGGCTAAGAGGTTTCCCTCACAGGGTGACCATACAGCAGTTCAAAGGGGCTAAAACCAACCGCTTTATACGGTACCTCCCTGTAAGCAAAGAGAAGGCATGGCAAGAGGACATTCCACATATGCCTCATGGAGTCTGACAGACCCACAATCATGCACTTCAGGGTTAGGTTGAACCTTTCAACCAACCCGTTTCCTTGGGGTTGGTAAGGTGTGGTGAATTTGTAGTTCACCCCGCACACTTACCACATGGCAGTCATGTTCTTGGAAATGAAATTGGTTCCCTGGTCAGATACCACCTCATTGGGGATCCCCATGCAGGAAATAATCCCCATCAGTGCCCGGCCCACCACGGGTGCCGTCACTGTCCTCAGAGTGATAGCCTACGGGTACCAGGTGGCATGGTTCACCAAGACCAGGATAAACCTGTTGCCCATGGCTGTCTTGGGGTCCAGAGGCTCCACAATGTCGATGCCCACCCGCTCAAAAAGGGTGCTCACAACAGGGAAAGGCTGGAGAGGAGACTTCTGTCTCCTTTCACTCTTGCCACTTGCCTGGTAAGTCTGGAAAGTCCTACAATGAGTATCAGAGTGCTTTCGTATTTGGGGCCAAAAGAAGGGGTTGACAAGCCTTTCAAAGGTCTTGTCCTGCCACAAATGCCCTGCCAAAGGCATATCATGAGCCAGACCCAGTAGGAAGGCTCAGAAGCAACTGGGTACCACCAGCACACGGGCTGCCCCAGGCTCAGAAACCTTATGCTCACTATATAGGAGACCATTCTCCCAGTAAATCCATTGTGATCCAGACTCCTTGCCTGCTGCCTGGTCTGCAGCCTGCCGCCAAAGACCCACAAGAGAAGGACATTCCTGTTGCTCCTTGCAGAATTCCTCCCTGGTGGGACGCCTTTATGGCTGCTAATGGGTCAGCTCAGGCGAGACTCCCAGTTCGGCCACTTGCTCCCTTCTAGGTTCCGGGGCATCCTCCTCAGGGTCGGCCTCCTCCCAGACTGTGGGAACTTCTGGGGTGGGTTTCCCACGCCCCCTCCCATCCCGTCTTTCTGGCAGGCACCAGGGCCACCCTTTCAGGCTTCAGGTCTTTCTGATCATCGTTACCGGCTGCCATGGACCGAGTGGTCACGCATGCCCTCTCAGACAACCCCACCATCTCCAGGTATGACCGGTGTTCCACCTCACCCCTAGGGGAATCCTCCAGGTCATTACCCAGCAGACAATCAACAGGCATGGATGGACTCACAGCTACTCTCAAGGAACCTGAGACCCCCCTCCCCCTCCCCATTCAAAGGGAACCTGCGCCACCTTGTACCGGCGCTCAGAGTTGTCCACCGCAACTAACTGATGAAACACATCAAGGACCACCTGCTCTTCAGACACCAGGTAACAACTGACAGTAGTCACACTGGCTCCTGTGTCTCTCAGAGCCTCCACCCTCTGTCCATTGATGGTTACCCACTACGTGTACTTCCTAGTGTTCTCAAGCATGAGGGTCCTCTGGACCATCTCACTGTTCCCTAGTGAGACAAGGGTCATCTCAGCTGGCTCCTACCCTTTTCCTGGAACCACTCCTCCCAAAGCGCTACACTGGCCAACCCCCGTGACTGCCCACCAGTGGGTGACAGTGCCTGCTTGGGACACTTGGGATCCCCTTTCATGTGACCCTCCTGATGACATGCATAACACCTGCAGGGACCCCTCTCTGCAAGCTTCCCTATAAACAGGGTATGCCCAGACGTGGGTCCCTTGTTCACTTTGCCACTGGAATCAAGCTAGCCTGGCTGATGAGGGGTGTTACCCTGAAACCGGTCCCAGGAAGCTTGTTTCCGGTCCAGGGAAGACCTGGCTTGGCAGTTCAGGCTGGACTGTTCCCATAAGGAACAGGGTCAAGAATGATTTGCATATGGCTGGGTCTGAACTGGGGTGGCAAAGTAAGCTAAAGAACGATGATGGATTCAACCCAGATCTGTGACGGGGGTGAGTGTCTGAAAAGTTTCAGCGCTCCGTCCATCATCTCCTTGTGTTTGCTTTGTTCGCCCTAAGTTGGCAGGGTATGCCCAGACGTGGGTCCCTTGTTCACTTTGCCACTGGAATCAAGCTAGCCTGGCTGATGAGGGGTGTTACCCCGAAAACGGTCCCAGGATGCTTGTTTCCGGTCCAGGGAAGACCTGGCTTGGCAGTTCGGGCTGGACTGTTCCCACAAGGAACAGGGTCAAGACTCATTTGCATATGGCTGGGTCTGAACTGGGGTGGCGAAGTGAGCTAAAGAACGATGATGGATTCAACCCAGATCTGTGACTGGGAGTGAGGGTCTGAAAAGTTTCAGCGCTCCGTCCATCATCTCCTTGTGTTTCCCTGTAGACATCCAAGGCTTCTTCTCATCTGAAGGACAGGAATCCTTACCCTGGTAACTCGACTGGGGCCCTTTACAGAACTCCTTCGATTTAGCCCTGTCCCCCCACTCTTCCACTGGGGACCCTGCCTACCTTTTATGGAGTCTCCCTCATACCTCTTGGGGGCCCTGGTGCTCATCCAGCGGTCCACCTCCTGAGCAAGCTTTCTGGGGTCAGTCAGCTTGCTGTCGATCAGATGCTGGTGTAGCTATGGGCAACAAAGACTACGCAAGTGTTCCCATGCAATCATATTACATAAACCCTGATAGTCTGTTACCTGGCTGCCATTCACCCAACCATCCAGTGCTCTGCAGAAATGACCAACACACTCAAGCCAAGTTTGGGAATCAGATTTCTTGAAGGACCTAAACTTGTTCTTGTACTGCTCTGGGGTGAGACCATACCTAGTGGTCAGGGCATCCTTTATGGCAGGATAGCTGAGATTTTATGCTGGTCCTAGGGCTGTCAAAGTGTCCCTCCCCTCTACCTCGAACTGCTTCCACAGGCCTGACCCCCCAGTGTATGTCAGGGACCTGGTGCATGTGGAGAGCTTACTCATACCCCAAAAACTAACTGTGTATGTTATCTTCCCTTTTGTAATCTTACTAAATCTTTGGGAATGTACACCCTGCTGTCAGATTGCACTGAACGTGCACCATTTGTGCTGGACTCTGCCTGCTTGGCCTTGATGTCCAGCTCCTTCAAATTTAGCTCATGAGCCAAAAGCAACTTCTTTTCTTCCAGAGCTAGGGTTTTTTCCTTGTCTTGCCTTTTATTCTCCCATCTGTGCTCCTCCACCTCCAGCTCATGCACTCTGGCCCTTTGTCTGCCTTCCAGCCCCTCTGGAGAAAACCCATTTGAAGAGACACTATTGCCTGCCCTGCGGGGCACCTCCCCACCAGGCAGGTCTGTAGCCAACAATACACCCTACTGCAGACTTGGCTTCCAGCCTCCACCATAGGATCCTCTGACTGCCTACTAGAATTCCTAGCTGCTACATCTGCGCCTTTTGTAGCTCCTCTTTCCCGGTGAAACCCCTAATGGGTATTCTACAATTCTTGCAGACTGATTCCAATTGCTGTACATTGTAGGTATTCAACCTATCCTCCTCAAAACCACCTCACCTGATGCAACTGAAGCTATTCCAGACCCAGGCATGATGATGTGGAAAGTTCAAAGTATTGTAGACAAAACTCAAAAAGGTAAAAAAAACAATGAAAAACAGTATGTGGTTGAGTAGTGGTCTAGTATTAGTGTACACCAATCACTGTATGTCAAGTACAAACACAAGTCCTATCCTCACCGCAGACCACCAATGTTAGAAATGGGGGTCTCTGGCTGGCAGTGGCTAGCACCTTGTCCAAGTAGGTACCCTTTCTTCTAGTCAGGGTAAGGGTATTACACAGCTAAGATAACCCCTGCTCACCCCCTTCGTAGTTTGGCACGAGCAATCAGGCTTATCTCAAGCATTTGTACATAAACACACAGTAACACAGTGAAAACACTACAAATGGCCACTACACCAGTTTAGAAAAATAACCAATCTTTATCTAAACCAAACAAGACCAAAACGACAAAAATCCAACATACATAAATCAAGATATCACTTTTAAAGGCTCAAAACAGTTCAGTCCATATAAATCTATGGATGTGGCACTTTTTGTGCAAAGTACCCGGGAAATCACAAGACGAAAACAGGCGCAGGGGAAGTGAGGTGCCGGAAAGCACAGCGATGCGTCGGTTCCTTACATGCAGGGAAGGTGATGGGTCGTTTCCTTACTCGCGTGGAAGGTGATGCGTCGGTTCCTTGCTCCAGGGGAGGTGATGCGTTGGTTCCTTACTGAGAGAGGAGGTGATGCATCGGTTTCCTTCTGTGAGGGGAGGTGAAGCGTCAGTTACCTTCTGCGAGGGGAGGTGATGTGTCGATTCTCCGGACAAGCGGCCTCGGTTACTTACTGAAGTCCAATGTCAATGTAGACTTGGAGCACAGGGGCGATTCGTGGAAAATCTGGATGCGCTGGAGTCAATGCAGCGAACCAGGTGCTGTGTCGATTCTTCCAGCTGCGGACAGGTGATGCGTTGATTTCTTCAGACGCACAGCAGGGCCTGAGTTCGAGGAGCAGGGGTCTTGGACTTCGGAGACACAGTGCTCTGAATTTGGGCTGCAGCGGTTCTTTTAGCCACGGACAGGCGCTGTGTTGATCTTTTCAGCTGCGGAGATGCATTGGTTTTTCACCTGCACGGTAAGCTTGCTGCGGGAAAAACGGCACTGAAGGGGCGATGCGTGGATTTTTGGTTCTTGAAGCAACAAAACCAGCTCCAAGGGCCCAGAACTGGAATTGGCACCACTTGGCAGGTCAGAACTTCCAGCAGAGGAGTTCAGGGGCTGTAAGTGAAGCCTTTGATTGCCTTGAGACATCTTAACAGGAGGCATACACAAGCCCTTGGAGAATCTTCTCAAGCAGGATACAAAACAGCAAAGTCCAGTCTTTGTCCTCTCCAAGGCAGAAACATCTACTGCAGGCCAACTCAACAAGGTAACACAGCAAAGGGGGCAGTACTCCTCCGGACAACACTCCAGCTCTTCCTCTTGGCAGAGTCTCCTCTTGATCCAGACATGTTCTAGAAGTCTGGGGTTATGGGTCCAATACTAATACCCCTTTTGGCCTTTGAAGTAGGCATACTTCAAAGGATAGTCTTTGTAGTGCACAGATCATGACTTGCCCTGTCTTGGCTCCAGACACACTACAGGGGGGTGGAGACAGCATTGTGAGAGGCCAGGCACAGCCATATTCAGGTGTCAGTGACAACTCTTCCCGCCACTCTGGCTCAGGAACACCCAGCAGCCTGGTGATGGGCCATCAGGATATGAAGGGCACACCTCAGCTCCCTTTATGTGACTGTCTAGTGCAAATGCACAAACAGCCCAACTGTCAATCTAAACCAGACATGGAGGGGGGCGTGTCCAAGATGGCGGCTTGATCAGATGTGCCTGCCAGGAGCTCCGTCCCGGCCCGAATATATGCACCGGTAATTGCTTACCCACCCGGTTCTCATCGCACTCACGGGGGCCCAGGTGCGCCCGGGGGTGGGCATCGTGGGCTGCTGGACCGGACGGTGTGCACCCACCGCCATATGGAGCAGCCTGTGAGGAGCGGGATACGGGGCCTACCTCGCAGGCCCGGAGCGTGAGTGCTTCTCCCCGGGGGGCCTCCATGTGATCCCTGATGATTGGAACGGAAGACGAGCTCAGCGGAGTGTGGGGGCCGGCTATCAGCGGATGTCAGAGTGTCGGTGGGGGAGCGGATGAGAGACGGGGGTGAGAACCGAGCTCCCGACTTGAAGGCCATCCAGAGGCAGTCCGGCTTGGGAGCGGTGCCTTACATGCGGTGACGGAAGAGGCCCGGTGAACTGCAGGGGTCTCAGAGACGCCGGCCTGCCTGGGGTGAGTGAGCTGTTCTCCCGCTGCCTGCACGAGCCTTCGCTGCCCTCCCCCGGCTCCTTACACCACTTAGAGGGAGAGCCAGCCCAAGTGGGAACAAAACAGGCCCGGACTGGCCATTGGGAGCGGGGTAGCGAGGGGGGAGAGCTGCACCCCCGGACTGTGGACTATCCAGCGGCAGCCCTAAGTGAGAGCGGCGCCCTCAGCGCAGTGATTGTGGAAGCTTGATTAACCGCTGGGGCCTCTGAGACACCAGCCTGACGTGCAGCAGGCGGACGGCCCTCTCACTGCCTCCCCGAGCACGCATCACCCGGCCGCGTGGGCCATACGGGGGGGGGGGGAGTGTTTTCTCAAGACTGCGTCGCTCGCCGCATGGAAGAACAGCGAAGGCGGCCCGGGCTTGCTGTACTCAAGTGAGGGGTCAGGCGGTATACAGTGCAAAGACCCCCCCCAGAAGCTCCCTAAAACCTCCTACAGCAGGGCCTCCAGTCTCCGGGTCTCCAGCTTGCCGCATGTGACCCTCACATTTGCTCCTGAGGCTCCGCCTGGGCCTCGACTGGGCCTTGCTGATCCCGAGAGAGCCTCCCTGCGATTTTCCAGTGCATGAGCCGGCCCCAACTGGATTTATTGCATCAAGCGGGCCCTCCGGTTCGCCTCTGATGGCAATCAACGCTGGCGTTGGATCTAGTGGCACCTTCCTGACATTCCGCAGATAGTTCTCCTCTTGAATCCGTGAGGGCCCCTTCCCTCGGCCTGCGCCCTGCCTTGCTCAGCCTGCCTCATTCACCAAGGCCCCGGACAGCAACTGTGAGCTGATTGCTACAACACGTGCATCCAGCGCCCTCCCCCAATTGCTAATTACCTTGCAGCGACAGCACGAAGCCATGGCGCCCGCTAAGGCCAAGAAAGATCATTTAGTCAAAGAAATGCTGCTTAAAGGTTCGACAGACGGCCCTCAAGAGAAGGACACACGGGAGGTCCCCAAGCAGTCGAACGGAGCGCAGGGGGAGACAGTGGTGTAACTCGTGCATTTCTTGAAGCACTCTTTACCTCACTCCGAGAAGACCTCCAGTCCGTGAAAAAAGATCTTGCATTGGAGATCAGGGAAGCGCGCCGGGACATTGATGAGGTGGGGGAAAGAGTAGCGGCTCTGGAGGAAGGCTCCCTAACTAGGGGCACGGAAATCGAAGCCCTACAACAAGAAGTCATCCGTCTTCAGGACCAGCAGCTCAACCTTCAGGTCCAAGCCGAGGACCTGGAAAATAGGTCCCGGAGGAATAATATACGCATCAGGGGGTCCCAACTGGTGACAAAGGAACAGACCTGGAGGGCTATGTACAGGAGCTGTCTGGGGCCATCATGGGCGTGAATCCTTCCAAGCCCATCAAGGTGGACAGATGTCACAGGGTTGGACCCCCCAGGGTGGCGCCCCGCCCACCAGCGGACATCCTGGTCTGTGTCCACAACTTCACAGAAAAGGAGGCGATCCTTAGAGCAGCCCGGGCAGATCAGAAGCTTCACTTCCGGGGGCACCCCCTCCAACTATTCCAGGACCTAGCAGCATCAACGCTGTTAAAGAGGAAGGCCTTCCGCCCAATTACGAACCACCTCCGCTCTCGGGGAATTTCCTATACCTGGGGCCACTCGTTTCACCTAATTTTTCAGCAGAATGTTAAGGCTTTACAGCTACGCTCCCTCGCCAAGGACTATAAGATCCTGGAGATCTCACCACCAGACTCCCCCTCTCAGCAATCATCCACAGAGGAGAGAATATTCAGAGGGGGCGGTCGTGGTCCCAGGCAAGGCCGGAAGCCCACGTCCCACCGGCCGGAACCAGCAGCCATGGCGAGGGAGCGCTCGGAGGTGCTGCGCTCCCTCTCCGGTGGAGAGTCACAAGTCACGGATCCGCCCCTCATGAGGTGCTGCACATCCCTAGACGGGTGGTAGATCCTCGGGTAAGGGCGGAGGCTCGGCTCAATCCTGTACGAAACTGCCTGCCATCGTAGTAGCTGTCCCACTGGATCCAGACTTTCACATCACGAAAGACTCTGTGTTCAGTTGGTTTGTTGTAATTTTTTGTATTTGGTTTAGGGGTTGGGGTATTGCTTTGGGGCTCTCCTTCCGATGGGACAGGTTTAGGAACAAGGTGGCGTTGTCTACCCCCCTATCTTTGAGTCCTCTGGATTCGCTCAGCTAATCCCTTGGCTAGCCTCCCTACTCCAGCGTTACTCCCCGGATAACCTACTCTATAGGGATAAAACTACTTAGCTTAAATGTAAAGGGCCTTATTAGCCCCACTATACGAGCGGCGATACTCTCTCTCCTGGAACACTCACAGAGCGACATCTGCCTGCTTCAAGAAACGCACCTTGTAGCGATAGACACCCCCAGAATTCACTCCAGGAAGTTCCCACGTCAGTATTGGTCGTCTGAGAAGGGGAAGAAGGGTGGGCTGGCTGTTCTTTTCTCTCACCGCTTCCGAGGGACAGTCTTAGATACTTGCTTTGAAATAAAGGGTCGGGCTCTGGCCATACAGGTGCAGTTGGGGATGCTCCTTTTTACCGTCGCATCGCTCTATGCCCCTAACGAGCATCAGGAAACCTTTATAACTGAGGCGCTAGCTGGGGTGCTCCAATCTCCTGACCGGGCCATTTTTGTGGGTGGGGACTTTACCTTAGTTATGGATGGGGGAATAGATCGCTCTGCACCGCGGACAGGTCAGACAGGGTCATTCTCTCCTGAGGGACTGGCATGGCTGGCCGACTGTGGGCTCCATGACGTGTGGCGACTCTAGCACCCCGCGGAACGGGATTATACGTTCTTTTCTGCAGCGCATAAGACTTACACGAGATTAGACCATTTGCTTGCCTCCCCAAGAGCATGGGAGTTAGCTACAGACTCTTCCATTGAAGCCCTCTCCCTCTCCGACCACGCAGCGATCACACTTACTTTCTCTGTCCCCACTGGCATTTCCCAATGACCAACCTGGCGCCTACGCGAAACCCTCCTGCACTCTCCTGACACAGTATCCTCAATTAGACAAGTGATCTCAGACTACCTGGCAGTAAATGACACTGGGGGGGTCCCGCTCTCCTCAGTTTGGGAAGCCCTTAAATTAGTTACCAGAGGGGCCCTCATAGCGCAATCAGCACACGAAAGCAAAATCAGAAGGGACAAGCGGGAGGACCTGGGAAGTTCTGTAAGAAAGCTTGAGTCCATACACAAGCGTAGGGGCGGTCCCCGAGTATGGCGCGAACTAGAGCAGACTCGGCTTCAACTTAAACGCCTTGACCTCAATAGGGCAGAATATGTCATGCTGCGCCTTAAACACAAATTCCACTTGGGCTCTAACAAAGGGGGTCGGATGCTAGCCCACTGCCTGCGTAGCTCCCAGCATGCCAACGCCGTCAAGGCTATTCAGACACGCTCAGGCCTGGTAGTGCATGACGCCACAAATATAGCAGCATAATTTAGGGCATTTTATTCTAATCTATACGCGTACGATCACTCGGCGGCTCCAGACCCGATCCCCTACCTTCAGTCGGCTGAGATCACCCCACTGCCCTTGCAGGAATCAGATGCGCTCGACCAACCCATTAGGATCGAGGAAGTGATCCCTGCAATTGCCAGACTGAAGCCTATGAAAGCTGCAGGTCCATACGGTTTCAGCGCGATCTTTTATAAGACCTTTTGCTCGGAACTTGCTCTCTTCTTGACCCGCCTCTTCAACTCCTTTGCCGATACCGGGTCTCTAACCGATACCATGCTACAGGTGTCATCTCGGTAATCCCAAAACTAGGGAAAGACCCCGAGCTTTGCAGCTCATACCGACCAATTTCTCTGCTCAACGTCGACGCAAAACTGTTCACTGGCATTCTGGCACATCGCCTTAACCCACTGATGCCGGGCTTAATCGACCCTGATCAAGCAGGGTTTATCCCCTCACGTCAATGCGGAGACAACACCAAACGCCTATGTCACCTAATTGATAAAGTTAATCGGTCCCGGGAAGAGGCCCTCTTGCTGGCGGTGGACGCAGAGAAGGCGTTCAATAGGGTGAATTGGCCCTATCTATTCGCAAACCTTAATCACTTTGGGCTGGGAGACCGGTCCATGAAACGGATTCGTAGCATATATATGGCGCCCAGGGCATTGGTTCGGGTGAACGGGGTGAATTCGGAGGGGTTGCGGGTGGAGCGGGGCACCCGACAGGGCTGCCCGCTCTCCCCGCTTCTGTTTGCCATATACATGGAACCCTTTGCATAGAGGCTACGGGATAACCCTAGGGCTGTGGGCATTAAATTTGGAGTGGACCAACATCTCATCAGTCTCTATGTGGACGACATTATTTTCTCCAGCGCCCAGCCTCGGTCTACGCTTGCGACGATCATCTCTGAAGTGGAGGCCTTTGGTGCTGTGTCAGGCTTCAAGATGAACTTGTCCAAATCGCAAATACTGAATCTCACCGCCCAGCAGGAGACGGAGCAAGCTCTTTGTGCACGGTACGAGTTCCAATGGGTGGACGCCGCGCTCCCATACTTGGGCATCACTTTAGACAGGAGCCTCACTAAAAAGGCCCGGACTAATTTCACCGATCTCGGAGTCAAGATCCGTAAAGACTTGGCTCAATGGCGGCAGCTGCCTCTGTCTTGGCTGGGCAGAATTGCCACTGTTAAAATTAATGTACTTCCGAGGGCCCTTTACATTTTCCAAGCCCTTCCACTCTACCCCCCGCCTGGAGAGCTACGGCAGCTCCAAAAGAGCATAGATCGCTTCATCTGGGGCACAGCGAAACCCCGGTTACAGAAGCAACTACTGCAGCGTACAAAGAGGGAGGGTGGTCTAGCTGTCCCCAATGTCCTGCGGTATTTCCAGGCCGCCCAACTTAGATTCCTGGTGGAATGGAACCGTCCCATGACCAAAAAGCACTGGGTCTTTATGGATCAAACTGTCGCGGGTGCATACACTTGAAGGGAAGCCTGCCTTCCAAGGGCCAACAGATCCTGGGGCCTCTATTCCTCCCCGGTAACGAGCACTACTTTCGAGGTCTGGGATAGGGTGGCGCAGTCGGTGGGCCTTTCGACATTCCCCTCGCCGTTGACCCCATTGTTCGCCAACCCGGAGTTCTCACCGGGCCAGTCGCCTCAGGTAGCTAAGCGTTGGTTGGCAGGTGGGTGTAAGAGGGTGGGCTGCCTATTTGATATTGATACCAAAGGGGATGATGGACGGAGAGCTTGAGCTAATCAAACACTCACCCCCAGTCAACTGATCTGGGTTTAATCCATCATCATTCTTTAGCTCACTCCACCACCCCAGTTCAGACATGGCCATATGCAAATCAGTCTGACCCTGTGCCTGATGGGAACAGTCCAGCCCGAACTGCCAAGCCATGTCTTCCCTGGACCGGAAACAAGCATCCTGGGACCGGTTTCTGGCTATTCAGCCGTCATCAGCCAGGCTAGCTTGAATCCAGTGGCAAAGTGAGCAAGGGACCCACGTCTGGGCATACCCTGCCAACTTAGGGCGAACAAAGCGATACCAAAGGAGATGATGGACGGAGCGCTTGAGCTAATCAAACACTCACCCCCAGTCAACTGATCTGGGTTTAATCCATCATCATTCTTTAGCTCACTCCACCACCCCAGTTCAGACATGGCCATATGCAAATCAGTCTGACCCTGTGCCTCATGGGAACAGTCCAGCCCGAACTGCCAAGCCATGTCTTCCCTGGACCGGAAACAAGCATCCTGGGACCGGTTTCTGGCTATTCAGCCGTCATCAGCCAGGCTAGCTTGAATCCAGTGGCAAAGTGAGCAAGGGACCCACGTCTGGGCATACCCTGGCAACTTAGGGCGAACAAAGCGATACCAAAGGAGATGATGGACGGAGCGCTTGAGCTAATCAAACACTCACCCCCAGTCAACTGATCTGGGTTTAATCCATCATCATTCTTTAGCTCACTCCACTACCCCAGTTCAGACATGGCCATATGCAAATCAGTCTGACCCTGTGCCTCATGGGAACAGTCCAGCCCGAACTGCCAAGCCATGTCTTCCCTGGACCGGAAACAAGCATCCTGGGACCGGTTTCTGGCTATTCAGCCGTCATCAGCCAGGCTAGCTTGAATCCAGTGGCAAAGTGAGCAAGGGACCCACGTCTGGGCATACCCTGCCAACTTAGGGCGAACAAAGCGATACCAAAGGGGATGATGGACGGAGCGCTTGAGCTAATCAAACACTCACCCCCAGTCAACTGATCTGGGTTTAATCCATCATCATTCTTTAGCTCACCCCACCACCCCAGTTCAGACATGGCCATATGCAAATCAGTCTGACCCTGTGCCTCATGGGAACAGTCCAGCCCGAACTGCCAAGCCATGTCTTCCCTGGACCGGAAACAAGCATCCTGGGACCGGTTTCTGGCTATTCAGCCGTCATCAGCCAGGCTAGCTTGAATCCAGTGGCAAAGTGAGCAAGGGACCCACGTCTGGGCATACCCTTCCAACTTAGGGCGAACAAAGCGATACCAAAGGGGATGATGGACGGAGCGCTTGAGCTAATCAAACACTCACCCCCAGTCAACTGATCTGGGTTTAATCCATCATCATTCTTTAGCTCACTCCACCACCCCAGTTCAGACATGGCCATATGCAAATCAGTCTGACCCTGTGCCTCATGGGAACAGTCCAGCCCGAACTGCCAAGCCATGTCTTCCCTGGACCGGATACAAGCATCCTGGGACCGGTTTCTGGCTATTCAGCCGTCATCAGCCAGGCTAGCTTGAATCCAGTGGCAAAGTGAGCAAGGGACCCACGTCTGGGCATACCCTGCCAACTTAGGGCGAACAAAGCGATACCAAAGGGGATGATGGACGGAGCGCTTGAGCTAATCAAACACTCACCCCCAGTCAACTGATCTGGGTTTAATCCATCATCATTCTTTAGCTCACTCCACCACCCCAGTTCAGACATGGCCATATGCAAATCAGTCTGACCCTGTGCCTCATGGGAACAGTCCAGCCCGAACTGCCAAGCCATGTCTTCCCTCGACCGGAAACAAGCATCCTGGGCCCGGTTTCTGGCTATTCAGCCGTCATCAGCCAGGCTAGCTTGAATCCAGTGGCAAAGTGAGCAAGGGACCCACGTCTGGGCATACCCTGCCAACTTAGGGCGAACAAAGCGATACCAAAGGGGATGATGGACGGAGCGCTTGAGCTAATCAAACACTCACCCCCAGTCAACTGATCTGGGTTTAATCCATCATCATTCTTTAGCTCACTCCACCACCCCAGTTCAGACATGGCCATATGCAAATCAGTCTGACCCTGTGCCTCATGGGAACAGTCCAGCCCGAACTGCCAAGCCATGTCTTCCCTGGACCGGAAACAAACATCCTGGGACCGGTTTCTGGCTATTCAGCCGTCATCAGCCAGGCTAGCTTGAATCCAGTGGCAAAGTGAGCAAGGGACCCACGTCTGGGCATACCCTGCCAACTTAGGGCGAACAAAGCGATACCAAAGGGGATGATGGACGGAGCGCTTGAGCTAATCAAACACTCACCCCCAGTCAACTGATCTGGGTTTAATCCATCATCATTCTTTAGCTCACTCCACCACCCCAGTTCAGACATGGCCATATGCAAATCAGTCTGACCCTGTGCCTCATGGGAACAGTCCAGCCCGAACTGCCAAACCATGTCTTCCCTGGACCAGAAAGAAGCATCCTGGGACCAGTTTCTGGCTATTCAGCCGTCATCAGCCAGGCTAGCTTGAATCCAGTGGCAAAGTGAGCAAGGGACCCACGTCTGGGCATACCCTGCCAACTTAGGGCGAGCAAAGCGATACCAAAGGGGATGATGGACGGAGCGCTTGAGCTAATCAAACACTCACCCCCAGTCAACTGATCTGGGTTTAATCCATCATCATTCTTTAGCTCACTCCACCACCCCAGTTCAGACATGGCCATATGCAAATCAGTCTGACCCTGTGCCTCATGGGAACAGTCCAGCCCGAACTGCCAAGCCATGTCTTCCCTGGACCGGAAACAAGTATCCTGGGACCGGTTTCTGGCTATTCAGCCGTCATCAGCCAGGCTAGCTTGAATCCAGTGGCAAAGTGAGCAAGGGACCCACGTCTGGGCATACCTGCCAACTTAGGGCGAACAAAGCCTGGCTGAAGAAGGGTGACATACCCTGAAACCGGTCCCAGGATGCTTGTTTCCGGTCCAGGGAGGACCTGGCTTGGCAGTTCGGTCTGGACTGTTCCCATGAGGCACAGGGTCAAGACTGATTTGCATATGGCTGGGTCCAAACTGGGGTGGCGTAGTGGGCAAAAGAACGATGGATTTAACCCAGATCTTTTGACTGGGGGAGAATGTTTGCATTGTCAGCATTCCGTCCATCATTTGTTTGCTGTAACAATTTTCGCCCTAAGTGGGATGGGTATGCCCAGACGTGGGTCCCTTGCTCACTGTGCCACTGGATTCAAGCTGGCCTGGCTGAAGAAGGGTGACATACCCTGAAACCTGTCCCAGGATGCTTGTTTCCGGTCCAGGGAGGACCTGGCTTGGCAGTTCGGTCTGGACTGTTCCCATGAGGCACAGGGTCAAGACTGATTTGCATATGGCTGGGTCCAAACTGGGGTGGCGTAGTGGGCAAAAGAACGATGGATTTAACCCAGATCTTTTGACTGGGGGAGAATGTTTGCATTGTCAGCATTCCGTCCATCATTTGTTTGCTGTAACAATATTTGATATTGATGGCCTCATGCCCTTTGAGGAGCTCAAATCCCAATACTCACTGTCGAAACAAGACAGGTTTACACGCACTCAACTCGCCCATTGGGTGCTTAGCCCCAACGTACTCCCCAATACTGGTAGGCCCATGACTCCTTTCGAGAAATGGCTGTATTTAAAGGCGGACGACAATAAACTCATCTCAGAACTCTACCGCTTCTTAATGAAACCGCTACATACGCAAAGGACACCGGGTCAAAAACGATGGGAGGCGGAACTGGGACACGACCTCTCCGACAAAGAATGGGGGGACAAATTCTACAGGGCTCATCACACGACATTCAACATAGGCCATACTGAAACAGCTTACAAAATTGCCTCGTATTGGTACTACACTCCTACTCAAATACAAAAGTGGAATGCACTCTGTGACGGCCAGTGTTGGAGGGGCTGTGGGAACCCCGGGTCTCTAATACACTTACTTTGGCACTGCCTCAAACTCACGAGGTTCTGGGAACAGGTACTGGACGATATGGATGCAGCCTTTCAGACAGAGATCCCACAACTCCCCGCATACACTCTCTTGGGTCTCCCCAACGCCCTCACCTACCCTTTACGGTCCATCAGGGGCCGACAGATGGCCTTGGCCCTTAACGCGGCCCACAGGATCCTCTTAGAACAGTGGGGATCGAATAAAATCCCAGACCATCTGCAATGGCTCCACCAACTATGGACATTATTAGGCATGGAACGGTTGTCTATGCCGGCTGGCGCTGACCCTTCAACATACGCGAAAATATGGTCCCCCTTCATTGCTATCCTATCCAAGGAATTCAGAGAACTATCCTGCCCGGCATACTTGAGTATCCTCAAATTAGTGCCTCCTGGCTAGGGCGTGGCTAGGTCACAGCAGGGAAGCTTCCGGTTCCATTTGGGCTTCCCTATTTTGAGCCTATTTTATACAGACATCATCGGAAGGAGAGAGGGTGGGAGGCGGGTTAGGGAGGGACTTCAGTCTATTTCCGTAAGTTTACTAATGTTAATTGTTTTTCTTTTACTTTCGATAGCAAGGCTATATTTATACTGCATTCAGCATTATGAAGACATTTGAGCCATTATTTCCCACTACGTACACTGATTCTCTCTTAATTGTCTATCCAACTGGTATGCCCCCTGACGCGGCCGGCCCTTGTTGGGTTGAAGGCGAACCGCTGTGTATCCTACCCGCACTCACAGTGTCCTAGCTAACACTTCAAAGTCAATCCGGTACAATGCTCTTGTTTTCGCTACTGGCCCAGATGGGGTTGTAAGCAACTTGCTGTTCGATCTGCTTGCTCTACTTTATACTAATAAAAAGATTTAATCCTAAACCAGACATGGATTCCACAGGCAGGCAAAGGCACAGAATGGTAAAGCAAGAAAATGCCCATTGTCTAAAAGTGTCATTTTCAAACACACAATTTAAAAACCACCTTCGATAAAAGAAGTGTTTTTAAATTCTGAGCTCAGAGAGCACAAACTCCAAGTCTCTAGCTCTTCCCAATTGAAAGTTACCCTTGTAAGATGTTACAAGGCAGATCCAATCATAACCTATGGGAGAGCTAGTACTTGAAATAGTGAAAAAGAAAACTGGCAGTATTTCACTATCAGGACATGTAAAACACACCAGTACATGTCCTACCTTTAACATACACTACACCCTGCCCATGGGGCTACCTAGGGCCTACCATAGGGGCGCTTTACATGTAATAAAAAGGAAGGTTTGGGGCTGGCAAGTGGGTGCACTTGCCAGGTCGACATGGCAGTGTATAACTGCATTCAAAGACACTGTAATGGCAGGTTAGAGACAAGTTTACAGGGCTACTCATGTGGGTGGCACAACCAGTGCTGCAGGCCCACTAGTAGCATTTGATGTACATGCCCTGGGCACACACACAGTGCACATTACTAGGGACTTACCAGTAAATCATATATGCCAATCATTAATAACCAATCATAAACACAATTTACACACGGAGCACTTGCACTTTAGGACTGATCAGCAGTGTTATAGTGCCCAGAGTACACAAAAAGGCAAAAAGACAGGGGAAACCATGCCAAGGATGTCAAGTCTAACACTACACATAGCCGGAAAGTCGTCACCAAGAGGAAGGGGACCTGGAAGCTCATTGGCTAGTGACCGCATCATCCCCCAGGGCACTTTCTGAGAATAAATATGGTACCCCTGGCAGCCTGAACCTTAGATTACGTTGGAACTAGAACAAGGACCGAAGAAGGAGTGCCCAGCTGGCCCCTGAACTGCGCAAAGGGAGGTCACACCTTGGACAAGCGAAGACAAGGCTGTGCCTGTGGCTCCAGGCTCGGGGAAAGTCATGCCCCAGACCAAAGAAGTGACTCCAAGGGTCAGTCGGCTGACCCCCTGGATCAAGCACCAGGGCCATCAAAGCTGAAGTAGCCCAACTCGGCAAGTCAGTAGCCACTTTGGAAGAATACCCACTGACTGCCGCTGGGAGCCCCAAGAGACTGATTCTCGAAGGCCAAAAGTTGCACCTGAGTCATGTGGACCCAGGAGTGTCATCTGAGTCCATATTGGTCGCCGAAGAGGGACACTAGCATCCTCCAAAGGATACCACTAGGACCACTGTGTACAGAAACTGGTAGTCCAGCAGCTGGCCTTCTACTGGTTCAAAGAGGACTTCGAGGAACCCCAAAAGCTGTGGCCAAAGTCGCCACACCTGACCTGTGGATCAACGAATAACCACAAAGGCACCTCTGTCGACCGCACAGCACCTGGAGCTTCCTTGAGCATCTTCATCTCCTGCATCCACAGCATCAGAGCCTCTCCATTGACATATATGGCAGTCGAGCTGCAAAATTTGGAACTGGACTGGAAAACGCTCTGGTGGACTGGTAACTGCCCAAACCTACCCAATTAGCCCCCTAGACCTTCTCCCTGTCGGATTTGGTTTCCCAAACCTGGCCAGAATAGTCAAACTAACTTTAATAAACTTTTTCAAAAGTTTGCAAACTTTACAGTTACCAATGCTTGTTTGTGGTTGGATTAAAAATGGTTTCCTCCTGAACCCTCTGGTGGATTTTGCTCACCATGCACTCAAAAAATTCATAAACATATAAGGAATAGTTTCTTACCTGTAACTCCAGTTCTCTTGTAGGGGTATTTCCGTGATAAGTCATAAGCATTTGAATAGTCCCGCCCACGTGCGGGGACCCCGGAGCACTTCATTAGATATATCTTCTTAAGTTGTCATCTTTCGCCTTTCTTCGGGAAGGCCTGTATAGACACTTAAGAGATAGAAAGACAATAATGCAGCCTAACTAACTAGGCTACACTGGCCATTACCTCATCTTGAAGTGAAAAAAGGTAACCAGTGCTTTTAAAATAGTTGCAATTTATGGAGTTTAATACATATAGAAAACTCCCCTTCACAAAATCCCTTTTTTCATGATAGAGATGAAAAGATTGGACAGAGAAGCCCCCCATAGGCTGCCATTATATGTCTGAAAATGGATACCGTGCCTTTAAGAGTCTCCAGAGACCACCAGTATCCCATGATGCACAGCTAGTGGCAGTTACTTCAGTTCTTTTTGAAGGCGTAGAGAAGAGAATGCCTATGCTAGATCCTGGATAAGTCAGCTTCTTCCACCGGGGAGGAGGGAGGGTTGCTTATGACTTATCAAGGAAATACCCCTACAAGAGAACTGGAGTTACAGGTAAGAAACTATTCCTTCTCTTGTAGGGGATTTCCGTGTATAGTCATAAGCATTTGAATAGACTAGAAAGCCCATCCCATAAACACCCACGCGGTGGAAGAAAACAGAAAATTGACATGTCAGTTTAGGCAAACAGATTCCGAAGGGAAGCCTGTCCAACCTGAGCATCTGCCTTGGCATCAGAATCCAGGCAGTAGTGTTTTGTGAAAGTGTGGACTGATTTCCAGGTGGCAGCCTTACAGATCTCTGAAATGGGTATATTACGAAGTAAAGCCGCAGTAGCCGCTTTCGCTCTGGTAGAGTGAGTCCTAGGCTTACTAACAAGAGTCTTGTTGGCTTTCTGGCAGCAAAACTGAATACATGAAACAATCCATCGGGAGATGGATTGTTTGAAATGAAATGAAATTTGTACTTGTAAAGCGCACCTATACCCCCAAAGGGGTGTCCAGGCGCTGTACGCATACCGCTGTGGAACCCTTCCTGGCTTTTCCCTGTGAAATGTCCACTCCTGGGCACCCCCAGGGTGAAGCCAGGCATCCCAGCGCTGTTGGGGCCGTTGTGGAGATTAAGCAAGCTATTGCCCAGAGTTGCAGAGTGGGACCCATGATTAGAATAGGCACCGAGGCGAGAATTATCAGGTCCGAGGAAATTGAGCCCAAGACCCGCCGAGGCGGGAATTGAACCCTGGTCCCGGGCCAGATCTCTGCATCAGGGTCTGCCGCTCTAACCATTGAGCCACACTTCGTTTGGAGGTAGCTAGACCTGTACGGATAGAGCCATAGTTTACAAATAACTGATCTGATCGTCTAATATCCTTAGTTTTGTCAAAATAAAACTTCAAAACCCTCCTGACATCTAGGGAATGAAGCGACCTCTCAGCAGGAGAAGAGGGATGCTGAAAAAAGGTAGGTAGTGAAATAGTTTGATTTAAGTGGAAATCCGAAATAACTTTAGGGAGGAATTTCGGATGTGTCCTCATAACCACCTTAGAGGAATGGAAAACTGTGCATGGTTCTTGACAACATAGTGCTTGGAGTTCGCTAACCCTGCGGGCAGAAGTAATAGCTACAAGGAAAGCTGTCTTCCAAGACAGATGCTGGAGAGAAGCCCCATGAATGGGTTCAAAAGGCTCCTGCATCAGTCGAGAAAGAACCACATTAAGCTCCCAAGGAGGAGAAGGACGTCTGAAGGGAGGAAAAACTTTCCTCAAACCTTCTAGAAAATCTATAATGACTGGGATTTTGAAAAAGGAAGTTTGTGAAGGGCATTTCCTATAAGCAGTCAGAGCTGCTAGGTGCACTTTAATGGCAGGCCCGATTGTGCCAAATGTAGCAAGTATGGGAGGATAACGTCTTCCTGGCAGGAAGGAGGATCCGCCTTCTTCGAAGCGCACCAAATGCAGAATCTCTTCCATTTATACGCATAAGAAGTGCGTGTGGATGGCCTTTTAGCTTCTTTAAGTATCTTCATGCAGTCCTGAGGTAAATTCAAATGTCCATACTGCACTAACTCAGGAGCCATGATGCCAAATTCAATGACGAGAGGCTGGGGTGCACCATCTGTCTGCCGAACTTCGTGAGAAGGTCCGGCTGACATGGAAGCCGGAGATGCGGCAGGAGAGACCGGTGGAGAAGGTCCGTGAACCACCACTGACGCGGCCACTCCGGAGCAATGAGGATCATCTTGGCCCGTGACTGCGAGAGCTTGATAAGGACTGCCGGGATCCGGGGTATCGGAGGAAAGGCGTAGAGATATCTGCCTGACCAGTTTATCCACAGGGCATTCCCCAGAGTTCCCGGTTGGTAGAACCTCGAGGCGAAGTTTCGGCAGTTGTTGTTTTCTGCGGTGGCGAACAAATCGACCTCTGGAGTACCCCATCTTCTGAAAATATCTCGCACCACATCGTCGTTTAAGACCCATTCGTGGTTTTCATGAAGGAGTCTGCTTAGAGCGTCGGCCTGAGCATTTTGAACACCTGTGAGGTGAGTTGCTGTGATGGTCAGATTTCTGGCTAAGAGCCATTTCCAGATCGTCTGGGCTTCCTGAGATAACGGTCGTGATCTCGAGCCCCCCTGCTTGTTGAGGTAGAACATTGTCGTTGTATTGTCCGTCTGGACAAGCAGGGAGCTGAAGTGGAATGATGGTTGAAAGGCTTTCAGAGCCAAATGGACTGCTCGTAGCTCCAGTAGATTGATGTGGTATGTGGATTCCTTCATGGACCACTTGCCCTGTAACTGAAGGTGGTCTGTGTGTGCACCCCAGCCGAGGAGAGAAGCATCCGTTACTATGGTTTTTTTCGGTATCTCCTTGTGGAAGGGGATCCCTTGTAGGAGATTGCGGGGAGAACACCACCATCTGAGGGACTGAAGGGCATGCTGTGACAGCTGGATCCTGTCTTCCCAATCCCCTATTCTCCGGTCCCATTGATCCTCCAAACATTCCTGCAAGGGTCTCATGTGAGTCGTGCATTTGGAGTGAGGAAGATACTGGATGCCATGGAGCCCAGAAGAGAGGAGACCTTCCTCATTGTTGGAAAGGACATGTTCATGAGAGCTTGAGCCTTCCGAAGGATTGATAAGCGTCTCTCCTCCGAAGGATACACGTTTGCCGTGCGAGTATCGATGGTTGCTCCCAGATACTGAAGACACTGGACAGGTGTCGAGACGGACTTCGTTTGGTTGATGTGGAGACCCAAACGAAGGAAAAGATCGGAGGTCCAATTGAAGTGTAGTCGAGCTCCCTGAGACGTGGACGCCTTGATCAGCCAGTCGTCTATGTACGGGTAGACGAACACCTTGTGCTTCCTCAGATGGGCAGCCACTACTGCCATGCATTTTGAGAATGTCCTGGGAGCTGATTTCAGGCCAAATGGAAGAACACAGTATTGATAGTGGTTGTTCCCTACTGTGAATCTCAGGAACTTGCGATGCTTCTTTGCTATGGGGACGTGGAAGTATGCGTCTTGCAGATCTATCGCGCATAGCCAATACCCCTGATGAATTTGAGGGTAGATTTGATGTAATGCTAACATTCAGAATTTTTCTCTCCGAACCCACTTGTTTGCGTGTCGTAAATCAAGAATGGGTCTGAACTCGTTCTTGTCTTTCTTTTGGACCAGAAAGAACCTGGAATACAGTCCTGTTCCACGCTGTGCGAGAGGAACGGGTTCTACTGCCCTTTTTTGTAAGAGAATGTTGGCCTCCAATTGCAACTGACGGAGTTGGTATCGTGAGTGTGCTGGAGGGATCGATGGAGGAGGGCTGGTGAAACGTAGCAAGTATCCATTGCGAACAATATTCAGCACCCAATTGTCCTGAGTTATTTTTTGCCACTCTGCTAGGAAATTTTGAATGCTTCCCCCACCGGAGTGGGTAACGGAAGAGGGGAAGAAAGGCTTTAGGGCTTAGAACCAGCAGGCGCCTTATTCCCTTGCACAGGTTGCTGGCCTCCCTGTCCTCTAGGTTGACGTTTCTGGAACGGTTGGAACGACCGCTGATATGATTGTTGCTGATTGGTCTGTCGGCCCTGGTATCTCTGGAACCTCTGGGAAGAGTAACGCCGTTGGAAAGGGCGGAAAGTTTTGCGCTGTTCCTTAGGTTTTTCAAGACCTACTGCTTTCAAGGTCTCCATTTCCGCCTTCATGCGGGCCATCTCCTCATCCGCTTGTGAGCCAAAGAGGGTCGTGCCAGAAAAAGGGAGATTCATGATCCGCTGCTGAGCCTCAGGCTTAAGTGAGGTAAGGCGAAGCCATGAGTCCCTCGTTCAATATCTCAGTAAAATCCTCCCTCTTGTCCCTAGGCAGGAGGTCTGCGAACTGCTGAAGGGACTCCCAAAGGGAACGGTCATACCTGCCCAGCAGGGCTGCAGCACTAGCGGCCTTCATTGTAGTGGCTGCTGTGTTGCATACCTTCCTCCCCACCGAATCTATTTTACGGCTTTCCTTATCAGGCGGTACTGTTGACGTTGGAGCCGTAGCATGTTGCTTCTTAGCCGCCACAACAATGACAGAGTCTGGGGTGGGGTCCGCCCGGAGGAAAGTGGGATCTTGCTCAGGAGGGCGATATTTTTTCTGTAACCTGGAAGGAGCAGATTTGATGGAGAAGATGTTAAGAATAATTCCATCACCGGTTCCAATAAACCTGGCACCTGAGGGAGCAAGGGGCGAGAAGCTTGTCTCTGCTGGAGAGTCTAAAAAATGACTGAAGTTGATGGCACAAGGGTGGACAATGGAATATTTAGTTTGGACGCCCCTCGCAGTAGAACCTCTTGGAAGGTGGTAATGTCGTCAATAGGAGACACCCTTTGAGGAGGAGAATCCGAAAGTGTAGGCGAATATCTCCCAGTACTTGTGGAGGACGTGTCCCTTGTGTGCCGGGAGCGAGATCTCTCATAACGATGTCGGTGATGAGAGCGTGTGGAGGAACGTCGGTGGCTGCGGGATCGATCTCTCGCACGGGATCTAGACCTCCGACCTCGAGGCGCAGCAGGAGTCGTGGGCCGAGGAGTAGTAGGCCCCGGAGGAGGCGGAGGAGGTGGAGGCGGAGGAGGCGAAGGAGGAGGAGGAGGATGTTCCGCTGGTCCAGGAGGAACAGAGTGAGGTGGTGTCCTCGTTGGTGAATACGTTCGTGAGTACTCAGAATCCGAGGAATAAATCAACCTCCTCCTTTTTTGAGCTGTCTGAAGTGAGGAAGGAGCCAGAGATTCATTGTAAGATCTCCCCCTCGATGTCGACCTACTTGTCGACGGCGATCATTGACGTCGTCTCGACCTTGAACTCCCTCTCGACGTCAACAGACTCACTGTTGATCAAGTCTGAGATCGGTGTCGTATCGGCGTAGATTGCCGGTGACTCTTCGACGTCGACCGCCGGTGACTTCTCGACGGCGACTGTCGGTGCCTCTTCGACGGCGATCGGCGGTGGTAAGTCAACGTCGATCGGCGCTGATGCATCGACGTTGACCGAGGAGACAATGTCTTCGACAGCAATCTCTGCCGTGATGAAGAACGAGACCTCGCCGATCTTCTCCTTGACGTAGAGCATCGACGTCGCTTCGACTCAGAGCCCTGAGTCGACGGTGAACATATCGTCGCCATACCTGCCCTCGACGTCGTCGTCTTCGACGTCCACCGGGACCGGCGTCGTTTTTCTGCTCGTCTGCGCCTGGGAATCCCCCCAGAGGCTGCAGATAGGGTTTTGGTAGAGGACTGACCCTCTCCTCGCCCAGTGGTCCCACCTGTGGATTTTGCTTGCTGTTTTCTTCGCTCCTCCATCTCTTGGAGCCGAATCTTCTCTCTGTCACGCAGAGTGCACCTAGAAAAGGTTTTACAGATGGGACATGTATCAGGAACATGAGAAGCAGGCAAACAGAGAATACACACTCTGTGTGTGTCAGATTTGGCCTTTTTCCTTTCACAGTCAGGACACTTGTCAAAAAGGGAAGGCATTTTGACTAAAAAACTGTGGAAATCTGTCAGAAAAAGACAGCAATAGGTAGGGAAAGACCAAAGACGTCGAGTGAAGTTGTAAAAGGTAAATTCTGAAGGAATTTTTGATGAAAAACACCAAATGAGGTAGAGCTCAATGCTCCAGGGTCCTGTTAACAGGAACCGGAAAAAGAACTGGTGGTCTCTGGAGACTCTTAAAGGCACGGTATCCATTTTCAGACATATAATGGCAGCCTATGGGGGGCTTCTCTGTCCAACCTTTTCATCTCTATCATGAAAAAAGGGGTTTTGTGAAGGGGAGTTTTCTATATGTATTAAACTCCATAAATTGCAAAAATTTTAAAGCACTGATTACCTTTTTTCACTTCAAGACGAAGTAATGGCCAGTGTAGCCTAGTTAGTTAGGCTGCATTATTGTCTTTCTATCTCTTAAGTGTCTATACAGGCCTTCCCGAAGAAAGGCGAAAGATGACAACTTAAGAAGATATATCTAATGAAGTGCTCCGGGGTCCCGCACGTGGGTGGGACTATTCAAATTCTTATGACTATACACGGAAATCCCCTACAAGAGAACCTACATCTATAAAATGGTGCTGTGTCTCTTTTGTATTGTGTGGCTTTCTTATTTCTTTGTTTGGTACTGTTAAATGCTTTACACTGGTTCCCTTGTTCACGCCTTGCTGTTTGAAACCATAGATACCCAGGGTTGAGCTTAAGGTTTTACAAACGAGCCTGACTGGTCCCAAGTCAGTTGTTGTGAGTGTATTCCACAGGAAGGCTGCACAGCCATACCATACAATACACCCAAATCCTCACACTCCCGAAGTATGTGATGTTATTCCAGCAGCAAGGCATCCCTCAATGAAAACTGTACACACCTGCCAAAGGGACAAGTTTGTGGCTTGGTTGATCCTCTGACTGCACCCTTATCTGAAGTTCTTTTGTTTGTGCTCTCTCTTTCGCGTGGCATGGACTAGCTTTTGGCACAGTTTAAGGGTACCTTTCAGCCATCACTGCCTTCTTTTCACTCTTTTCACCTTTGCCAGACTCGCACTCATCTCCGAACCGGATAATCAACTTAGCCTAGACACGCTGGCCGCGCAGCACACCCCATCACACCACCACTACCGGGGGCCTGTCCCGAAGATGGCGGCTGCCCGCCCTAATCATCGGTAATCGTGCCGGACCCTCCACCACACCTACCCTCGCCCTGGAAACTAGGAATTAAAGGGTCCACTCACCGGAACCTGAGACTTGGTGAAATATCTTGACGGACACGTAGTCCCAGTAACGGGAAACGTGAGGCTCGCTACCGCCTGCCTGACCCTAAGACGGCGGAATCTATAATCTATCTCCCACCTACAGAATCCCCCTAAACTCTTTTCACCTTTGCCAGACTCTTTTCACCTTTGCCAGACTCGCACTCATCTCCGAACCGGATAATCAACTTAGCCTAGAAGCGCTGGCCGCGCAGCACACCCCATCACACCACCACTACCGGGGGCCTGTCCCCAAGGTGGCGGCTGCCCGCCCTAATAATCGGTAATCTCGCCGGACCCTCCACCACACCTACCCTCGCCCTGGAAACTAGGAAATAACAATTTCAGACGCGCTAGCCTCAGAAACGGGAGGCACAGCGCACAACATAACTCCACCGCAACGCGATTACCCCACTACAACGCAATGCCTGCCCCCAAGATGGCGGCCGTCCGTCTATAACTCCGACACATCGCCCAACCCACCGGTCCCCTTAATGTTCACATCCTCTCCCCCAAACCTCACGTGGATCAACTCAAATACGCAGACTTTCAAAACTCAAACGCGCAGACTTTCAAAATAAATTAGAGAAACACAGCCCACGACTACTCACAACTGAAACCAGTTGCCCGCCCCCAAGATGGCGGCTATCAGCAAATAACTTCAAATTGATCAAGATCCTCTCCCCAGTACAGCCTCAAACCAACCCAAGGAATATCCCCCGGAGCCCCAAAGCAATCGATCTATAAACACACGTGCAACAGGAACCGGAATCACACCCCTACACATCCTCTACCCACAACTGTAAACCAATTGCCTGACCCCAAGATGGCGGCTATCCGCAAATAACTCCGATATACCAGGACCCTCTCCCCAGTACAGCCTGACCCCAAGATGGCGGCTATCCACAAATAACTCCGATATACCAGGACCCTCTCCTCAGGACAGCCTCAACTCAACCCAAGGAGCATCCCCGGAGCCCTAAAGCAATCAAACTATAGACGCACTGGCCACAACAACTGGAGTCACATCCCCTCACCTCACCCAACTGGATGCCTGTCCCCAAGATGGTAGCTGTCCACCCATAACCATCCTTGGAACCCCCTGGAAGGTCTCCGGCCGCAAAGAACAGCCAGCCACAAAAGTCAATCACCACTTTCAGCTACAACTATATCCTGAATGAGGGAAAACTAACCACGCCACCACGACCCTTTCCCCGCTACTCCCATAGCAATGCTCCCACCTAGTTGACCGCGCCTGAGGGTCGGAGATGCTGTTCCCTCACCACCTACCCCAGCTAACCGACCCCACCTGTTGGTGGAAGAGGTAAGCAGAGAGGTAGCTCCCACACCTCCAGTCACAGCTAATCTCATGTCGCGAGCTCAAAGGCGGAGCATATACGGTCAGAAAGAGGAATTAACCCTTCCCCTAAGCTTACCTAAACACGGAGAGGGTTACCAACCCCAAACCCCTTTCTAGTCCCACCCTCTCAAACCAATAGACTGAACACCGCTCAGGATAACCATCCACCCTCCCAACCTAGACAGAATGTCACCTCCCACCCCATCCCCCACCGCCCACTCACACCCAACGGACTGAAACCACACGGCCCGAACTCCTTCTCCATCACTTTCCCACCCAACCTCACACCAAAAGCTAAAAGAAACCTCAAACACAGACTGATTAGACAACACCCAGAAACTCTATTCGCGGACATATACCACTGCTCTTCCAAAGTCCAGTTAAAAATGGATCTCATTTTCCATACCGTAAGACCTGCAAACTGGAACACCATCCTCAAAACTCATCTGCACATATCCAAAACTACTAACACTCCCTTCAGTTGCAAACTAACGATCACACTCCCAAACCGCCCTATACGTAGCGGTAACACCTCTGTGACCATCTACACCAACGGCACAGTCATGATCCAAGCCAATAATGACAACCTAGAAGCTTTCGACTCTCTCTTCCCTTTGCTCCGCAACACCCCATCGCACTCACACAGCTCCCGCCCATCTAGCTCCTTATCCCCTGATAGACCGCCCCTACAGGAGTTCACACAAAGCAACCACAAGACCTCTGACATGAGAGTCAACCTCCCCCTCCGGACACCATCCTCCCCTCCGCCTACCCCTCCCCGACAGCGCTCAACTCATTCCCCCCTCCAAGATCAATGAGAGCCCCGCCACAGATGAGGCTCTTCAACCCCCCACCGAACAACACACGCCCCCCACCCTTAAACCACCACTCCCAACAAACAACCAGCAAACCCAGTCCGCAGCCCATGACTCCTAAATCTCTCCCTCCACCAACACACAAGAGATGGCCGCTTGAACCACGCTATGATCTTCCACACCCCACATCCACGACAACCCATAGGATTAACATGGGCAACTCCAACACCAAAAGCCGACACCAAGAGCCCAGCCAACACCCATACATGACACCCACAGTTACCGCTACCAATCACGCAAGACCTCCCAAAACTCAACACCTTAGCTCGACCACAACTTCCTTCTGGAACCAGACACAGAGACCCAAAAGAACTACAGCCACAATGTCCTCCCGGAACGCCCCCACCCCCTCCTCCGCAGTGACGACCCAGCGGCTTGCCCTACTAGAAACGATAATACGAGGCCTCACCGAAATCTTACTTAACCTCACCACACCCTGAAAGCCCAACCAGCACCCACATCCGACATCCACGTTCACCAACACCAATCACACAGGACCTCCCAAAACCCAACGGCTCAGCTGGACCACAAAACCCCTCCTGAACCAGACACAGAGACCCAAAAGAACAAGAGCCGCAATGTCCACGAGGGAAGCGATGGATCTTGCCACCTCGTACAACACACCCACCACTGTCACCTCTAGCTCCAAGATCCAGGTTATCACTGGTTTTGGAAGAGACCGCTCCCCCCCAGATCCTCAAGACCCCCAGCCTTCCTCACCTATATCCCCAGGGCCCCCTTAAAGAAGAAACTCAAAAACGAGGGATCCAATAGCAACTGCATGCTCATTAACTGCAGATCGGCCACCAAACATGCAACAGAACTGGCAGAGACCATCCTTACCCACGACATAGACATCATGTTCATCACCGAAACATGGCTAAATGAGTTCTCTTCCCCAATTATGGACATGCTTGTGCCCCCGGGCTTCACAATCATCCACAAAGACAGGAAAAACCAGAGAGGAGAGGGCATAGCTATCATACACAAAAACAACATCTCCGTGATGGAAATCGACGCCCTCAAATATAACTCCTTCGAATGCCTTACTGCACCATTAAGTCGAGCGACAACAAAACATTACTCTGCCATCTCCTCTACCATCCGCCAGGAAACACCCCCTCATTCGGAGAACACCTCTCCGACCTGATAACTCATTGCTCACTCCGGGACTCCAACAACATAATTCTAGGCGACCTCAATCTACACTGGAATGAGGAAAACAACTCACTAATCAAAACCTTAAACGATCTTCTAATCAATAACAACCTCACCGAACACTGCACAAAGGAAGCCCACAACAGAGGCTCAATCCTGGATGCCATTATCGCTCAAGCAGATATAGTCTCCATTGACCACACCTTGCCTGCTGACTGGTCTGATCACCATATCATTCTATTCCACATCAACCAAACGATCCATTGCCAACCCCGTACGCAGGACCCCCCTCGCTGGGTAAGAAATCTAAGTCAGATTCCCCTTGCAGACCTGGAAGAAAGGGTAAGCTCCCTCCTCCCCATCCACACTGATGAGCTCTCTACAACTGAACTGACCTCCCACTACAACACCACTATGACTTCCATTATGGACCAAATAGCCCCCCTGAAACTAAAAAGAGCCAGGAGCATAACATCCAGATCGTGGTTCAACACAGACATAATTCCGAAAGAAGATAACCAAGAGCGGCAGAAAGACTCTGGCGAAACAACCCGTCCATAATCCTACGAACTAAACTCAAATCAATACGCGGGAAATACAAAAAACACATAAAGAATGGAAAAACTTCCTTCTTCTCTAATGTCCTTGGCAACGCAAAAAACAGGCCCAAAGAACTCTTCAATCTCATCAGGCAACAAACCTCCAAGCCCTCTTCGACACCCGTTGCGGCCTCCAAAGACCTGTGTGATAACTTTGCCAACTTCTACAATGACAAAATCACCAAGATAGAACTCTCCTTGGACGTACACCGCAGTCCCCCCAACAGGAAATCACCCACAGGGACAGAAGATATCATACCCAAGCACCCCCCAAACATATGGAAATCTTTCAATCCCATCTCTGAAGCAGAGGTCATCAAAATGATTGCCAGCTCCAAACCCTCAGCACACGTCTTGGGTCCCATACCTGCCCAACTGGCAAAAAAGCTCAAACTTTCCCTAGCCCGGCACTGGACCAAGATTATAAACAGTTCCCTAAGTACTGGAGTCATGCCGGATTGTCTAAAAATCGGCCAAGTCACACCTCTACTGAAAAAACCTGGCTCCGATACAAATGATCTGAATAACTTCAGACCCGTCTCCAGCCTCCCTCTCCTAGCGAAAATCCTGGAAAAATGTGTTTTCCTCCAACTCACCCAACACCTGGACAGCATCAACCTTCTAGACCCCCACCAATCGGGCTTCAGACAAGGTTGCAGCACAGAGACAGCGATCCTAAATGTAATAGATGATATGCACAAATCTCTCGATACAGGTCAATGCTGCCTACTCATACTCCTGGACCTATCGGCAGCCTTCGACGCGGTTGACCACAAACTACTCACCAAGGCACTTCAAGAAAGGGTTGGAGCGGAAGAGGTGGTCCTACAGTGGTTCACCTCTTTCCTACAGAACCGCACCCAAAGAATAAAAATCAAAAACTTCCTATCAGACCTAATACCCGTAAACAGGGGTGTCCCCCAAGGATCAGTACTCTCCCCACAACTTTTCAACATCTATATGGAACCCCTTGCCGCCATACTCAAAAGAACCAACTTTCCCTTCCACCTCTATGCAGACGATACCCAGATCTATCTGGAAACCTCCTCCGTTGAAGACATTCAGAGACTGAACGATACTCTAAGAGAAGTCCAACACTGGTTATCACGCAACCACTTGAAACGAAACCAAGACAAAACGGAAATCCTCCTCATCTCCAACAAGGAGAAGAACCCCCAAATCACAGAATGGCTAAAAGCTAGCTATTGATGCTCTCAACTACAACCCCACCCCAGCCGATTCTGTAAAATCGCTGGGAATCACCCTGGATCCTAAATTAGACATGAGCAAACACATCAAGAACACCGCAAAGAGCGCCTTCCTCAACCTTAAACTACTTAACAAAATAAAACCCTTCATCCCTCCGAAAGACCTCAAACAAGCCACTCAATCACTGGTGCTGTCCATACTGGACTACGGAAATGCAACCCTCACAGGAGCAGCAAAATCGCACCTAGCTCCCCTCAGTTCAACTCTAAACGCAGCAGCCAGAATGGTCACTGGAGTAAAGAAATATGAACACATTTCGCTTGCACTCAGAGAGCTAAAATGGCTCCCAATCGAAATGCGTGCTAACTTCAGAACTGCCTGCCTCACGCACAAAGCGCTGCACACAGGGAAACCCGCCTACCTGGCCTCCAAACTCCAGAAGGCCGGTCAGACAGAAGCCTAAGGAGTACCAACACTCTACTCCTCATCCCTCCGAAAACTTGCAAACAAAAAACCGCATCTCGATCCTTCGCAGGAAATGCGCCCAAAATATGGAACTCCATACCAGTCCATATCAGGACCAACCCCTCTTACCTAAAATTCAAAAGGCAGCTCAAAGACCTCCTCCTCAACCGATCTCTCCCGAATGGATAGCCTTAGCCTAACCACCGAAGCCTGCCCACAGCAGCACACAGACACTTTTGACATCAAGACATCTACCTCACTTTCCTCATGACTACCTCCTCTATCTCCCCTTCCCTGATCTCATCCCTTCACGAGTCACTGTGCTCTCTACGACGACAGTACGTGAAGCAACATGAGTCATTGTACATACTAGTGTGATAACATATCTTACATGTGACATTGTGCTTTATACGACGGTATTGTTGGATGCTTCATGAGTCATTGTACATACTAAAGTGTTAATGTATCTTACGAGTGACAATGCTGTAAAGCGCTCCGATACCTTAGGGTCTGGCTAGTGCTATATAAATAAATAAATAAATTCTTGCGGTTTCCAGACCAACCCTGCCTGTTGTGACATGTTTTCTAAAAGGTCTTCAACACCAGTTTCCTCCAACACTTTTTATCATGACCCAATGGACTGTAATTTAGTCCTTACATTCCTCCTGTGTTCCCCATTTGAGCCAATGCATAGTTGTCCTCTCAGATTGCTCACCATCAAAAGGTCTTCTCGGTGGACGTAACATCGGCCAGGAGGGTTAACGAGCTACAGACTCTTTCTGCACAACCTTCGTACACCACATTTTTCCCAGACAAACTGATCCATCGTTCCTATGCTTCCTTTCTGCCAAAAGTGGCAATGCCCTTCTTCATCACCCAGAACATCACACTGCCAACTTTCTTTGCTCCTCCTCACCCTTCCACGGAAGAGGAAAGCCTCCACCGCCTGGATCCAAAAAGAGCTTTGTCATTCTACATTGATCGTACCAAAGATATCTGGGTGGACGATCAACACTTTGTAGGGTTTGCTGGAGCGGAGAAAGGAAAAGCAGTGCAGAAGAGAAACATCTCTAGATGGATTGTACTCTGCATCAGGATCTGGTACGCACTGGCCAAGAAGCAACCTCCTCAAGGTTTGCGGGCTCATTCCACCAGCGCCAAGGCTGCGACCACTGCGTTAGCCTGTGGAGTTTCTGCCCTGGACATCTGTCAGGCTGCTCAGCATCTTTGCACATGTTTGCCAAGCACTACTGTCTGTACAGTCAAGTCTGGCGTGATGGGGATTTCACCTGTTTGGTTCTCCAGTACTTTCTAGTCTAAACCTGTTTGCAGACCCATTGTCGGGGAGGTATTGCTTGGGTATCTATTCTAAGATAAGGAATCTGCAGCTAGAAGTCTCGATCAGATTAACAAGTTGCTTACCTTCGGTAACACCTCATCTGGTAGAGACTCAATATAGCCGCAGATTTCTTACCGACCCATCCTCCCAGCTCTAGGAATGGTGGCTCTGTGCTCTGGCATGGAAAGTAGTGATGAAACGGATGTCAGCGCCCTGGGGGTGGCACCTATGTAGCCACCACATACGTCACTTCTGGCACAGACGATGCCTACGAGGAGCCGATTGGCTCCACCTACCGGTGCACCGAGGAACTACAGATCTAGTCTGACACTGGGGAATATTCTAAGGAAAGGAATCTGTGAATAGATGAAGTTTCCACCGGATACGATGTTGCAGAAGGTAAGTATCTGTTCTTCAGTACCTAGGTAAGCTTGCAAAATTCCGCACTGGTCGAATGTTGCTACCAGTATTTTACGTACAGTGCTTTGTACATCTGGCCTAAGATTCTTTAAACAACTTATCTATGCGGGCGGACTGCATTTTAGGAAATGGTTGAGGCTGGTAGTAAATCTGAAGAGTGTAAGTGTATTTTTGTGTGGAAGTGTATACGTTTCCAAATTATGTTAGCATGTGGTTTTTTTTTTAGAACATTTAGATAGTAACATATAAGGAGGCATTTTATTTGTAAAGAGTTATGCCTTGAAGACATGATTCAATTATAGTTCAGTAACATTTTTAAAATTGTAATGCCTTTGCAGTTGTTTTTCAGGTACAGTTTTAATATAGGCTACAAAGATTGTTTAGGGAACTCAAAAGATTTGTGCTTACCATGAGACTGGAACACAATGCATTAAAGCAGACAACTGCAAGATGTGAGCATTTTTCATTGTAAGCAAGTGTTAGAAACTGAGTAACTGGTTGATGGAGGTTAGACTCTACTCACGCAGCAGCCACAATCTTTGTCAGAGTGAAACACAGTCAAACCCCAAATTAACCAGTGCTTAACCATCTGGTAGCTTGGCATGAAAGCAGTCACTCTTAACTTGGAGAAAATGAGTAAAGTATTAATGCAGCACTTCAAACAGTAACAAAGTGAAGACACAACACAAGAAAAAACCCCACACCAACTTAAAAAAATAGAGTAAAATTTACCTAACTAGAACTACACTGTGGCGACTGCCATTGTGTAATTTGTGTATATATAAAGCATAAAAATTACACAGTGGAGGTCACCACTGTGTAGTTATGTTTTAGATGTTTCCACTGGAAAGACATTTTTTGATTTGCCTATAATTTTTGATCCAGTATACGGAATTGCACGAAACTTAGAAATCTACTTACCCAGTCACATATGTTTCCTCGTGTCCAGTTACATTAAGATAGATCCATGGGAAAAGAAGTTTAGCGGGAAGACGAAAAAGAACGGATTTCCCATTTTAGCTTCCTTAGGAAATGTTGCTCACATCTGCAGCCCAAATGGCTCAACGTATTTGCACCAAACGTGGCATAAAATTAGAACTTTACTCAGATCATGATCCTTTTTTGGTTTGATGTAAAGCCATTCCATACTTTTTAAGATATTGCCATTTAAAAAAATGAGCAGGCTTTAAAGAGTTAACACTTCTGAATACCTGTTGTTTTAACTCGTGAGTCACGACTCACAAATCATGTCAATCACAATTTGAATGTTTTACAATATGTGACTGGCTGGAATAGGGACTCTTTTTTTAACCATTTTGAAACTTGTGCAGGGAACCCAGAGCATATCAAAAAATACATATATATACATATATGTTTAGAGAATAAAAACACGAAGCCCCCTCAAACATACATATATATATATATATTCTTCCGGTCCCTCTTTAAATACTGAATCTGCTGCCTCCTCTCTTTCTCTCATCCAGTTGTCCATCTCTCCAAAATCACTTCAACACCTGGCGCGATCACCCCCACGCATTCCAAAGCGCACAGGAATAAACGAATTGACTTGCCTTTATCCCCCGCCGGGAAAGTTTTCTCAGCTCCTCTCCCTGTTTATGATTACTTTGACGTACCGCACTCCGATGTTCCAGCCTCCGGGTCACCGCGTCTGAAAGGCGCCGTCCTCCGAAGAGCCTACCCACCGTTACGCTTTAGCTTTTCTAGTTTCCGCATGAGCGTGATAGCATCGCTCTCTATCACGGCTGGATGTGTCTCTTGCGAACCTCTTACAGGTTCTTCCGGTCCCTCTTTAAATACTGAATCTGCTGCCTCCTCTCTTTCTCTCATCCAGTTGTCCATCTCTCCAAAATCACTTCAACACCTGGCGCGATCACCCCCACGCATTCCAAAGCGCACAGGAATAAACGAATTGACTTGCCTTTATCCCCCGCCGGTAAAGTTTTCTCAGCTCCTCTCCCTGTTTATGATTACTTTGACGTACCGCACTCCGATGTTCCAGCCTCCGGGTCACCGCGTCTGAAACTAGAAAAGCTAAAGCGTAACGAAGTGTCTAAGTGGTGGGAGGTGAAATCTTTAACCAAATATTTAGATGTGGGCAGAGTGCCACGTGGGTTGAGAGTCCTTACAGCCCCCACCTATGAAAATCCGGATCCGGAAATGCTTTGTGAATGGGACAAGAATAACAACATGGCATCGCAAAATATGATGAAAATCTTGGTGAAATATGCCAGCAAGGACCGTGATAAAATTCTGGAGGAGATTAAAGAAATTGAAAGTGAACTAAAGCAACTATTAAAGGAAGATGCAATAAAGAAGTTTGAAGTTGAAATGTATGCCCGCCTAAAGAAACACGAACAAGTCATAACTGAAAGAAAAGCCACTAAGTTTCAGAGAGATAGGTTGGATTACTCACGTGGACAGATTTACACATTTGCGCGCAGATTTGACAATATTAGAAGGCAGAGGATGTCGAAAGCCGTCAATATCAATGTGGTGAGAAATGATGAGCAATCCACAGATCTGAGCTCGGAGGCAAGCTCGGCAGTGAGCTCTGATGCAGAAACTGCAATAGATCAAACCAGTAGTGGCTTGAGGCAACAGGAACGACCATCAATTATTGAGGAGTTTGGTTTTTTATATGTGGACCGAACGCAAAATGTCAGGCCGAATCCACAGAACAGAAAAAAGAAAAAAGACAATATAGGAGGAGAAAAAACCGGCGGTATGGGCATGGAATTGAGATCCAAAACAAAAGCAAGGGAAGCATACCAACGTCGGTAACTGAAGCAGACAAGACCATTATAAATCTTACGGACCTTGCACTTACAGAAGAAGAAAAACGAATTTTATCATTGGGACTAACTTTTTGTATTCGGACAAACTTTAATTATGCACAAACTAGGATTGATTTCTTTAAATATACCAGGAAGTTGAAACTTAGAAAATTCTTTTATAACAAGAGACAAGCTCCAGAGAGGTGCAAAGATGATTTACACAAAGAAGGTGGTTTAGAATGTGGTGACATGGAGGTATTGTGTGCTTTACAGAACCTTGCTTGGGAGGGAGAGGGTTTAACTAGTGAAGCTAGTGTAAGAGAAACTGTGGATTTGATGGGTCTTAATGTTTTTGAAAATGAAGCGTCAAATTTCAGACCGAAATCCACCTTCACGCCAAATACCCCAAGGGACGCAATTGATATGTTTTCTGACAGAGTGATTGAAGATCTTAAAGAGTTAGCTATCACCTCCAGTAAATCCTTCCCTAAAGAATATGGTCAATTTGAAAAAGAGTATCATATGATCATAAACAAAATAAAAGCGAGGGATGATGTGGTAGTCCGACAAGCGGACAAGGGTGGGAACGTAGTTCTCTGGCCATTAGAAGCTTATAATACTGAGGCGAAATTGCAATTACGAGATCGTCACTGCTATATGAAAGTGCCAATGAGTAATCTGGATGAGATAAAAGTTAAATTTTGGAAGGACCTTGCTCGGTGGAGAGGAATGGGTTTGTTATCACAATCAGAATACCTCTTTATGAAAGTAGAACATCCTGTTACTCCTACCCTCTATTTAATTCCGAAAATTCATAAGAATAGAGAGACTCCACCGGGAAGGCCAATTATATCAGCAATAGGAAGCCTATTTGAGCCAACATCGAGGTACTTGGATTCTTTTTACAACCTTTTGTTAAAACCCTTCCAGCATACATTCAGGATACCAGAGATTTTTTAAATAAGGTCTCTGAGGTGTGTTGGAAGGAAACGTTTCTACTGATGACATTAGATGTCATGAGTTTATATACGAGTATAACTCATGAGGATGGCCTTAACGCAACTCGACATTTTTTAAATAGACGTTCCATTAGCCTATATCAACATACTGGAATGCTGATGGAAATGTGTAGGTTATGTCTGACCAATAATCATTTTATGTTTGGAGGTGAGACATATAGACAGCTTCAGGGTACGGCGATGGGCACCTGCTTCGCCCCCAGCTATGCTAATTTGCATATGGGCTGGTGGGAGGAGCAGGTGCTCAAGATTCAGTTTGCCGATGAATGGAATAACAACATTGTAACATGGACCCGCTTTATAGATGACTTGTTTGTGATCTGGAATGGGTCCATGGAATCAGCAACTAAGTTTGTGCATGATATAAATGTCAATGAGTTGAATTTAGGATTTACAGTTAACATCAGTAAAAATGTAGTGACATTTTTAGATCTGGAGGTATATGTAGAGGATGGCTTGATACAAACTAGAACTTTCAGGAAGCCAACAGCAGGGAACACAATCCTACATGCAGGGAGTTTTCATCCTCAGAGGCTCAAAATGAGTATTCCCTATGCAGAGCATTTGAGGATGAAACGGAATTGTAGTAAGGATCAGGCCCTGGCGGAAGCACAGGAGTCCCTCACAGAGAGATTTGTAGAGAGAGGATATAATCCTAGTACCCTAGAGCAAGCTAGAAGTAGAGTGTCTGTTGTGGATAGAGGCACTTTACTAAAACCAGACTGTGAGAAGGTCTCAAAAAAGAAAACTGATGCAGGGAGTCAGATAAGAATGATTACAGGATACAGTGCCTACCAGACTAAAGTGAGAGATAGTCTGTGTAGGCACTGGCACCTGATTCGACGAGATCCAATATTGAGTGGAATAGTATCCCACAAACCCATGATTACTTTCAATGAAGCCAAATCCATGAGGGCAGAATTGGTAGTCAACAACCCTGAAGCAAACAAAAAATCTGGTTGGTTGCAGAGTGTACCGGGTTTCCATAGATGTCTGAAATGTAAGGCGTGCAAAATTGGACGCAATGAAAAGCAAGTAACATCTCCACTTATGCATAGTCCATGGAAAATTAGACAATTTTTGAACTGTAAAAGTGATTACGTTGTCTATATTTTGCAATGTACATGTCCTAAGCTATACATAGGAAGCACTATCCATATGGTCCATGTTCGCATTTTACAGCATATGCGAGCTGTTAAGAACAATGATAAGAACTATGTGGTGGCTAGACATTTAAATGAAATACATAAAGGAAACCTGGACGAGTTATCCTATTTCGCCATTGATCAAGTACCCAAATCGAAAAGAGGAGGGGATAGAGAGGGAAAACTTCGTAAATTAGAGTCCAAATACATTATGATGTTCAATACAAAGATGCCGAATGGTTTAAATATTGAAGAAGATTTGCATGTCCATTTATGTTGATCCAGTATGACGTCTCTCCAAATTTTAGTTTTGTAATGCAGAGTTAAGTGTTGTGTTTCAGATGCAGAAAAATCAATCTTTTAAGGATATTTAATACTTGTGACTTAATTTTAATGACATAAGAAACTTATTGAATGTATTTTATTAATTGATGTGGTATAGTTGGATTTATCATTCTCTTGGATTAGATTTTGGGTAAATTAGTTAGATCAGTTTGGATGAGTGTTGTGTATATTTTATGTATTAATTAAAAATAAGTAAGGGTTTTTTAAATAAACAAGTACTGTAATGCATTTGCACTTTATATTAGAAAGCTATTTTGTACTTTATCAATATGATAACACAATAGTAAATTGCATTTACAATGAAATGTTCATATTGATAAAAATATTAACATAAACAAAAACTTATTTACAATAGCATTTTAATGTGGTAATGGGCATTAATGTTGTTGTGGTCATGTTCATACTAGCAATTAGAACTTGCACAACCACAAGAATCTCTCGTCATTGATAAAAAGAAAAAGTCTAACCCCAAAAGAATTCCAATGAATATTCCCACAAAATATCTTCATTAAAAAATTGTTGTGTACTTAGTACATATGGAGATAAGATAAATAACTCCCTTCAAATATTTGATAAGTGGATATGTCATAAATAGGCAAAAGGAAGGAGAATATAAATTATAGGGTGAGGGGGATAAAACCCTCCCTTTGCTTTTGTTTTATCAGAGTATGGAGTAGTTACACATTGGGGTTTTTTAGATAAGTTTGTTTTTTATTTTATTTTTCAATGAATATATTGTTGCATGATAATTTATGATGTACAAATGGTAATGTAATGGGCATGTAACAAGTGTTGTACCTATTAGGGTGCACAATAGATTACAGAAGAGGATCTGTTTGTGAAGATCAATATGGGGCACTGGCCCATTATTTGTGTGTACATCTATACATATATATATATGTATGAATATATATGTATGTATCTATTTATTTATTTATTTGCACTTGCACTTTATTGAATTCCAATTGATGTTTTACAATGGTCACATGCATACTCTGATATATAATTGTACTCAAGTAATTTAAAATATGAAGCCTTAATTGTAATGAATTGGAGATATTATCCAAGAAATATGGAGTGCATTAAAGAAATGTGTAAAAAACTTTATTGACCAAGTGATAGAAACTTGGCAAAATGCTCCTGGATGATAGTCTGTTTTCCTGCTTCATGAAAACCTTGCCGGTCATGTGATCGGGGCACTCTGCTGAATTTTAATTTATGCACGTAATTCAGGAAGTGATCACTGTGTGATCAAGGCAGTGAATGCCGAAACGCGTCGCAGCGCAATGGAGGAATAAAGACTTTTAAATTCCTAAACCCCCCTGTGTCGGTGTCCGGTCTTTGATTGTGAGGAATCGGATGTGGTGTATATATATATATATATATATATATATATATATATATATATATATATATATATATATATATATATATATATATATATATATATATATCCAAAACGCACAAAGCTCCTTCTGGAGTGCAGGGACCCAAGGAGGGTGGCGTACACGCCGGCAGAGCGTACCGGCAATAATATCCCAAAACAAAGTCCAATGAAGTACGCTTCAGGATAAGAAGCAGGACACAAATGTAGCTAATCCAAGTTTATTCCACAACGTGCTTCGGCTGTAAACAGCCTTGATCACGTGATCAAGGCTGTTTACAGCCGAAACGCGTTGTGGAATAAACTTGATTAACTACATTTGTGTCCTGCTTCTTATCCTGAGAGCGTACTTCATTGGACTTTTGTTTTGGGATATATATATATATATATATATATATATATATATATATATATATATATATATATATATTAATATCACATATTATCTACTGGCGGTCGCCAGTAGATAGTTATAGTTAGGACCAATTTTCCATAGGAAATTCACAACATTCTATTTCCAATAACTTTGGCGCCGGTTGACGAATCTTCGCGAAATTTTCAAAACTTGTGGGGCGCTCCGGTCTGCTCGGGGTGATTCGGCAAGTGGGGGCCGAGAAAAAAGGGGGGTCCCAAAACGTGTTTTCCCCATGCAATTTTCCATAGGAACCTTTAGTCGCAGCTACAGCCCGAACTGCTGAACGGAATTACACCAAATTTGGCAAAAAGGTAGCCCTTGGTTCAGAGTCGTGCCTTTTGGTTAAATGGTGTAAATCTGTTCAGTAGTTCCTGAGAAAATCAAAAGTAAAATCACATATATATCTGGGCAGAGCCTAACCACACGTCATCGTGAGATCTGATTGGCTGTCAGCACTTCATCCTGGAATTGCTGGCAGCCATCTTGGGACCAATATAAATGATAGTACCCCATTGAAATGCATTGTAGTGAATCAAAGATTTTGAGGGTTACCAAAAGGAGAACTATAAAGGGTGATAACAGACTTTAGTTACATTAGAATTCATTTGTTGATGGTACCATACTAATTTCAGGAATTGTGGTGTGTTCTAAGGTGATTTTACCCTGTGAAAAACCTTCTGCTGGGATATCATGAATCATGTTTGAGAGAAAACTATTTTCACATGCTTGTCCCATAGAGTTTTGGAAGGTGCTCCAGAAGCTAAAATGAGAGCATATTTTCTGTAAATTCACATTATCTTTCTCAGTCATGTGAGAATGAAGTCTGACATTCTCAGTAAAACATGTACATCCAACAAGGGCAGAGACTGTCAGTTGATTCCTTTGTGTTCTACTGCAGCTTCCCAGAGTGTTCTAAAGAACAACTAGAGCGCTAACAGCCTTACTTATGACAAAAGTATGGCACACCTGAAGCCATCTTGATTGGAATAAACTAGTAACACTTAAAACATTTAATTTAAAAAGGAAAAAATGAGGGGTTCTTTTTGAAATAGAAATTATGGTTAGTGCTGCAGAAAGAAAAATTAGGGCATGTTTTAAGTGAGATCTCAAATCCTCTTCTATTTCATTAGAAAATTCTGACATGCAGACTGAAACAATCACTTTCAATACCAGCAGCAGACTTCCAGTTAACTCCCTGGTGAGCAGTAGCTTTACTACAGTGATCTATTGAGCAACTAGAGTGCTAACATTTTGAATTTATGGCAAATGTGAGACACATCTGAATGCCTTCTTGATGGAATCAAAGTAAAAAATTGAAAGCATTTCCTACTGAGGAGACTGCAGTAAATGAGGAAATTAGGAAACTTCATAACAAAGAAGTCTTCCAAGATGGCCACCAGAGAAAAAAGAGCCCAAATGTAGCACAAATATTACCCAGATGTAGCCCACATATAGCCCAATGACAAAAGTGTGCAAAACACTTTTTATTTTTAGTTTTTTGCAGTTTTATGTAGTGCAGACTGGTCAGGTATTGGAGCGTTGCATCTTAAAACATGACCCCCTACACTACAAAAACACCACTGCACTACCCTAAACCCTAAAACACTACCCCCAGCACGACCCCCTACACTACACAAGCACCACTGCACTATCCTAAACCATAAAACACTACCCCCAGCATGACCCACTACACTACACAAACACCACTGCACTACCCTAAACCCTAAAACACTACCCCCAGCACGACCCCCTACACTACCCAAACACCACTGCACTAACCTAAATCCTAAAACACTACCCCCAGCACGACCCCCTACACTACCCAAACACAACTGCACTAACCTAAAACATGACCCCTACACTACACAAACACCACTGCACTACCCTAAACCCTAAAACACTACCCCCAGCACGACCCCCTACACTACACAAGCACCACTGCACTACCCTAAACCCTAAAACACTACCCCCAGCACAACCCCTACACTGCCCGAACACCACTGCACTGCCCTAAACCCTGAAACACCAGCCCCTGCACGACCCCTACACTGCCCGAACACCACTGCACTGCCCTAAACCCTGAAACACCACCCCCAGCACGACCCCCTACACTGCCCGAACACCACTGCACTGCCCTAAACCCTGAAACACTACCCCCAGCAAGACCCCCTACACTGCCCGAACACCACTGCACTGCCCTAAACCCTGAAACATCACCCCCAGCAAAACCCCCTACACTGCCCGAATACCACTGCCCTAAACCCTGAAACACCACCCCCAGCACGACCCCCTACACTGCCCGAACACCACTGCACTGCCCTAAACCCTGAAACACCACCCCCAGCACGACTCCCTACACTGCCCGAACACCACTGCTCTGCCCAAAACCCTGAAACACCAGCCCCAGCACGACCCCCTACACTGCCCGAACACCACTGCACTACCCTAAACCCTGAAACACCACCCCCAGCACGACCCCTACACTGCCCGAGCACCACTGCACTGCCCTAAACCCTGAAACACCAGCCCCAGCATGACCCCCTACACTGCCGGAACACCACTGCACTGCCCTAAACCCTGAAACACCAGCCCCAGCACGACCGCCTACACTGCCCGAACACCACTGCACTGCCCTAAACCCTGAAACACCAGCCCCAGCACGACCCCCTACACTGCCCGAACACCACTGCACTGCCCTAAACCCTGAAACACCACCCCGTGCACGACCCCCTACACTGCCCAAACACCACTGCCCTAAACCCAGAAACACCACCCCCAGCAAGACCCCTACACTGCCCGAACACCACTGCACTGCCCTAAACCCTGAAACACCAGCCCCAGCACGACCCCCTACACTGCCTGAACACCACTGCACTGCCCTAAACCCTGAAACACCACCCCTGCACGACCCCCTACACTGCCCGAACACCACTGCACTGCCCTAAACCCTGAAACACCACCCCCAGCACGACCCCCTACACTGCCCGAACACCACTGCACTGCCCTAAACCCTGAAACACCACCCCCTGCACGACCCCTACACTGCCCGAACACTACTGCACTGCCCTAAACCCTGAAACACCACCCCCAGCACGACCCCCTACACTGCACGAACACCACTGCCATAAACCCTGAAATACTACCCCCAGCAAGACCCCCTACACTGCCCGAACACCACTGCACTGCCCTAAACCCTGAAACATCACCCCCAGCAAGACCCCCTACACTGCCCGAACACCACTGCCCTAAACCCTGAAACACCACCCCCAGCAAGACCCCCTACACTGCCCGAACACCACTGCACTGCCGTAAACCCTGAAACACCACCCCCAGCAAGACCCCCTACACTGCCCGAACACCACTGCACTGCCGTAAACCCTGAAACACCACCCCCAGTACGACCCCCTACACTGCCCGAACACCACTACACTGCCCTAAACCCTGAAACACCAGCCCCAGCACAACCCTGTACACTGCCCGAACACCACTGCACTGCCCTAAACCCTGAAACACCAGCCCCAGCACGACCGCCTACACTGCACGAAAACCACTGCACTGCCCTAAACCCTGAAACACCAGCCGCAGCACGACCCCTACACTGCCCGAACACCACTGCACTGCCCTAAACCCTCAAACACCAGCCCCAGCACGACCCCCTACACTGCCCGAACACCACTGCACTACCCTAAACCCTGACACACCAGCCCCAGCAAGATCCTCTACACTGCCCGAACACGACTGCACTGCCCTAAACCCTGAAACACCAGCCCCAGCAAGACCCCCTACACTGCCCGAACACCACTGCACTGCCTAAACCCTGAAACACCACCCCCAGCAAGACCCCCTACACTGCCCGAACACCATTGCACTAAACCCTGAAACACCACCCCCAGCAAGACCACCTACACTGGCCGAACACCACTGCACTGCCCTAAACCCTGAAACACCACCCCCTGCACGACCCCCTACACTGCCCAAACACCACTGCACTGCCCTAAACCCTGAAACACCACCTGCTGCACGACCCCCTACACTGCCCAAACACCACTGCACTACCCTAAACCCTGAAACACCACCCCCAACATGACACCCTACACTGCCCGAACACCACTGCACTGCCCTAAACCCTGAAACACCACCCCCAGCACAAGCCCCTACACTGCCCGAACACCACTGCACTGCCCTAAACCCTGAAACACCACCCCCCTGCATGACCCCCTACACTGCCGGAACACCACTGCACTGCCCTAAACCCTGAAACACCACCCCCAGCACGACCCCCTACACTGCCCGAACACCACTGCACTGCCCTAAACCCTGAAACACCACCCCCAGCACGACCCCCTACACTGCCCGAACACCACTGCACTGCCCTAAACCCTGAAACACTACCCCCAGCAAGACCACCTACACTGCCCGAACACCACTGCACTGCCCTAAACCCTGAAACATCACCCCCAGCAAGACCCCCTACACTGCCTGAACACCACTGCCCTAAACCCTGAAACACCACCCCCAGCAAGACCCCCTACACTGCCCGAACACCACTGCACTACCCTAAACCCTGAAACACCACCTCCAGCACAACCCCCTACACTGCCAGAACACCATTGCTCTCCCTAAACCCTGAAACACTAGCCCCAGCACGACCTCTACACTGCCCGAACACCACTGCACTGCCCTAAACCCTGAAACACCACCCCCAGCACGACCCCCTACACTGCCCGAACACCACTGCACTGCCCTAAACCCTGAAACACCAGCCCCAGCAAGACCCCCTACACTGCCCGAACACCACTGCACTAGACTCTGAAACACCAGCCCCAGCAAGACCCCCTACACTGCCCGAACACCACTGCACTGGCCTAAACCCTGAAACACCAGCCCCAGCATGACCCCCTACACTGCCCGAACACCACTGCACTGCCCTAAACCCTAAAACACCAGCCCCAGCACGACCACCTACACTGCCCGAACACCACTGCACTGCCCTAAACCCTGAAACACCAGCCCCAGCACGACCCCTACACTGCCCAAACACCACTGCACTGCCCTAAACCCTGAAACACCAGCCCCAGCACGACCCCCTACACTGCCCAAACACCACTGCACTGCCCTAAACCCTGAAACACCAGCCCCAGCACGACCCCCTACACTGCCCGAACACCACTGCACTGCCCTAAACCCTGAAACACCACCCCTGCACGACCCCCTACACTGCCCGAACACCACTGCCCTAAACCCTGAAACACCACCCCCAGCACGACCCCCTTTACTGCCCGAACACCACTGCACTGCCCCAAACCCTGAAACACCACCCCCAGCACCACCCCCTACACTGCCCGAACACCACTGCCCTAAACCTTGAAACACCACCCCCAGCACGACCCCTACACTGCCCGAACACAACTGCACTGCCGTAAACCCTGAAACACCACCCCCAGCAAGACCTCCTACACTGCCCGAACACCACTGCACTGCCGTAAACCCTGAAACACCACCCCCAGCACGACCCCCTACACTGCCCGAACACCACTACACTGCCCTAAACCCTGAAACACCAGCCCCAGCACAACCCTGTACACTGCCCGAACACCACTGCACTGCCCTAAACCCTGAAACACCAGCCCCAGCACGACCGCCTACACTGCACGAAAACCACTGCACTGCCCTAAACCCTGAAACACCAGCCGCAGCACGACCCCTACACTGCCCGAACACCACTGCACTGCCCTAAACCCTCAAACACCAGCCCCAGCACGACCCCCTACACTGCCCGAACACCACTGCACTACCCTAAACCCTGACACACCAGCCCCAGCAAGACCCCCTACACTGCCCGAACACGACTGCACTGCCCTAAACCCTGAAACACCTGCCCCAGCAAGACCCCCTACACTGCCCGAACACCACTGCACTGCCCTAAACCCTGAAACACCACCCCCAGCAAGACCCCCTACACTGCCCGAACACCATTGCACTAAACCCTGAAACACCACCCCCAGCAAGACCACCTACACTGGCCGAACACCACTGCACTGCCCTAAACCCTGAAACACCACCCCCTGCACGACCCACTACACTGCCCAAACACCACTGCACTGCCCTAAACCCTGAAACACCACCTGCTGCACGACCCCTACACTGCCCAAACACCACTGCACTACCCTAAACCCTGAAACACCACCCCCCAACATGACACCCTACACTGCCCGAACACCACTGCACTGCCCTAAACCCTGAAACACCACCCCCAGCACAAGCCCCTACACTGCCCGAACACCACTGCACTGCCCTAAACCCTGAAACACCACCCCCTGCATGACCCCTACACTGCCGGAACACCACTGCACTGCCCTAAACCCTGAAACACCACCCCCAGCACGACCCCTACACTGCCCGAACACCACTGCACTGCCCTAAACCCTGAAACACCACCCCCAGCACGACCCCCTACACTGCCCGAACACCACTGCACTGCCCTAAACCCTGAAACACTACCCCCAGCAAGACCACCTACACTGCCCGAACACCACTGCACTGCACTAAACCCTGAAACATCACCCCCAGCAAGACCCCCTACACTGCCTCAACACCACTGCCCTAAACCCTGAAATTCCACCCCAGCAAGACCCCCTACACTGCCCGAACACCACTGCACTACCCTAAACCCTGAAACACCACCTCCAGCACAACCCCCTACACTGCCAGAACACCATTGCTCTCCCTAAACCCTGAAACACTAGCCCCAGCACGACCTCTACACTGCCCGAACACCACTGCACTGCCCTAAACCCTGAAACACCACCCCCAGCACGACCCCCTACACTGCCCGAACACCACTGCACTGCCCTAAACCCTGAAACACCAGCCCCAGCAAGACCCCCTACACTGCCCGAACACCACTGCACTGCCCTAGACTCTGAAACACCAGCCCCAGCAAGACCCCTACACTGCCCGAACACCACTGCACTGGCCTAAACCCTGAAACACCAGCCCCAGCATGACCCCCTACACTGCCCGAACACCACTGCACTGCCCTAAACCCTAAAACACCAGCCCCAGCACGACCACCTACACTGCCCGAACACCACTGCACTGCCCTAAACCCTGAAACACCAGCCCCAGCACGACCCCTACACTGCCCAAACACCACTGCACTGCCCTAAACCCTGAAACACCAGCCCCAGCACGACCCCCTACACTGCCCGAACACCACTGCACTGCCCTAAACCCTGAAACACCACCCCCTGCACGACCCCCTACACTGCCCGAACACCACTGCCCTAAACCCTGAAACACCACCCCCAGCACGACCCCCTTTACTGCCCGAACACCACTGCACTGCCCCAAACCCTGAAACACCACCCCCAGCACCACCCCCTACACTGCCCGAACACCACTGCCCTAAACCTTGAAACACCACCCCCAGCACGACCCCTACACTGCCCGAACACAACTGCACTGCCCTAAACCCTAAAACACGACCCCCTACACTGCCCGAACACCACTGCACTGCCCTAAACCCTAAAACACTACCCCCAGCATGACCCCCTACACTACCCGAACACCACTGCACTACCCTAAACCCTAAAATACTCCCCCCAGCACGACCCCCTACACCACCCAAACACGACTGCACTGCCCTAAACCCTCAAACCCTCCCCCCAGCACGACCCCCTACCCTACCCGAACACCACTGCACTGCCCTAAACCCTAAAACACTCCCCCCAGCACGACCCCCTACACGACCCGAACAGCACTGCACTGCCCTAAACCCTAAAACACTCCCCCAGCACGACCCCCTACACTACCCAAACACCACTGCACTGCCCTAAACCCTAAAACACTACCCCCGCATGACCCCTACACTACCCAAAGACCACTGCACTACCCTAAACCCTAAAACACTACCCCCGCACGACTCCCTACACTACCCAAAGACCACTGCACTACCCTAAACCCTAAAACACGACCTCCTACACTACACAAACACCACTGCACTACCCTAAACCCTAAAACACTACCCCAGCACGACCCCTACACTACACAAACACCACTGCACTACCCTAAACCCTAAAACACTACCCCCTACACAAACACCACTGCACTGCCCTAAACCCTAAAACACTACCCCCGCATGACCCCCTACACTACCCAAACACCAATGCACTACCCTAAACCCTAAAACACTACCCCGCACGACCCCTACACTACCCAAAGACCACTGCACTACCCTAAACCCTAAAACACTACCCCCGCACGACTCCCTACACTACCCAAAGACCACTGCACTACCCTAAACCCTAAAACACGACCTCCTACACTACACAAACACCACTGCACTACCCTAAACCCTAAAACACTACCCCCAGCACGACCCCCTACACTACACAAACACCACTGCACTGCCCTAAACCCTAAAACACGACCCCCTACACTGCCCGAACACCACTGCACTGCCCTAAACCCTAAAACACTACCCCCAGCACGACCCCCTACACTACCCGAACACCACTGCACTACCCTAAACCCTAAAATACTCCCCCCAGCACGACCCCCTACACCACCCAAACACGACTGCACTGCCCTAAACCCTCAAACCCTCCCCCCAGCACGACCCCCTACCCTACCCGAACACCACTGCACTGCCCTAAACCCTAAAACACTCCCCCAGCACGACCCCCTACACTACCCGAACAGCACTGCACTGCCCTAAACCCTAAAACACTCCCCCAGCACGACCCCTACACTACCCAAACACAACTGCACTGCCCTAAACCCTAAAACACTACCCCCGCATGACCCCCTACACTACCCAAACACCAATGCACTACCCTAAACCCTAAAACACTACCCCCGCACGACCCCCTACACTACCCAAAGACCACTGCACTACCCTAAACCCTAAAACACTACCCCCGCACGACTCCCTACACTACCCAAAGACCACTGCACTACCCTAAACCCTAAAACACGACCTCCTACACTACACAAACACCACTGCACTACCCTAAACCCTAAAACACTACCCCCAGCACGACCCCCTACACTACACAAACACCACTGCACTACCCTAAACCCTAAAACACGACCCCCTACACAAACACCACTGCACTACCCTAAACCCTAAAAAACTACCCCAGCACGAACCCCTACACTACCCAAACACCACTGCACTACTCTAAACCCTAAAACACTACCCCCAGCAGTACCCCGTACACTACCCAAACACCACTGCACTACCCTAAACCCTAAAACACTACCCCCAGCAGTACCCCCTACACTACCCAAACACCATTGCACTACCCTAAACCCTAAAACACTACCCCCAGCAGTACCTCCTACACTACCCAAACACCACTGCACTACCCTAAACCCTAAACCACTACCCCCAGCACGACCCCCTACACTACCCAAACACCACTGCACTACCCTAAACCCTAAAACACTACCCCCAGCACAACCCCCTACACTACCCAAACACCACTGCACTACCCTAAACCCTAAAACACTCCCCCCCAGCACGACTCCCTACACTACCCAAACACCACTGCACTACCCTAAACCCTAAATCTACCCCCAGCATGACCCCCTACACTACACAAACACTACTGCACTACCCTAAACCCTAAAACAATACCCCTAGCACGACCCCCTTCACTACCTAAACACAACTGCACAATTTGTTACAGGCGTTGCAACACAGGCCTGTGGTGCTTACTGGAAGTACCTGGTGGGCTAGTTGGGCCCCAGGGACCCTCAGGATTCAAGGTGACCTAATCCCCCAACTTAAAACGCGCCACGGGGCGCGTTTGCACAGTGGTGAAGGGAGGGGGCGGGGCCTCAGGTGACATGTGCGCAAACACGCCCTGTGGTGCGTTTTAAGTTGGGGAATTAATTCCCCTTGAATCCTGAGGGAGCCTGGGGGCCAACTAGCCCGGGAAACGACCTTAACAACGCGGTCAAAACACCGCAGTACATTTAGATCGCTGCTTTTACAACGCAAGTCGTTACCACGACTTGCACTGGAGGGCGCTCTAGACTAAGGAATAGTGTGATTTACTATTCCAACACCTTCCCTACTGTACGTAGGCTGGAGTTGGAATAGTAAATCATACTATTCCTAAGTCCAGCGCCCTACAGCGCAAGTCGTGGTAACGACTTGCGTTGTAAAGACAGCGATGTAATGTACCGCGATCTAAATGATCGCGTTGTTACATCATACATCCAACTAGCCCACCAGGTACCTTCAGTAAGCACAACAGAGTTGGGTTGCAGAGAGGTGAAAAAAGGTGCGTGGCCTCGGAACGCCTCTCTGCAACTCAGCTCTGTGGTCCTAACTGTAGGTACCTGGGGGCTAGTTGGGCTCCAGGGACCCTCAGGATTCAAGGGGACTTATTCCCGCAACTTAAAACGCGCCACGGGCGCGTTTGCACACATGTCACCTCAGGCCCCCTCCCTTCACCACTGTGCAAACGCGCCCTGTAGCGCGTTTTAAGAGGTAGTTTTAATCCCCTGCCCTATTATGTACTAGGGACTTACAGAGGAGGTCATGCTAATCACAGGGGTACCCCAACGCATAGTGTTCCCTAGTGTATGTAGGTGTTTTCACTGTATTCTAAGTGTCTTTTAGCATAGCACTGGCTCTGGTTAGTCAGAGTCAGTTACCACCAGTACCCGTCTGAAAAAGTTGTGGGCACAGGAAGATTTTGCAATAAGGCCTCTTTCTGCTCCTCTGTTGGTTCTTTCTGCACATCTTTTGCTTCTTCCTGCACTTTTCTTCGTCTTTGTGGACTTCTGTTGCTTCTTTCTGCATTTCTTTTGCTTCTTTCTGTGCGTTTTTTCTTCTTTCTTCACATGCCCTACCTCTGTAGGCATAGTTAGAAACTAGCATTTAAAAACCTTTGAAATTCACTTAAAAAATCATAGGTTTCAGGCACGTTATAGTTAGAAATTAGCATTTAAAAAACCTTTGAAATTCACTGAAAAAACCATAGGTTTCAGACACGTTATAGTTAGAAATTAGCATTTAAAAAACCTTTGAAATTCACTGAAAAACCATAGGTTTCAGGGGCGTTATAGTTAGTTGGACATTTCACTCGTACAAAACCATAGAAATTCCCCCGTTACAGTTAGTTCAGCTAACTATAACTCGCGCCCCCGCAATGTACTGCTGATGACGACACATATTACATCACTCATGACATGGTCAGTGACATCACTGATGACATCACTGATGACATCTCAAATGACATCACTGATGACATCACTGATGACATCATCCATGTGATAATTTCATGCATCTTCTCACACCCTAATATAACTTTTGATACACCCACTCTAAATTACAGACTGCCATTCTCAAAACCATACACACTCCAATACCAATAACTACATACCCACTCACTGATTCTTTGGTCTACACACACACATCTACTCACTCACCCGTACAGTCACTCAGTACAGGACTATCATATGCACTCATACACCTATATAAACACTCACACACCGCCACTCATCCATAGAGGTACTCACACACTTAGTCAGTCATGCAAAACATTAATCACACACCCATTTACTCACCTATACAGTTATACACACACCAGCTCACTTACCCATACAAATACTAGCACATTCTTACGCTCTTATACAATAACTGATACAAGCACACACGCATCCATACAGCCACTCTCACAATCACACACTCTCACTTATAGCCATTTAAATACTCTAACACACATATATACTGCCTTTTACATATGTAGTTACTTGCACATGTACCACTGAGATATACATTCACTCACTAACACACCCATACACACACTCACCCACCCAAGCAGTCCATCACAGATGCACTCTTGAAATCATGCACCCAGTGAATCACCCACTCACACATCTATGTACAGAGTCACACACACCCCACCCACACAAACACTCAGGCAGCCATACAGATACTCAGAGAACCAATCAATAACCCATATAGACACTCATGTAGCTATTCGCAAATCCATGCATCCACTTACACACCAACAAACAGGCGGATACAGACATTCACACAGTTTAGTCACTAACCCATGCATTCAGTAAGATACGTTTAATCACTCACTTGTAGTCAGTCACGCACGTACTAAATCATCCATTCAGACACTTATACACCCACTCATTCTTCAATACGCCTTTCCCTATATATATTAAACATATTTAAACTTTACAGAAACACACAGTCACTGGATGATGTCATCAGTGATGTCATCAGTGATGTCATTTGAGATGTCATCAGTGATGTCACTGACCATGTCATGAGTGATGTAATATGTGACGTCATCAGCAGTGCATTGCGGGGGCGCGAGTTATAGTTAGCTGAACTAACTATAACGGGGTAATTTCTATGGTTTTGTACGAGTGAAATGTCCAACTAACTACAACTGTCCCTAAAACCTATGGTTTTTTCAGTGAATACATATATATGCAGCCTAGAACACCAAGGGATAAAATGCAAAAATTGCATTGAATTTTTAATTTAAAATAAATATATATCTAATAGCATTTCTGTACATAGAACCTGCACGATTCACTGTTTAAACAAGCCTTTATTTTCAAAGAAAAAGGCAAAGTAATAGAAGGCATGTTAGCCCATAGACTGCACAGACAAACCACAACAGAATAAAACTGGCGCCGTGCCTTTAAGACCTCCATAACATCCGTGCTCCCATCATGTCCCCCAGATGAGAGTTAGCTCAGGTATTTTTTACGGCGTATTATAATGTGTGTGATAGTAAGGAATAAGAGTGCTACTTTAAATGATATTCGTCCGGGGAGGAGGGTGGGTTGCTTATGACTTTGATGAGTATACCCCTGGAAGAGAATTGGGATTACCGATTAGTAACTTACCCTTCTCTTCCAGGGGATATGCATCCATAGTCATAAGCACTAAATAGAATAGCAAGCCCATCCCCAGAATCCCACAGACGAACACCAGAACAAACACAGTTTAAGGGTAATTTATCCAAACAGGTTCCTTAAGGAGGCTTTCCCAAACTAGGCATCCGGCTGAGTGTCAGAATCTAAGCAATAATGGCGAGCAAAGGTGTGTACCGATCGCCATGTGGCAGTTTTACAGATTTCTGCAATGGGTACATTTCTGAGACCGGCCTGTAGTGGAGGCCTTTCTCCTCGTGGAATGAGCCCTAGGTCTACCAAGGAGTTACTTGTTAGCTAACTGGTAAGAGAAGGAAATGCAAAAGACTATCCATCTAGAGATGGTTTGTTTAGAGAATAGGGGAAACCAGCGAGCATGGGACCATAATTTATAAATAAACGGTCCGATTTCCTTATGTCCTTGGTTTTATCCAGATAAAATGTAAGAACTCTTTTGAGATCAAGAGAATGCAATGCCCTCTCTGTAGGGGTGGATGGGTTTGGGAAAAAGTAGGAAAGGTAATTGACTGATTAATATGAAAATCAGAAATAACCTTAGGTAAAAAACTAGGGTGTATTCTCAGGACCACCTTGTTGGAATGGAAAATCAGATAAGGCTCCTTAGAACACAGAGCCTGGATCTCGCTAACTCTGCGAGCAGAGGTAATTACTACTAAGAAAGCGGCATTCCAAGTCAGGTGCTGCAGGGACGCTTTATGTATGGGCTCGAAGGGAGGACCCATCAATTTAGAAAGGACTACATTAAGTTCCCAAGGAGAGGAGGGAGACCTAACCAGGGGGTAGACCTTCTTCAACCCTTCAAGGAAGTCTTTAACTTCAGGCATCTGAAGGAAGGAAACCTGCATGGTTGGTTTCCGGTATGCTGTAATGGCTGCTAAGTGCACCTTTATAGAGGCGAACTGAAGACCAGATTTGGCCAAATACAATAAGTAGGGAAGGATAACCTGTTCTTGCCCTATGATGGGATTATGGCTGTTGCTGGTGCACCATAAGTAGAAACACTTCCATTTGAAAGTGTATGACGTTCGCGTACAAGGCCTCCTTGATTCTTTCAGAATGTTCATAAAGTCTGATGGAAGACCTAGATGTCCATATTGGAGGAACTCAGGAGCCATGCTGTCAAGCTCAGAGAGGGGAGGGTTGGGGTGGAACACCCTCCACCCTGAGTTAGGAGAGTAGATCTGGACAGCATGGCAACCTCTTGCATGGCGTCTCGGACAGGTGAAGAAGGTCCGAATACCACCATTGGCGAGGCCACCCCGGTGAAATAAGGATGATCCTGGTCTTGGCTCTGTAGAACTTGTTGATGACTATAGGAATGAGCGGTACTGGAGGAAAGGCGAAGAGTAATGTCTCTGAGCAGTTGATCAAAAGCGCATTCTTTCTGGAGCCCGGTTGGGTATACCTGCACGCGAAGACGCTGCATTTTGTGTTTGATGCGTCTGCAAACAGGTTGATGTCTGGAACTCCCCATCGTTGCAAACTGTCCTGTGCGACTTTGTCGTTTAACACCCAGTTGTGAGCTTCGACGAAGTTGAGACTGAGGGCGTCTGCATGAACATTGAGGGTGCCAGGGAGGTGGATGGCAGATATGGTCAACTTTTTCACCAGTAGTCACTTCCATATGGCTTGAGCCTCTTGCGATAGGGGCCTTGACCTGGTACCTCCCTGTTTGTTAAAGTAATGCATGGTTGTGGTATTGCAAGTCTGAACTAACAGGGAGCGTGTCTGGATGGAAGGGAAGAATGACTTGAGAGCTAGATGTACGGCCCTCAGTTCCAACATATTGATGTGATACCCCCTCCTTCGCTTCCGCCCACAATTCCTGAACTTGAAGAGAGCCCATGTGGAACCTCATCCCTGGAGGGGCGGGTCCGTGATGAGCGTCTGGCTGGGAAGGTCCTGATGAAAAGGGAACCCTTTCAACAAATGAGGACATTTCATCCACCATTGAAGGGAATCTTTGGCCATCTGAGGCAGAGTCACTGTGTCCTCCCAGCGGTCCGAGATCTGCGACCACTGATCCTCTAATGCCTGCTGGAGAGGTTGCATTTCCAGCCTGGTATTGGGGACAATGAAGATGCAGGACGCCATGGATCCCAGTAGAGAAGATACCTGTCTGGCCGTGGGATGAAGTATGAGGAGGAGAGTGCGACACTTGTTGGTGATTGAGGATAACCTCTCCTCCAAAGGATACACTCTTGCATCTGCGGTATCCAGAGTTGCACCTAGGTAGTGAATCCTTTGGGTTGGGTTGAGGATAGACTTTTTGTGGTTGACTTGAAGACCCAAACGGCTTAGCACTCGAATGCAGGATTGAAGGTTTGTCTGCAGTAGACAAGGTGACGAGCTCTTGAGCAACCGATAGTCCAGGTACAGGTAGACGAAAAGTTTCTGTTTCCGCAGGAAGGCTGCCACCATCGCCAAGCATTTGGCGGACGTGCGGGCGCTGATTTGAGTCCGAAACCGCAGGAATTTCCGATGTTTTTGGGAAATCAGAACATGAAAATATGCATCCTGCAGGTCGATGGAGCACATCCAGTCCCCTTGATGTAGCTGGGGAAAATTTGGTGCAGTGCCAGCATCCTGATGCAAAAATGGGGACCCCCTCTAAAGGAAAATAATTTAAGGTCAGGGAGAAGAGGGGAAGAACAAAACATACAATAAAGGGCTCCCTCAAAACCTATATTTCTTTTGTCACAACAAAACTGAATTCAGCATGGGCTCACCAACAATGTAATCATATCAACAAGACTAGCAAAATTGATTTTATCATCGTTGTTTATTTAACTTCTTTTTATATTTGAGATATATATATCAAATGTAATTCATTTCTTTCTTTTTTTCTTTTAAAACTTTTTTTATATATATATATACATAAAAGTCAACAGTATTCCCACATAGAATTCAGGAGTACATACAATATACTGTTGAACAAATAACCCCCGGGGGGGAAAAAAAAAACATTTACACATACCAAAAAACAAAAAATACAGAAATCATCCAAACTCATACGGATTCATACAACATTCACAAGAAAACACATCTGGAAAAAGAGGAGACTAAAGATTGCAAGATCTCCACGACCAAGTATGATGCATATGTTCAACAGGATCTGAACATTAGGTCGACGCGTGTTTCGGTGGCATGAAAGGAGTAGTACGGCCACCTTCCTCAGGACCTTTCCAGATACCCACAAGAATCACAAAACACACAGGGGACCTAAAAAAGCATAAATGACATGTATTACGACCCCATATATGGAAACATATAAATCGATTGGACCTTGATACTAAATAAACATAGTGTTACTTACACATAGATCAAAGCCAGAAAGCCACACCTATTGAAAATCACACCACAGAAGTGTATGACTCCCCATACTTACTGTGGGGAGTGTTATAAAGAGGTAAGAGATATAACTTTTAAGAGAAAGAAAGAGGGAGAAGGGACCCAAAGGAGAAAAGATGTGCCAATCACCTGAATTTCACAGAATAAAGCCATAAGTACTGTAACCAAGAGATACGAGAAGACACAGCAGTGGCAATGTCATGTATCACCTTATATTTATCCTATCTCTGTGTTTATTACATGCTCAAGAATACTTACAGACTATAGGAGTGACTCTATGTTGTCAAAAAAAGAAGATGGCCACTGGACTGCTGGCAAGATGTGCAGCAGCGTCTTTTAAAATGATGTATAATCTGTAAAAGGGAGGAGTAGCGAATCCATAAGTGTTGAGCAGTTGCATTAGTGACAAAACTATCAAAAAATGCACCTCGTGGGGCCTTACCTGGAACACTTTAGTGTAGTGTCCCGTAGGTGGAAAAGTCGTGTTTAGACAGAGTGTGTCCCAACGGGACTCAGATTTCTGGATGAAAAATATATGCAGCTTTGTTAGTCTCTTTTAAAAGGAACAATGATGGTGTGCTTATGGTGGTATGCTTATATACGAGTACCAATAGTGTACACACCTAATTTGGTAAAGCAAGACGCTTATGTTGATGTTTTTATTTCCAAAGTCGTATGACTGTGAGTTGCACCGGGTCCAACAGCTCTTAACTGTATAGGGTTTAAACGACTTACTCCTACCAATAAGATGCCGAAATAAATCTATAAACAGAAAGGGATGCAATATGTTACCAAGCTGAATAAATAGTAGCATTACAATTGCGTCCTATCCAATTGAAAAATGTTTGGAGAGACTTGTAAAATAACACGGTCCTATTCAAAGTATGTTGTATGAGTCCGTATGAGTCTGGATGATTTCTGTATTTTTTGTTTTTTGGTATGTGTAAATGTTTTTTTTTTTTCCGGGGGTTATATGTTCAACAGTATATTGTATGTACTCCTAAATACTATGTGGGAATACTGTTGACTCGTTCGGCGCTGGGAGCATTGCTACCCTTGGCGGGGACTTGTATGTTACAAGAAGCCCTTTTACATTTCATAAATGGAAAAGTTCGGAGCCAGGCACTTTAAAGGCATAAGCCGAGGAGTGATTCTCTGGGGTCCTTTATTATCCGGCAGCGCGAGTATGGAAAATGCATAATTCCAGCAGCAATTATACGATAAACGGAGGTGAGCACCAATGTAATATTCTGTGGTTTAATCTTGCCCGTAATAAGAATCCAAATGGCTGTGACAGATATGAAGTGTATATTTGAACACACTACTTACCGGTATGATGGATTAAACATCGGAGAAACACTGCCAGTTTGTTTGGAAAGGGCAATACGAAGTGAAATACAGACTTTATTTTTGCTCACACGTTTTCAAGGTGACTTTTGCAGTGAGCACGGAGCATCTAATAAAACTAGAATAGTGACTTTATTGCTGCTGGAACTGGAAAGAAATGTTCGCAAATAAAGACTGCAGGTGTTTGAATAATTTAACTTTATTGCGATATAGCGAAAACATAAAAATGAATTTGAAAGAAAGACGAGTATGAAAGTAACTCTTCAATGTTTTTGAAATGAGTAACACCTGTGGGGGAGATATAAACTATGTCTGTACGCATGCTGCTTTTGAAGTAAATTGGACAATTCCAGAGACTCGAGTGCTGGTCCATTCTTTATGGGAGCAATGGCATTTTGCGATATATATATATATATATATAGTTTTGAAAGAAATGAATTACATTTGATATATATATCTCAAATATAAAAAGAAGTTAAATAAACAACGATGATAAAATCAATTTTGCTAGTCTTGTTGATATGATTACATTGTTGGTGAGCCCATGCTGAATTCAGTTTTGTTGTGACAAAAGAAATATAGGTTTTGAGGGAGCCCTTTATTGTGTGCCAGCATCCTGAACCTCTCCTTGCGGATTATCTTGTTTGAGAGTCATAAGTCGAGTATGGGTATGTACTCCGGGGTTGGACCCTTCTTTAACACCAAGAAGTAGCGGGAGTAAATTCCCTGCTGTTGTTGGGACAAGGGAACTTTTTCGATGGCTTTGTTTTGCAGCAGAATAGTTACCTTTGCCTGAAGTAAATCTTGCTGATGGCCAGACGTTCTCTGAGGTGGAACTACCGGAGGTGGGGACTTGAATCTGATTGAGTAACCATTCTGCACAATATTGAGCACCCACTTGTCTTTTGTGAAACGCTCATTGTTTTGTCGGCTGTTTAGGAGAGGAAGCTGTTGATCTAGAAGCTCCTTGTCCTGGCCGACCCTGAGGGTAGTGGAACCTGGACTGATGTTGTTGTTGCGAAGTCCAGTGAGGGGTTTTAACCCTCTGCTGATACTGGCGACGGTCATAGGGGCGGTATCTGCGCCTCAAGTCCTTGCGCTTCTCCAGACCCACTGCCTTCAGGGTGTCAAGCTCAGATTTCATCCTCGCCATTTCATCATCGGCATGAGTGCCAAACAGTGAGGTTCCACTGAAGGGCAGGTGCAGAAGCCTGTGCTGAGCCTCTGGCTTCAGTCCAGTGAGCCGTAGCCAGGAGGAGCGCCTAGGGCAGATGCCTAGTGAGTATCCATGGCCTGCTAGGTCCGAAGCATCAGCTGCCATGCTGATTACCTGATTCGCCATTAAACCCCCCCTCCTGGAGAATTTCCTGAAAATCATGCCAATCTTCCTTTGGCAGTTTCTCCATGAACCTAGACAGGGAGTCCCATAGAGCCTTATCGTATCTTCCTAAAAGTGCTGAGGCACTAGTGACTGTCATATAGGAAGCAGAGGTATTGCACATCCTTTTTCCAAGGGAGTCCATCTGCTTACTGTCCTTATCGGGTGGTACTGTAGAGGAGGGCGCACCTGGGTGAGTCTTCCTATCCGCTGCTACTATAACGGAGTCTGGTGATGGATCAGCCCGAAGAAAGAATGGATCCTGGTCTGGTGCTTTGTACTTCTTTGTAATGCACGATGCTGCAGGCCCTATCTATGCTGGTGTAAGAAAGGTCTGATGAGCTGGTTCAAGCAGACCAGGTACTAGAGGAAGCAGAGGTCTAGAAGATGACCTGTGATGCAGTGTCTCAAAGATTATTGATGCCGAGGTGGTTGGAGCAGGCATCTCAATGTTTAGCTTATCTGCACCTCTACATAGGACCTCATTGAATGTGACAATATCGTCCACTGGTGAAACCCTAGCTGGAGGGGTCGCAGACAGGGAAGGTTCGAAGTCTCAAACAGACGATCTTGATGCATCTGTAGACCAGGAAGGATACCTGTGTCTGTGCCTCAAGAGATCTGAACGAGTGGGAGTGACAAGATCCAGGAGGTGATCATCTGTGAGGTGTCCTAGACCGAGATCTTCTTGTTGAAGGAAACCATGGCCTTCTTGGAGATCTTGGAGTAAATCTCGTAGCAGTGGGAGGAGCACCAGCAGAGAATCTGGAAGGTGAATAGATTTGAGAAAGGTCCGAACCTGGACTCTCCACTCTTTCACACTTTGTAGCCAGCGCGGTGAAAGATTAACTGACGGTGTCCGTTGTTCTCAACTAGGAGATCCCTCCGGAGTTATCTGCACAATCCTGAATTCTGGAAAGGCTGATGTGCTTCTTGACGTCGGCCGTCTAGATCTCAACACTGATCTCTGTGTTTCAGTCACTTGTACTTCTCTCAACGTCGAAGGATCGGTGCGGGTGAACCAGAAGCCTTCTGCCTCTTTGCTGGTGCAGACACGTGTGAAGTCAGAGGTTACAACTTCGACCTAGACGCTGAGCGCCTTTGTCTTGACGTCAGTGAAAATGTTGACGTCGACCGTCTGAGCCTGGATGGCAGCAAGGCCCCCCGACACTGAAATTCTATGGGCCAACGTCGGTGGAGATTTGGACGTCGACCGCCCATGCGTGGTTGGCGGCGAGGCTCTCGACGTTGAATGTCTGTGTTCTGACGTCAGTGGAGATCTCAACGTCGACCTGCATCGAGAGGCTGTCGACGTCAGCCGGTGAAGTGGCGGAGATGTTCTCGACGCTGACCCAAGTCTAGACTTCGACTTTGACTCTTGTGGCCATCTGCGACGACGATCTTTGGACATCAGTCCTTGACGCCAGAGTAAGCGGTTTCGATGTCGACTTTTTCTTCGATGATGGGTTTGGCGCAGAACACCTCGAAGGCGATTTCTCCCTCAATGTTGCTGCATGCTGCAGAGGCCTTTCCGGGGCCAATCGTGACGCCGCCGGTGAGCAAACAGGTATTCTTGGCGTTTATCTTCTCTCCATCGACGGAGAGGCAAAGCGGTATCTTCTTTTTTCCTTTCTGCTCCTGTGCTCAGCCCGCACTTGAGTGGAGGGCTCTTTGAAAGGTTACTGAGAACCTTCAAGGCCACTTGTAGATCTCACCTTTCCTCTCTACTGTATGACATGCAGCTTGATTATTTCCCTGTCACGCAAAGTCCTTCTGGAAAATTGTTGACAGTAATAACACTTGTCTGGTTGGTGAGAAGATGGCAAACACACAATGCAGACAGAGTGTGGATCAAATGTTGCCATTTTTTTTCCACAAGAAGGACATTTGTTGAACAAGGCTGGCCTTTCTGACTAAAAAGTATAGCAAAATAGTCAGAAAAACAGGATGGTGGTACAGACTGTATTCAAAAACATCGAATGACCGTCAATAAAACAACTTCTATATAACAATTCTTGACAGAAAGTCAAAAACTGACGAGTTCAATGCCCCAGGATCCTCACAGAAGGAGTCAGAAAAAAGAACTGACCTAACTATTACCTGTGGAACATGATGGGTGCATGGAGGTCTTAGTGGGCGGCAGTTTTATTCTGTTGTAGTTTGTCTATGCAGCCTATCGGCTAACAACCTTCTATTACTTTGCCTTTTTCTTTGACAATAAAGCCTATGTTTAAACACTGAAAGCGTGCATGTTCTATGTTACAGAAATGCTTTTAGATATTTATTTAAAATGAAAAATTCAAGGCAATTTTGGCATTTTATACCTTGGTGTTCTAGGCTGCATGTATATGTGGATATACATATATATATATATATATTCACTGAAAAAACCATAGGTTTTAGGGACAGTTATAGTTAGTTGGACATTGCACTCGTACAAAACCATAGAAATTCCCCCGTTATAGTTAGTTCAGGTAACTATAACTCGCGCCCCGCAATGCACTGCTGATGACGTCACATATTACATCACTCATGACATGGTCAGTGACATCACTGATGACATCACTGATGACATCATCCAGTGACTGTGTGTTTCTGTAAAGTTTAAATATGTTTAATATATATAGGGAAAGGCGTATTGAAGAATGAGTGGGTGTAGAAGCGCCTGAATGGATGATTTAGTAGGTGCGTGACTGAGTCTATAAGTGAGTGATTAAACGTATCTTACTGGATGCATGGGTGAGTGACTAAACTGTGTGAATGTCTGTATCCGTCTGTCTGTTGTTGTGTAAGCAGCTGCATGGGTTTCTGACTAGCTAAATGAGTGTCTATATGGGTTATGGATTGGTTCTCTGAGTATCTGTATGGGTGCCTGTGTTTGTGTGGGTGGGGTGTGTGTGACTGTGCATAGATGTGTGAGTGGGTGATTCACTGGGTGCATGGTTTCAAGAGTGCGTCTGTGATGGACTGTATGGGTGGGTGACTGTGTGTATGGGTGTGTTAGTGATTGAATGTATATCTCAGTGGTACATGTGTGAGTAACTACATATGTGAAAGGCAGTATATATGTGTGTTGGAGTATATAAATGGCTATAAGTGAGAGTGTGTGATTGTGAGAGTGGCTATATGGATGAGTGTGTGCTTGCATCAGTGATTGCATATGAGCGTAAGAATGTGCTGGTATTTTTATGAGTAAGTGAGCTGGTGTGTATAACTGTATAGGTGAGTAAATTGGAGTGTGATTAATTATTTGCATGACTGACTAGGTGTGTGAGTACCTCTATGGATGAGTTGCGTTGTGTGAGTGTTTATATAGGTGTATGAGTGCATATGATAGTTCTGTACTGAGTGACTGTAAGTATCAGTGACTGTACGGGTGAGTGAGTAGATGTGTGTGTGTAGTCCTAAGAATCAGTGAGTGGGTATGTACTTATTGGTATTGGAGTGTGTATGGTTTTGAGAATGGCAGTCTGTAATTTAGAGTGGGTGTATCAAAAGTTATATTAGGGTGTGAGAAGATGCATGAAATTCTCACATGGATGATGTCATCAGTGATGTCATCAGTGATGTCATTTGAGATGTCATCAGTGATGTCATCAGTGATGTCACTGACCATGTCATGAGTGATGTAATATGTGACGTCATCAGCAGTGCATTGCGGGGCGCGAGTTATAGTTACCTGAACTAACTATAACGGGGAATTTCTATGGTTTTGTACGAGTGCAATGTCCAACTAACTATAACTGTCCCTAAAACCTATGGTTTTTTCAGTGAATTTCAAAGGTTTTTAAATGCTAATTTCTAACTATAACATATCTGAAACCTATGGTTTTTTTAGTGAATTTCAAAGGCTTTTTAAATGCTAATTCCTAACTATAACATGTCTGAAACCTACGGTTTTTTCAGTGAATTTCAAAGGTTTTGTAAATGACAATTTTTAAATGTATTAATTGTTATATTAATTTTTTTCATACTGATTTACTACATTTTTAGACAATTTTTTTTTACATATTTTATTTTTTAAATTACATTGTAATTACATTATACATTACATTACAAAAAATACTTTCTCAGAATGAATTACTTTAGTTTAAATACTTTGCACATAGGCAATAGACTTTTAAGTACAGTAGTTACAGTTGTTGCAATGGGCAACACATTTTCAAACACAATGCAACATTCAGCACAATGTGAATTTCTAGTTAAATGCAATTAGTTACTTTATGGATTACTTTTCTAACCACAGGACTGGATCCTAGATTCAGTCCTGGTACATCTCCTGTAAACAGTTGAGTAAAAGCGTTTTGGTTACAGTCGTGATTTTTAAGGAATATTATTGTATTTTAAAAGTTGACACTTGGAAACTTTTTCACATAGAATCACCAATGTTATCCTATGGGAGGAAATTCACTTAGCAGGTAAGTAGTGTTATCGTTACTTTTTCTTACTCAGTGTTGGATCCTGGATCCAGCACTGGTGCATCTCCTGTAAACAGTTGAAAGAATGCGTTTAAGTCATACAGGCGATTTTTAAGGAATATTTGTAGTTTGTGAAAATCGACACTTTGAAACTTTTCTGCTGAAAACCAGACAATGGATTCCTATGGAAGAAAATATAAGTTACTGGTAAGTACGGTTAAAATTACTTTTCAGGGTCAGTGCTGGGCTAAAAGATGCAGCACTGGGTTCTCTCCTGATAACAGGTGAGTAAATTGGAATTCGTACTTTGGTTGATTTTAGAGGAATATTATAAAGTTCCAAAACTCCACACTTAGAAGAATTTCCAAGTGAAACCAGTCAATGTTAGCCTATGAAGGAAATTCAAGTTACTGGTAAGTACGGTTAAAATTACTTTTCAGGACCAGTACTGGGCTGAAAGATGCAGCACTGAGGTCTCTCCTGATAACAGGTGAGTAAATCAGAATTCGGATTTCGGCTGATTTTAGAGGAATATTTGTATGTTTCAAAAATCAACACTTAGAAACTTTTTCAGCAAAAAGCAGGCAATGATATCCTATGGAAGGAAATTCAAGTTACTGGTCAGTACGGTTAAAATTACTTTTGAGGATCAGTACTGGGCTGAAAGATGCAGCACTGAGGTCTCTCCTGATAACAGGTGAGTAAATCGGAATTCGTATTTCGGCTGATTTTAGAGGAATATTTTAAAGTTCCAAAACTCCACACTTAGAAGAATTTTCAAGTGAAACCAGTCAATGTTAGCCTATGGAAAGAAATTCAAGTTACTGGTAAGTACGGTTAAAATTACTTTTCAGGACCAGTACTGGGCTGAAAGATTCAGCACTGAGGTCTCTCCTGATAACAGGTTAGTAAATCGGAATTCGTATTTCGGCTGATTTTAGAGGAATATTTTAAAGTTCCAAAACTCCACACTTAGAAGAATTTCCAAGTGAAACCAGTCAATGTTAGCCTATGGAAGGAAATTCAAGTTACTGGTAAGTACGGTTAAAATTACTTTTCAGGACCAGTACTGGGCTGAAAGATACAGCACTGAGGTCTCTCCTTATAACAGGTGAGTAAATCGGAATTCGTATTTCGGCTGATTTTAGAGGAATATTTGTATGTTTCAAAAATCAACACTTAGAAACTTTTTCAGCAAAAAGCAGGCAATGATATCCTATGGAAGGAAATTCAAGTTACTGGTAAGTACGGTTAAAATTACTTTTCAGGATTAGTACTGGGCTGAAAGATGCAGCACTGAGGTCTCTCCTGATAACAGGTGAGTAAATCGGAATTCGTAGTTCGGCAGATTTTAGAGGAATATTTGCACAATGGTGAAGGGAGGGGCGGGGCCTGAGGTGACATCTGTGCAAACGCGCCCGTGGCGCGTTTTAAGTTGGGGGATTAAGTCCCCTTGAATCATGAGGGTCCCTAGGGGCCAACTAGCCCACCAGGAACCTCCAGTATGCGCCAGGGGCTGCGTTGCAGAGACGTGTAGAGAGGCCACACCCCTTTTACACCTCTCTGCAACGCAGCTCTGTGGCGCTTTCTGGACGTACCTGTTGGGCTAGTTGGCCCCAGGGACCCTCAGGATTGAAGGGGATTTAATTCCCCATCTTAAAACGCGCCACGGGGCCTGTTTGCACACATGTCACCTCAGGCCCCGCCCTCCCTTCACCACTGTGCAAACGCGCCCGTGGCACGTTTTAAGTCGGGGGATTAACTCCCCTTGAATCATGAGGGTCCCTACGGGCCAACTAGCCCACCAGGAACCTCCAGTATGCGCCAGAGGCTGCGTTGCAGAGACATGTACAGAGGCCACACCCCTTTTTACACCTCTCTGCAACGCAGCTCTGTGGCGCTTTCTGGACGTACCTGTTGGGCTAGTTGGCCCCAGGGACCCTCAGGATTGAAGGGGATTTAATTCCCCATCTTAAAACGCGCCACGGGGCCTGTTTGCACACATGTCACCTGAAGCCCCGCCCCCTCCCTTCACCACTGTGCAAACGCGCCCCGTGGCGCGTTTTAAGTCGGGGGATTAACTCCCCTTGAATCCTGAGGGTCCCTGGGGTGCAACTAGCCCACCATATACCTCCAAAAGCGCCACAGAGCTGCGTTGCAGAGAGGTGTAAAAGGGGCGTGGCCTCTGTACACCTCTCTGCAAGGCAGCCCCTGACGCATACTGGAGGTTCCTGGTGGGCTAGTTGGCCCCAGGGACCCCAGTATTCAAGGGGAATTGTTCCCTCTCTGCAAACGCCCCAGGGGCGCGTTTGCAGAGTGGTGAAGGAAGGGGGCGGGGCCTGCGGGCCCGATCGTTTTTTTTTGTCCTCTGAAGGGGGCTGTGTGGCCCCCTTCCTTTTTCCTGTTTTTGGGCCCTGGGGACCCCATCCCCCAGGGCCTTACCCCTTTTTTTAATTAAAATTTTTAAAAAAACGGGAAGGGGGCCGCGTGGCCCCCTTCCCTGGGCCTGTATTGGCCCCGGGGACCCCATCCCCGGGGCATGGCCTCTTTTTTTTTATTTGGAGGGGGCTGCGTGGCCCCCTCCTCAGGCCATTTAAGGCCCCGGGACCCCATCCCCGGGGCCGGCCTTGCACTTTTTTTTTTTTAAATTTTTGTTACTTTGGGGAGGGGGGCTGCGTGGCCCCCTCCGTGGCCTCTTATGGCCCCGGGGACCCCATCCCCGGGGCCTGGCCTCTCGTTGGGGACTGTGGGGGTCCCCAAACCCCCACAGTCCCGCCGGCTCCCCGTGTCCTACGGGAGCCGGCATTGCTTTCCACATGGGGAGCAGCTAACATGCTGCTCCCCATGTGGAAAGCAGTCGGCTTTGGATATTGGAAGAGAGAGCAGGTTTCCTGCTCTCTCTTCCAATATCCAAAGCAAGTTTGCAATGACAGGACGGGAGCCGCGAGGCTCCCGTCCTGTCATTGCAAACAGCAGTGTCCCGGGGTAGGCACCCCGGGACACTGCAGGAGCCGGCCCTGGGGGTGGCGGTCTCCAGGGCCATCAAGGGCTCCAGCAGTGGGGCCGCGCGGCCCCCTCCCTACATTTTGAAAGCCCCGGGAGGTGGTGGTCCCCGGGGCTCTGGGGGTCCAAAACGGACCCCCATTTTAATTTTTCTTAGTGCCCCGGGAGGTGGTGGTCCCGGGCGTGTGGGGGCTGGAGCCCCCCACACAGGTTTTTTTAAATAAAAAGAAGCCCCGGGAGGTGGCGGTCCCGGGGCTGCGGGAGGGCTCAGAGCCCTCCCGCACCATTATACATAAAGCCCCGGGGGTGGTGGTCCCCGGGGCTTGGGGGCCCTTAGAGGCCCCCACACATAAAATGACCCCCCCAGCATGCCCCGGGACTTGGCCCACCCGGGGCCAGTGCTATCGAGCGCGGGAGACCGCGCTTCGATTTTTTTTTTCCGGCAGGATTCGTGCTCCCTGAGGGCATCCTGCCGATTTTTTAAAAACATTTTTTTATTTTTTTTTTGCCCAGGGGGTCCTTGTGGGACCCCCTGAGCAGACCTAGGGGGTCAGGGTGTTTCTACCCTGCCCCCTTTTTGCGCTTTGCGCACTTGTTTCTGTCCCTCGGTTCTACCGAGGGACAAAATGGCTGCCAACACTTCCTGATTTGGAGTGTTGACAGCCAATTAGCATGCAGCTCGTGATCGGGAGGGTGCGCGGATCCTCCGTGCCCATAGATATATATGTACTTTTACTTTTGATTTTCTCAGCAACTACTGAACGGATTTACACCATTTAACAAAAGGGTTCTTTCTGAACCAAGAACTACCTCTTTGCCAAATTTGGTGTAATTCCGTTCAGCAGTTCGGGCTGTAGCCGTGTCTAAAGTTTCCTATGGAAAAATGAATGGGGAAAACGCGTTTTGGGACCCCCTTTTTCTCGGCCCCCGCTTGACGAATCCCCCGAGACTTTCAGGGTAGGAGCGGACCGGAGCGCCCACAAAGTTTGAAAATTTTGCGAAGATACGTCAACCGTCAAGAGAGTTATTTCAAATAGAATGTCGCGGATTTCCTATGGAAAATAGGTTGTAACTATAACTATCTACTGGCGACCGCCAGTAGATAATATATATATATATATATATATATATATATATATCACAGCTCCAGTTCCATCAACAGTCGCCGAACTCCTAAGGCGGGTGCCTTCCGTGAGGATGGAACTCACGTATTATATCACAGCTCCGGCACATGCAACTCCGACACATGCAGGGCACTCACGGGGTAATGAATAGTACACTTGGTAAAAGCAGACGCGTTTCAGCCTGTAGCTTTCTTCAGTGCTCCAAGTACAATTGTCACTGCGCACAGCATTCGGTTTTCAAATAGTGAATGCTTACTCCTCATTGGTGATTTAAGGGTAATGGCAAACAAAAGAGGACTGCAAAGATGTTCATATATTACGGCTGCCATACTAGAAGGGTAAAGTATAAATGTTATTTTATTGTCGTACCATATCGACTTTAATCCCACAATGGTTTTCATGTTGGAAATTAAACGCAAGTCCTTATCCTTACTTGTACAGCATCTCACGTTATATGTTAGTCCCCTCTTGGATCTCAGCCTCACATGGGCAGCCACGCTGTTGCTGCGCGTAGTGTACCCTCGCCAAGCCTCTGGATTTTACACCAAGTTTGCTCCGCAGGCAGCAATGCGATCATCGCATGCCATGAGTTTGTATAACCCACAATCCTTTGATCAACGGAGGCATCTTTCAGAGACGGTTCAGGCGGCTTCATAATAAATCACAGCTCCAGTTCCATCAACAGTCGCCGAACTCCTAAGGCGGGTGCCTTCCGTGAGGATGGAACTCACGTATTATATCACAGCTCCGGCACATGCAACTCCGACACATGCAGGGCACTCACGGGGTAATGAATAGTACACTTGGTAAAAGCAGACGCGTTTCAGCCTGTAGCTTTCTTCAGTGCTCCAAGTACAATTGTCACTGCGCACAGCATTCGGTTTTCAAATAGTGAATGCTTACTCCTCATTGGTGATTTAAGGGTAATGGCAAACAAAAGAGGACTGCAAAGATGTTCATATATTACGGCTGCCATACTAGAAGGGTAAAGTATAAATGTTATTTTATTGTCGTACCATATCGACTTTAATCCCACAATGGTTTTCATGTTGGAAATTAAACGCAAGTCCTTATCCTTACTTGTACAGCATCTCACGTTATATGTTAGTCCCCTCTTGGATCTCAGCCTCACATGGGCAGCCACGCTGTTGCTGCGCGTAGTGTACCCTCGCCAAGCCTCTGGATTTTACACCAAGTTTGCTCCGCAGGCAGCAATGCGATCATCGCATGCCATGAGTTTGTATAACCCACAATCCTTTGATCAACGGAGGCATCTTTCAGAGACGGTTCAGGCGGCTTCATAATAAATCACAGCTCCAGTTCCATCAACAGTCGCCGAACTCCTAAGGCGGGTGCCTTCCGTGAGGATGGAACTCACGTATTATATCACAGCTCCGGCACATGCAACTCCGACACATGCAGGGCACTCACGGGGTAATGAATAGTACACTTGGTAAAAGCAGGTACAAGTAAGGATAAGGACTTGCGTTTAATTTCCAACATGAAAACCATTGTGGGATTAAAGTCGATATGGTACGACAATAAAATAACATTTATACTTTACATTACCCCGTGAGTGCCCTGCATGTGTCGGAGTTGCATGTGCCGGAGCTGTGATATAATACGTGTGTTCCATCCTCACGGATGATCGCATTGCTGCCTGCGGAGCAAACTTGGTGTAAAATCCAGAGGCTTGGCGAGGGGTACACTACGCGCAGCAACAGCGTGGCTGCCCATGTGAGGCTGAGATCCAAGAGGGGACTAACATATAACGTGAGATGCTGTACAAGTAAGGATAAGGACTTGCGTTTAATTTCCAACATGAAAACCATTGTGGGATTAAAGTCGATATGGTACGACAATAAAATAACATTTATACTTTACCCTTCTAGTATGGCAGCCGTAATATATGAACATCTTTGCAGTCCTCTTTTGTTTGCCATTACCCTTAAATCACCAATGAGGAGTAAGCATTCACTATTTGAAAACCGAATGCTGTGCGCAGTGACAATTGTACTTGGAGCACTGAAGAAAGCTACAGGCTGAAACGCGTCTGCTTTTACCAAGTGTACTATTCATTACCCCGTGAGTGCCCTGCATGTGTCGGAGTTGCATGTGCCGGAGCTGTGATATATATATATATATGTTTGAGGGTACTTCGTGTGTGTGTGTGTATGTGTGTGTATATATATATATATATATATATATATATATATATATATATATATATATATATATATATATATATATATATATATATATATATATGTATTTTTTGGTATGTTCTGGGGTCCCTGTACGTGGGCAGGACTATTCAGTGCTTATGACTATTGACGAGTATCCCCTGGAAGAGAACCAGCCATTTTAGGTGCTTGATTCAGCTGCTATTTTGTGCCTGACTCATAAGTCGCTTCTAACTTTTTTCAGCCAGAAAAAGCACAAGCAAAGCCAACCACAGGCAGGCCCTATGCCCAACTCCCACTGAACTGCAGTATACAAAAAAGTGATGGATGGTATGCTTGAATTATTCTCCGCCATCTGGAATTACTTGGCCGCATACCAGTCCATTTTTATTTTGAACACTGAGGGAGATATTTCATTAAAATATGAATTTAATAATTAATAAATGTGAGAGTGCCATCTTTCTTGCATGGTATGCCCCCACTTTTTGCTGAATTGCTGATGTACTTTGACTGAGTGTGCCCTGGGCTCCTGCCAATCAGGTGCCCAGGGCCTGTGTTCCTTCCCTAAAACTGCATTACAGCCTAAACCCAATTGGCACCTCTGGCCACATGTCAGCCCCTGGTTAATGGTACCCTAGGTACCCAGGGCATCGTGACCAGGGAAGGTCTCTAAGGGCTGCAGCACTTATTGTGCCACCCTTAGAGGCCCTGTACCCTGACACACACACACTGCCCTTGCAGGCTGAGTGTCTTGGTGCAGAACAAAACAGAGTCGACATGGCACACATCCCTGTGTGCCATGCCCACAAACACACTGCCCTGGCATACCTCAGTCACCCCTCTAGCTGGGTGCCCTATGCCAGTGGTGAGGGTACAGGTGCATGAGCCCTGTGCCCCTACAGTACCCAGGTCCATTCCTGGGCACTGTAAGTGCAGTGCTGCCATTCCGAGTATATGGTGCTGGGAGGTCGTCAGCACGAACTCCGCAGCACCATGATGGCTGCACTGAAGACTGAGAAGTTTGCTATCAAACTTCTCAGCACAGTAAACCCACACTGATGCCAGTGTGGGATTTACTGTAAAATGCACGACAGAGGGCAACTTAGAGTTGCCCCCTGAACCTAACCTACAATCCACGTCCTGTCTGAGAGGCTGCCTAGGCTGCCACACAGCAGACATGTTGCTGGACCCCTGTGTAGAGAGCCATCCGCTCTCCCGGGCCTGCAACAATGCACGTCCTGTGCGAGGTGCTAGGCCTTCTCCCCCAGGATGGGCAGGGGGAAGCTTCAAAGGCATACCGCCTTTGTGAGCTTCCCCAGACCACTTGCTGTACTCAGCAACTGGTCCCCACCGGTTCTAGCGCCCACTCTGGCGGGAAACACAAAGGGAGGAAAGGGGGTGTGCCAGCCTCTGCCAACCCCACCCCTCAGGTGGGGGAGGCGAGGTGAAGCACATCTCCGGGCTCTCGCCATCTTGAAGATGGGGAGCCCTGCCCAATCAGGACTAGGCTCCTGCTCCCTCCCACAGGAGAGTGGCAGGATAGGGGTGTACCCACGCCAGGAAGGGACCCATTGGTCCCTGCCCTTTACCTACCTGTAACGCCCCTAAATCTAGTATTTAGGGGCACCCTGAACCTTCCTTCCTCAGAACCAGATTCCGAAACAAGAAAGAAGATCAAGAAACAAGAAGACCTGCCGTGCAGCTGCTAACAAGAGGAAGACACCAACTGATTTGGCCCCAGCCCTACCGGCCTGTCGACCCTCGAACCTGCTCCTGCTAAACCCCGGCGTCTCCAGTGGTCAGCAACCTCAAAAACCCCGGAGGACCTGACTGCCTTGTGACTCTAACTACCTGGGACTCCCACGAGCAGTGGTACTGCTCAAAGCAAGTAACCAACCCCTGGTGCCAGCCAGGAACTGCGACTCCAGCACACTCTGCACCCGCCGAGCCCGGCCTGTGCCTGAGTGGACAAAGACCACGAGGACGTCCCCCCCGGCGACTGTGACCCAGAATCCAGCACCCAAGGACCCTCCTCGACGATCTTGACGACGCCTGCAGCCTCAGAACCTGGGCCCCCTCCAACCGCGACCAGCAGAGGGTAAGATTTCCCGACGCGAAAAGACACCCCGGCGCCCTGCGGCCTCCTGTGCCCAACTCCGGGGTGCCTACCTATCCTCCAACTACCCAACTTACCCCTCGAAGTGGTGGTCGCACCTGAAGAATCTCCGTGCCCGAGCTTGCAGCCTTTGTTCAGTTTCCAACTTCTCCATTGAAATCGATTGAGCGCCCGACGGCTCAAAATCACCCTGCACCCAGCCGCCCGAGTGCCCCTGGCAGTGCTACCTCTACTCTAAGCTACTTCCCCATTTGCCCTGAGCAAGTGACCAGGAGCCCAGCTCCCACAGCCGCGTGGCCTGCTTGCCAGCAGCCACCAACCAAAGGCCCCCTGCCCGCCATAGGCTAACATTGGGCCTAACTCACTCTGCATCCGGCCGCCCCTGTGCCGCTGAGGGTGTACCAACTATACCTACCTGACCCTGGGGGACCCCTGAGTCTATGCCCAGAACCCTAACTCTGCCAGTCGAGTACTTACCCAAAAGCCGATAACTCACTTTTCTTCCATAGGGTAACATTGACTGGTTTCACTTGGAAATTCTTCTAAGTGTGGAGTTTCTAAACTTTAAAATATTCACCTAAAATCAGCCGAAGTACGAAAACGAATTTACTCACCTGCTACCAGGAGAGATCCCAGTGCTGGATCTTGGTGCCCAGCACTGACCCTGAAAAGTAATCATAACTGTACTTACCGGTAACTTGAATTTCCTTCCATAGGATAACATTGCCTGGTTTTTGCCGAAAAAGTTTCTGTGTCGATTTTTGAAACTTACAAATATTTGCTAAAAATCGCCTGTGTGACATAAACGCATTCTTTCAATTGTTTACAGGAGATGCACCAGTGCTGGATCCAGGATCCAACACTGAGTAAGAAAAAGTAACGATAACACTACTTACCTGCTAAGTGAATTTCCTCCCATAGGATAACATTGGTAATTCTATGTGACAAAGTTTCTAAGTGCCAACTTTTAAAATACAATAATAGTCCTTAAAAATCACAACTGTAACCAAAACGTTTTTACTCAACTGTTTACAGGAGATGTCCCAGGACTGAATCTAGGATCCAGTCCTGTGGTAAGAAAAGTAATCCAAAAAGTAATTTATTGCATTTAACTAGAAATTCCCATTGAGCTCAATGTTATATTGTGTTTGAAATTGTGTTGCCTATTGCAACAACTGTAACTATTGCATTCAAAAGTCTATTGCCTATTGAAAGTATTTACCTAAAGCACCTCATTCTGAGAAAGTATATTTTGATACCTATTGTTGGTTCTAAAATAAAACAAGCATATATTTTTATATACAAACCATTGGCCTAGAGTTCAGTTCTTGAGTGTGTGAGACCATTTGCTGACTGAGTGTGTACAACAAATGCTTTACACTGTCCTCTGATACTGCCTTGCTGCTCGACCAAGCTACCACTTTAGAGAGTAAGGTTATATCTAACTTTAGCCTCTGCCAAACCTCTGGGGACTGTGGACTCTGTGCACACTGAACCTTACTTTGGTGCAGTATATACAGAGCTACTTTCTTACAATAAATATATGTATAATGATTAACGTGCAATTTAAATAGAAAGAACACCTTACTAAAATGTGCTAAATGTAGCAAGCAGACATTTCTATTAGTACTAGGCCTCAAAATGCTTGAGCAACATTTCTTTTCATTAGCAAACAATTCAACATGCTGAAATGTGCACAATGAACTTATCAACTTGATCTTATTCTGACATGTTTAGGAATTTTGCATGTTCCTTGATTAACAAATTTATTAGACACTTTGTTGCAACACGTTATTGTGATAACAAGAATTCCTAGTTCTCATACACCACACATAATCCTTGAATAGAAAGTTATTCATTAAAAACATTATTTCTTGTTTCGTTTCACACTAAAAGCAATGCATTACTAAACAATATATTTTGTAGGATGATGTTTCTTTCTTCATATAGTTCGTTGTTCATGCAATGAAATTAATAACAAAAGAAGGATAAAATGTGATTGATGCCTGTGAAAAAGGAGGTCTATGAAACAAAAGACCTCATGTATTATATTTGTAACAAACTTCGCGATAACTCTTTGCAAGCTCCATGCTATTTTGTGGGAAAGAGAACAGAGAACCAGTTCTCAGACGAATGCTGCCGACTGATTGGACGCAAGGATGAGGAGCCTGCTACATTTTTCACAACTTTGCTTTTAGCCTTTTTAGGTCTCGCCTGAGCCAGCGCGCATGCGCTGCTCTGCGAGGCTTTTAGTAAGGGCTTTAAAGTTTGGAACACACGCTTGTGCGTGTGCTTTTGTTTTCTCCGCCTGCTATTGGCCTTTGCATGCGTCTTTTTAATAAAGACAGCACGCAATTGGCCAAAAGCAGGGGTATGTCCCGCCTTCTCTTTGTTGTGGCCTAGGGTCCTCGTGAGCGCGCAGCAGCCCTGCCGTGTGCCATCTGTGTTTAATTAGCAGGGCATTGGCGCGCAGTGTGCCAGATGGTGGGCTGGCTGCATTCCAGCTTCAGGTTACTTGTCCTTAACTGCTTTGTTGTTTACAACCATCCTTCACTTTGCCTAATGGTGCCTTATTTCATCTGTTTGTGTCTTTTGAGTTATTTTGCCTTTCTCCGCATTTGCTCCTATAATGCATATTGTATAGACAAAACTGTACAGCGGTTTGAAGGCTACTGGCTAATTATTGCGCTTTCTAAATGTAGAGCAATTGTCCTTGCAAGACTGACATCCTAGAGGCCAGGGAGCCGGGTTCAGCTCTGTAACAGCATTCCCTCTTGTGCCTCATTCCGCCTCAAACTGCATTACTGTTCCTTATGGTGCCTTGTTTTAAGTGTTACCAGGAAACGGATCAGCGGCGCCACTGTGACCTAAGCCATAGATAGCCCCTCTTTTGTAATTTTTTTATGTATACTTTTTAAAGGGCTTTTTCACTAATTTTATGTTTTAACAGGGCCTAATAATTTTACACTGCGGACACCAGCAAACCACTCACTCTTCACAAGGCCTAGCAAGCAGCCCCATCCCCTGCATGCATTGAAATGTATACTAATACATTGCGTGTACACTGTAAGGAGCCAGAGGCCTCCGCAGCGACACACACAGCGTCAGCAGCTCACACAAACAAGCATTGGCATAGCCAATAGGTCTCGATTTTGGGACCTTATAAGTATTTAGTTATGCAGCACAATATCCTTGGTGCAACAACATTAACTGTTGCATGGTTAAACACTTATAAGGTCCCAAAGGTGAGACCTATTGGCTATGCCAATGCTTGTTTGTACAGCAAAGTAGTCATTCATCTACTTAAGTATGGTGAGCTAAGAGAGAATTAACCCTTCTAAAGTATCCTTATACTATTAGAGAGACCACATCATTATTTTAGAGAATGGGGCCCAAAAAAAAAAAAGATTAAAAAAACTGCTTATGGTACAAAATAGTCATTTGTGCCATGTATGCCCTAAAGAAAAACAACCATGTATAGAGAAAAAGGGCCAAGCTACATTGGATGGAATAGACCAGCAAATCATGCTTATGGGTCCTTATGACTTGTCTGGAAGGCTTTGAACAAGGGACCAAAATGCAAGTGTAGTCTTTTTTCCTACAATGAATGCACCAGCATTCTTTGATCACGCCGTGACTGCAAAATGCCTCTCCCAAAGTATCACTAGGGTAAATTCGGAAGTAGGTCTATAAAGATACTAATGGTAAAGTTCGAGAACAAACTTCCCAAAAAAACTTAGGAAAAACAAAATGTGTTCCTTTAAAAAAAAAAAAAAAAAAGGTAAAGCAGTATTTATTGCAAATATAAATTGTGTTTCTTACATCAGGTTTTTTTAAATCCGTTTTTTTTTTACAGTTATTGCAATATATTTGTATGTAGCAGGGTTTTTTAATTGTGTGTATTGTTTCTGTGTGTTCTTAGGAGCCTCTATTGATTTTGAGTATTTGTAAATATTATTACATTTGTTGTTATATTTGTTTTGAGTATTGTTTTGTTCTTTTAAGCTGGGCTCCTAGCATTGTTTCTCTATAATGTATTATATAAACTGAAGTAGCATGGAATTTGGTACTGCAATTAGAGACTTGAAATGTAACTTATTTTAAAACATCTATAGTCCAAAAAGAATTCCAATACAAATTAGTGGATAACTGGCTGGTATTTTCCAAACTACGATTAACTTTGTGTCCACACGAAAGTGGGAAAGAAGGACATCTGTCTTCAAGAGTAAAGAGAAAACAAATGGCAGAATTACTTCAAGTCGCATCACACTGAATGAAACCTCACGATTTAACTGTAACTGTTATGCTTGCCTGAATCACTTATACTGACAGATTCCACATAGTAGCATGCTACCGGCACACAGACTGTTTTGGCGCATCGAGAGAGGGTAAGGCGCTATGTTACACACTGCTGCCGCACCCAACCAATTACCTGGGTAATAAATGTGCTTTATTGAGCAATAGTACCAAAGTGCCATAACTTTACCGGACCCATTGTCACCCGAGTAACTAAGGGCATTAATGAGAAATAACACCCCGGCTATCACCTAAACACAGAAGCAAGTGCTCGGTCACAGCTGACAGACAGGGACCCACAGATACCTAGAGAGCACCGCGCCATCGCCTCGCGCAGTGGCTCTACCTGAGAAGGAAGCCCAGCTGACATACGTGCAGAAAGGTCCGGCAGCGCAGGAGGATAGCAGCCTGTAGGAGGTGAAGTCCGACAAGCACAGCTCCGTCTCCTCGTCTTCCCGGACGGGCGCCTCCGCGGCCTCCTGTCGCTGCCGCTCGTCCACCCGGTACCAGCTCCAGCTGAAGAGCTGCACGGAGACCGAGGACAGGCCGAACAGAGCCAGCACCAGCCCGCCCCAGTAGTAGCGGCCCTCGCTGAAGTAGCTCCCGGCCACCCACAGGTCGGCGGCCATGTCGCACAGGAAGGAGCCGGTGCCGAGCAGCGACAGGCACAGATCTCGGAGCTGAAAGCGCTCTGGCGGCAGGGAGCCGCTCATGGCGCGGGTGCTGCGGCCTCAGGACGGCTCGGACTGGCCGGTCATGGCGCAGTTTGTGGGCTGCAGCCCCGCTCTCACGTTCCCTGGAGGGGGCTCACAGCAGCGGCGTTATGCAAAGGCCTCATATTACCGAGGTCCGCTACAAGGCACCTTGGCTTGAGCTCTCACTCACTTCTGTAGTAGAGTGAGCAGTACAGCGAGAGCGGGCTAGACGAGGGGGGTGTGGGCAAGCGACGCCAAGCTCCATGGTTCCTCCTCAGGTTGCGAGGAAGCACCTGCGTAGTTATTATCGGCTTATGGAGGAGCACCGCTTCTTCTGTATAAGCGTGTACTCTTCATGTCTCCTCGTCCCGTAGTTGAATCGGCACCCATATCATAGATCTTGGGCAATTTGGGAAGGGTTGTAGTGTGTGAGACCGTCTTACGTCCTTTAGCGTGTCTGAGGGCCAACCCTTTCATGGGTAACTAGTAGAACCACCCGTTCCTCCTCGTGATGGTGAGCGAGTTGTTGGCTCGTACGCGTCGCTAACATATAGGATAGGGCAAGCAGAACATTAGAAGAAAAACAAGCGGCAGTGAAAGCGATCGCGAAAGTGAAAGCGATCGCTATTGGAAAACAAACAAGCCCGCCAGTGGTGGGCGCGCGCGCGCCACAGCGAGACATGTGTTTTTAATTATCGCGCCCGTGTCAGGGCACGATAATTGAAACCACATGGCGCCCGTGCGGGTAACCGCAGGGAAAAGGCCATGACGCACGAGCGTCTGGTCAGCTTTTTCAAACCCCCTACATAAACTCCTCGCCAGAAGCAGCGCTTGCGCGCTACTCTAGGCTCGACCTAAACAGCCCGTTACTAGCACCGCTCTCTGTTTTGTCAATAAAGCTCAAAGGATTTAACCACCTCATAGTAAGTATTCTTGACTTTTGGTCGGCTTAGTTGCTTTTGTGGGCAGGTCACTTTAAAGGTTAATTATGCACATTTCAACCCATCCAAGGAAAGCCATGAAACACTGCCCACTTCCTGCAACATGCACTCCAAATACCACTCAGTGCCACATAATTACACTCTACTGAATGCAACATACACTCCACACAATACCACTCAGTGCCACATAATTATATGCTACATAATTACACTGCCCTCAATCCAACATACACTCCAAATAATACCACTTAGTGCCACATAATTACACACCACATAATTACACTGTACTCAATGCAACATAAATACACTCCACATAATACCACTCAGTGCCATATAATTACACGCCACATACTTACACACTACTCAATGCAACATAAACACACTCCACATAATACCACACAGTGCCACATAATTATATGCTACATAATTACACTGCACTGAATACAACATACACTCCCCATAATACCACTCAGTACCACATAATTACACGCCACATAATTACACTCTGCTCAATGCAACATAAATACACTCCACATAATACCACTCAGTGCCAAATAGTTATATGCTACATAATTACACTGCACTCAATGCAACATACACTCCAAATAATACCACTCAGTGCCACATAATTACACACCACATAATTACACTCTACTGAATGCAACATACACTCCACACAATACCACTCAGTGCCACATAACACTCAGTACAACATAATTACATGCCACATAATTACACTCTACTCAATGCAAAATAAATACACTCCACATAATACCACTCAGTGCCATATAATTACACGCCACATACTTACTACTCAATGCAACATAAACACACTCCACATAATACCACATAGTGCCACATAATTATATGCTACATAATTACACTGCACTCAATGCAACATACACTCCAAATACCACTCAGTGCCACATATTTATATGCTACATAATTACACTGCACTCAATGCACCATACACTCCAAATAATCCACTCAGTGCCACATAATTACACGCCACATAATTACACTCTACTGAATACAACATACACTCCCCATAATACCACTCAATGCCACATAATTATAGGCTACATAATTACACTGCCCTCAATGCAACATACACTCCAAATAATAACACTCAGTGCCACATAATTACACACCACATAATTACACTCTACTGAATGCAACATACACTCCACACAATACCACTCGGTGCCACATAATTATATGCTACATAATTACACTGCCCTCAATGCAACAAAAAGGTAACAAAAATGCTTAACACTTTTGATTATTTTCAACATGATGCACAGCAGCCACAATGCTCTACAACATAGCCAAAAGTTCTGGCTAAACACATAAGGTCCAAAAGGCGAGAACTATTGGCTATGCCAATGCTTGTTATACTAGCGCATGTTCCTAGAGTAGGGACTACACTCACTTTGCCACCCATTCCTGTTTGACACTAATTGACTGCTGTGGCTACTTCTGCTCATCTCAAAATATTACTATTGATGCTTTGATTTAAATACAGCTTGGTACTGAAACTGTATGCATAATTGTTAAACTGCTGAGACTCTACTGAGTATCAGGAAATATTCTTTATGGGAAGTTCTGCTGCTCTGATTGGGTTTTGAGCTTCATGCTCTCTCTCACTCTTTTCCTTTGAACTTGAACTCTTCATGAGTTCTGCTAATCGCTTTTTTCCGTCCTGTTCTTTAGAATAGGGTTTTTTTCTTTATGGAACAAGCTTGATGCATTATTTGATGATTTGTTCTAACCACTTTTAATATTGAATTTCTGTAAACGTATTGATTTGAATTACTAACAAAATAAAGAAAATACATTTGCTGATCTCCTACAGAGAAATAAATCTTTCAAGACTAATTCAAACCTCTCATCATTGACTACATTAAAATAGAGATTGTGATTTTAACCTATTGTGATGTTTTAGCTCCTACCTCTCAAACATGGTGGCAAAGATCTGTCACCCGTAGAGAGCAATTTTCATCTAGAGCAGAACAGGGCTTAACCCTGTGAGTATTGGTAAGTGAAGGTTGAAGGATATTATTTAAAAACTGCCCCACTTCTGCTTTATCAACACCATGCCACCTCAGTTTAGACCCATCCATCTGCAAATCATTTTTGGCCCTGCTCCAATAGGAACAGTCCAGCCTGAACTGCTCGGCCAGGTCCTCCCTGAACTGGAACACAAGCAACCCAAGACCAGTGTCGCCCAAATTGAGGCTTGTTAATTGGGCGCAGCCTGGTTTCAATGGACAGTGAGCATGGGACCCACATTTGGGCATACCTGTCACACTTAGGGTGTCACACTGCAGTATATCAATAAGTGATGGATGGGATGCTTGAATTAGTCTCAGCCACTCCGTTCCGCAGTGCTCGACGGACAGGCCCTGTGCCCAACCCCCGATGCAGATGGCCGAAGGCCATTTGCAGCTGGGGTTGAAAATTAAGTACATCATTAAAAAATATTCAAAGTTGAAAATTAAGTACATCATTAAAAAAACATTCAAATTTACTGAAGAAAGTACAGTTGAAAAATGAGCGATGTTTCAGGTTCATACACATAAAACGACTCACATTAGCAAGTTATGTTTATGAATAAACTCTGGTTTCTAAGAGTCAGAGGGGCTCCCTTTCAACATGCTCCTGGTAGATGTTATATTTGTAGCCTGCATGAGTTGCACCTCCCTCAATCGTCAGATCCAGCTGTGCCTCCCATAAGCCCCTGCAGCCTGAAGTTGAGACACCCCAGCTCAACTTTCACATCAGGCAAGGTTTCTCCACTCCTGCTGAGGTAAGTATCTGAAGTGTCAAATGTGTACTGGCACACACCTTGAAACTGCTTAGCCCCATGGCAGAAGGAGAGAGAAGTGAATAGGTCTTCTGTGAAAATCTCTCAGAAGTCAGTTGTTCACTGTAGGAGGCTGGCTTAGTATATGGAATACACTTATTTAAGTGAAGCACCTTGCACTAATCCAGGCAACCCTTATGGTGATTTTAGTGGTCTTAGACAACCATAGAACGCTCTCTAAGTGGTAGCTGTGGAGAGCAGCCTTCAGGCTTATCCAGAAGGAGTGTTAAGCAGCTTGTTTTACCAGATCTAATCATGTCAATTTATTACACAACACTCACTAACACATTGGTATATCTCCAACCCGGAGATATAAACACAAACACACAAGAATACTTCAACTGTAAACAGGTAACTAGCACAAAATACAGTGGTCTCCAGGGGGAGACCAAACCATATACTAAGAAAGTGGAATGCGAACTGCGACCGAAGTCGGGACTTGGACCAGGACACTCAGAAGAGCTGGGGACACCAGGAACCACCCAAGGTAAGCACCCAGGAACTCTGCGGAGGCTGTGTGCAGAGTGGAAACACAGCCGCGTACTCAATAGAAAACAGGGAATGTCTCAGTTGCAGTTTTGAAAAAGAAGGACCCTTCTCAGTGGACCCTGAAGAAATCCTGTGGAAGACAGAAGGTTGGAGAGTCACCCCACCCGTGGAAACCCTGGAACCAGGACACATACACCAGGGAACCCAGGTGCATAGGTGCGAAGTAACGTCTGAAACTGCCGTAGAACCCAAAGGAGGACGCCAGAAAAGATGCCGCTGGCGAGGACTGTGCAAGAGTCTGATGGAATCCAATGGTGGTATCTTGAAGAGGAGAACCGGCAAGCAGAGGGGACAGAGTCTATGCCACTCGGAGGTGACCAGGAGGCACGGAAGAGCAATGCTCTCCGATGTCGGAACATTCAGGAGTGATGACAGTGACCTTGTCGCTGCAGCTGTGAGGTCCAGGCGACACTGAGAAAGACCAGTAGTGTGCACGACCTGTCCCATGTCGTAGGTCAAGAACCAGGGGATCAGTGTCCGGCAGGAGCACCAACAAGCCTTGGCAGCTGCAACAGGCATGGACAGCGAAGAAGAAGCAACGGTGGAACCAGCAAGGTCCAAGGGACTCACCAAAAGCAGGAGAGTAAGAGTAGATCCCAAGCAAGCAGGGGAGCCCACTGGAGCTGAAGAAGACCCTCAGGAGGACCCACAGGCCAAAGGCACAGGAGTCGCAAGAGGATCTCGAGCAGCTCACCAAACATGAAGGCCCACTGTGCAGAGGATGCAGTGAGAGGGCTGATCTTGGCAGGATAAGAGATGCTGGAGGCTGGAGCTTCTTGTAGCCCAAAGATCTCTAGAGTGCAGAGCCAACAAGCCTTGGCAACGGCAAGTTGACATGGTGCACAGGGGTTCGGTTCCAGAGGTTCCGACAAGGGATACTGGCCCAAAATTGCTGCGAGGATAGGTCAGGCCTTGAGCTAGTTGCAGAACCACCACCTGTGTTGCTTAACCTTTCAAAGTCCGTGGGACGTTAGGAGCAGCAAACCGGTCAGCTTTGTTGCGGTGCTTGCAGATGCAGGGGAGTGACTTCTTCACTCCAAGGGAGATTACTTCGGGTGTCCTTGATGCCCATAGGTCTGTTGAAGATTCTGGATGAAGCACATACGACGAAGAAGACTCGTAGAATAGCTAGACCAGGAGCAACAGGAGTCTTTCGTGATGCAGTCTCAGTTCCAGGCGAAGTCCAGCTAAGTCCAAGTGTCCCGACAGTCGAAGAGTGACATGGTTTGAGTCTTGAGTCGTGTCCCATGACAAATCTGAGGACTCACCCACAGATAAGCCCTTAAATACCGTAGAAAAGGGGTTAGGATGACTCGGGGGTCCCTCCCAGAGAAGGGGCTGGACAGAGGGGAGGATACTCCCATGTCCTTTGTCCAGTTCGTGCCAGAGAGGGAGCCAGGGGCTCCCTGAACTGGCTCAAACATGCGTATGCAAGGAGGGCACGAAATGCGTTACTTACATGTAACTGCAGTTATCCAGTATTGGTATCTTTCATAGATTCACATGCCTGAATCATTCCCCGTCGCCGAGATGGGAGTCCCCGGTACATAATTATAGCAATGTCCCATTGGACATATAGAGTAATAGGCTAAGAGCCTTACATTAGTAACATATCCATGTCCTTTTGTAAAAAGGACCGAACTCTAGAAGAGAACCAATCAGCTATCGCCACCCTGTGGAACCTTCCTGGAAGGAGCTCTAGTCCCTCAGATTTTCGTAAGCACAGTGCTAAATAGGTGTATTACTGAGAGAACAAGGTGAGCCCTTCCAGGGGAGGTGGGTGGGTTGCATGTGAATCTATGAAAGATACCAATACTGGATAACTGCAGTTACAGGTAAGTAACGCATTTCTTATCCAGTATTAGGGTATCTTTCATAGATTCACATGCCTGAATCAGAATAGCAAGCAATGATAAGCACATTTCGGATGGTACATTACAGATGAAGTCACCAGATAATAACATATCAATGTGAAATAAATATATATATATATATCGTACCAAACTGTAATCAAAGAAGACCATGAAAAGAACACAATAAAGAAATGTGCGTATAAAAAAACAAGGATGGTGGGATGAAAAGAAGGCTCACCTCTATTGGAATAGATGGCGTAACACTGCTTGTCCCACTGCCGCATCCTTCATGAGTTCTGTATCCAAGCAGTAGTGCTTGGTAAATGTATGCGGCGTCTTCCATGTCGCCGCTCTGCAAATGTCTGTGATAGGCACACCTGCAAAGAGTGCCATAGAGGTAGAAACTGCTCTCGTGGAATGAGCTCGAACCTTGGACCGCAAGGGTTGACCCGCTTGCTGGTGACAGAAAGTAATGGCTCCAGAGATCCATCGAGAGATACTTTGTTTAGTAAGCGGAAGACCTTTCCTAGGTCGACTGTAAGCCACAAAGAGTTGGTTAGATTTGCGGAACGATTTCGTCCTGTCAAGGTAGAATTTAAGGCAGCGCTTAAGGTCTAGAGAGTGTAGAGCTTTTTCTGCCGGCGTTTGAGGATTGGGAAAAAAGGAACGTAAGATTATGGGTTCATTGAGATGAAAGTCCGAGGGGACTTTGGGCACAAATTTAGGATTAGTTCGTAATATAACCCTGTCGTGTTTGAATTGCAGGAAAGGGTCTTGAATTGAAAAAGCCTGAAGCTCACTTACTCTCCTTGTTGAGGTAAGGGCTAGAAGGAGTGCCGTCTTCCAAGAAAGGTATTTAAGATCAGTTCTGTGAATTGGCTCGAAGGGGTGTTTCATGATCTGAGCAAGAACAGTGTTGAGATGCCAAGTGGGAGGCAGAGGTTTTACGGGAGGAAAAATCCTGAATAGGCCTTTGAGAAATTGCTTAATCAGTCTATCAGACCAGAGAGAAGGACCTGTTGAAGATCTCCTGAAACGGGATATTGCTGCGAGGTGCACTTTAATGGAGGCATGAACAAGACCTGAAGTTGCCAGATGGAGAAGGTAAGGCAGTATTTGTTGTGGAGAAGACGAAAAAGGGTGTATGTTCGCCGACTTACACCAAATACAGAATCTCTTCCATTTTAGGGAATATGTTTTGTTAGTACTTTCGGCTCGAGCCCGAGCTAGAACTGCCCTGCAGTCCGGAGGCTAGGTGATGGAACTCTCTGAACTCAGGAGCCAAGCCGATAACCTGAGAGATGCTGGATCCGGATGTTGGACTTGTTCCCTGTTCATTGTTAGGAGAGAGGGAAATGGTTTCAAAGGGATTGGCGGCTCCAGAGAGAGAAGGTGGAGCTCCGTGAACCAATGCTGGCGTGGCCACGCAGGAGCTATCAGAATGAGCGTGCAGGGTTCTGCTTTCAACTTCCTGAGGACCCTGGAAATTAAGGGAATCGGTGGAAAAGCGTACGCAAAGACGTTGGACCATGCGATCGAAAATGCATTCCCTAGAGATCCTTGTTGGGGACGCCAACTTGCGAAGCTTTGGCATTTGGCGTTCTGCTTGGTAGCAAAGAGGTCCAAGGAAGGAGTGCCCCATTGGGAGAATATGCGGTTGAGAGTCCGTTGATTCAGCTCCCATTCGTGACATGTTGTATGTTGTCTGCTTAGAGAATCGGCCAGTATGTTGTCTGCACCTGGAACATACTCCGCCCGAAGGGAGATGTTGTGGAGCAGTAGCCAATTCCAAATTTTTTGAGATTCGTGAGAGAGTGCCAATGAACGAGTACCTCCCTGTTTGTTCAGGTAGTGCATTGTGGTGGTATTGTCCGTTCGGACAAGCACTAGAGAACCTTTGATCCTGGGAAGGAATGCCAGGAGAGCCAGATACACAGCTCGCAGCTCGAGGAGGTTTATGTGAAGTTTCCGTTCGGAAGGAGACCACTTTCCGTTGATGCGGAGCTCCTGGAGGAAAGCTCCCCAACCTTCCCGGGACGCATCTGTTGTGATGATTTGTGGAGAAGCTTGAAGCAAGAAGGGCAGGCCTTGAGAGAGATTGCGAGGACAGGTCCACCACTGCAGCGCAGTGACTATCTGAGGGGTCACGTGAATGACGTCGTCGAAGGATCCCTGGCATTGAATCCATTGAGCTGACAGCGCTTCTTGGAGAGGGCGCATGTGGAGGCGACAGTAAGGAAGGAGAAGAATGCAGGACGACATCATGCCTAGAAGAGATTTGAAAAGGCGCACTGAGATGGACTTCTTGGCTTTTACCTTGTTTGCCAAATGAAGCAGTTTGATCTGTCGCTCTCGTGACGGGAAAGCTTTCTTCTGGGTTGTGTCGAGAGTAGCGCCCAGAAAAGTTATTCGACAAGAAGGTTGGAGGACAGACTTGTCCTGATTGAGAGTGAGTCCCAGGCGATCGAAAAGCTGTAGACAGGCGTTGGAAGACTTGGTTGCGCCGTCTAAAGAAGGTGCTTTGACGAGCCAGTCGTCGAGATAGGGAAAGACCTGATGGTGTTGTTTCCGGAGATATGCCGCCACTGGAGAAAGGCATTTGGTAAAAATGCGTGGAGCCGATTTGAGTCCGAAAGGCAGGACACGAAATTGGTAATGTTTGCCTGCCACGGTGAACCTGAGAAACTTTTTGTGATTTTTGTGGATGGGGATATGGAAGTAGGCATCTTGAAGATCTAAAGACACCATGAAGTCGTTTGCGTTGAGCAGTTGCAACACTTCTTGAATAGTGACCATGCGAAACGACTGTTTCTTTAAGAATTTGTTGAGAGCTCGTAAGTCTAGAATTGGTCTCCATTTTTTCTCCTTTTTTCGCACCAGGAAAAAACGGGAGTAAAACCCTTTTCCTCGTTGACGGAGAGGAACCTTCTCTATGGCTCCCTTCCGGAGCATGAGTGAAAGTTCCAGAAGTAAAGGGCGGAGATGTTTGTGAACCATAGGTCGAGGCGGGGTTTGGGGAGGAATTTGAACGAACTCTAGCGAATGTCCGAATTGTATTAGTTGAAGAACCCAACGGTCCGTTGTTATTTTTTGCCAATTGCATAAGAACTTGGAAATTTTTCCTCCTAACCTGGAAGGTGGAAAGGAAATGGAGGCCGGCGGGAGAGACAAGTCATTGTCGTCGAGCAGCGTCCTTCTGTCGTCCTCCCCTCCCTCGAAAGGAGGTTTTGGTGTAAGACGATTGTTGTTGGCGTTGTTGGTATTGAGGCCGATACTGCTGGTTGGAGGAGGAATAGGAGGAACGATAGCGTTGGTAGTCTCCTCTGGAGGTAGATTGACCCCTGCCTCTTGAGCCACGAAAAGGAGGGTTTTTAAATTGAAGGGTACCCAGAGCCCTAGCCGTGTCGGTGTCCTTCTTTATACCTTGAAGAGGCGTCGTCAATATGTGGTCCGAAAAGAAGCTGACCATCATAGGGCATGTCCAGGACTTTTGTCTGGACCTCTGGCCGGAAAAGAAGTTGCCTTCAGCCAACCTTGGCGTCGTAGTACGGCAGCACCGGCCAGTTGGCGGAAGCCAGTGGAGGCGATATCCATCGCGCAATCTATAATTTCAGAGGCCGAACGTTCGCCTTCCAGCAAAATCTTCCTTGCCTCTTCCTTGGAACTATCTGGTAAGGTCCCCAAGTAAGGAGCAATGTCCGCCCACATTTGCCTGTTATAGCGTCCTAACAACGCTAGGGAATTCGACGCACGAACTGTTAGTGCAGACATTGATGAAAAACGTTTTCCAATATTGTCAAGCTTCCTACCCTCCTTGTCTGGAGGAGCGGACAGTGGAGCAGAAGGGTTCTTTGATTTCCGCTGTGCAGCCTGAGTGATGACTGAATCAGGCTTGGGATGTCCGGTAAGGCAGGCCGGAGCGGTGTCCGGAGCTTTATATTTTTTGTCCAGCCGAGGTAACACTGGGGGTAGCGAAGATGGATTGTGCATTATTTTAACACCCTGATCCCAGATGTAGTCGATGATGGGCACCGATCTTACTGATTTTTTAAAGGGTTCCTTAAAATCATAGAGGAAACAATCCTGCTGGTAAGAAGGTATAGGAATCTGGAAACGGTGTGCTGCTCTCTCTAAAACACTATGAAAGCCCCCCATGTCCTCAGGAGGCGAATCAGCTTGAGTAGGCACCGGGGAAGCTGGACACGGGATAACGTAATCATCCCACTCATCATGAGTTGATTGTGAATCATGGAGTTCTCCCTCCTCCTGTTGATCATCCTCCTCATCATCCGTGTCAGGTGGAGGTGGTATCGTTACAGGTACCGACTGTGGAGGCAGAAGCGAAAACTGTGGTCCTTGTTGTGGAGAGACAACTGGGACAGGAGCCGTAGCCGATGTAGGGAACCTCTGCTTATAATCAGCAATGAGGAATTGGAGGTCAGAAAGCAAAGCCGCTGGAAGACAAACCATGGGAGGTTGGGAAGGATGGCTGTCGTCAGGATAATACGTTTGGTTTTCTGGGTCTTGTTCTTCGTAGTCGGAACTGTCCTGGCATTTGACGTGAAGTTCAGAAGGACTCGTAGCAGCCCTGAACATGCTGTCGTCCGAGTCTTCCTCCTCATCCAAGAAGCGAGTTGGAAGCAATGTTTGAACTTTGCTTGGAGAAGTGAGAGCAGGTGTTAATGTGCGTTTAGATATTTTGAGGCGGACAGACTCACTTTCCACTTCAGAGTGCGGTGTCGTCGACGAGCCCGTCGTCGTCGTTGGTGGAGCACCCACAGAAAAAGGTAACAGCGTCGACGCTCCCGTCGACGCTCCCGTCGACGGTGTCTTCGTCTTCGACGGAGCGGTCGTCGACGGTGCTGCCGTCGCCGTCGTCGACGGGGCTCTCGTCGTCGGAGCCGTCGTCGACGAAGCCGTCGTCGACGTCCTCGGTGAAGGTCTCGTCGTCGACGAGGTAGACGTCGACGCTGGTGTCGACGCGCTCACCGGCGATGAAAGTTTCGTCGTCGATGATTTCTTTATTTTTATCGTCGACGATATCGGTTTAGCCGCCATCGACGATGAAGTCGTCGTCGTCGATGCGGACAATGTTGACGTCAATGTAGTCGAGACAGTCGTCGTCGATGAAGTCACCACCACAGCCGTGGATGGGGTTTTTCTCGTCGACGAAGCCACCGTCGACGATGTGGTCGACGACGACGTGGAGGCAGGCCTCTTAAAGGTGTGTAACCCTTCCTGTGGAGAAACCTTTGCTGGCAAGGTCTTAGGGTGTCCCTCTGAGAACTTTTTGTGCGTCTTCTTTGGAGGGGGTTGCGACGAGGGACTGGAGAGGTAACCCTAGGTCTTTTGTGAGAGGACTTTGAAGATTTGTAAGAGTCCTCACTTTCCGCAGAAGACAAAGCCTAGTCTTTGTCCTTAAGTCTCTGCAGCCAAGTTAAAAGGCGTCCCTCCCTGTCTCTGAGGGTTTTTGTAGAAAAGGTACGACATACCTTACAGTCTTTAGAAGAGTGATCCGGATAGAGGCAATACAGGCAATCTTTATGTTGGTCGTCAACATGCAGCCTCTTTTTGCCACAGGAATCACAGGGCCTAAAAGGCCTTTCTTAGAAGACTCTGCCATGACAGAATGGTGAAGAAAAAATCACTGGAAATCCAGAAGCAAAGAAAGACCTGAGCAGAGCTCAGTGGAGACTCCCTTAGCACGACGTGCGGTAGAAAATCTGAGGGACTAGAGCTCCTTCCAGGAAGGTTCCACAGGGTGGCGATAGCTGATTGGTTCTCTTCTAGAGTTCGGTCCTTTTTACAAAAGGACATGGATATGTTACTAATGTAAGGCTCTTAGCCTATTACTCTATATGTCCAATGGGACATTGCTATAATTATGTACAGGGACTCCCATCTCGGCGACGAGGGAATGATTCAGGCATGTGAATCTATGAAAGATACCCTAATACTGGATAACAAATGTGCCCTTCAAAGCAGTCTGGTGATGCTGGCAAGCGTCCCCATCCCAGCCCAATACAAGTCCTGTCTGGGAGGTGGTCACACCTTCCTGTGACGGGAAATCTATTGTTTTACCTTCCCCTGCTCAGCAGCAGGAGGGCAAAATCGTGTCTGAGGTCGGCAGCAGCACTATCTTGCTAACAGACCCATAAGGCTGTTACCGGGAGTACTGGGGGCTTCCTGGAGGAGCCCCCCCCAGTGCATGGAATCTTACCTCCAACACCGGGAATGGTTGATATCAAACATGCCCAGGTTCAGCACAGCCACTAGATAGTTAGCCATCGCGTAATGATCGATGGCCACTATATGTATTAAAATGGCTGGCCCCTCCTGACCCACACCCCCCCCCCCTACCCTTCTCACACCCTGCCCTGATTCCTTTTACTCTACCAGGCACGCAGAGGCACAGATGTATTTACGCAAAACACTCCTTCTGGGGGAACTCTACCAACGCTACCCTCTGCCCTACTTTGCGAAGTGGAGGCTATCGTATTCCTATAATAGAAAAGTCTCAGCACACAAAATAAAGTCACAGTAATTATTAAAAGGTGCAAGATGTGAGCACAAAAGTCTACACAGAGAAGTAAATTCTTGTTCTTTTTTCTTTTTATTCCTTGGATCTTCAAAACAGCCGACACGTGTTTCGTCGCTTTTACAAGGGAAATCGTCCCGCGACTTTATCAAGGCTGCACAGAAACAAATAGAATAGGCAATGTATCACAAGTTACATTTAACAGAAGTACTTAATGCGTCTACAAATTCACCCTGTGAACGGTGAAAAGGAATTAGGTAAGTTCTTGTCTTTTGTTGTTGTTACAGAGGAATATATACTAAGAACATAGGTATTTATCGAGCTCTCCTTTATTTACTATATGGGCTCACTAGGGTCTTAATACTTTTCCATCACTCACTTGCTCACTATAAAGATACATATAGGAATAATTTCATCTTTGGTGTGTAGTCACTTTTCCCAGACTAGCCACGCATTTCTGATATTTCGAAATTGACTTTCTTATTTTTCACGTGTGCATTACGTTTCTCACTCCATTTTTTCTTTTGGTATGTGGGATATATTTTTATATCCATTTAAAACGGGATTTTCTTAAGAAAATATATAGGTTTTACACCTTGTGCTATTTCTTGAATCAGACTTACCTAATTCCTTTTCACCGTTCACAGGGTGAATTTGTAGACGCATTAAGTACTTCTGTTAAATGTATCTTGTGATACATTGCCTATTCTATTTGATTCTGTGCAGCCTTGATAAAGTCGCGGGACGATTTCCCTTGTAAAAGCGACGAAACACGTGTCGGCTGTTTTGAAGATCCAAGGAATAAAAAGAAAAAAGAACAAGAATTTACTTCTCTGTGTAGACTTTTGTGCTCACATCTTGCACCTTTTAATAATTACTGTGACTTTATTTTGTGTGCTGAGGCTTTTCTATTATATGTTTAAGTTAGCTTAGGCTACCGCTTTGGGAGTCTAGTGGTTCTCCTCTCCTTGCAGCACCAAGAAAAAGATAGGCATTCTTTTATCAATATCTGTGTTACTCTCCTGAGTAGGCGCCATATTCCTAAACAATACCACTGCTCATTAGTATTTGCTATCGTATTCCCCCCACCAGACAACAGGGGACTCTGCTGACCCAGCAAACTGGATCCACCCGCTTAACCCGCCTGATAGAGCATATCCTTCCCCTCCAACCCTCTCTGGCCCCATCACTCAACCCTGGTAACGCAGTCCCTCCCACCCTCTGATCGGATGTATGATGTAACAAAGCGATCATTTAGATCGCGGTGCATTACATCGCTGTTTTTACAACGCAAGTCGTTACCACGACTTGCGCTGTAGGGCGCTGGACTTAGGAATAGTATGATTTACTATTCCAACTCCAGCCTACGTACAGTAGGGAAGGTGTTGGAATAGTAAATCACACTATTCCTTAGTCTAGAGCGCCCTCCAGTGCAAGTCATGGTTAATGACTTGCGTTGTAAAAGCAGCGATCTAAATGTACTGCGGTGTTTTGACCGCGTTCTTAAGGTCGTTTCCCCTCTGATCAGACCTGGGACCCCAGCTCCCGTTGCCCTCCTCTATCTGGCTGTCCCAGGCCAATGGCTCACCAACCCTTCATACCTGGAGGGACATGTCTCAATGTCGGGAGAGGGTCTTGCTTTAAACCACGAGTGCCACGGGTACTCTACCTCCCCATTGCTCCCATCTCTTCCTCCCCCTCCCCTTTCCCTGGTTGACTTGTAGTGTATTCTGTTACCTGAGTCTCTTCAATTGCATTATATTGTCTGATGCTCTCCAACTGGTACAACATACTGTGCACTTGTTATTTAAAGTTCTTACAATAAAATATTGCAACACAAAAAAGAAATGGCTGGCCACACTTACAAAGCCTGGAGAATCGACTGCAGGGTTTGTAGGGATTTCATGCTCATGCAGGGGCACCCTCACACTTACAACCCAGCACCCTGCCTCAGGATTGAAAGGCCTGCCTTAGTAGTGACCTCAGATATAAGAAAATCTTTATCTGTCGTAATTGGTGCTAGCACCAGCTTACACAGGCTGCAATGGCAGGCCTGTAGTCACAGTTTGAGTGGTCTCTCATGGGTGGCACAATAAATGCTGCAGCCCATGGGAGACCCCTGGTGCACCTATGCCCTGGGTTCCTCAGTACCATATACCAGGGACTAATAGGGGTACACCAGTAGCCAATTGTGGCGGTACCTATGTTCTTACCATAGTCAATTTAGGGAGGAAGCACAGTGACTGATGTCCTGATTAGCAGGATCTCAGTCAGACTAGTCAAAAAACACACTTCACCATGCAAAAAGTGGGGGTAACCATGCTAGAAGGATCCAACCTTCCTACATTCTCACTAAGAAGAAGATCAATGAATCAGTCAAAGGAATGCCATAACTTCCACTTTATGCGTGGAAAGAGGTGGTGGAACCTGCACCCTCATGAAAATGGCATGGACCTAGCAAACTGTCACCAAGGGCACTGTAACGTTTCCTGACTAGAGCAGCAAGCAGAGCAGGTGGTGGATTCTCTCAACAAAAAGAGTCTGACTCCATTGGCTTATGCTTCTCCATTTGTCTTCCAACGATTGTATGGAGGATGGCGTCAGAAAGGTAGGCATGGTAGGCTCTAACAGCCATTGGACCAAACCACCATAGGTCTGTTTTCTGATTTAGGGAGAAAAACCTGAAACATGGCAGAGGTTTCATATATATGAGATGTTGAATCTATGTTGAGCCTCTTGGCAGCTATTTTGGCAATTTTGCGGAAAGTATCTATCTCATTAATCAGAAGCACCCCATCTGTGTGGGAATGCAAAGACCTCACAGAGTAGGTGATCATGTCTGTGCCAGAGTTCAAAGAGGATAAAGTACGCTGCAAGCTTTCTGTACATGTTGAAATGTCTTGTCTTTTTGGAGGAAGTGGACCTTCCAGATATCTTCTTTCTCTTCAGTGACAAGAGTTAAGTTTCTTCCATTTCTTCTTTTGTGGACTGGTGCCTTCTCTTCAGCAGAGTCATCCCTCTTGTCTTTAAGACGTGGTGGTTGTGGAGGAAGAGAAGGAAGTTGAAGAGAAGGTGGAGTTGGGACCATTTATGAAAGACTGGGCACACCATTAGGGAGTCGTACCACATTTAGGTCGGTTGGACCCATTGGAGGACTAAAATTAATCTTCTGCCACTGGTTCAGGCAAAAGCTTTTCATCTGAGGATTGTGGCTCCAAAGAAGAAAGGAATGGTTTCTTTCCTGTAACTCCTGTTCTCTCGTAGGGGTATTTCCATGATAAGTCATAAGCACTTGAATAGTCCCACCCACGTGCAGGGACCCCAGAGCACTTCTTTATATATATCTTCTTAAGTGGATATTTTTAGCCTTTCTTCAGGAAGGCCTGCAAAGACACTTAAGAGATAGAAAGACAATAATTCAGCCTAAATACATAGGCTACAGTGGCCATATCTTCATCTAGAATTGAAAAAAGGTAGCCAGTATACTACATTTTGTGTAGTTTTTTGTAATATTAAACACACAGAATAATCTCCTTAAAAAAAAAACCTTTTTTCAGGATAGAGATGAAAGGAAAGGACAGAATAGACCCATAGGCTGCCATTTTATGTCTTTGAAAATAGCAGCTGTGCCTTTAAGATTCCAAAGACCACCAGTATCCTATCATGCACAGCCAGTGGCAGTTACTTCAGTTCTTTTTGAGGGCAATGAGAAGAGAATGCATGCTCTATGTTATGGATCCCTGTGTCTATTCCACCGGGGAGGAGGGAGGGTTGCTTATGACTTATCATGGAAATACCCCTTCGAGAGAACTGGAGTTACAGGTAAGAACCGTTCCTTCTCTCGAAGGGGATTTCCATGTATAGGCATAAGCACTTGAAAAGACTAGCAAGCCCTTCCCTATAGAACCCGGTGGAAGAGACAGAGAAAAAAGATATGTATATTTAAGTAAACAGGTTCCGGAGGGAAGCCTGCCCAGTCCAGGCAGTAGTGTTTAGTGAAAGTATGAACGGATTTCCAGGTAGCCGCCTTACAAATCTCAGCACTTGGTATATTACGAAGCAAGGCCGCAGTAGCCGCCTTCCCTCTAGTTGAGTGAGCTTTAGGCTTACTCGCTAATGATTTATTATCTTTTTGGTAACGGAGAAGAATGCAGGAAACAATCCATCGGGAGATGGACTGCTTAGAAGTCGCCAGACCGGTACGGATGGAACCATAGTTTACAAATAACTAGTCAGATCTCTGTAGATCCTTAGTTTTATCTAGATAGAATTTTAAAACCCGTCTTGCATCCAGTGAATGAAGAGATCTCTCCGCCGGAGTAGATGGATGCTGGAAAAAAGTAGGCAATGAAAATCCAAAACCACCTTAGGGAGGAACTTCGGATAAGTTCTCATAACTACTTTAGATGTGTGAAAAACTGTGAATGGCTCTTTACAGCATAGTGCCTGGAGTTCTCTAACTCTGCGGGCGGAAGTAATTGCCACAAGGAAAGCCGTTTTCCAAGACAGATGCTGAAGAGAAGATTTATGTATGGGCTCAAAAGGTTCTTGCATAAGACGAGAAAGAACCACATTAAGCTCCCAACGAGGAGAAGGACTCTTAACCCTTTCCGTGTGTCGGACGGCCGGGAGCCGTCCGACATCACGGTGGGCATGTGCGTCAGACGGCTCCCAGCCGTCCTAGCACCCACCCACGGGGGAAGCGCTGGCGCTCCCCCCCATGGGCCGCCCTTTAAGGTGCCCCCACCGGGGAAGGCAGGGGAAGCCCTTCCCCTGCCTCCCCCCGCCACTCCCCCTCCACGTCATTAGAGGATTCCCGACGCACTGGAAGCCATTTACTTCCAGCGCGTCGGCAGGAGAGGAGGTAAGTTTCTCTTCGGGGGAGGGGGGCATTTAAACAAAAGAGGCATCGGGGGAAAGGAAAGGGTGCCCACTAGACACCAGTGATTTTTTTGGATTTTTTAAATGTGAAATGTGATCAACTGTTTGCGGGCAGCGGCCCCTTAGGCAATGGTAGCTCCCCTTTTGGGGGGCAATGTTTTTTGGCTGTGTCTGCCCCCCTAGGGGGCAGATCTCGCCATTTTTCTTTTAAGTGGCCCACTAGACGCCCAGGGATTCATTTGTGGGGAGTGGCCCCTTGGGCAAGGGTCGCTCCCCTTGGGGGCAATATTTTTGGATCTCGCCATTTTTTTTTTAATTGGCCCACTAGACCACCAGGGATTCATTTGTGGGGAGTGGCCCCTTGGGCAAAGGTCGCTCCCCTTTGGGGGCAATGTTTCTGGCTGTCTGCCCCCCTGGGGGGCAGATCTCACCATTTTTTTTTAAGTGGCGCACTAGACCATTAGGGATTCATTTGTGGGGAGTGGCCCCTTGGGCAAGGGTCGCTCCCCTTTGGGGGCAATGTTTTTGGCTGTGTCTGCCCCCCAGGGGGGCAGATATTGCCATTTATTTTAAAATCAGCCCACTAGACCACAAGGGATTTATTTGTGGGGAGTGGCCCCTTGGGCAAGGGTCGCTCCCCTTTGGGGGCAATGTTTTTGGCTGTGTCTGCCCCCCAGGGGGGCAGATCTCGCCATTTTTTTTTTTTTTTTTTATCGGACCCACTAGACCACCAGCGATTTATTTGTGGGGAGTGGCCCCTTGAGCAAGGGTCGCTCCCCTTGGGGGAGCATTAATTTGGCCGTTTCTGCCCCCCCTGGGGGGGCAGATCGGCCAGGTTTTTTTTGTATGGCCACTAGGCCACCAGGGATTTTTTTTTTTAATGTTGGGGAGCGGCCCCTTGGACAAGGGTCGCTCTCCCTTTATGGGAGGATGATTGTGGCCATTTCTGCCCTCTTTGGGTGGCAGATCAGCAGTATGTTTTTAGGCCCACCTGGTGGATTGTGTGTGGACTGGTGCATTATTTGCATATGTAATTGTAATGTTTTTTTCTCCTTTTTATTCTAGTGTAAAGCTTTTGATTCTTGTTTGCGGTTTCGGCAGTGGTGGTTCTGCAGTTTTGCGTAGTTGCATTTATTTGGTAAGAAAAACATTTTTGTTGTGTTTACTCCAAATGAGTATTATTGTCATGCATGAATGCATTTTTTTGTAAGTGGTGTCATAATGGCAGCATATTTAGTTAGTGTGTTGAGCATGAAATTCTTTGCGATGTGTTTTACATTGTCTTATGTGTAATTTTCTTTTCTTTTTTCTTTTTCTTTTTTAGTGGGATATTGTTGATCCTTACTGTGTCTGTGCAGAGTAGGTGGTGGTGAGTCTAGCTGCTTCTGGCAAGTGAGTGGTATAGTTTTGGAATATATAGGTCTTTGTGATAAAGACACATTTTGTTTATTACTTATTTTACAAAGTGTTTGTTGTTGTTGACTTGTTTGACAAGTTACCTTTATTAGTAAGGATTATGGCTAGCCGTAGAATTACTGCTGAGCAGGTGGTTGGTATGCTTTTTGAATCTTCCTCTGAGCAGGATTATGAGACTGACTGTGCGTCTGAGGGAGAGGAGGGAGTGCAAGATTCTGGCAGTGAGTTTTCTGTCCACGAGGAATCATCTGATGATGAAGCTACTCTCAGTGCAGATGAAGCTTCTCTCAGTGCGGATGAAGTGCCTGTTTTAGAGGAGGACACAGATGTGTCGATGGTGCAGCAAGAGACATCGGGATTGCAGCCTGAGGCTGCAAGGCTTCCTACTGGAAGTGCTGGACTCTGGGTTGATCCAAACATGGTGCAGCCGGTGTTGCCTTCCTTTAGTGGTGATGCAGGGTGTAGAGTGGATTGTGAATTTTTTTTGCCTATACAGTTTTTTCAGTTGTTTATGGATGATGTATTTTTGGCTGAGATTGTTGAGCAGACTAATTTGTATGCTGAACAGTTTTTGAGGGACAACAGTGCCAGACTTAGGCCCCGCTCTTGAGCTACCCAGTGGACTCCCACAAATCTGGATGAGATGAAGAAGGTTTTGGGTTTGACTTTTTTGATGGGCTTGATAAAGAAGCCGTCCCTGGCTTCATATTGGTCTACTAGTCTCTTGATGGCAACTGCCATATTTCCTGCAATTATGAATGTGATCGGTATTTACTTTTGCTTCGGATGCTGCATTTTGTTGATAATGCTTTGGCGTTGCCACAAGATCACTTTGACTGTGACCGTCTTTTTAAGATTCGGCCTGTTCTTGATCACTTTGTAGATCGATTTTCAGAGATCTGTACTCCAGGGAAAGAAATAGCTGTTAATGAGTCTTTGGTCCTGTTCAAGGGCCATTTGGTTTTTAGGCAGTACATTCCTAGCAAGAGGGCACGTTATGGAATTAAGATGTATATGTTGTCTGAGAGAAGGACAGGATATGTCTATAATTTCCGGGTGTACACTGGTAGGGATTCCACTATTGACCCCCCTGGTTGTCCGTCCACTTTTGGAGTTTTAGAGAAAATTGTGTGGGATCTTGCTAGAGGACTGTTTAACAGAGGTCACCATTTGTACCTTGATAACTTCTACACTGCTGTGCAATTGTTTAAGGAATTGTTCAAAGTGGACACTTTTGCTTGTGGCACAATCCGCTCTAACCATAAAGGTTACCCAAAAGAGCTTGTTTACAAAAAGCTTCAGACGGGACAGTGCAGTGCCTTGCGTAGTGAGGAACTGCTAGCTGTGAAATTTGTGGACAGGAGGAATGTGTACATGCTGACTACCATCCATGATGAGAGTACTTCACCTGTGACTGTTTGGGGTCAGGTTGCTGAAGTGCGCAAACCTGTGTGCATTGTAGACTACAATAAGCACATGAGTGGTGTTGATAGAGTAGATCAGAGGTTGGAACCTTACACTGCTGTTCATAAGGCTTACATTTGGTATAAGAAGTTGGCCATCCATCTCTTCAATTTAGCAACTTTTAATGCTTTTGTTGTGTTCAAGGAGTGTTCTCCTGCATCAAAGATGACTAGTTTTCAGAAATGTGTGGGTTTGGTAGGTTTCCCTAGATGGCGGCGAGCCCGGGGCCAAAAAACCAGGTGCCCCCCCCAAAACCAGGTCGTTTTGTTATATGTAACTTTGAAGTCTCCACAGTATGATTTGGGCCATTTCCTGTTGCAGTCACTATGCCTACCCACACAAGTGAGGTACCATTTTTATCAGGAGACCAGGGGGAACGCTGGGTGGTAGGAAATTTGTGTCTGCCCAGTGATCCTACAACTTTCCCACACAGAAATGTGTGAAAAATTAGATTTTTTCAGCAAAATTTGAGGTTTGCAGGGGATTCTGGGTAGGAAAACGTTGGGGGGTCCACGCAAGCCATACCTCGCTGGACTCCCCTGGGTGTCTAGTTTTCAGAAATGTGTGGGTTTGGTAGTTTCCCAAGATGGCCACCGAGCCAGGGGCCAAAAACCCAGGGGACCCCCCTTGCAAAACCAGGCTGTTTTGTGATAGGTAATTTTGATGTCGCCTCAATAGGTTTTGGGCCCTTGCCTGTCGCGGGTACTTGACCCACCCACGCGAGTGAGGTATCATTTTTATCGGGACACCTGGGGGAACACTGGGTTGTAGGAAATTTGTGGATCCACGCAGATTCCAGAACTTTCCACCACAGAAATGTGGGGAAAATGTGTTTTTTTTTATTACAAAGTTTGAGGTTGAGCCAGAGAAGTCACCCCATCCTGGATTCCCCTGGGTGTCTAGTTTTCAAAAATGTATAGGTTTGCTAGGTTTCCCTAGGTGCCGGCAGAGCTAGGGTTCAAAATCTACAGCTAGGCACTTTGCAAAAAAAGGGTCGGTTTTCACTGTGAAAATGTGGTGTGTCCACGTTGCGTTTTGGGCCGTTTCCTGTCGCGGCCACTAGGCCTACCCACACAAGTGAGGTACCATTTTTCTCAGAAGACTTAGGGTAACACAGAATTGTAGAGCAACTGTTACTACCTATTGACTTTCGATGCTTTACTGCCTTCCAAATGAAAGACAATGTGTAAAAAAGAAGTCACTTTGAAAAATGTTCTATAATTCTCATGCTAGTATGGGTACTTACAATTTCGGAAATGTGCAAATACCTACTGTTTCTAAACTCTATATTTTGTTCCAATGTCAGAAATACATAGGTGTCTTTCATCCCGATTTTTCACTGTATACATTTTCCCAAATGAATTGCTATATACCAGTACATAATAAAAAAACCATTGCAAGACGCTGCTCAGTAATTGGCTCTGGGTTCATCGGGTTCTTGGTGAACCTACAAGTCCTATATATCCCCACAACCAGAAAGGTCCAGCGGATGTAACGGTATATTGCTTTCAAACATCTGTCATAATTAGAAGAAGTTACAGGTGAAAACGTTGGCACAAATGGCTGTTTTTTTCAACGCATTTTCAATTTTTCCTATTTTCAACTATTAATTACTATAAAGAAACCTTGAAGGATCTACACAAATGACCCCTTGCTGAATTCAGAATTTTGTCTACTTTTCTAAAATGTATAGCTTTCCAGGATCCATTATTGCTTTCATTCCCATTTCTACCATTAACTGCAATAAGGTTGAAAGCACAAATAATAGCAAAAATAGGCTATGTCCCAGTAAAATGCCAAAACTGTGTAAAAATGTTGGTTTTCTGACAAAGTCTGTCAGTCCCTGAAAGCTGGGAAAATGGTGATTTCAGCCCCAATACCCTTTTTTGATACCATTTGCAGGAAAAAACCAGACGCTTTCATTTGCAGCACTTTTTTCCCATTTTTCCCAAAAACCCCAAAATTTAGCTGTATTTTGGCTAATTTCTGAGTCCCCTCCAGGGAATCCACAAAACTTGGGTACCTTTAGAATCCCCATGATGTTGGAAAAAAAGGACGCAAATTTGGTGTGGATACCTTATGTGGTCAAAAGGTTACAGGGGCCTAAGCGCGAACTACCTCAAATAGCCAAAAAAAGGCTTAGCACAGGGGGGGAAATGGCCTAGCAGTGAAGGGGTTAATGGGAGGAAAAACCTTCTTCAAACCCTCCAGGAAATCTTTAATGACAGGAATTCTGAAAAAGGAAGTTTGTGAAGGGCATTTCCTATAGGCAGTAAGGGCTGCCAACTGAAGCTTAATGGAAGAAAATTGAAGGCCAGATTGTGCCAGATGAAGCAAATATGGAAGGATGACATCTTCCTGGCAAGAGGTAGGATCCTCATTCTTTGATGAGCACCAAATACAGAATCTCTTCCATTTATGAGCATAAGCGGAATGCATGGATGGCCGCTTAGCTTCTTTGAGGATGTCCATGCAGCTTTGAGGTAAGTTCAAGTGTCCATACTCTACTATCTCAGGAGCCATGCTGCCAATATTCAAGGAGGAGAGGTTGGGGTGCACCATCTGGCCTCTGAACTTCGTTAGTAGATCTGACCGGCATGAAAGCCTGAGATTGGACGGACAGACCGGTGAAGGAGGTCCGTGAAACATCACTGACATGGCCACTCCGGGGCTATGAGAATCATTGTGGCCCGTGACTGTGCCAGCTTGATGAGGACTGCCGGGATTAGGGGAACTGGAGGAAAGGCGTGGAGAAATCTGCCTGACCAGTTGATCCATAGGGCATTCCCCAACATTCCTGGTTGGTAGTACCTCGATGCAAAGTTTTGGCATTTGCTGTTTTCTGCGGTGGCGAACAAGTCAACCTCCGGAGTACCCCATATTCCGAAGATATCGTCAACCACGTTGTTGTTTAAGACCCACTCGTGGTTTTCCTGGAGGAGTCTGCTTAGAGAGTCAGCCTGAGCATTTTGAACAACTGGGAGGTGATTTGCTGTTAGGGACAAGTTTCTGGCCAGAAGCCACTTCCAGATTGTCTGGGCTTCCTGAGACAATGGTCTGGTCCTCGAGCCTCCCTGCTTGTTGATGTAGTACATTGTTGTTGTATTGTCCGTCTGTACAAGCAGGGAGTTGGAGCTGAGTGATGGCCGAAAGGCTTTCAACGCCATGTGAACTGCACATAGCTCTAGCAGTTTGATGTGGTAAGTAGATTCCTTGTGTGATCATTTGCCCTGGATTTGAAGATGACCTGTATGGGCTCCTTATCCCAGGAGAGAGGCATCCGTGACTATGGTCTGAACAGGCATCTCCTTGTAAAACGGGATCCCTCGTAGGAGATTGGTGGGATCGCACCACCATTTGATGGACCGGTGGGCGTGTTGAGACAATTGAATCCGGTCTTCCCAATCTCCTGTTCGCTGATCCCATTAATCTTCCAGGCGTTCCTGCAGGGATCCCATGTGGAGACGTGCATTCGGAGGGAGGAATATACAGGATGCCTTCGAACCCAGGAGCGAGGATACCTTTCTCACAGTCGGGCGAGACAGCGCCATGGGAGCCTGAGCCTTCCGAAGGATCGATAAGCATCTCTCCTCCGAAGGACACACATTTGCTGTGCGAGTATCGATGGAAGCTCCCAGATATTGCAGGCACTGCACGGGCACTGTGGTGGATGTTGCCTGGTTGACATGAAGACCCAACCGAAGGAGAAGACCGGAAGTCCAATTGAAATGCAGCTGAGCTTCCTGAGCTGTGGATGCCTTGATTAGCCGATCTTCTAAATAGGGGTAGACGAACACTTTGTGGCTCCTCAGATGCGCCGCCACCACCGCCATGCATTTGGAGAAAGTCCTGGGTGCTGACTTCAGGCCGAATGGAAGTACACAGTATTGGTAGTGGTTGTTCCCCACTGCGAACCTCAAGAATTTGCGATGCTTCTCTATGATGGGAATGTGGAAGTATGCATCTTGAAGGTCGATTGCGCATAAGGATAAGTTACTTACCTGTAATCCTAGTTCTCTTCCAGGGGTATCCTCATCAAAGTCATAAACACTGAATATTCCCGCCCATGTGCGAGGGACCCCGGAAATAATAAAAATTATATATGGAAAAACATATATATACAGCTATATATATATATATATATACATATATCATTTTTCTCATACCAATGCCGCTCCCATCTAGGAGGCTAAACAATGTAATAACACATATAAAGCTACATTTGCAAATATATAAAAACACAAGAGGGCAAGTAGCACTTGAACTCTATTTTTAATGAGTAAAAACTCATGAAGAAAACACTGCAAATAAAGCAGACATTGTTAGCCTACAGGCTGCATTGCAAACCAATAGCATAGAAAATGAAAGCATTTTCAACAAAACCTGGCACCGTGCCATTAAGGCAGCCATGACCCCTAGCTTCCCATCATGTCTCGGGTGACAGTTAGGTCAGTTGCTCTTTGCATAACCCTGAAGGTCAGGGCACAAAGATATCCTTTAACACTTTAAAAACATCTCATTTACCTGGGGAGGCGGGTGGGCTGCTTATGACTTTGATGAGGATACCCCTGGAAGAGAACTAGGATTACAGGTAAGTAACTTATCCTTCTCTTCCAGGGGATCCTCATCAATAGTCATAAGCAATGAATAGAATAGCAAGCCCATCAAACACCTGCAGGTAAATGAGAGTAAAAATGACCCAACAAAAAATAACAGCCAAAATCAGCTGTTGAACAGATTCCGTAAGGAGGCCTGGCCTACTTGGGTGTCTGCTCTGGTGTCTGACTCCAGACAGTAGTGCCTCGTAAATGTATGGACGGACCTCCAAGTTGCCGCTTTACAAATTTCAGACATGGGCACATTATGAAGAAAAGCAGTAGTAGCCGCTTTTCCTCTGGTAGAATGTGCTTTGGGAGTAAACCCCAGGGGCTTCTGCGCTAATTGATAAGCAAGTTTGATACATGAAACTATCCATCTGGAGATGGAACGCTTTGAAGCTGCCAAACCAGTTCTGATCGACCCATAGTTAACAAATAGTTGATCAGATTTTCTTATAGACCTGGACCGATCCAGATAGAATTTTAAAACCCTTTTCAGGTCCAGAGAATGCAAAGCCCTCTCAGCTGGAGTGGAGGGATTGGGAAAGAAGGTGGGTAGAGAGATGGTCTGATTCACATGAAAATCTGACACCACCTTTGGGAGGAAAGAGGGGTGCGTCCTCAACACAACCCTGTTAAGATGGAAGAATGTATAAGGCTCTTTAGAGCAGAGAGCCTGTATTTCGCTCACCCTGCGAGCTGACGTGATCGCTACCAAGAAAGCCGCCTTCCAAGAAAGATGCTGTAAGGTTGCTTTGTGTATGGGTTCAAAAGGCGGACCCATCAATTTTGATAGCACCAGGTTTAGCTCCCAGGGTGGTGACGGAGGCCGGACCGGAGGGTAGACCTTCTTTAAACCCTGCAAAAAAGGTGAACGCCCATATGCAGTTATAGCTGCTAAATGCACCTTAATGGAAGAAAACTTCAACCCTGCTCACGCCAGATAAAGAAGGTAAGGAAGGATGACCACTTCCTGACCCTTGGTTGGATTACAATTGTTTTGCATACACCACATGTAAAACCGTTTCCACTTGCATGCATACGAATGTCTCGTGGACGGTCTTCTTGCTTCCTTCAAGATGGACATGCAGTCCTGCGGTAGTCCTAGGTGGCCATACTGGAGGACCTCAGGAGCCATGCTGCCAAGTTCAGTGAGGGAAGGTTGGGGTGATGAATCCTCCCATTCATCTTGGACAGCAGGTCCGGTCTGCACGGCAGCTGCTTGTGAGGACACTCTGATAAGTGCAGAAGGTCCGGGTACCACCATTGTCTCGGCCAGTTCGGGGCAATTAGAATCATCCTCGTGCACGAATGGGACAGCTTGGTCACCACCTTCGGAATCAGCGGAAGGGGTGGAAAGGCGTACACAAATGCCCCTGACCAGTCTATCAAAAGGGCATTCCCTTTCGATCCTGGTCGGTAGAACCGTGAGGCGAAGTCTCGGCATTTGGTATTTTCGTCGTCCGCGAAGAGGTCGATGGTGGGACGACCGCATGACTGGAAGATGTATCGACGACCTTGTCGTTGAGAACCCAGTCTTCTCTGTCTTCGAAGTGACGGCTGAGCGCATCCGCTCTCACGTTCTGTTCTCCCGGCAGGTGGACTGCTGTGACTGACAGATTCCGAGCCAGGAGCCAATGCCAGAGTGTTTGAGCCTCCAGGGAAAGTGTGCGTGAGCGAGTTCCTCCCTGTTTGTTCAGGTAGTACATGGTGGTGGTTTTGTCCGTCTGTAATAATACTGAGGTTGCCTGAATCGAGGGGAGGAAAGCTTTGAGGGCTAGGTGAACTGCTCTCAGCTCTAACATGTTGATGTGGTAGGATCGCTCTTTTGGAGACCACAGTCCTTGAGTCTGGAGAGGTCCCATGTGGGCCCCCCAACCCTGCAGAGAGGCGTCCGTGATCAGTGTCTGAGCAGGCGGAGATTGATGGAAAGGAATTCCAACTTGCATATTTAGTTTTCTCATCCACCAGGGTATGGACGCTCGAGCCGCGTTTGATAGACTTAATTTTTCGTCCCAGCGAGCTGTCTGCTGGTCCCACTTGTCCTCCAGATCCTGTTGAAGAGGACGCATTCGTAGTCTGGCATTGGGAACCAGGAAGATGCAGGATGACATCGACCCTAGCAGGGAGGCAATCCGACATACAGGCAGTTTTCTGTTGTGCAGAACCAGCTGGCATTTCTGTATGAGGGAACACTGTCTCTCCTCCGAAGGAAACACTTTTCCTACTGCGGAGTCTAGCAGAGCTCCTAAGAAATGTATTTTCTGCGTTGGCTGTGAAGTTGACTTGGCGAAATTCACGTGCAGGCCCAGCCGGTGACACAGGTCGAGACAGCTCAAGAAATGACTCCTCACACTGTCTGGGGAAGGGCCTTTCAACAGCCAATCATCCAAGTATGGGTACACGAAGACGCCCCTGCAGCGCAGTGCGGCTGCCACCACCGCCATGCACTTCGTGAATACTCTGGGGGCTGACTTCAACCCGAAGGGTAGAACTTTGAACTGGTAATGAGTGGATCCCACCAGGAATCGCAGGTACTGTCTGTGATGCTGATTGATCGGGACGTGAAAGTATGCATCTTGCAGATCCAGCAAACACATCCAATCCCCCTGTCTGAGATGTGGATATATTTGATGGAGAGCCAACATGCGAAACGTTTCCTTTTTTATGGATAGATTGAGTGTCCGTAAGTCCAGAATGGGTCTGTACTCTGCTTTTTGGCCCTTTTTCTTTACCAAGAAGTACCTTGAGTAAACCCCTTTCCCTCTTTGAGATACTGGCACCCTCTCGATGGCTGACTTTCTGAGAAGGGTGGTAACCTCTTTCTGCAGGAGTTTTAACTGGTGACACGATGGTGGAACTGGAGGGATTGAGGGGGGACGATGTTGAAAACGTAGAGAGTACCCATTCTGCAGCGTAGCTAGCACCCATCGATCCTTTGTGATAGCTCGCCACTCTTCAAGATGATTTGCGATACTTCCCCCCCACTGGAGTGGTGAACGGCGACAGGGGAAGTGAGCACTCATTGCTTTGACTGCGTCTTGGCGGAGTTGTTGCCTTGACGCTGGTTTCCTCCTCCTCTGGAGGGACGTCTGCCCCGATACTGCGATCTTTGCTGGCCTTGCTGATCCTGATTTTTCTGCCAATGAGGGGTTTGAACCCTCTGTTGGGAGGATCGCCGATAGTAAGGGCGGAATCTCTTACGGAATTCTTTTTTCTTTTCAAGGCCCACAGCCTTCAGCGTGTCCAGTTCCGTTTTCATCCGTGCCATCTCTTCATCCGTGTGAGTCCCGAATAGAGAGGAACCGGAGAACGGAAGATTGAGGATGCGTGACTGCGCTTCTGGCTTGAGCGCTGTAAGTCGTAGCCAAGATGTTCTTCTTGCGCATACCCCATGAGCATAAGCATGTGCCGAAAGGATAGCTCCATCCGCCGCAGCACTGATGACCTGGTTAGACACCTGACTGCCCTCTGTTAGGATTTCTTCAAAATCCTTGCGGTCTTCCTGTGGCAACTTTTCAGTGAATCTCTGCAGTGAGTCCCACAGAGATCTGTCGTAGCGGCCCAGGAGCGCCGCTGCATTGGAGACCTTCAACATGGAGGCCGAAGTGCCACAAACCTTCCTTCCCCAGGAATCCTGCGTCTTACTCTCCGTGTCTGGTGGGACAGTGGAGGATGCCACCGCATGGGTCTTCCTTGCCGCAGCAATTATGACTGAATCCGGTGGAGGGTCAGCTCTGAGGAAGAGCGGGTCGTCCTCTAGTGAACGGTACTTTTTTAAGATTCTGGCTGAAGCGGTCTTAACACTCGCTGGTGTGAGAAAGATGTCCATCACTGGCTCTCTGAGGCCTGGTACCAAGGGAAGCAGAGGTTTAGCTGCTGCTCTTTGGTGTAGAGTCTCAAAAATCACAGAGGACTTGTTTTGACGAGTTGGCATAGGGATACCCAGCTTTACCGCTCCTCTGCCAAGAATGTCCTGAAAAGTGTAGACGTTGTCCACCGGAGAGACCCTCGACGGTGGACTGTCAGTCAAAGTCAGCGAGTAGTCTCTATGGGATGTATGAGTGGAAGAAGAAGGCGGAGTAGGGGATCTGTGCGCTCTCCTCCTGCTTCTTGCTCTAGATCTCCTCCTGTGTGAGTGCACAGGGGTGCGACTGCGAGCTCTGGCCCTTGAAGGAGATCGCTCTTTATCCGCTGCTTGAATTAAACGAGACAACGGAGATCTGTGTTGAGGGCTCGAGTAATGCAGTTCTGTCGTGACCTTGTCAGTAGACCAGTGATGCAAAGGCCTGTACCATCGTGGTGACAAATGGATGGAAGGCGATCTGCGTTTCTCTCTTCCCTTAGGAGACTGTGCAGGAGGAGTGAGGTTCGCCCCTTCATGCCTGGTTGGGGAATCTTGGTGACCCCCTGACACTGGACTGCTGGACGTCGAGATCACCACCTCCGGGGATCTGGACGTTGACCCTCGGTGAGAACTGGGAGAGCCTGAAGGTGACGAAGAAAGGCTCACTGGGGGTGAGGCGTCTCCAGAAGGGCGCTTTGACGTTGATCTGGAGCATCTATGCGCCGACTGTCCTCTCAACGGAGACGTATGCCTCGACGTTGACTTTCGTCTCTTAGAAGGTGGACTTGATCCTTCAGCTGAACTTCTTCTCGATGTCGAACGTCTCTCTGACGCCGATGCAGTGTCATGCTTCGACGTTCTCTGCACCCCCTCAGAAGATTGCTGCCTCGACGTCGACCGGCGTTGGATTGCCGGCGACGGAGATCTCGGTCTCGACGCCGAAGATCCATGTACTGATCTCGGCGGTGTAGCTCGTCTCGACGTCGATGGATGATGGACCGACGTCGAAGAGCCTTGTCCTGACGTCTGTTTCGACGCCGAAAGAGGTGTCGTGTGTCTCGACGCCGAAGATCGTTGGATTGATCTCGGCGGAGACATGCGCCTAGACGTCGAGCGCCGATGTTGAGGCGACAACGGAGTGATGTGTCTCGACGTCGATCGTCGATGATGAGAAGACGACGGAGAGATGTGCTTCGACGTCGATCGCCGTTGGTGAGGCGACGACGGAGCGCTGTGCCTCGACGTCAATCGCCGCTGCGACGACGGAGTGATATGCCTCGACGTCGAACGCCCAACCGGCGCCGACGGAGACCTGTCTCTCGACGTTGAACGTCACCTAGTTGACGTCAACGGAGGACCTGTTACCTTCGTCGACAATGATTTAGTTGTCGAGTGATGATGCGCCGACATCACCGAAGTCTTCGACGCCGATGTCTTCGTCGCCGGCAGCTTCGACGTCGACAGAGAACAGGTCGGGACTTTTCCTCTCGACGTCGACCGAGTTCTCTTCTTCTGCTGCCTCACAAGAGACCTACCTCTTTCAGAGAGGCCATAAAGACGAATCCTCTCTCTGTCTTTGATGGTCCTTCTGGATAACTTCTTACAATGGTGACATTTGTCAGAAGAGTGGGACTCAGGGAGGCAGAGAATACACACCGGATGTGTATCTGTTCTGGCCTTCTTCTTGCCACAGGACGGGCAAGGGTGGAATAAAGAAGGCATTTTTAACCAAAATAAACCTTTTCTGAACACAAAAAAGGTGTTACTTGCACTCTAAGACCAAAAGACGTCGAATGAAAGTAGAAAAAACTAGATTTCTATAAGATATCTTTGACAGAAAGTCAAAAAAAGCCAGAGCTGAAAATCCAGGGGCCTGACTGAAGGAGCCGGAAAGAACAACTGACCTAACTGTCACCCCTGAGGCTGTGATGGGAAGCTAGGGGTCATGGCTGCCTTAAAGGCACGATGCCAGTTTTTGTTGAAAATGCTTTCATTTTCTATGCTATTGGTTTTGCAATGCAGCCTGTAGGCTAACAATGTCTGCTTTATTTGCAGTGTTTTCTTCATGAGTTTTTACTCATTAAAAATAGGAGTTCAAGTGCTGCTTGCCCTCTTGTGTTTTTATATATTTGCAAATGTAGCTTTATATGTGTTATTACATTGTTTAGCCTCCTAGATGGGAGCTGCATTGGTATCAGAAAAAATGATATATGTATATATATATATATATATATATATATATATATATATATATATATATATATATATATATGATCTCCAAAATCTCTGCACTTCCATGCAACTGGCGAACAGATATATATATATATATATATATATATATATATATATATGAGGTATATATATGTTTTTCCATATATAATTTTTATTATTTCCGGGGTCCCTGCACATGGGCGGGAGTATTCAGTGCTTATGACTATTGATGAGGATCCCCTGGAAGAGAACCAATCTCCTCGATGTAACTGAGGGTAAATTTGGTGTAATGCTAGCATTCGGAACCTCTCTCTTCGAATCCACTTGTTGGCCGTCCTTAGGTCGAGAATGGGTCTCAACTCGTTCTTGTCTTTCTTTTTGACAAGAAAGAATCTGGAGTATAGCCCCCTGCCTCGTTGTAAAGGAGGAACGGGTTCCAACGCCTGTTTCTGTAAGAGAATGACCGCTTCTAGTTGTAATTGGTGCAATTGGAACCTGGATTGTTTTGGAGGTATTTACGGTGAAGGGCCGATGGATCTGAGCAAGTATCCATTGCGAACAATATTCAGCACCCAATTGTCTTACGTTATTTATTTTTTGCCACTCTGTCAGGTAATGTCGGATGCTTTTCCCTACCAGAGCGGGAAACGGAAGAGGGGAAGACAGGATTCAGGGTTTTGCACCAGCTGGCATCTTGCCTCCTTGAGCAGACTGCTGGCCTGATCTTCCTCTTGTCTGTTTTTTCTGATATGGCTGGTAGGAACGTTGGTACTGTTGTTGCGTACCTGACTGGCGGCCCTGATACCACCGAGGGATTTGACCCCTCTGAGTAGAGTAGCAGCGTTGAAAAGGTCGGAAAGAATTGCGCTGCTCCTTAGGCCTCTCCAGGCCTACAGCTTTTAGCGTCTCCATCTCCGCTTTCATCCTGGCTATCTCCTCGTCTGCATGAGTGCCAAAAAGAGTTGTACCTGAAAACAGGAGATTCAGAATGCTGTTGCAGGGATTCTGCCCAAGAACAGAACTATGCGTAGGATTATGGGACCTTAGTAAGTAGGGACTGAGTCATCCTACCACCTGAGTACCCATAAACCCAGGACCGACAAGCTATAGTGTCTCACTTGCTCTCCTACTCACTCACAGAGAAACAAGTAATTAGACACCCCAGAACACAACACTCCCAGATCTCTCAGGAATCGCGGTAACAAGACATACCCTTTCGCACACTCTCTTGTACCTGTCCACAATAAAATCAGACAGAGATAAGAAACAGTTTAAAATATTTATTTTAACTAACGTGTCCTAACACACAGTATACGTGCCACAACAAGCAGAAAAATGCATAGTACAAATACAGTCAGCATAGCAGCAGGTCCATATATCATGAAGGGAGATGTCATAATGAAAAGACAATAGAGCCTAACCTCCCTCCCCTTGCTAAAAAGAAGTATTATTATATATTAGCAGATCTCTGGGCTTTGTCTGCAGAACCCATACCTTAGACTATAGATGGTAGTACTACATCATAGGTGCTGTCTCGCTCTTCTCCCTGGAAAGGTCCATCTCCAAGTGTGTGCTACCTATTCGTGTATTTCCATAAGACCCAAAGCATGTTGTCCCAAACACCAGCTGCATAGGTATGTTGTGCCTAGGTGCAAAGGCTTAACAAGAACAAAATAACAAGGGGCATTTTTTATGGACCTTGCACATAACGTTCAGACTAAACTCCAAGAACAGGCAGAGAACGAACACAGAAGACAGTTCTCATTTGAAAGGCACGAACAAAGTCGTTTGTAAAAATAGAGCCATGTAGTAATGTGCGCTAAGCTGCATAATGGCTGCAGGGCTCATGCTAACTTAATCATGTTGACAATGTCCCCAACTGCCACGTGACAATGCGTTGTTGCGATTCAGGTTTGAGAGATGTAAGACGTAGCCACGAATGCCGCCATAATGCCATGCCATGGCAATACTCATGCGCAGCAAGAAGGGATGTGTCTGCTGCTGTACTTATAATTTGATTAGAAACCTTCTGCCAGCATATCATTAAAATCCTCTCTTTTGTCTCTAGGGAGGTAGTCCGCAAACTGCTGGAACGATTCCCAAAGTGCACTGTCATATCTTCCCAACAAGGCTGTGGCACTAGCCGCTTTCATGACAGTTGCTGCTGTATTGCAAACTTTCCTCCCCACCAAATCCATCTTGCGGCTCTCTTTATCTGGTGGCACTGTTGAAGTTGAAGCAGTGGATGTTGCTTCTTCGCAGCAACCACAATAACAGAATCCGGAGTTAGGTCCATCCTTAGGAAAGCAGGGTCCTGTTCTGGAGGCTGGTATTTTTTCTGCAGCCTGGAAGGCGCGGACTTAAAAGTAGAGGGTGTCAAAAAGAGCTCCATCGCTGGTTCTAAAAGGCCGGCACCAGAGGAAGCAAGGGACATGACACTTGTTTTTGTTGCAGATTCTCAAATATGATGGATGTTGTAGGTGTAGGAGTGGAGACTGGAATGTTCAATTTGGAAGTACCCCTCACTAAAACCTAGGATCAGTCTTGGCCTTCTTCCTACCACAGTCTGGACACTTATCAAAAAGAGATGGCTTTTTTGAGAGAAAAACAGCAAATTGTCTGTCAGAAAAAGACAGAAACACGAAGAGGAAGACCAAAGACGTTGAGTGGAGTAGTTATTAGCTAAATTCAGAAGTGAATTTTGAAGAGAAACACCAAATTGGTAGAGCTCAATGCTCCATGGCCCTGAAAAAAGAACTAATGTAACTGCCACAGGCTGTGCATGATGGGATTCTGGTGGTCTCTGGAATCTTAAAAGCACAGCTGCTATTTTCAAAGACATATAATGGCAGCCTATGGGGATATTCAGTCCTTTCCTTTCATCTCTATCATGAAAAATGGGGTTTTGTAAAGGAGATTATTCTGTGTGTTTAATACTACAAAAAACTACACAAAATGTAGTATACTGGCTACCTTTTTCAATTCTAGGTGAAGATATGGCCAGTGTAGCCTATGTACGTAGGCTGCATTATTGTCTTTCTATCTCTTAAGTGTCTTTGTAGGCCTTCCTGAAGAAAGGCAAAAAATATCCACTTAAGAAGATATATCTAAAGGAGTGCCCTGGGGTCCCCGCACGTGGGCGGGACTATTTAAGTGCTTATGACTTATCATGGAAATCCCCTATGAGAGAACAATATTTATTGAACTCCCTCTTTTGATACACATCATGGTATGACCCCCTCAAAGTTGAAGGTGCCAAGAAGGACTCTGCCCTAGAAGCAGAAATTCTGAACATCAAGATGGATCTTCAGCTCAAAGAATATTTAGATGGTTGATTTGGAAGTATTGACAATGCTGATGCCAAGTGACTCAAAGCTTAGTGTCTGCATGTGAAATATCTTGATGTTGAACACCACAAAGATAACCGGTAGTGGGAGTGCCAAAGTCTTGATGAAAGGTCTCCGGGCCTCCAGGGAGTCAGACCTGGCCACATCCAGAGCAAATGAGGGGAGTCAAACTGGTGGATCACTGGACACAAAGGTACCGATCAGCGAAGCACTATCACACATCCTCAATGCCTCCATCGACTCAGTCAAATTCCAAGGTACGGGAAACATTCCATTGTCACTTCCTTGCTCAAGAAACCACCCGCTGACCTAGCCTCACTTACTAACTACAGTCCCATCTACCTCCTACCATACCCAGCAAAGGTATTAGAGAAACTAATATACCAACGCCTCACTGACCACCTCCGCAACCACCATCTCCTCAGCACCACACAGTCCAGATTCAGGCCCTATCACAGTACAGAAACCGCACTCATCTCTGCCACAGACGACATCTGCATGATCCTTGTCAGAAGACAGGGGAGACCTCATTCTCCTGGATCTCTCTGCAGCATCTGACATGGTTTCCCCTTCTTCATCAGGCGCCTGCACGAGATTGGTATCATCAAGAATATGCTCACCACTGGATCTACTCCTTCTTAACAGACAGAACACAAGCTGTCAGCCTGGCACCTTACTCCTCGGAAGCACGCAAACTCATCTGTGGAGTGCCTCAAGGTGTATCATTCAGCCCCATCGTCTTCAATGCATACATCATCCCTCTGCCCAACATAATCTGCTCACAACATCAACATCCTCTCCTATGCATATGACAAGTAACTTATACTCCCCCTCTCAGACAAGACCCCAAACACAAAAAAACAAATTAATTGCATACATGACACAAGTCGCTAACTGAATGAAAGCCATCTGTCTCAAGCTCAACATTAACCAGACAGTAGTAGTGATCTTCGGCAAGAACACTTCACCATGGGATTCCAACTAGTGGGCGACCGAGCGCCGATCCACACTCAACACCCACGGCAGGAACCAAAGAATCATCTTCTGCAGCAAACTGGACATGACCGCAAAAGTCAACGCCATAATTGCATCCTACTTTCCACTCTGAAGATGCTGACGTAGATCTTCAAATGGCTCCCAAGCAACACTAGAAACCGGTCACTAACAGCCCAGTCACCAGCAAGCTGGAATACAGGAAAACCCTGTACGTCAGGATAACCAAGAAATTCACCTGAAGACTGCAAATCATCCAGAAGTCGGCAGCCAGACTCATCCTCAACCTCCCACAAAGAATTCACTTTACGCAACACCTCAGGGAGCTCCGCTGGCTGCTGATACACGCATATGCTCATTTCAAACTCCTCACACACACAGTCAAGAAACTACACAACTTAGGCCCCACGAACCTGAACAGTACCATCTCCTTCCACCAGACACATTTACTCTGCAGGACCCCTATTCGTACCCAACCCACGCATACACAGAACCAGATCAGGAGGACAGGCTTTCTCTTACATAGCTCCTAAAGCATTGACCGATCTCCCACTCCACTTTAGATTCTTCTCCTATCTTCATGAACTCCACAAGAAGCTGAGAATATGGCTTTCCAATTAACCAACCTAGTATAGACAGGTCTAGTAACACACACCTGCTCAGCCCGAGGATACCCTTTCGGGTGATAGTGCACTTTACAAATACACATAACATACCATATACATCTTACCTCTTGACATTTTTCAGGCGCACACCGTCCGTACCCCAACCTATCAGTTAAGCACCACCAGACACCTTTAGGATAAGCACTGAAAAATAAATTTCTCTCAGGAAAATAAGTAATTCAAAGCATGTTCTGGTAGTACCCCACGTATGTGGAAATTCTCTACTGTTCATGGATATCAGAAAAAATCCCATGACAGAGAAAAGTTCTTCTTTCAAAGGAAGCTTTACCTTCATGTAGTGGAATCCATTCTGCATCTGATTCATCAGAAGTGTATACGGCAGGCTTCTTCGGATGGCTTCGCTTGGACATAAATCCAGGTTTCGGTACACTGAGGCCTAAAAACACATGAGAGGTTAAATAAACACATTATAACGTATTTGCAAAATAACTTATTTTGTTATTATAATTAATGCTCCCAGTTTTCCGTTTTTACCGATTTTTACAGATAACTACAGACAGAAAATAATGTGTTTTCTGTCTGCATTTATTTTTAAAAGTGGATAAATACAGAAAATTGGGTTTCTTTAAGTGACTCTCCGTGCTGTCTTTCGTGAATTATAGCCTAACAGCTGAGCAAATGGACAACATGAATAATTTAAAAAAAGAACAACATTTCTTTAAATTACGGCATATGTCAACATACATTTGTGATATAATGCTAACATTTACCAGTGGATATATTGTTATGTAATATTTGGCAGCTTAAATAGCTAAAGCACGACAGACATCAAAGTATAACAGTTAAATAAATATGGAAATGTACGGTTTTACAACTTCGTTTATCTGCAAAACACAAAATAAATATGGATAAATACTGATGAAATGGTCAAAAAATAAATACGGATAAATACAGAAGACGGAAATGTTAAAAAAATAAATGCCATAAAACTGGGAGCCCTAATTATATTTGACCTTAAGGTTTTCATTCTATTGCCCAGACACCAAGAATACTGTTGTATAAACAGCAAAAATGCTCTCATTTGTATTAATAGTGAAATATTTTCTGAGCACTGCTGAAACTGTAATTCTTTGTAGCCACTGTAAGCAGGAACTGGGAGCATTAAAATTCTGACAGACTTTAATCTCGAAAGATTCAGGTTTTTCCACTGAATCACACTTAGCAGATAAGAGTGGAAGATGGGTCCTATATAAATTCACAAAAAGCACAGAGCACTACCATGTCCTCAACGTATACGGCCCGAACACAGACCACCCGGAGTTCTGGGACTCATTAACCCTCCCCTGAGCAGAATACCTAGTAATGACCTCATTATCATGGGAGGCGACTTCAACCTCACCATGGATGTGACGTTAGATAGACAATCCAGGTCCATCCTTAATCCCTCTAGGGCACATAGGTCATTACACAAACTCTGCGAAAGATTTAGCTTACACGATTCCTGGAGGCTCCAACACCCAGACACCAGAGACTACACCTTTTTTTCTCAAACCCCTCTAAATCCTACTCCAGAATCGATTACTTAATGATATCCAAACCACATGTGCACCTATTTGACCAAACATACATACTATTGAGATTAGTCTCAGACCACTCAACCATAACTCTCTCCCTTATCGGCACCAATACGAATACCCAGAGTAAGATCTGGAGATTCAATGATGCATCAATCAGAGATGCTTCATCAAAAGAGAAGATTGAAAAAACCATTCTAAACTATCTAGAAGATAATACTAGCTCTGACACTTCCCCCGCCAACCACTGGGACACCCTGAAAGCAACGGTGAGGGGCACTCTTATTAATATACAAACTAAGATTAACAAAGACCACAACAAAGAACTTCTAGCCTTGAAACAAGATATTAAACATCTGGAGGCCGCCCACAAGTCCGACATGGATCCCCAAACCCTCTCAAAACTCACAAACAAGAAATACGAATATAATAGACTCCTAAGTGAAAGAGCGGGTATATGGGTCAACAAATTCAAATGCCTAAACTTATGCGACGCAAACAGTGCAGGGAAAATTCTGGCCTCCTACCTGAAACATAAGCAAAACCACAAGGGATTTGATTCCCTCATGGATAAATCTAACATTACACATACCAAACCACAGAAAATATTAGAAATACTTAAAGATTTTAATCAGTCCTTATACACAGACGACTCAGGGATCCAAACATCAGCCTGTGCGGAATACCTCAGAGACATCCCACTTCCATCCATCTCGGATCAAGAGAAAGCTATCTTAAGCTCACCATTCTCCATGGAAGAGTTAGACTCAGCAATTCGTTCGTTAAAATCAAACAAAGCGCCCAATCCAGATGGCTATACTGGCAGCTTTTACAAAACTTTCGCCCATATACTCAAACCAACTCTTCTGTCCCTTTTTCAACACTTTGCCGACACTGGCACTATTTCCGGGACCACCAGTGAAGCAACTATTGTCGTAATCCCCAAAGAGGGGAAAGACCATACACAAGTTAAAAACTACAGACCAATCTCTCTAATTAACCTGGATGCAAAGCTCTACGCCAAGATACTTTGCAAGAGATTGGAATCTCTCCTGCCTCAGCTAATCGGACACTCAAAAGTGGGCTTCATGAAACACAGGCTATCAAACGATAACACCAGGCTCCTCTGCCACATTATTGAAAAAGCTAAATTGGCCCCCTCTGAAATGGTAGCGGTTACCCTCGATGTTGAAAAGCATTCGACAGGGTCTCATGGACGTTTCTCCGTGAATCTTTTAAGAAATATAATTTAGGTGATGCCTTTACTAGAATGATCATGGCTCTGTATAGCGGTCCGTCTGCTAAGATCAGGTCTGGTGGCTTACTTTCCACTGAATGTAAACTAGAAAGAGGCACAAGGCAAGGTTGCCCCCTCTCTCCCTCATTATTCATCCTATCCCTTGAACCCTTATTCCACAAGATCAGATCCAACCCCTACATTCATGGCATTGCCTTCAATAATATTAAAGTGAAAGTCGCGGCATACGCTGACGATATCCTAATAATGTCTGAAAAGGCTAGTCAATCTATTCCGGCCCTACTCCAAACCATCGAAGAATATGCCCAAGTTTCTAATTACAAACTTAAGAAAGACAAATCTGAAATTCTCCCTCTGAATAATCTCTGCTCCAGTGCCCTGTTCATCAACACAAGTCTAACCTGGCAACAAAAATGTGTGAAATATCTGGGCTTGGAATTCAACTCAGACTTACTGGAATCCCTGAAACACAACGAGACACTAGCTTTAAGTAAGGTAGAAACCTTACTTGAGGGATGGAAACCCAAATTTTTAACGTGGTGGGGCCGAGTGGAGACCATAAAAACAAGCATTGAAAATGCAATAGGTCTCGCCTTTGATTAAGTTAAAGCCATTTGCTTTGCTAATGGTATTGTATAGCAAAGCAAATGGCTTTAACTTAATGAAAGGCGAGACCTATTGCATTTTTAATGCTTGTTTAAAATGAGAGAAATACTACAACCCGTCCCAAAATGCACAACAAAAACAGGGGTCTGGCTGAGGGAAACCTGGGGAGCTCTGAAAATGTGGGCAAGTGACACAAATTTGGATAGTCATCTCGGTTTGGAAGGCTCGCTAAGTTGGAAATACATACAAAATACGAAAGTGAAAGGTAGGCAGCGAAGGATACTAAAAAGAGGTAGCAGCAGAGATGGGCCAAGCAGAACAATGATTACTTGGTCTTGGAAGTGAACTTCATCAGCAGGGTCTTCTTCTTGGAATTCAGGACTGGGAAAAGATGCAGGCATCTGCGACTATAGGAGGTGGCGCCCCCCATGCGCAGTGCTGCATGAGACCAGCTCATCGCCATTCTACTCTTACTGCGCGCGCCTGTCGTGCTGTGGACAAGGATTGACATTGAAGAAGGACTGAAGAAAAGCTCAGTTACCGAGCCAATCACTAGAACCACGATGATAACAACAAAAGAAGGACGAGCTGAAGGAGTAGCTACAGTATCAAACAGTTCTGATTTCAGGGCAACGAGAATGCTTTAGGAAATGCGAGTTGATTAAAGATTTGAAAAAAATGAGACAGAATTTGAAGTTGGTAATATTCCACAAACTTTCCTCACAACAAGTGACGTGGAATTGTATTTTCTAATAGAAAATATAGACAACAGCTATCTTTTTATATACATATATCTATGCAAATATGCTTAATCTTATAGTATAGAGATTAATATTGTAGGCCCATGGTGAAAAAAGATACCTGGTAATTTTGCTTAGCTGCGACCCCGGTGGCGAGAGACGGGCTCCCCCGTGCGGTGGTGGGCATCAGCGCCCAGAGATGTGCGACGCACGAACTGCCGGTGCATGCATGCACGCCGCCAAGCGAAAGCACGCACACAATGGAAGAAGGAGGGGCCCGACGGGGGGGGAGGGAGGGAAAGCGAAAGCACGCCGCCATGCGCGCGCGTGCACATTTTGTCCACCCATACGCGGCAAGCTGCATACGCGAAGCGGCATTTTCGTTGCCATGACAATGAAAGCTTCGCAAGATGGCGTAGAACTGTCCACTGTCCATACGTACACGCGCATGCTGTTAGCTTTGGACAAATGGCGAGAGCAGCCATCTTTGTCCATCCCTACGCGTGCATGTAAGCCTTTGAGAGAATTGATTGCAAAAGGCACTCGCATGTCGAGAGCAGCGCATGCGCTGCTATCGCCAGGCGAGACCTAATGATGATCACACCCATAATCAACTACCTTAAAAATATGCTACCATTAACTCTATCAGAGAAATTTCTAAAAAAGTTTGACAAGCTACTAAACAAATTCCTTTGGCAAAACAAAAGACCGAGAATTTCAATAAAAAAACTACGCCTCGCAGTGCATCTCAATGGCGTTAATCTTGCTGACTTCAAGAGCTACCAAACTGCCTTCCTGGCCAGACAGGGCTCAATGTGGTTCGCCCAAGCCCTGGATTATACCCCCACATGGCTTGTGGTAGAAAGGGAGCTCCTAGGCGAATTCCACCAGATCTCTCTCTTAACTAGCAACCCCAAACTCCTGCTCTCAGGCAAATATATCTTTCTCAACACCAAAAGGGCGCTCCTGAGAATAGATAGAACCTAAGAAACCCCGATCTCTAGCTCAAATATGACCTCCCTATGGAACAACCCTAAAATCAGAATCCATGGCTCTCCTCCCAGTTGGTCCCACTGGGCCTCTAGAGGTGTCAACTTCTTGAAAGACCTAGGGTCTCCTCAATCTCCACTACCCTTCAGGGAGCTAAAAAAACACTTTAACTTACAGAACATAGATCTTTATGATTTTTTAAAACTTAAGGTTGCTCTTTCTAAATTACAACTTCCAAATAAGGACCCTTCACTTATCAAGACCATTTTATCCTTTAACAAATCTGGTCACCAGGCCTCTACGTTTTACCATCTTATAGAACCGAAGTCCTCCACCACACCCTTAAAACTCCAAGCTAAGTGGGCCCCCACTGAAAAGATTATGCCACAAACCTGGCATCGGATATGGAAATCAGTGGTCTCATATAAAATCTCCCCCACACTCGCACAGACGAAATTCTGGTTATTACACAGGACATTCTGGACCCCTGCACGCCTCCACAAACTCTCCCTTAGAGAGACACCAGCTTGCTGGAATTACAATGACCCCATGGGTGATCTCCCTCATCTCCTCTTCTATTGTAGTGCAGTCTCCCCATTTTAGGACTCAGTGTTTAGCTTTATCCATTCCACCTGTGGAGTCCCTCTAGAGTGGACTTTCTTAACATTACTCGAGGGGTTTTTAGACCCAAACATAAGATCTCATGAAGACAGTCTACTAATTGATATCCTACTCACTGCTGCATGCAAAACTATCTTAGCTAATTGGAAGAACACATCCGCCACCTCCTTCCGATCCTGGCTAAACTGGGTCTCCTTCCTGAGAGGAGCAGATAACATCTCACTACAAAATTCCCCATGGATTGTACGCAACATAACTATCTGGAACTCCCTTGACAATTACTTTGCCACCTCTAAACCACCATGAAAGCCCACCAGGAGATCCACCTCTACATTCCGGTACATCTCCCCTTCTCGCACGTGCACAAACATGAGAGTAACTAGACCCGACAACGTCACCCTCCTAAACCCGGTGATGACTCCTTAGAGGGATCGGAGCACATAACCTGAACTCCACTTGAAACTAATTGCTCTACGTGCCTCTTAGATGTTACCCACAGACAGAGCGGGATCGATTCTATACCTACTAGCTTCTCTCTTCATCTACCTCTATTATTTGTCAGACCATTCCACTCAAGGACCCGTCGAGATATCATATGTGGCTTTTCTTATGCTCATCAACTGATACCAACCATCCAGGTCTGTACGCTACAAAAATGTATATATCAGATTGGTCCCTTGTATTATTAGACTCTTTTTTACTTTTTGTTTGCTCTTTATTGTTTATTGTTTATGAAAAATGCTCAATAAAATACTCCTGAAATAAAAAAAAAAAATTCTGACAGGCTTAAGGAAGATCATCCAGGTTTGAACTGCAGCATACATACTGAATCACAAATGTAATCTTTTTGCATGCTCATCCCTAAAGGTTTGGACCGATGTTGCTGGTTTATTGACTCTGAGAGTGCACTGAGGCCTGATAACCAGACTTCAGTGCCAGTGTTCTCACCCATTATAAAATGTGTGTTGAATTGGCCACCCCCAATTGGCATAAGCTGACTTACTTATAAGTGCCTAGTATATGATACCAAGGGTACCCAGGGCATGTAATTTGGAGTGTCTGCACTGATTGTGCCACCATGTGTGTAACAAAGTACAAAATGGCTCCCAGCCTGCCACAGCAACCTGGAAGAGCAGCTTAAAACTACTAGCTCGACTTTGCCATTTAAACCAATGGCAAAATCCCTACTTCCCTCAAATATATATATATATATATATATTTATATTATCTACTGGCGGTCGCCAGTAGATAGTTATAGTTAGGACCTACTTTCCATAGGAAGTTCACAACATTCTATTTCCAATAACTTTGGCGCCGGTTGACGAATCTTCGCGAAATTTTCAAAACTCGTGGGGCGCTTCGGTCTGCTCCTATCCTGAAAGTTTCGGAGTGATTCAGCAAGAGGGGGCCGAGAAAAAAGGGGGGTCCCAAAACGTGTTTTCCCCATGCAATTTTCCATAGGAACCTTTAGTCGCAGCTACAGCCCGAACTGCTGAACGGAATTACACCAAATTTGGCAAAAGGTAGCCCTTGGTTCAGAGTCGTGCCTTTTGGTTAAATGGTGTAAATCCGTTCAGTAGTTCCTGAGAAAATTAAAAGTAAAATCACATATATATCTGGGCGGAGCCTAACCACACATGTCATCGTGAGATCTGATTGGCTGTCAGCACTTCATCCGGGAATTGCTGGCAGCCATCTTGGGACCAATATAAATGATAGTACCCCATTGAAATGCATTGTAGTGAATCAAAGATTTTGAGGGTTACCAAAAGGAGAACTATAAAGGGTGATAACAGACTTTAGTTACATTAGAATTCATTTGTTGATGGTACCATACTAATTTCAGGAATTGTGGTGTGTTCTAAGGTGATTTTACCCTGTGAAAAACCTTCTGATGGGATATCATGAATCATGTTTGAGAGAAAACTATTTTCACATGCTTGTCCCAGAGTTTTGGAAGGTGCTCCAGAAGCTAAAATGAGAGCATATTTTCTGTAAATTCACATTATCTTTCTCAGTCATGTGAGAATGAAGTCTGACATTCTCAGTAAAACATGTACATCCAAACAAGGGCAGAGACTGTCAGTTGATTCCTTTGTGTTCTACTAGAGCTTCCCAGAGTGTTCTAAAGAACAACTAGAGTGCTAACAGCCTTACTTATGACAAAATTATGGCACACCTGAAGCCATCTTGATTGGAATAAACTGGTAACACTTAAAACATTTAAATTAAAAAGGACCAAAATGATGGGATCATTTTGTCATAGAAATTATGGTTAGTGCTGTAGAAAGAAAAATTTGGACATGTTTCAAGTGTGATCTCAAATATCTTCCTGTTATATTTCAACAGGAGCAGCCTGCCAGTTGATGCCTTTGTGTTCTACTGCAGCTTCCCAGAGTGTTCTAAAGAACAACTAGAGCGCTAACAGCCTTACTTATGACAAAAGTATGGCACACCTGAAGCCATCTTGATTGGAATAAACCGGTAACACTTAAAACATTTAATTTAAAAAGGAACAAAATGAGGGGGTTCTTTTTGAAATAGAAATTATGGTTAGTGCTGCAGAAAGAAAAATTAGGGCATGTTTTAAGTGAGATTTCAAATCCTCTTCTATTTCATTAGAAAATTCTGACATGCAGACTGAAACAATCACTTTCAATACCAGCAGCAGACTTCCAGTTAACTCCCTGGTGAGCAGTAGCTTTACTACAGTGATCTAATGAGCAACTAGAGTGCTAACATTCTGAATTTATGGCAAATGTGAGACACATCTGAATGCCTTCTTGATGGAATCAAAGTAAAAAACTGAAAGCATTTCCTACTGAGGAGACTGCAGTAAATGAGGAAATTAGGAAACTTCATAACAAAGAAGTCTTCCAAGATGGCCACCAGAGAAAAAAGAGCCCAAATGTAGCACAAATATTACCTAGATGTAGCCCACATATAGCCCAATGACAAAAGTGTGCAAAACACTTTTTATTTTTAGTTTTTTTGCAGTTTTATGTAGTGCAGACTGGTCAGGTATTGGAGCGTTGCATCTTAAAACATAACCCCTTCACTACAAAAACACCACTGCACTACCCTAAACCCTAAAACACTACCCCCAGCACGACCCCCTACACTACACAAGCACCACTGCACTATCCTAAACCCTAAAACACTACCCCAGCATGACCCCTACACTACACAAACACCACTGCACTACCCTAAACCCTAAAACACTACCCCCAGCACGACCCCCTACACTACCCAAACACCACTGCACTAACCTAAATCCTAAAACACTACCCACAGCACGACCCCCTACACTACCCAAACACCACTGCACTACCCTAAAACATGACCCCCTACACTACACAAACACCACTGCACTACCTTAAACCCTAAAACACTACCCCCAGCACGACCCCCTACACTACACAAGCACCACTGCACTACCCTAAACCCTAAAACACTACCCCCAGCACAACCCCTACACTGCCCGAACACCACTGCACTGCCCTAAACCCTGAAACACCAGCCCCTGCACGACCCCCTACACTGCCCGAACACCACTGCACTGCCCTAAACCCTGAAACACCACCCCTTCACGACCCCCTACACTGCCCGAAGACCACTGCACTGCCCTAAACCCTGAAACACCACCCCCAGCACGACCCCCTACACTACCCGAACACCACTGCACTGCCCTAAACCCTGAAACACTACCCCCAGCAAGACCCCTACACTGCCCGAACACCACTGCACTGCCTAAACCCTGAAACATCACCCCCAGCAAGACCCCCTACACTGCCCGAACAACACTGCCCTAAACCCTGAACCACCACCCCAGCATGACCCCCTACACTGCCCGAACACCACTGCTCTGCCCAAACCCTGAAACACCAGCCCCAACACGACCCCTACACTGCCCAAACACCACTGCACTGCCTAAACCCTGAAACACCAGCCCCAGCACGACCCCCTACACTGCCCGAACACCACTGCACTACCCTAAACCCTGAAACACCACCCCCAGCACGACCCCTACACTGCCCGAGCACCACTGCACTGCCCTAAACCCTGAAACACCAGCCCCAGCAAGACCCCCTACACTGCCCGAACACCACTGCACTGCCCTAAACCCTGAAACACCAGCCCCAGCACGACCGCCTACACTGCCCGAACACCACTGCACTGCCCTAAACCCTGAAACACCAGCCCCAGCACGACCCCCTACACTGCCCGAACACCACTGCACTGCCCTAAACCGTGAAACATCAGCCCCAGCACGACCCCCTACACTGCCCGAACACCACTGCACTAAACCCTGAAACACCAGCCCCAGCACGACCCCTACACTGCCCGAACACCACTGCACTGCCCTAAACCCTGAAACCCCACCCCGTGCACGACCCCCTACACTGCCCGAACACCACTGCACTGCCCTAAACCCTGAAACACCACCCCCAGCACGACCCTCTACACTGCCCGAACACCACTGCACTGCCCTAAACCCTGAAACACCACCCCCTGCCCGACCCCCTACACTGCCCTAACACTACTGCACTGCCCTAAACCCTGAAACACCATCCCCAGCACGACCCCCTACACTGCACGAACACCACTGCACTGCCCTACACCCTGAAACACTACCCTCAGCAAGACCCCCTACACTTCCCGAACACCACTGCACTGCCCTAAACCCTGCAACATCACCCCAAGCAAGACCCCCTACACTGCCCGAACACCACTGCCCTAAACCCTGAAACACCACCCCCAGCAAGACCCCCTACACTGCCCGAACACCACTGCACTGCCCTAAACCCTGAAACACCACCCCTGCATGACCCCCTACACTGCCCGAACACTACTGCACTGCCCTAAACCCTGAAACACCACCCCCAGCACGACCCCTATACTGCCCGAGCACCACTGCACTGCCCTAAACCCTGAAACACCAGCCCCAGCACGACCCCTACACTGCCCGAACACCACTGCACTGCCCTAAACCCTGAAACACCAGCCCCAGCACGACCGCCTACACTGCCCGAACACCACTGCACTACCCTAAACCCTGAAACACCAGCCCCAGCACGACCCCCTACACTGGCCGAACACCACTGCCCTAAACCCTGAAACACCACCCCGTGCACGACCCCCTACACTGCCCGAACACCACTGCACTGCCCTAAACCCTGAAACACCACTGCACTGCCCTAAACCCTGAAACACCACCCCCTGCACGACCCCCTACACTGCCCGAACACCACTGCACTGCCCTAAACCCTGAAACACCATCCCCAGCACGACCCCCTACACTGCACGAACACTACTGCACTGCCCTAAACCCTGAAACACTACCCCCAGCAAGACCCCCTACACTGCCCGAACACCACTGCACTGCCCTAAACCCTGCAACATCACCCCAAGCAAGACCCCCTACACTGCCCTAAACCCTGAAATACCACTCCCAGCACGACCCCCTACACTGCCCGAACACCACTGCACTGCCCTAAACCCTGAAACACCACCCCCTGCACGACCCCCTATACTGCCCGAACACTACTGCACTGCCCTAAACCCTGAAACACCACCCCCAGCACGACCCCCTACACTGCATGAACACCACTGCACTGCCCTAAACCCTGAAACATCACCCCAGCAAGACCCCCTACACTGCCCGAACACCACTGCCCTAAACCCTGAAACACCACCCCCAGCAAGACCCCTACACTGCCCGAACACCACTGCACTGCCCTAAACCCTGAAACACCACCCCCAGCATGACTCCCTACACTGCCCAAACACCACTGCTCTGCCCAAAACCCTGAAACACCAGCACCAGCACGACCCCCTACACTGCCCGAACACCACTGCACTGCCCTAAACCCTGAAACACCAGCCCCAGCACGACCCCCTACACTGCCCGAACGCCACTGCACTGCCCTAAACCCTGAAACACCACCCCAGCACGACCCCCTACACTGCCCGAACACCACTGCACTGCCCTAAACCCTGAAACACCAGCCCCAGCACAAGCCCGTACACTGCCCGAACACCACTGCACTGCCCTAAACACCAGCCCCAGCACGGCCGCCTACACTGCCCGAAAACCACTGCACTGCCCTAAACCCTGAAACACCAGCCCCAGCATGACCCTCTACACTGCCCGAACACCACTGCACTGCCCTAAACCCTGAAACACCAGCCCCAGCAAGACCCCCTACACTGCCCGAACACAACTGCACTGCCCTAAACCCTGAAACACCAGCCCCAGCAAGACCCCCTACACTGCCCGAAAATCACTGCACTGCCCTAAACCCTGAAACACCACCCCCAGAAAGACCCCCTACACTGCCCGAACACCACTGCACTAAACCCTGAAACACCACCCCCAGCAAGACCACCTACACTGGCCGAACACCACTGCACTGCCCTAAACCCTGAAACACCACCCCCTGCACGACCCCCTACACTGCCCAAACACCACTGCACTGCCCTAAACCCTGAAACACCACCCCCTGCACGACCCCTACACTGCCCGAACACCACTGCACTGCCCTAAACCCTGAAACACCACCCCCTGCACGACCCCCTACACTGCCCGAACACCACTGCACTGCCCTAAACCCTGAAACACCACCCCCAGCACGACCCCCTACACTGCCCGAACACCACTGCACTGCCCTAAACCCTGAAACACATTCCCAGCAAGACCCCTACACTACCCGAACACCACTGCACTGCCCTAAACCCTGAAACATCACCCCAAGCAAGACCCCCTACACTGCCTGAACACCACTGCCCTAAACCCTGAAACACCACCCCCAGCAAGTCCCCCTACACTGCCCGAACACCACTGCACTGCCCTAAACCCTGAAACACCACCTCCAGCCCAACCCCCTACACTGCCTGAACACCATTGCTCTGCCCTAAACCCTGAAACACTATCCCCAGCACGACCCCCTACACTACCCGAACACCACTGCACTGCCCTAAACCCTGAAACACCACCCCCAGCACGACCCCCTACACTGCCCGAACACCACTGCATTAAACCCTGAAACACCAGCCCCAGCAAGACCCCCTACACTGCCCGAACACAACTGTCCTGCCCTAGACTCTGAAACACCAGCCCCAGCAAGACCCCCTACACTGCCCGAACACCACTGCACTGCCCTAAACCCTGAAACACCAGCCCCAGCATGACCCCCTACACTGCCCGAACACCACTGCACTGCCCTAAACCCTGAAACACCAGCCCCAGCACGACCACCTACACTGCCCGAACACCACTGCACTGCCCTAAACCCTGAAACACCAGGCCCAGCACAACCCCCTACACTGCCTGAACACCACTGCACTGCCCTAAACCCTGAAACACCAGCCCCAGCACGACCACCTACACTGCCCGAACACCACTGCACTAAACCCTGAAACACCAGCCCCAGCACGACCCCCTACACTGCCCGAACACCACTGCACTGCCCTAAACCCTGAAACACCACCCCCTGCACGACCCCCTACACTGCCCGAACACCACTGCACTGCCCTAAACCCTGAAACACCACCCCCTACACTGCCCGAACACCACTGCACTGCCCTAAACTCTGAAACACCACCCCCTGCACCGCCCGAACACCACTGCACTGCCCTAAACCCTGAAATACCCCCCCAGCACAACACCCTACACTGCCCGAACACCACTGCACTGCCCTAAACCCTGAAACACCACAACCCTGCACGACCCCCTACACTGCCCGAATACCACTGCACTGCCCTAAACCCTGAAACACCACAACTGCACAACCCCTACACTGCCCGAACACCACTGCACTGCCCAAAACCCTGAAACACCACCCCCAGCACGACCCCCTTTACTGCCCGAACACCTCTGCACTGCCCCAAACCCTGAAACACCACCCCAGCACGACCCCTACACTGCCCGAACACCACTGCCCTAAACCCTGAAACACCACCCCCGCACGACCCTCTACACTGCCCGAACACCACTGCACTGCCCTAAACCCTGAAACACCAGCCCCACCACGACCCACTACACTGCCCGAACACCACTGCACTGCCCTAAACTCTGAAACACCACCCCCTGCACTGCCCGAACACCACTGCACTGCCCTAAACCCTGAAACACCACCCCCAGCACAACCCCCTACACTGCCCGAACACCACTGCACTGCCCTAAACCCTGAAACACTACAACCCTGCACAACCCCCTACACTGCCTGAACACCACTGCACTGTCCTAAACCCTGAAACACCACCCCGCACGACCCCCTACAACGCCCGAACACCACTGCACTGCCCCAAACCCTGAAACACCACCCCCAGCACGACCCCCTACACTGCCCGAACACCACTGCCCCTAAACCCTGAAACACCACCCCCTGCATGACCCCCTACACTGCCCGAACACCACTGCACTGCCCTAAACCCTGAAACACCACCCCTGCACGACCCCCTACACTGCCCGAACACCACTGCACTGCCCTAAACCCTGAAACACCACCCCCTGCACGACCCCTACACTGGCCGAACACCACTGCACTGCCCTAAACCCTGAAACACCACCCCCAGCACGACCCCCTACACTGCCTGAACACCACTGCACTGCCCTAAACCCTAAAACACTACCCCCAGCACGAACCCCTAAACTACCCGAACACCACTGCACTACCCTAAACCCTAAAATACTCCCCCAGCACGACCCCCTACACTACCCGAACACGACTGCACTGCCCTAAACCCTCAAACACTCCCCCCAGCACGACCCCCTACACTACCCGAACACCACTGCACTACCCTAAACCCTAAAATACTCCCCCAGCACGACCCCCTACACTACCCGAACACGACTGCACTGCCCTAAACCCTCAAACACTCCCCCAGCACGACCCCTACACTACCCGAACACCACTGCACTGCCCTAAACCCTAAAACACTACCCCCAACACTACCCAAACACCACTGCACTGCCCTAAACCCTAAAACACTACCCCCCGCATGACCCCCTACACTACCCAAAACACCAATGCACTACCCTAACCCCTAAAACACTACCCCCCGCATGACCCCCTACACTACCCAAAGACCACGGCACTACCCTAAACCCTAAAACACTACCACCCGCACGACTCCCTACACTACCCAAAGACCACTGCACTACCCTAAAACACAACCTCCTACACTACACAAACACCACTGCACTACCCTAAACCACTACCCCCAGCACGACCCCCTACACTACACAAACACCACTGCACTACCCTAAACCCTAAAACACTACCCCCTACACTACACAAACACCACTGCACTACCCTAAACCCTAAAAAACTACCCCCAGCACAAACCCCTACACTACCCAAACACTACTGCACTACCCTAAACCCTAAAACACTACCCCCAGCAGTCCCCCTACACGACCCAAACACCCCTGCACTACCCGAAACCCTAAAACCCTACCCCCACCAGTACCCCCTACACTACCCAAACACCATTGCACTACCCTAAACCCTAAAACACTACCCCCAGCAGTACCCCCTACACTACTCAAACACCACTGCACTACCCTAAACCCTAAACCACTACCCCCAGCACGACCCCCTACACTACGCAAACACCACTGCACTACCCTAAACCCTAAAACACTACCCCCAGCATGACCCTCTACACTACCCAAACACCACTGCACTACCCTAAACCCTAAAACACTCCCCCCAGCACGACTCCCTACACTACCCAAACACCACTGCACTACCCTAAACCCTACCTCTACCCCCAGCATGACCCCCTACACTACACAAACACCACTGCACTACCCTAAACCCTAAAACACTACCCCCAGCACGACCCCCTTCACTACCTAAACACAACTGCACAATTTATTACAGGCGTTGCAACGCAGGCCTGTGGTGCTTACTGGAAGTACCTGGTGGGCTAGTTGGGCCCCAGGGACCCTCAGGATTCAAGGTGACCTAATCCCCCAACCTAAAACGCGCCACGGGCGCGTTTGCACAGTGGTGAAGGGAGGGGCGGGGCCTCAGGTGACATGTGCGCAAACACGCCCTGTGGTGCGTTTTAAGTTGGGGAATTAATTCCTTGAATCCTGAGGAACCCTGGGGGCCAACTAGCCCACCAGGTACCTTCAGTAAGCACAACAGAGTTGCGTTGCAGAGAGGTGAAAAAGGTGCGTGGCCTCGGAACGCCTCTCTGCAACTCAGCTCTGTGGTCCTAAATGTAGGTACCTGGGGGCTAGTTGGGCCCCAGGGACCCTCAGGATTCAAGGGGACTTAATCCCGCAACTTAAAACGCGCCACGGGGCGCGGTTGCACACATGTCACCTCAGGCCCTCTCCCTTAACCACTGTGCAAACGCGCCCTGTAGCGCGTTTTAAGAGGTAGTTTTAATCCCCCTGCCCTATTATGTACTAGGGACTTACAGAGGAGGTCATGCTAATCACAGGGGTACCCCAACGCATAGTGTTCCCTAGTGTATGTAGGTGTTTTCACTGTATTTTAAGTGTCTCTTAGCATAGCACTGGCTCTGGTTAGTCAGAGTCAGTTACCACCAGGACCCGTCTGAAAAAGTTGTGGGCACAGGATGATTTTGCAACAAGGCCTCTTTCTGCTCCTCTGTTGGTTCTTTCTGCACATCTTTTGCTTCTTCCTGCACTTTTCTTCGTCTTTGTGGACTTCTGTTGCTTCTTTCTGCATTTCTTTTGCTTCTTTCTGTGCGTTTTTCTTCTTTCTTCACATGTCCTACCTCTGTAGGCATAGTTAGAAACTAGCATTTAAAAAACCTTTGAAATTCACTTAAAAATCATAGGTTTCAGGCACGTTATAGTTAGAAATTAGCATTTAAAAAACCTTTGAAATTCACTGAAAAAACCATAGGTTTCAGACACGTTATAGTTAGAAATTAGCATTTAAAAACCTTTGAAATTCACTGAAAAAACCATAGGTTTTAGGGACAGTTATAGTTAGTTGGACATTTCACTTGTACAAAACCATAGAAATTCCCCGTTATAGTTAGTTCAGCTAACTATAACTTGTGCCCCGCAATGCACTGCTGATGACGTCACATATTACATCACTCATGACATGGTCAGTGACATCACTGATGACATCTCAAATGACATCACTGATGACATCATCCATGTGATAATTTCATGCATCTTCTCACACCCTAATATAACTTTTGATACACCCACTCTAAATTACAGACTGCCATTCTCAAAACCATACACACTCCAATACCAATAAGTACATACCCACTCACTGATTCTTAGGTCTACACAACCACATCTACTCACTCACCCGTACAGTCACTCATACTTACAGTCACTCAGTACAGGACTATCATATGCACTCATACACCTATATAAACACTCACACACAGCCACTCATCCATAGAGGTACTCACACACCTAGTCAGTCATGCAAAACATTAATCATACACCCATTTACTCACCTATACAGTTATACACACACCAGCTCACTTACCCATAAAAATACTAGCACATTCTTACGCTCTTATACAATAACTGATACAAGCACACACGCATCCATACAGCCACTCTCACAATCACACACTCTCACTTATAGCCATTTAAATACTCTAATACACATATATACTGCCTTTTACATATGTAGTTACTCGCACATGTACCACTGAGATATACATTCACTCACTAACACACCCATACACTCACTAACACACCCATACACACACTCACCCACCCAAGCAGTCCATCACAGATGCACTCTTGAAATCATGCACCCAGTGAATCACCCACTCACACATTATGTACAGAGTCACACACACCCCACCCACACAAACACTCAGGCAGCCATACAGATACTCAGAGAACCAATCAATAACCCATTTAGACACTCATGTAGCTATTCGCAAATCCATGCATCCACTTACACACCAACAGACGGATACATTCACAGTTTAGTCACTAACCCATGCATTCAGTAAGATACGTTTAATCACTCACTTGTAGAGTCAGTCACGCACGTACTAAATCATCCATTCAGACACTTATACACCCACTCATTCTTCAATACGCCTTTCCCTATATATATTAAACATATTTAAACTTTACAGAAACACAGTCACTGGATGATGTCATCAGTGATGTCATCAGTGATGTCATTTGAGATGTCATCAGTGATGTCACTGACCATGTCATGAGTGATGTAATATGTGACGTCATCAGCAGTGCATTGCGGGCGCGAGTTATAGTTAGCTGAACTAACTATAACGGGGAATTTCTATGGTTTTGTACGAGTGAAATGTCCAACTAACTATAACTGTCCCTAAAACCTATGGTTTTTTCAGTGAATATATATATATATATATATATATATATATATACACTGCCTTAGGGCTCCATATGCCTTCCTTAGGGAATATATCTATATATATATGTTTCCCTAAGGAAGGCATATGGAAGCCCTAAGGCAGTGAGCTGTATATTATTAAGGCTGACATATACTTTTAATATGTCCTTACAGCAAAACTTACACATTGTTGTTTTTGCTGTGGAAAAGTTAGTAGCCTCTCAGTCCGACTAACTTCTGAACGGGACTACTAAAATGGTACATCAAGGTATCCAATTAATGGCCTGTCATTAAACCTGAATTGATGCCCAAGTCAAATTTAATGTCATTTTTAAGGAAAAGCAACTTTTAGAAAGTTGCCATTCTGTTGCCCAGTTTGTACAGTGGCCTCCCAGAGCTGCTGGCCACCAGACAGCCTTCTGCACTCCTGGGGAATAGTGTGAACGACTTACAGGCTCAGGGTCAACAGAGGCCTGCTATAAAGGGAGGTGCTACCTCCCCCTCGCAGGAAGCCACTCAGGGTGTTGACCCAAAAGTCAAGCTTCAAAAGCCATGCTGCCCTTGGTGGGCAAATGGTGATCACACTCATGTAGGGCTGCACCTTTGTTCAGGTAGACAGGCTGGCAGCAGGAACAGAGAGGGGAGACCAGTGACTAAACAGGGTTTCCCGTGGGCATGTAGCCCACAGGTAGCCACTCCTCTAGGGTGGGATACCAAGCTGCTAAAAACCAATGAAGGGTTCAGATTTCTTGAGAGTGGGCACTCTGGGATTGCTAGATGCCACACATAGCCAGATGTCATCACAAGGAGGGACGGGTCCTGGTAGCTCATTGGAGAGTGACCGCATCATCCCCCCAGAGCACTTTCTGGGCATAAATATGGCACGCCTGGCACCCTGAACTGCAGATCACAACAGGACTGGAGAAAAGACTGAAGAAGGACTGCCCTGCTAACCCCTGGACCTGGCAAGAGAGGCTGCACCGACTGCGGGACTGCACCTGCCATACCTTGGGCTAGCAAAGAGAGGACTGTGCCTGTGGTTCCTGGCTCATGGAAAAGTCACTCCCAAACCCCAGACAAAAGTAGTGATTTCTAGGGTCAGGTGGCTGACCTCCTGAAACCAGGGCCATCAAAGCTGAAGTAGCCCACTCCGGCAAGTCAGTAGCCACATTCCTTAATTCGCTGCAGACCACCGTCGGGCAACCCAAGAGACCGATCTTCGATGGGCAAAAGTTGCACCTGAGTCTGCTGCACCCAGGAGTGTCATCTAAGTCCAGATTGGTTGCCAAAGTCAGACGCCAGCCTTCACCAAAGTAAACCACTGGACCCACTGTGAACGGAGATCGATAGCCCAGTCGTAGCTGGCCTTCTACAAACTCAAAGAGAAATTCGAGGGAAACCGAGCCCTGTGGCCAAAGTCACCCCACCTTACCCATGGACCGCAAGGACACCCCATTAACCGCACGGGTTAAACTGCAGTGTTTTCTTTGTTTCACGCGTACTTCTACCTACATTGCATACATTTTTACGAACCTTTTTAATTTGAAAGCAAGACAATCATTACTGTTAGCTGGTAGTTTATTTATTTAAAAGAAGCTCCCTGAATGCATTATGTTATACATTTATGAACATAAAATAAAGCCCCACATCTTATCAGTTGTTTGCCCGCCCTCCTCCATCCGACTGGCCTCCATGCAGTATCAGCAGATCCGCCTCGAACACCAATTCCTCCTCCCCGGCCTCTGTTTCCCAAAGCCAGGGCTCCTCTGTGGAAATCCACCATTAATGTATCTACAATGGCTGTTCAGCGCTCGGGAAGCTACATTTGGATTCATTTGCATAACATGCTGTCCGGTTTCCGCAACCCATTTTTAGGTCGAGCTTCGACCTGTTGTATCCTCTTCTGTGGGCTTTTCAAACACACACCTATTGCCATTGGTTATTGTCTGTGGCATTGAGAAATGCTGGCTTCCAATTGGTGTTTGTCAGTCTTGGTCCCTCCTTTCTGTGTCTGTTTTGCTCCATGGCGAATTCCCTAATGGCTTCCTTTGGTCGGCCACAAAACCCCTTCAAAGCACGATGGCCCCTCCTCCCATCTGGGCATGCTTTGCATGATAGTTTCCTGTTTCAGAGGTGCGTGCCCAGCCTTGTTTTAACTTCTTGCTCCGTTAGACCTACACCCTCCTGTCAGGGACTGCCCGGGACTATGTCAGGAACACAGTCAGGGACTTGAGCGAGGACTGGGTAGAAAATGTACCGTGGACAGAAAGAGTAGTACAGCGCTGCCCAGGATCACACAAGGAGTCAGAGGAGAAAAAGGGATCCAAAGGGGAAGCCTGTACAAGATGGCTAAGACTCAGAAAGGAAGGGCACTCAGAAGGCAATTTAGCATTCAGACTAACTACACCCAGGACGGACGTGGAAGACATATATATATATATACACACAATACAACATTAACAATAAAGGGAATGTGGGGTAAAGCACTCAGGAGCTCCACACGGTAAGACTGAAGCTCAGTAAGTTCCTCACCCACAATTGCTGTTACAGATACTGACTGAAAATACCCACATATAGGATATGTATGCAAAGGCAGGGTCTGTGGAGCTTATACCTATGGTGATGTTATAACAGTAACTCAAAGACAATACTCACAGTGAACAAGAAACACCACCTAGGTAGTCAGCTGTGCCCACGGATCCTGGCGATCAAACAGGAACACGCAAGGCAGTAACAGCAAAGGGGTAGAACTAAACACAAGCACAATAGACAAGGAGGTAGCAAGGAGGAGTGCTTAACAGGAAAGGAAGGAAATCACAGAGCACACTTGGCAGAAAGTAGGTAACAAACATACAAGGTAACAGAAGCAAGACAGCAGAAATAGAATGACAGCAAACTAGAACTGGAACGAAGGAAATGTGAAGAAAGGCAGGGACTGGAAAAGGATATACAGAAGGAGAGGCTACAAGGGTATACTAGAATAGTGCAGGTTCAGGAATCAAGAAAACAAAGTAGCATAGAAGGCAGTGCTGGGGCAGGAACAAGAATTGAGCTAAGGCTCAGGAGTCAAGGTAGCACTGCAGGCAGTGCTGGTTCAGGAACAGGGAATTACTAAAGCTTCAGGAATCAAGGTAGCACTGCAGGCAGTGCTAGTTCAGGAGAAGGGAAACTGCTGCAGGTCAGGAACAAGGAATGCTAAGGCCCAGGAGTCAAGGTAGCACTGCAGGCAGTGCTAGTTCAGGAGAAGGGAAACTGCTGCAGGTCAGGAACAAGAAATGGTAAGGCTCAGGAGTCAAGGTAACACTGCAGGCAGTACTGGTTCAGGAACAAGGGAAACTGCTGCAGTTCAGGAACAAGGAATGCTAAGGCTCAAGAGTCAAGGTAGCACTGCAGGCAGTACTGGTTCAAGGAAACAGGAAATAGCTACAGCTCAGGAAACAAGGAGTCAAGAGAGCACTGCAAGCAGTGCAAATCAGGAACAAGAAATAGCTGAAGCCCAGGAACAGGAACAAAGATTAACTATAGCTCAGGAACTCAGGAAACAAGGTAGCACTGCAGGCAGTGCTAATTCAGGTACAAGGAATAGCTATAGCTCAGGAACTCAGGAAACAAGGTAGCACTGCAGGCAGTGCTAATTCAGGCACAAGGAATAGCTATAGCTCAGGAATCAAGGAACAAGGATTAACTATAGCTCAGGAATCAAGGAATATCAAAAGCTCAGGCAACAAGGATCGGTCTCACCGGATAACAGCTACAATGACCAACACTAGGCTGAAGGGAGCTGGGGCTTAAAAGAGATCACAGTAATCACATGCATCAGGTGTGAGCAGGCTAGCAGCAGCCAGCCACAGGTGAACTGAATTCCTCCACCCATCCTTGGCCTGCAGGGGTGGAGACAAATCAGTGAGCAGGGGATTCTGGGTAATGGAGTTTCAGGCATGAGCAGGATGGCTTCCACAAAACCCGGCATGGATTGGGAATGGATGTCAATTCCCAAATAGTGTCCAAATGGCTGGAAGGCAGTATGTACATGAAGGGGAGGGTCTAGAAGCTTGTTATGACACTGGAGAGTCCCACAGTTCAGCCCCCTGGTGGTGGACACGAAAACGCAGGGAGCAAGTCGTGACACCTCCCTGGCCTCTCTCCCGCCCTACCCGTCGCTTTTCTGTTATCACTGTCCTCCCTTCTTGCTTTTTTTCCCCCCTTTAGGAGTGCTTTACACAAGCGCTGTTTAAACTCACAGCGCCATGTTGCTCTTTTGCACCACTATGTGAGGGGGTCACAGGTTGCTTTCCTATGCATGTGCACACTAACAGACCACGAACATGTGCAGCAACACCGTGTCCTAGGCGGATGACTAGTGTTGCATTTCCCTAGCACCAGAGCTCACGCACATCCCCAGTCGGGTAGGGGCAGAGTGGGCAGGCGAAAGCTCGGAATCGAGCGCGCCGCCATTATGGCGGTTGCACCGGTCCCCGAGGTCAGAAGAGGTGGGGGGGGTCGCCGCGCTCCTTGATGACGCGGTCCCCCACCTTCTCTGATGCTCCAATCGCGTGTCGCGGGGTGGCAGTGAACCGGAAGCACTTAATGTGCTTCCGGTGCCAACGCAGCTGTAACGTCGAGGATGGACTGGTTTAGACCAGTCAATCCTGCATAGGGGGATAAAAGGCTGAGGGGAAGACAAGAGCAGTCTCTTGCCTTTCTTCTCCGCAGCCGACATCCTGGGAGTTCTACCGTCCACGGACCAGGGCCATCGGGGGCCCTTTCACAGAGTTTTTTCCCCACCCACCATCCTCTAAGGCAGGCAGTTCATAAGGGTGTGCAGTGTATTGCGTTTTTACTAACTTTTGTTTTCAGCTGATGTGGAATGTACAATGTTTTGGTTGTGACCATCAAAGATGCAGTCGTCTAAAGATTATGTAAATGGATAATGATATGTATATGATAAATTTATAATGTGTCGTATTTTGAGGTTTTTCCCTGGTCAGGCGGTAAGGTCATGATTGGTAAGCATAGTTTCGGTCCTTAGCGGTCAGCAACATAGAGCTACAGGGGCAGTTACAGCCGGTCAATAGGTTGGAAGGGTGCGGGGGCCGGGGGAGTCACGCTTTCCAGTAGGCTGGTCGGCCACCCCGCACGCGCATGCGCAGCAGGGCGCAATAACAGTTGCCGCGCCCCGTTTATGTTTTGTAAGGCTCAGGGCGTAGGGGGGGCCCGGGGGAAAATATCCGTCCGATAAGCTGGACCCCCTACGCAAGCTTACGTCAGCAGAATTGCTGTACATTTGCCAGGATTTGGGGCTGCCAGTCTTTTGACCTTGCAGTAGGCTCTCACAGGGTTACGCAGGGAGGAATAAGTAGAAAAGTACGTATGCATGTTTAGATCGTGATAGGAATGGCTATGTCTAGAGATATGTTAAGGTTAGCCAAATAACATTGTGTACCTATCAATGTATATGGACTCTCTGCGTAATTGTAATGTAAATAATACATTACAAGCTCCGGGCTTTCACTTCGGGGCTCTAAATGACGCCTACAGACTGTCTTCATTTACTTTATCCTATTCTAGAACATGATAGATACTTCATTCTTGCATTTACATTTCAACCCATTCTTTGTTTTAACAAAATTAAGAATGTGTTAATATTTTATGCTTTTTTCCTAGGTGTCTTTTGCTCGTATTTATTTCCTCAGATCCCAAACCTTTCCTGGAGCTGGAATGAGCATTTCTAGACGCCTCGTGGCGGACACCACCAGCATGTATTGCTGTCTATTTCATTGTTGACGTTTGTTCATGTTCCTAGAGAGGGTTGTGTTTACTTGTCGGCAGTAACAACCCCGGCGGCAGCATGGGTCACATGCTTTTTATTAGTCACACTTGGCTCACTGTAGAACAGCCAAACTCGGACTGATAAGCTAACAGGCACACATTTCTTTATTTTCTAAAGGGAGTGCACCTGTGGGATAATTCTGTGGGTGAATGGATCTGTTGCTTATTCCAATTGGTTTTCTCCTTAGTGGCAGTTGCATTTCCTGTTTCTTCATCTTTGATTAGACGTTTGAAGTGGCTATTAGGTTGACTGAATGCATTTTGCGTGTGCCCTTAAGATCCCAATCCAGTGGATGTGGTCTTGCCTGTTCATTTCCTAAATGTTTTATTTTTTTGATTTTTGGTGTGAATTTTTGTTTATTTATATGATGCTATTTTGAAAGTCATGTTTTGTGTCTTAATTTGCAGTGTGACATATTGTTTTCATATTGTGGTTATACATGTCTCGAAAACTGGTTTGTATGGGCTTTACATTTAAGTTCTTAACTAATTAAAACAACATGCGTGGGGGGGCGTGGCCGAGCCGAGTAGCAAGATGGCCGCTTGGTAAAGGGGCTCTGCCGGCCGAGCACAATATCCGGCATGAATCCTTCTTGAAACTACCCATCCTGCCCACGACGAGTCAATATTCGGAAGCCACATACTGAGCTCTGTCTGTTGAAACAATCAATCACAATCACAGAATTTGTAGAGCGCACTACTTACCCGCGAGGGTCTCAAGGCGCTGGGGAGAAAAAGGGGGGGGTGCTGCTACTGGTCGAACAGCCAGGTCTTGAGTAGCCTCCTGAAGGTCAGCAGGTCTTGGGTCTGTCGTAGGCTGAGTGGAAGGGTGTTCCAGGTCTTGGCGGCGAGGTGGGAGAAGGATCTGCCGCCGGTGGTTGTTCTTCGGATGCGAGGGACGGTGACGAAGGAGAGGTCGGCGGAGCGGAGCTGGCGGTTGGGGACGTAGAAGAAGAGTCGTCTGTTGAGGTAGGCTGGGCCAGTCTTGTGGAGTGCCTTATGTGCGTGGATGAGGAGTTTGAAGGAGATTCTCCTGTCGACGGGGAGCCAGTGCAGGTTCCTCAGGTGGGGGGTGATGTGGCTGTGGCGTGGTACGTCGAGGATCAGGCGTGCGGAGGCGTTTTGTATGCGTTGCAGTCGCTTGATGAGCTTGGCCGGGGCTCCCGCGTAGAGGGCGTTCCCATAGTCAAGTCTGCTACTGACGAGGGCCTGGGTGGCTGTTCTTCTTGTATCTGTCGGGATCCACCTGTAGATCTTGCGAAGCATGCGGAGGGTGTTGAAGCAGGAGGAGGAGACTGCGTTGTCTTGCTTGGCCATGGAGAGCGTTGAGTCGAGGATGACTCCCAGGTTGCGTGCGTGGTCGGTGGGTGTCGGGGCTGCTCCCAGTGTCGTTGGCCACCAGGAGTCGTCCCAGGCTGAGGGGTTGGAGCCGAGGATGAGGACCTCTGTCTTGTCCGTGTTCAGCTTTAGTCGGCTGATCTTCATCCAATCGGCGACGGCCTTCATTCCTTCATGGAGGTTCGATTTGGCGGCGAGGGGGTCCTTGGTGAGGGAGAGGATCAGTTGAGTGTCGTCGGCGTAGGAGATTATGTTGAGGTCGTGCTGTCTGGCGATGCGTGCGAGCGGGGCCATGTAGATGTTGAACAGTGTTGGGCTGAGGGATGATCCCTGGGGTACGCCGCAGATGATCTCGGAGGCTTCGGATCGGAATGGTGGGAGGCGGACTCTTTGGGTTCTGCCGGCGAGGAAGGAGGTGGCCCATTCCAGGGCCTTGTCTCGGATCCCTGCGTCGTGGAGGCGTGCACGTAGAGTGCGGTGGCAGACAGTGTCGAAGGCGGCGGAGAGGTCCAGCAGGATGAGGCTGCGGTCTCACCGTTGTCCAGCAGGGTCCTGATGTCGTCGGTGGCGGCGATGAGGGCAGTCTCAGTGCTGTGGTTGCTGCGGAACCCTGACTGGGATGGGTCCAGGATGCTGTTTTCTTCGAGGTATCGGGTTAGCTGTTTGTTGACGATCTTCTCGATGACCTTGGCTGGGAACGGAAGCAGGGAGATGGGCCGGAAGTTCTTGAGGTCTCTCGGGTCCGCCTTGGGTTTTTGAGTAGGGCGTTGATCTCTGCGTGTTTCCAGCTCTCTGGGAAGGTCGCGGTCTCGAAGGAGAGATTGATAACGTTGCACAGGTGGGGTGCGATGGAGCTGCTGGCTTTGTTGAAGATATGGTGCGGGAAAGGGTCTGACGGGGAGCCGGAGTGTATTGTGCTCATGGTCTTGATGGTGTCATCGATGTTCACGCTGGCCCAGGCTGGCAGGGGGTCGTGGTCGATGGTGTGCGGCGGGTCTGGTGCATCGATCTTAGTTGGGGCTGTCTGGGTGTTGAAGCTGTCGTGGATGTCGGCGATCTTGCGGTGGAAGAAGGTGGCGAGGGAATCGCACAGGGCTTGCGCCGGCGGGATGTCGTTGGTGTTAGAGCTGGGGTTGGAGAGTTCCTTCACGATGTTGAAGAGCTCCTTGCTGTTGTGTGCGTTGTTGTCGAGGCGGTCTTTGAACGAGATTCTCTTGGCGGACCTGATGAGGTGGTGGTGGTTATGGATGGCGTCTTTGTGGGCTGCGTGGCTGTCCGGTGTCTTATCACTGTGCCATTTCTTCTCTAGTTTCCGGCAGGTACGCTTGGAAGCTAGGAGTTCCGGGGTGAACCAGCTGGCTCTTTTGGTGGTGTCACTGTAGGTGAGTTTTTTCAGCGGGGCGAGGGTGTTGGCACAGTCGTCTATCCATCGTCTGAGGTTGCAGGCAGCGTCGTCGGTGTTGGATGGGTCGGAGGGAGGGCTGAGAGCGAGGCTTGCCCGTAGTTGGTCTTCGGTGACTTTTCTTCAGCAGCGGCGTGGGATCTGTTGGGTGCGGTGGTGTGTGTCCATCGGCTCGGAACTCGGCGGGGAAATGCCCTAATCGGCGACGAGAGCTGGCGGCCTGGCCGGGGCTGAGGGGCGCTGAGAGTGTGGCCGCGGCGGCGCCTGGACTACGACACACTGTATGCAGGTACGCCGCGGAAATTGCCAATCCGCCGACGATAGTTACCGGCAAATTAAGAGGGGGCGAGGAGAATCGGCGCAACTACCGCTGAACCGCAGGGGGAAGACTCCGAGGTCTGGCTCCGCCCCTGCGGCACCATCGGCTCAGTGAGGGCCCGGGACGCGGCCCCAGCTCCCCTTCCTCTCTCCTGCGTGGCGATAACTGGCTTGGACGCACTAACCTCGGTGTGAGAGGAGAGGGGGTGCGCGTGTGCCCGGGTGTTGTGCCGGCCCGCGGCAGACCTGCACAGAGAGAAAGCGACTGGGGTCCCGCTGGGAACGGATGAAGATGCCGGTGAGTTTGCGCCTGCTGTCCCGCTGAGCTGGTGGGGGACAGCGTGCATCGGCTGCCACATTGCCGTTCATGCCCCTGACATCGGCACCGGTGCGCACGTCGCTGCATTCTCCTGGGGCCCTGCCACTGCGGGGATATTAACGTTAGGCAGACAGGACCTCGGATCAAGGAGTCCCTCGTCACCCCGAGGCAGAGGCCCGTAATCCTGTTGTGGAGGCCGTGCGCTGGGTGGTAGGCCGGACCAGACGAAACGCATTGCGGCCCGCTGGGGGTGGCGCCCGCTACGGACCACGTACTCATAATGAACGGAGATACTACAAAAAGCCTGCTCAACTGGGGCGCAGCGGCTTGTGGAGACTGCAGCTGGTGACAGAATTAGGCCGCAGGGCTACACAGCGATCCGTCTGAAGGCCAGATATCAACCCTTGCGGGTGCGCTTGTGGTGTGGGTTACCTGCTGTTTGGGAGGTGTGTGCCCCCCCCCTCGCCGCTCTACTAGCAAAAAAAAGACGCCCTGGGGAGCAGCACGGGGTGTGCGCTGCAGTCTCTGTTCCCTATCTGCGCCCTCACCTTTCCGGCCTGCCTACCCTAGATGGTAGTACCACAGCGGAGGAGCACAATGGGGAAGACAGATAATAAGCAGCCAAAGATAACCTTCGACAAACGCAGCACCCGGCAGGTGGATGGCGAGTCGATGTCACAAATGGTGGTACCGGAAACAGAACTAGAGCAGGAACAAGAAGAGGACATAAAAACCTTGCTACGTGACATGAAGGGCTGCCTTAATGAAATAGACTCCAAGATCGACTCCCTTGCAGCCCGAATGGACCAGGTATCACACAGAGTGGACAAACACGAGACACGCCTGACTGAGTTGGAAACACGAGTCTCTGACACTGATGACCGCCAAGTCGAGACACAAGAACACCTCCTACGTATGGACAAGGTACTGGAGGTCATAAAAGCGCGGAATGAAGACCTTGAAGCGCGCTCGCAGAGAAACAACATTTGCATTACTGGTGTGCCGGAGTCTACAGCGATATCCAACATGGAGAAATACGTAGAGGGCCTTTTCCAGGACCTGTTCGGGGCTGACCTATCTGCCATGTTCCTGGTGGAACGGGCCCACCGCACCCTGGGGCCTCGACCGATACTGGCCCGGCTGCTCAACTATAGAGATAGAGACACAGTTCTCCGCCTGGCCCGAGAACGTGGTACATTACAATATCAGAACAATGCCATTTCACTATATCCCGACTTCACACAGGCGGTTCAGGCTGCAAGGAGGGAGTTCCTTCCGGCTAAGAGACTACTCCAACAAGTCGGAATTAAGTATGCCATGCTCTACCCAGCCAAGCTCCGGGTCAACACAAATGGCAAGCCCTTCTTTTTTACAGATGCCAGTGCCGCAGCGAAATTTGGCAAACAACAGGCACGGCAAAGACGAGACAAAGACCACGACAAGGACAACTCGTCACAGAGTCAGCTAAGTGACAATGACTAGAATAGCATTCTGATATCGAGTCCCATGCGGCTCTGCCATTAACTTCTCCCCTGTGTGGGAGTGAGTCTTTCATCTGTTCTTTCGTCATGTTTCTGACACAAGGTGAAATAACAATATTATGGTAGTTTAATATGCTCGGCCACCCTGTTACGTTGTGACGGGGCAGTATGCCGGCAACCTCGCGCCCCCTCTGGGAGGATTCCCTACTGCTAAGAGTTATTGGGTTATTAGAACCTCAAGGGTGGTTAGTTCAGAATCTCAACCTGATTGGGGGTTGGAGTGGGTGGGGGGTGGGAGGGGTCTGTTTTTAATTGTTTGTTGTTCATTGCAATGTGCTTCATATTTCACTACTGGCAAGATACGACATGGCCGCGTCATGCACTGCCCTGGGGTCGCTGTCACGCACTGGAGGAGACCATCCGGAGGGCCGCCAGGGTCATGTTCGGAGGCAGAATTGATAACTATTAGGGACATATATTCTCTCACGTTAGCCTGTCTACTTTAACATGCCTAACCTGGAATGTACGTGGGCTCAATGATCACAGAAAGATGCGCCTAATACACTCCCACCTCTCGAGGCACTCGGCTGCGATCTGCCTCCTCCAGGAGACACATTTAAGGGGCACGGCTTGTGATAGACTGAAGTCCAATAGATGGAGTGAGGTTTTCATCTCATGCTACTCAAACTACGCCCGCGGGGTTGCCACTTTAATTAAGAAGGGGATCCCCTGGCGAACAATAAAGGCAATAAGCGACACAGAAGGGCGTTACGTGTTGGTGCTTGGGGTGTTGCTTAACCAAAAGGTCTTAATCGCCAACGTATACGGACCAAACATAGATGACCCCTCCTTCTTCCAGCAAGTATGGCACACTATACAGTCAATGGGAGATGTGCCATTAATATGGGGAGGTGACTTCAACACAGTAATATCACTGAGCATGGATAGGGCGGGAGCCTCGCGCACACACCACCCACAGGCTGCAGCAGTTTTAAAACAAATAATGGAATATTACGGTTTGATAGACACCTGGCGAAATCTCCATCCTGGCTCTCGGGAGGGCACATGCATTACGCAACAACATAACGCATGGTCGCGCTTAGATTTTTGGCTCACCTCCCCCGACCTACACTCCTGGGTCTCAGCTGTGTCCCATCATGCTCGCACGCTTTCCGACCACTCTCCAGTCACCTTGACACTCCAGATACCCAAGCCTTATAGACAGCCCTTCACATGGCGCCTACCACCCATTGCTCTACTGGACTCTGCTTTCAGGGAGGAGTTACACTCGCATATCACAGAATACTTTGATAAAAATACAGGGTCCGTAAAATCGGTGGGGATTTTATGGGAAGCTTTCAAAGTGGTAATACGAGGACACTGTATAGCGGAGCAAAATAGGGTACTCAGGGACATACGTGGCTGTCTCGACCGTTTAGAAGCGGAGTTGCACACACTTGAGCAACAATATTACACGGCGCCGTCGATAGGAACATTGGGGCAAATCCGTAGTAAATTGACCTCCTACCAGGAGGAGACAGACAGGGAGATAAAGTTTATACACAAACACGCGATTGCGAGGAGCTATGGTGAGGGGGACCGACCCGGGAGGACACTCGCGAACCTATTGAAACCACCCAGGGGTGCCACGTATATCACAACACTTCATACCACAGACAATGACATGGTACACTCCCCCCCGATATCTTAAATACTATGCGTGATTTTTACACACAGTTATACACATCCCAAACGACTCCCTCTAACTCGGTGCTGGAGGACTACTTTGACTCCATTGCACTTGTATGGTTCAGCAATGCACATCGGGAGTATCTTGATGTACCGTTCACGGTTGACGATGTACGTCAGGTCATTGGCAGTATGCGGGCAGATAAGGCGCCGGGAGCGGATGGCCTCACAGCGCAATTTTATAAGGAATATTCTGAGGAGCTCGCCCCCCGCCTCCTTGCGGTATACCAAGAGGCGTTACAGGAAGGAATCCTCCCTGACTCTATGAGAGACGCAATAATAATCACCCTTCTTAAACCAGATAAGGATCCCCAGCAATGCGAGTCATACCGTCCACTTTCATTGATCAATTTGGACGCCAAAATTTTCGCAAAACTCCTGGCTACCAGACTCCAGCCTTTACTCCCATTGATAGTCCTACCGGACCAATCCGGATTTGTACCAGGTAGAGCAACTTCGCATAATCTTAGAACTTTATTTGGGCTGTTGCATTATATAGCACCGCACATGCCTGCTGCTGCCGCGCTTTTAGATGCCTCTAAGGCTTTTGATTCGTTAGAGTGGGGATTTATTTTTCCTTTGCTCAACAAGATAGGTCTAAGCCCGATCTTCATCAAGCAAATCCAACTTCTATACACACGACCCACGGCGCGCCTAAGAGTTAATGGGCTGATCTCCGAGCCGCTAGTAATAACGCGAGGGACCAGACAGGGGTGTCCTTTGTCGCCGTTGCTGTTCGCGACAGAACTGCTGGCAGCGCGCCTGCGTCAACATCACGTGAATAGGGGGATTGGTTTTACAACTAGGGCGCTCACCGTGTCCATGTATGCGGAAGATATCACACTTTATATGGTGCATCCCAAGGAGAACCTGTCACCCCTGACGAGAGAGGTGGTTCGATTCGGTGGGATGTCAGGAGTTAATATCAACTGGAGCAAATCTGTGATTCTTCCACTAACACCCGGTACTCTGGCCTTTGACACTGACTACCCTTTAGTATGGGCCTCCGGCCCCATTCGCTATCTTGGTGTATGGTTTAGCAACGATCTACAGGAACTATGGACCGCCAACTATGGGAGGGTGGTGGCTTGGATGGAAGACAGGATAAGACGGTGGAAGACTCTTCCTCTATCCCTGACAGGCCGTATAGCCGTAGCCAAAATGATAATATTGCCAAAACTACTTTATCTTTTTGTAAATGTGCCACTTCCGCTCCCGGTGCATTTTTTCAAACGGCTGAGATCTCTCATGGTTGACCTGGTGTGGGCAGGGGGTCAGCCAAGGATCGCCTGGGAGGTTCTGACTCTGCCACAGGAACAAGGGGGAATGGCAGCCCCGGACTTCGTCTTATACGCATACAGCGCACAGGCGCAATTTTTACACTTCTGGGCTCACCCCACACCCTATCAACCGCACGTGTCCGTAGAAATAGATCGAGCGGCCCCCTTACCACTATCGACAGCATTATTCCACCCTTACAAGCGCCCTCGCGGGGAGATAGATACTGTACAAGTCATGCGATGGGCATGGGAGGGTCTTCGCAAACGGGTGCACCTTGATGTGTTATATGCATCAACCATGCCCCTCATCAATAACCCCAAGTACCCCGCTCTCATGGAACGTAAGGCACGAGAGCGTGCGAGCGCACATGGCCTCGTAGTTAGTGGGGATCTCTACCCTATACCTTTCTCACACTACAACACATGTGTTCCCCCGCAGAGCCTACGGCACTCGACATGTTGTTGTATTACCAGCTCCGAGCATCCTGTAAAAGTAAGTTTCCTACATTTCCAGCGCCTCCGCCATCTCTTCCGGCGCTTGAAAACCTGCTGACGGTGGAGTCGGGATGAAAACTTATCACACGCATTTACAGACACACACAAAAGGCTTCACCGATAACGATTTCCCCATCACGAGTGGCCGGGAAGAAGAATTAGGAGTACCCCTGACAGATGAACAATGGAGGTTGAGCTGTAAACAGTTGGAGCGGCTGTCGCCCAACTACCGCCTCCGGCTGATTCACTTTAAATACCTTCATCGCCTATATCGGACCCCACTACACTTACATAGAATGGGACTACGTGCAGATGACTGTTGCTGGAAATGCGGCACCCCACGAGCAACCTTTTTACATTTAGCCTGGAGCTGCAGGCCCATAGCGAACTTCTGGCTTGAAGTCTTCCAACACATAAAACACATTACAGGGCTGGACCTCCCCTGCACACCACTTACGTCCCTGCTCGGGGTGCTAGAGACAGTGGCCCCAAAATCTCGCAAGTTGCCCGAAATGCTTCTCTTGATGGCAAAACGACAGATAGCTTTACACTGGGGAGTGGCCAGACCCCCGTTGACTAAATCATAAATGTTACTTATTGTAGGATACAGCTGTCAACCTATTGGGAACTCCAGCCGACCAAGTCCCGACCAAAGGATATTTGGGAATTGTTTACAACTTGGTTAAATTCAAGGGTGGGAGAGGATTAATGCACTGATACAATGATATGTGCCCTCGAAGGTGATACCCATTGGACTGTGTTGTGAGGCCTTGTCCCGGGATGGAAAGTCAGGATGTTACACTGGGAAAATTTAAGCTGACTGTCATTTCATATTACAGGATGTATATTGAGGCCCGCATACTGGGTTGGACTACCCGGGTTATTGTTATGTCAGGTCTAATTATCTAAAGTGCAGCATTGCAATGTATGTTTTTTGTTGTTTTGTTATGAAAATGCAAATAAAAAGCAATTAAAAAAAAAAAAAAAAAAAAAACATGCGTGGGAAGTTGTAGGGCTGTTCTCTCCAAAGGGTTATTAGTTTAGCGCTGTAAGGTTATTAATTGCTAAGGATGTGAGTCTCTCACATGAAATAAGCCTGCAACCTTCCATTTACTGGAAGGTTGCGCGCATGAGCTTGTCTTTATAATTTTGTTTGAATACATGTTAGAGCCCTGATTTAAAGCCCTTTTTAGGTCTCGCTTAAGCAGCGCGCATGCGCTGCTTAGGAAAAGACCTTTAGAAATCGATTCTGTTTTGCTGCCAAAAACGTGCACCATTCCATTGCTTTGAATGGCAACGCGTGCACGTTTGGCGATTCCCTTGCGGGAGTGAGCTTTGAAACCCTCTGTTTGTAATTAACAGATGGTTTCAAAGCTCGCTCCCGCAAGGGAAACAGGCGCAGGCCTCCTCCTCTCTCCCCTCCCCCTGCTGCCTCCTCCTCTCCTAGTCAGCGCGAGGCGCGCGCGCTTGTTTTTTTACTTTACACACTCTACTTTGCACGATGAACGTACCAGCCACATGCACGATCCACAGCAAGATAAGAGAAAACGAAGATTTGGCAGTCAGCGCCATGAAGCGGCCGTGAGGAGCTATAAAACCAGCCCCCATAAATGAGCAAGACGCTTTACGCACGGGGTGGAAGCAGAGAAGCTCCCATCCGTCGCTGTGGTGTGGGGCAGATTGTTTGTTCGCCTACCCCCCACCCCCGACACGCCTTTGCGGGGAGCGCGATGGCCCTGCTCAGCTGGAACCCGCTGATGCACCGTGTCACCCTCGCACCATTTGTCAACTATTCAGAGGGAGGGGGGCTGTGACTAGGGACCACCGGCCCAGCGCATCATCAGCCAGCAGCAACCAGGGCGAATTACCAAAGCCCCCAAGGGAGCTGCGGCCGACCCCAGACTCCATTCACACCCCGCAAATGGGACAACATGCCAGACCTGCCCCCCAACCCCCAGAGTGTTGGTGTATTGTGCACAGCTTCACCAGTGCAAGAGCACACACTGTCACTGTACTAGGAGACCACCAGGGAAGGAGGCCAGACACGCAGACCAGCAAACACTGCCACAACCAACAGCAGAGCAAGCATTTAATCCACCTGAAGCATGTACACGCTGATTAATGATTTATCTGCTTCAGTTTATCATGACTTGTGCCAAAACACTGCCAGACAAGAAGCGCTACGCGCCAGTAAAGAAACATTAAATAAATGAAACCGCGTGATCCATTTCCAAGTGGTTTAATTTTGAGCTTATGACAGATGTCAAAGTAACATGGAATGTCTGTAGCATTCACTTTTACAACCTTGTGCGCAATAAACTGCAGGGCTCTCGGCGTGACGTGTCTACGTGCACTTCATTACTGGAAACAACTGGGGTTCTTATGCATTTTATAATTTCGCAATAAGGGGTGGTCTGTTCTTATATACGTCCATTGCCTCTTAAATGCGGTTAAACATGTTTAATATCATGGGGGGGGCACACGCATCCATTCTTCCCCTTCATGCACTTGTGTGTGTTGAATTCTTGAACTCTCAAGGAGGCAGCTCTCAGGCCCTCACAGCTCGCGCGGACTTATTGACACTCCACGTGCAGCCACACGCCCACCGTGCCCTGGCACATGCCGGCGTGCGCTGCTCCGCCTCTTTTTACAGGTGCGTGCCCACGACTGTTGATTACAATGGGACTGGAAATGACCCTTTTCAGCAGCCCACACGCTATACGTAAGATATCAACACTCGGTCCTTACATAAAGTCCATTATTAACGGACGTTGAAGTGTTTGCTTTAGAATGAATGACACGACGACAGCAGCATTGCAATATCGCATTAAAACCCCCAGGACACTTAGAACGTATATATTGCTCTGAACAGTCCGTCCACTATTGCATCGGTTCACCCATCCACACACCCATTCATCTGTCCATGTCATCCATCCTCCATCCAATCCATCCACTGACCCATCATACCAACCCACTCAAATGCATCCACTACCCGCCACCCATCCATTCATCACCAGCCACCCTCCACATGCATGGATGTACCCGGACCCAATCCACTCATCTATCCACCTCACTTAGTTCCATCCATCAATCCATTCATTCACCCATCCACACACCCAATCATTCATCCCTCAATCCAATCAATACATCAATCATCTGAAAACCCACCCTAATCCAACCGCTAACCATCACCCAACCAGTAATTCATCATCCATTCACCATCCTAAACCAATAAATCAATACATCCATGCATCCATCTAGCCAAACCTATCCAGAGAAACTCACCTAGTCACCACACTTAGTCTGTCCGTCTGTCTCTCCCCAGACACCTACCCACCCCTCAATGAATCCATTTATACAGTCATCCATCGACTCACCATCCACCCACCCGCCCGACCTCAGGTCTGTCCCCTCCAGCAGGCTCCCTGGCTCCAGGCTGTTCATCCCAGGGCACTCCGTGCCCCTCTCACACATGCGCAACCTTTTCCGCATCTGAAGCCCCGGAGAGTGCTCCCAGGATTTTAAAGTTTGCTCTAAAAGGGAGCTTTCCCCTCCCTCCACCCCAGCCCCACCCTGCTCGGTAATTAGGCTTAACAGGCGCAATTAACAAAACAAACTGCTCTGAGCCCGACGGCCTCATAATTTCGGATTGTTCGATTGTTTGACCAGGAGAGAGACAGCCCCCTCAAAACCAGCTCAATGCAATTTGTCTAAAAAAAAAAAAAAAAGGAATTTTTTTTCAGAAGAACAATACCCAGCTCGCGCTCACTGGCTTCTTGTCTTCATAAACAGACAGGCTCATAAAGAGAACCATTAAAAATACTGACCTGTCCAGTGGGGGGTGTAAAATGGAAGATAGTGCAGGGGCAAGGGGCATGATCATGGCCAATTTAGAAATGTACGATTTGACGAGGTGGGCAGTCTTCACACAGAGGGTACCTACCCTGCCATTAAATATACTATAAGAGTGCACGTGATGAACACAGTGGGCCTTTCTCTAACTGCGCTCTGGTAAGGGGTGTAGAGGGATAACATTCATTAATGTCCGAGTTATTCATTTACAACAAGGCAAAGCCTGCTGTGTTGGCTTCGCGCAGCTTTAGGCCAGTTCACGGTATATCAAGGCCCCGTTGTGTGCCTGGTGGTGCTCCCTGACTGCATAAGCCAGGCGATGCTACTGCACACTTCCCTCTGCTTCCATTTGTTTTTGAAGAGAGGCTGCAGGCCTGCCTGACCCAGGGACCCTGGGTCACTGGTGGACTGCTGACCACTAACAGAACTCTTGGCTACCCTGCGGCACAGGTGGTGCTATTCTCTTTGCCACCTCAGGCCACGCCACATGTTAAACCTGGTACCAAGCATGACAAACTGACATTATGAATGATCTAATCACTAACACGTCGTACATGCAGGGGGTGTGCTACCAGTCCATACTGCTTCAGCGCCTCGCTAGAGGTGGTAAGCTCTATATAACCGTACTATACAATAGGGGGCAACATTTGCACTGTATAGTACATTTTCTTTATCACTTCATATCCAAGACGTGGTCAGGCATGAGGCTACTTCGTTTATTGCAATGGGTAAGTAGAGTGTGGGTTTATAAGGAGGTTTATGTGGAAAGTGTGTCCGAGTTGTGGGAGAAGTCTAAAGGGTGCTCCAATCACATCATGGTGAACTTATTTGCGCATACTTACCTTCATTAAGCATTTGGCTAGGAGCAGGTCCACTGAAATTATGCGAGTCTGCAGCCCTGACGTTTCCTGGATAGTTATGGACTCGCTCCATTTGCCACATAATCCATCATCTAATGCAAAACCTGCACATTTTAACAAAAAAAGTTTCTAGTTTAAACTGACCAAAGTTACTAAAAACCCAGCGACGGGCTGCCGCGCAGTGGAAGGTCATTCGCTGAGGTTGACTGACCTTTCAGTTCCACATTTCTGTCAGGTAATCACAATAGAAAAAAAAAGTCCTGACAAAAAAATATTAAAAAGCCCCCTGCATTAAAAAAAAAAAAAAAAAAAAAAAAAAAAAGGGCATGGCAATTCGGTCTAGACTTGGCTATTGTGAAATGGCATTGTTGGGGGATCTGGGCGACCCTCAACGATATAAAAAAAAACAGTTGAAGGCAACAGTATCTTTTGGTCTCAAAAAGCATACATTGACAAAGTATTCCCTAGAACTGAAGGGAACTATATATAACCCTAGACCTAAAAAATGCAATTCACATAGTAGATAAACAAGCACTGGCATGTCCAATAGGTCTCGCCTTTGGGACCTTATAAGTGTTTAACTATGCAACAGTTAATGTTGTTGCACCAAGGATATTGTGCTGCATAACTAAATACTTATAAGGTCCCAAAAGCGAGACCTATTGGCTATGCCAATGCTTGTTAGGTCGAGTTTCGACTTTGCCCCGTGGCAAATTCACTAATGGTTTCCTTTGGTCGGCCACAACACTCCATCATACAGCGCAATGGCTCTTCCTCCCGTCTGGGCATGCTTTGCATGATAGTTTCCTGCTGCAGAGGTGCGTGCCCAGCCTTGTTTTAACTTCCTGCTCCGTTAGCTCCAAACCCTCCCTGGCCTCTCTCCCGCCCTACCCGTCACTTTTCTGCTATCAATTTACGCCCTTGTTGCTTTGTTTTTCCCTTTAGGAGTGTGTTAGCGGGTCAGTAAGAATGGGCACGACTCCTTGTGATTTCAGTGAGGGTTTTATTGTGCGCAGTGTACGGGTCCGTCGTGAAGCCAGTATACAGGCCAAACAGAACAAACTAAAGATGACTGGTCGACAAGTCCCCTTATCCGGTTCCCTTCTTTCGGCGTCTTCGGGCGTCTCACAGGGTTCTTTCTCGGGCTCTGGTGCTGGTCCACGGCGTGGGGGTCACACGAGGCGGGAAGGGAGAGAGAACACGGAGTAAGTGTTAGGAGTTTTCAGGTGCTGTGGGGTAGGGTTGTGAGGGAACACCTCCTGTAGAGTGAGCAGGGTAAGGACTGGGGGAGTGATAGTGCTGGGGTCGGGTATCATGCCTTACAAGACGTGGAAAAGGGCGAAGTCCCTTAAGCATCTTACTTCTCCCGCCGCCCTGCCCAGCCCGTGAAGCGCTTGCGTACCTGTGTTTGCCACGCTCCTCCTGGAGCGTGGCTGGGCGAAGCACGGTCCTCGTAGCCCCGCGGCTCTCCTGACGTCCTCCGCTCCTCGACGTCCTCCGTTCCGCCAGATGGTGTTCGCGTCCTGCTTCTTGCTCCCTCGTCTCTCTCTCTGATTCGGTCTCCACCTTCCGCACTCCTCCGCTCTCGCTGCTCCTCTCGACCTCCGGTGACAAAACACACCTCCTTCCGGTTCCCGTCGTCTCTTGTGTAAGCGTCGTCTGCCACGTCACACCATGGGGCGGGGTTGTAGATCCTGTCGTACTGGTTAAAGGTACAGTATCCTTTTTCTGGGACAGGCTCGCCAACCTCTTGTGAAGCCGGCATCCACTCTTCCTGATGGGTGGTGAGAGAGGACGAATTGGCAGGTTTTGCCTCCCACCAATCCAACATCTCCCCAGGGTCACCGGCTCTGTGACACACCTCCTCCCCTGGATTCTCCCGATCGGGGAGAGGAAACACTTTAGACAGAAAGTCAGCGCTGCTGTTCTCCACACCCTTGCGGTGTCTCACACTGAATCGGAAAGGTTGTAGAGACAGAAACCACCGAAGCACTCGGGGATTATGAGCGTAATTGTGGCTCATCCATTGGAGAGGCGCATTGTCGGTGTACAGGGTGAAGGGGTGGCCCTCTAGGTAATAACGTAATTTATCTATGGCCCATTTGACCGCTAAACACTCTCTCTCAATGGTGGGGTACTTTGTCTCCCTGGGGTATATCTTCCGGCTGATGTAAACAATTGGGTGGTCTGCCCCGTCTACAGAGAGCTGTGACAGTACTGCCCCTATCCCGTGATTGGAGGCGTCAGTGTGAAGGACAAAAGGTTTTGTAAAGTCCGGGGAGGACAACACAGGGGAGGTGGTTATAGCTGTTTTTAAGGTGTGGAAGGCCTCCAACATCGGCGTTGTGGGGTGCAATAAGACCTGGGCTTTCACCTCCTTCCGAAGGGTGTCCGTTAGAGGAGCCGCTGTTTCTGCGAACAGAGGGATAAAACGTCTGTAATATCCTATTAACCCAAGGAAAGCTCTCATGTCCCGTTTCGTGGCGGGGAACGGTGTCTCTGAGATGGCTCTGACTTTTTCTCTTTGTGGTGCGATTACTCCGTGTCCTAGGACGTATCCCAGGTACTTTATTTTCTGGTACCCTGCTCGGGATTTCTTTGCATTTATATGCAATCCGGCCTCTTGCAAGGCCTGGAGGATCGTTTGTAGATGTTGTAGGTGGGTTGGCCAATCCGGGCTGAACACGACTATATCATCAAGGTAAGCTGATGAAAACTCATTGAAATCGTGCAAAACCGTGTTCATTAATCTCTGGAATGTTGCCGGGGCGCCATGTAATCCAAACGGGAGCACCATGAACTCATATAGTCCGTCCGGGGTTGAGAAGGCAGCCTTCTTTTGGTCTTCCTTCCGTAATGGCACCTGCCAGTACCCCTTGGTTAGGTCCAGGGTAGTTATGTACCTGGCGTCCCCCAGTTTCTCGATTAGTTTGTCGATGCGCGGAATGGGGTAGGCATCAAAGGACGAGATTTCGTTGAGACTCCTGAAGTCCATGCAAAAACAGGTGCTGCCGTCTGGTTTGGGCACCATCACTATAGGCGAGGACCATTCGCTTCTCGAGGGTTGGATGACTCCTAGCTCTAGCATGTCTTGCACCTCTTTCTGTATGGCGATCCGGCGGGCGGCAGGGATCCGGTGTTCGGCCAGGTGGGTCTTCCCCGGTTTATCAGAGAATGTAGCTGCGAACGGGGCAAGGGCTGCCCTGAGGGAGGTCTTCTCTTCGGGGTTGAGTTCCTCGTTTATTTCCAGGTGTGCAAGCGTGCTGTGGTCATCCGCCCTGGTTGGTAAGGTGAGGTGGGCGTTGGCGGGCAGAGGTCCGATCCATTTCTTTAACATGTTTATATGGAAGGTTTGGCTACGGTTGGGGGATAGTTGTAGCCAGTATGTGGTGTTCCCAATCACCTTAATTATTTTATATGGCCCCTTCCACTCCGCTTGGAACTTCTTCGTACAGGAAGGGAGCAGCACCAAAGCCCACTCACCCAGACACAATTTCCTCCACTTTTTCCCCTTGTCGTATGTAGTTTTCTGTTGTTTTTGTTTCTCTTCCAAGTGGGAATATGCCAAATCCCGGATCTTCCCTATCTTGAGACGTTGTGTGTAGTCCAGCATGTCTCTGGTTTCCACCACCTCTTCCTTCTCCCAGGCCTCCTTCGTCATCTCCAGCAGACTCCGCGGTTGCCTTCCATACAGCATTTCGAAGGATGAGCAGCCAAGACTGCTTTGTACCTGTCCTCTGATGACATATAAGGCCAAAGGTAACAGCTGGTCCCATTCCTTCCTATTCGCACTTAACATTTTTCTCAGAGTGGTTTTTAGTGTTCCATTATATCGTTCCACAAGCCCGTCGGTTTGTGGGTGGTATACCGACGTCTTGATGTGCCGCAAGTCCAGTATCTGGCAGACTTCCTTCATCATGAGTGAGAAGAACGGCGTACCCTGGTCGGTCAGGATTTCTTTGGGGAATCCGACCCGGGAGAAGAGTTCCAGGAACTTCTCTGCGATGTTACGGCTGGTGGGAGCCTTTAGCGGAAACGCCTCGGGATAACGGGTGGCGTAATCCACTATCACTAGGGCATACAGATTTCCTTTCGTGGTACGAGGAAGGGGTCCTATCAGGTCCATTCCCACCCTCTCAAAGGGGACCCCTATGATCGGCATTGGTTGTAAAGGAACTGCTGGGGGACGATGTGTGTTCTTTTTCTGACAGACTACACAGGACTGGCAATACCCTTTAACCTCCCTATATACCCCGGGCCAATTAAAGTGCCTAAGTAGGTTTTGGGTTGTTTTCTCCGCCCCAATGTGTCCTGCCGTGAGGTGAGAATGCGAAAAGAACAGCTGCTCCCAAAAGGACTGTGGGACCAGCAGTTGGGGAGGGTCATTTTGGGAACCCTGCCTATAGAGCAGTCCTTCTTGGATAAGAAAACGGGGAAAGGTGGGGGTCCCAGTGTCCTGTGAGGCATGTGCTTGCTCCCAGGCATTAAACAACGTTGCATCGTTAGCCTGGGCGAATTTAAAGCTCTTATCGTGCAACCACCGCTCGGCGGTGGTTAGAGCTGACAAACGACTGTCCAGGATTCTTCCTGAACCAGTCTTCTTGTCCTGTTCCTTCACTACCCTGAGAAACAGATCTAGAAAGTCGGGGTTGTCTGTCCCTATGATTAGGTCCTCGGGGAGGTCCTCTAAGACCCCCACTTTGATATTGTACGTGGCCCCGTTATCGGGAGTGAGGTTTATGGTTGCCAGGAGATAGGGTTTAACGTCTCCATGTACACACCGAATGTACACGGTGGTTTTGGGTAGGACCTGGCTTTGTTGTACAATGCGTCCCTGTATCACTGATTGTCTGCACCCTGAATCTAAGAGGGCCTTTACCTGTTTCCCGTTCACCCTGGCACTTACATGAAAGGCACTCCCCAGTTCTGCTGTGTAGAGGATGGATTTGGGGATGTATCCGAATTCCATCGGTTCCTCCGTTGGTTTCTTCCTGGGGCAGAGGCGGGCTATGTGGCCCCAGTCCCCACAATCGTAACACTGTGGACCCTTAAAGCTTGGTATTTCTGGTTTCGGTGTTCTGGGTCTCACAATGTCTGGAGTAAACTTCATTCTTCTTTCGTATTTCACCACAGGTTGACGATTTGTTTTCTCTGTTTCCCAAATGGGCGGCTTGGGTTGGGCGCGAGAGTAGGTAGTGGCCATATCTATGGCCTGTTTTACTGTGAGGCGCGTGTGCTGTCGCAACCATTTCTGGGTGCTAAAGGGGAGAGCCTCCAAGTACTGCTCTAGGTAGATCTTGTCCATGATCTCCTCCTTGGTGCTCACAGCAGGAGTTATCCACTTATCGGCTGCCATCTTTAGCCGGAAAAACAAGGTCTTAGGGTTTTCTCCCGGGGCACCCTTCTCCCTCCTAAACCGCACCCTATACGCCTCAGCGTCAAGTCCCAAATGATCTAGGATTATGGTCTTTATTTCGGCATATGGTGTCTCCCCATCGGCGTTAGCGACCTGATACGCAGCTTGCGCCTCGCCCGTCAACAGAGGTGCCAGGAAAAACGGCCACCTATCCATAAGCCAGCCACACGCCCATGCCGCCCTCTCGAAGTTTAAGAGGAAGGCATCCGGGTCCTCACCGGCCACGTACTTCTGCAGCGATATACCTGAAGGGGTATGGGTGTGACTTCGTGGTGGGCCTACTGGGGGTTGCTCTGTTATCGCCTTCCGTAGCCCATCCAGCTGGGCCGAGATGGTGTCCTTAAAGACCTCCTGGTCAGCCTGCGCTGACGTCAGCTGGCGTTCCACGGCCCATCCGAGCTTGTCCTGCCCCTTCACCAGGTGTTGTATGAGTGCGTCCATCTTTGGAGTACAGATGGTTTGGCTTATGCCCGCATTCTCCACCAGTGTTATCGGGTCAGTAAGAATGGGCACGACTCCTTGTGATTTCAGTGAGGGTTTTATTGTGCGCAGTGTACGGGTCTGTCGTGAAGCCAGTATACAGGCCAAACAGAACAAACTAAAGATGACTGGTCGGCAAGTCCCCTTATCCGGTTCCCTTCTTTCGGCGTCTTCGGGCGGCTCACAGGGTTCTTTCTCGGGCTCTGGTGCTGGTCCACGGCGTGGGGGTCACACGAGGCGGGAAGGAAGAGAGAACATGGAGTAAGTGTTAGGAGTTTTCAGGTGCTGTGGGGTAGGGTTGTGAGGGAACACCTCCTGTAGAGTGAGCAGGGTAAGGACTGGGGGAGTGATAGTGCTGGGGTCGGGTATCAAGCCACACAAGACGAGGAAAAGGGCGAAGTCCCTTAAGCATCTAACTTCTCCCGCCGCCCTGCCCAGCCCGTGAAGCGCTTGCGTACCTGTGTTAGCCACGCTCCTCCTGGAGCGTGGCTGGGCGAAGCACGGTCCTCGTAGCCCCGCGGCTCTTCTGACGTCCTCCGCTCCTCGACGTCCTCCGTTCCGCCAGATGGTGTTCGCGTCCTGCTTCTTGCTCCCTCGTCTTTCTCTCTCCACCTTCCGCACTCCTCCGCTCTCGCTGCTCCTCTCGACCTCCGGTGACAAAACACACCTCCTTCCGGGTCCCGTCGTCTCTTGTGTAAGCGTTGTCTGCCACGTCACACCATGGGGCGGGGTTGTAGATCCTGTCGTACTGGTTAAAGGTACAGTATCCTTTTTCTGGGACAGGCTCGCCAACCTCTCGTGAAGCCGGCATCCACTCTTCCTGCTGGGTGGAGAGAGAGGACGAATTGTCAGGTTTTGCCTCCCACCAATCCAACATCTCCCCAGGGTCACCGGCTCTGTGACAGAGTGCTTTTCACAAGTGCTGTTTAAACTCACAGCACCATGCTGCTCTCTTGCACCACTATATGAGGGGTCACAGGTTGCTTCCCTCTGCATGTGCACACAAACAGACCACAAATGTGTACAGCAACAGCGTGGACTGCTATTGACCTGCAACTCCACACAATGATGAGTGTTGGACACCTGCACTCACTACAGATTACTCTGAGCAGCAGTTACTCCGATATGGCCACTAATCCGTGCATAATGGAGAAAAAAACACCTATGTTTCAACCAGACACCATGCAGAAAGACTCTTTTTATTTGAAAGTACTTTCTGCGCATCAATAAACCTTGGTCTTGAGCACAAGACCGATGTTTTCACATCTGCCTTAGTTCAGCATTCCGTGCTCAGTGGCCTGGTGAGGCAGGCACATTCCTTGCACACGAGTAAAGCCTGTCATTCCTTCCTTCACTCCTTCAGTAGACAAGTCGGATCTTACCTTTCACTGTCTGTGACCGTCTAGAAAGAGGCACATAATGGAACACAACAATTCACATGCATTTAAGTGCAAGGTGGCTTGTAAAGTCAAACAACGTCATATTCGTTGTCATTCATTGTAACTAACTGATTGTGTCCTTTCAAAATGCAATTAAGATGATTGGCGAAACAAGCCTAACAAGAGGGCAGTTCGCCTGGGAACGCTCTAAACGTGCCACGAACATTGTTAAGGCAGAACTGTCCTCAGCCTTCTGAGGGAGGTTGGGAAATTCTCAGAATGGGCACGTCTGTCGTGTCGTGCACATGCTAATGCTTACCGGGCACTGGAAGTTGTGGAACTTCTTGCAACATTCTAAGGACTTTTTAGGATTGCTTTCTGTGTCAAAACCCCTTGAAGAAACACCCTCCATCCAAGGGCGGCGTGCTGAATCATGGCTGACAGTTCATAAGGAGAGGTGACATTAGATAGAAGTCGGGAAAATAATTTACGTAAGAACTCCCTACGTCAGCTCTCCATGGCATTCGAGCATGGAACACAGCAAAAGTGTTGTATGGGCTCACAACCACACTTCCTGAGGTGTTGGGCGCTTTTCCAACCTAACCAAAGAAAACCCTGAATGTCCGTTGTTTACAAGAGTAATGCTTTACCTCTGGCTTTACAACATCTTGCACGCGACAGCCCAGGGCGCTCTAGTTCGAACAGAGATCAGAAATAAGCACACAGTTCCCAATCTATAGGACCCTAAGTCCTTGAAAAAGGATTTGCACTTTGGTCATCTAAGGCAGAGGCTTACACTACACTTTCTGCCCGATTGAATGTGCACCACAGACATACGTAAAATATCCTGCAGCACTGAAGCAAATTATTTTTACCATGTGATTTTGCACTTCATCAAAGGCAGTGGAATAAAAGTGTGTTTTACTGGAAAGTAAATAAAACAAAGCACTCCCATTCTATAGAGGAAACCGTCTTAGGCTCCCGTGTAACATTTGGTCACACTCACTGAATCCGCCCACCGCTCTGGTGATTTTCCGAGCTTTCTACTTTGTGGTGAGAGTTTGTGGTATATGGGGAAGTGCACATAGGTTGCAGGAGTTCACAAAGGGCACGGCTCCATGTGTGGGGCGAGAGAAACCCCAAAACTGCATTAAATCCCTCTTCACACATCAAAGCAACGGCAGCAGACGTAGGAATGCGACTACGCTGTGAATTTACAAAGTAAACTGTCAACTGTATGTGAGGGGCTGATGTCATAACAAATGGGCCTAGCTGGTGACTGAGGAGGCAGCTGCGCATCCCCCAACAACACTCAGAGAGAAATAAACATGCACTGCAAAAAGGTAGAGCAGTCAGAAGGATGGGGGGTGACAGTAGACTACTAAGGTGTGATTTTGTAAAAATCAATCATGGAACCAGAGAGATGGTATTCATTAGTCTGGCCATTTCACAGCCCTGGCCTCAGCACTGATAAACTCTCCATTACTAATGATGTCCAGAGCTCAGTGAACGTATGAACCTGTGGGGATTTTTCACAGCTTCTTTCAGCTTGTCACAGTAAATAAGCTAGATGCCAGAACAATATCCTTTAGTATGCAGTATTAAGGATGCAGTACCTTATGTGGCTAATAGAGGTCCCATTTAGAACTCCAGGGGGACACCTAGTAACAGCCTGTGGTACTGAACCCTTAGTGCCAATATCGGCAACACTCGCCATCCCCCCATACAGCAATCTCCTAGAGAAATAACCAGACAAGACACCTTCTTTGTGGAGAAAACTGCTGCAGGTTTATTAGCATTACAAATATGCCAACATGGTGGGTTATCTTACGGGCGATCCCAAGGCAGGCAGCCCCTCGCCGCCTGCCACCTGATGAGCCAAATTACACCGTGGCCCTACCCAACGGTGTTTGCCTTATTTGGGGGGAGGGAAGATCCCTCCCACCGGTGGACCAACAGCCCACGCCCCTGCTCACGCCCCATAAGGGGGCGGAGCCTGACAGGCAACTAACGGGGCGCCGTCGCTCTTCCAGGGTCCAACGCGAGGACCTCCCTGGGGATATTTGGCCTTTGCACCCTTGTTGTGCTTCTGCAGATGGTACCCGCATGTACCTTACAGCCTCTGGATCGCCCTGTAACTCCGCCTGCAACACAAAAGAATACATTAGACAAACCCCCCCCCCCACACCCTGCCTGAACGCCGGGTATGCGGTAGGGAGAGAAACGGCATCAGGGTAGTGGGCAAAGAGGGCGCCCAGTGGGCGGTGAGAGGTATATGTACCTCACCCTCTGCCGAAGTGACGAGGGACACTGGACCCCTGAGGGTCCCAACCACTGGGAGGCTCCCTCCTGTGCCATCTTGTGGCGCTAAGGCGGCCGCCCTCTTAGCGGGTCTCCTTCGTGGACCCTGGGCAGCCTGCATAGTGCCAATATCGGCAACACTCGCCATCCCCCCATACAGCAATCTCCTAGAGAAATAACCAGACCGCCTGCCACCTGATGAGCCAAATTACACCGTGGCCCTACCCAACGGTGTTTGCCATATTTTGGGGGAGAGAAGACCCCTCCCACCGGTGGACCAACAGCCCACGCCCCTGCTCACGCCCCATAAGGGGGCGGAGCCTGCCAGGCAACCCCCGGTTGCTCAGGTCCACAACCGCCCGTAGGACTAACGGGGCGCCGTCGCTCCTCCAGGGTCCAACTCGAGGACCTCCCTGGGGATATTTGGCCTTTGCACCCTTGTTGTGCTTCTGCAGCTGGTACCCGCATGTACCTTACAGCCTCTGGATCGCCCTGTAACTCCGCCACAGCTCTGGGTGTGGCCACCGTCACCCCAGAGCCCCCCACCAAGATAGCCTCCATTATTTACACCCTGCTGTCTCCAAGGCCTCCCCCAGATCAAATAAGAACAGGTCCATACCCACTCTGGACAGGTGTACCCCCATCTTCATCCAAACACCCTGTGGCCTTAGTGTGCAGTAACCCATGACGGATGAAGCCAAACCCCTTTGCTCAGTGAATTTCCTCATGGCACTGTTAACCTTCCTGCGAGAGCCCTCCATGGCTTCCTTAGATCATGCGCCCTGCCACACCACCCGCCGGGGCATTATCTCAAACCACCATATTTCACAGGTCCCCAGCTGGTTGCTCCATTTACACATGGTGACCGTCATTTCTTAAAGCAGTGCCCTTCTCCCCAGAGCTGCCAGGTCATTCCCTCCCAGGTGTATGACCATCACATTAGGAGGAGGAATCCCCCCCCCCAGTTTCTGCTGCAGCTTCTCCAGCAAGCAGGTCCAGCGCATGCCTGGGTATCCACCACCTTCCCACAGTCCATAGCCCCATTTCAGTGGCCTACACGACCGGATGTATCTCTTGTAACACTGGGGCTCCCAGCGCCCCACCGGTTTGATGCGTTCAGCTGACAGGCCTGCCCTAAACGCTGTGGTAGCTGCTCCTATGCGGAATGAGTGGCTGCAGAATCGTTTGCCTGTGGACTTGGCATGCAGCAAGCCATGCCTGTAAAGCCAAACCCCCTCTGTTCCGGGTATTTACACATGGCACTGTTAACTCTCCTGCGCGACGTGACCATGGCCTCCCCAGACCGGGCTCCTCACGACCCTCAACGAGGGGTTATTTCCGACCCCCTAACTCACATGCCCCCAAATGGGTGCACTTACACCTGGAGGACTTCAATTCTTGCCACAGATCCCTCTTCCCCCATAGAGTCAGATCATTGCCTCCCAGGTGTCTAACCAGGATGTTGGGAGGAGCGACCCCCCCCCTAGTCTGTGCTGCAGCTTATTCAGCAAGCTGTCCCAGCGCCTGCCTAGGTACCACCAACCAAATTACCTCAGTGGTGGAAATACCCATGCCTCCATTCCTGTGCCCCTCTGAAGGCGCAGGAAAGCCATTCGGCCAGACCTTTGATCCTGGCAAACAAGAAATGTCGGGTTGCCAAAACATTCACAGAAACCCTGCACCCCCTTCTATCCCACTACTCAAGGTTGCCCATAATTTCACACACTAACACTGCACCCCGCCAAACCTGTGATGCCTTACAGGGTTGCCTTCGGTAAACTCAAAATTCATCCTGTCCATAACTCACTGAGCCTGTCCTCCGGCCACTCCCCTGGGTGGCTTACAGACGGGAGTACCGTTGCAATACCTCTTAAGGGCAACCAATCCTACACCCCCTGGCAGGACCAGCATGGGGCAATCAGTCTCATAACAAAAGTGAAGCGTCCCGTGGGACCCCCCTGGTGTGCTGAGGGACCTTCCCGTTACCTGGCCTCTAAGTTTGCACCTCCCCCCAGTTGTTGATACCGCTGTATCAAAACAATGTTGCGGCATAGTCCAGTGCCCTTGGGGAATATTCTTTTGTGCCTCACCACGTCCGTCAGTCCCCTGCTCATGAAGGTCCCCTGCCCCCTCGTAGCACGATTCAACTCCCAGAAATCGCAGGCAGATCCCATGCAAGAAACTTAATCGGGAAACAGAAGATCAGTGCACTCTCCAAATGCCATAGGAGCGATCTCACCTGCCAGCTTATTCTTAGCTTAAACAACGGATTTCCCCCTTAACCCTGTAACAAGTCCAGCTCCTATCTTACAAAGGGGACCCCAACCTTGCAGAAGGGTAACGCTCAACTGGTGGAGTCGCACCCCAGGGCGGTAGTGAAAGCGTGAGAAATGGGCAGCAAGTATATTGAAGGTAACTGACGGATGTATGGATATTGCAGGTCTTGTGCTATGCCGTGCCTCCCTAAAACTCGCCTTAGATCCACACTCAGTATACGACCCGGAGCGTGCCCATGAAACTGCCCACGTACTTAGAGATCCATGCAGGAAGGCACTCGACCCGCCCCGATCTCTTTGACCTAACATCGGCCCGGCTGTGCCCCAAAGACCTCCCAGATCGCGCACGTGAAGTGCTAACTTGTATAAAATATTCTGCCAGGGCTGACGTCAGGCGGCCACATCAGTTGCACCACCTAGCTCCTGCCGTACTGCCAACCATATTGACATCACAACAGCTGACCCTTGTGCAACTATCTGCCAGGACTGACGACTGGCGGCCCCTTCAGTTCGCCCCACCCGTTGCTCCTGCCGTGCTGCCACTCCTAGTCACATCTCAACTACTAACCCTGACACTTGTCCAAGGTGACAATACAGACTATTCCAGACCCCCAAAGCTGGAGAATGGCTTGGGCAGCAGGCAATAGTGATTCCAATGTGATTGACTTACTCAAAGCCTGATGTAGAGATCCTCTCTAACTAGCCAGACAGCGCCAACTGGTGGCAGACTGTCACAAGCACCGGTGGACGAGAGTGGCGGTGCCGCACACCAGGAACCACTCGGTCACATCTAGGCCCGGTACACTTGAAGCTGAAAATTAGCATTGTTGGTCCTTGCCTTCCACATGTGGCTTTCAGCAAAACAAGGCTGAGCATAAAGCCAGGTTCAAAACTGATACACTTAATCGCCAAATCACTCCACCCCTCCCATAGCAAAGGACCAAAAGGGGATGGATAACGCATGGCCACTCAAAGGATCGCCTTTGAGAGGCATAGTACTGGTCCTACTGTTCTGCTTACACATCATTTATTTGCCAAGCTTCCCCTGCATAAATGCAATGGGGCCTAGCCATGGGTGTCATTATGAACAGAAAACAATAACTGGCCACGCAGTGAACCATGGACAGACCCTAGCTGTCTCTGCGGTGGGGAGTTTGGGAACACCAGACGGGCCTTATGCAAGAGACTAGGATGCCGTTAAGCATCAATCCAGGGAAGTGACTTGTGTTTTCAACAATGTAACACTGCAGATATGATCCGCCCAACCTATCCCTCCAGCAAGCCTGGAGGTTGTGGGTTATTCTGCAGGACTCATGCTATGTTTATGTCTTCCCTAAACATGCCCCTAATTCACATGCTGAGTACCGCAGGGGCCCTGCTAATGAATGGCTTCGCACACTTAAACATTGGCGGCAAACTCCCAAGGCTGTCTGCTACTAGTGACCAACCAGGGTAAATAAGGACGAATACCCGAAGGCCCCTCCGCCTAAATACAACAGGTTGTGGGCCCCGCGGAAAAAACAGAGAACAGGCCTGCACATACCAAATCCCTGTCCAATGACCAGGGCCCTCCTCTAAAAGCAGAGCACGCCACCTGGGCAACACCGGAAATTACCTACTAGGTCAACACCCTGAGCCCGCACGGGCAAATTGAACAAACCAATTACTGTGGGAAGAGGAGGTCACCCGCTGCAACCTTGCATTGCACGGCATTGACTAGTTCCATTGACCTGGCTGAGGAGCTGCCTTACCACTGTTGTTGACGTATGTAGTGCGGGGATAGACCGCCTCCCACATTACAGCTAGCCAACACAAAGTAAAGACCCTTCATGATTACCTAAGCAACGAAAGCTAACACAGAAATATCCTCAAAACCCCACAAGTCGCCATAAGTTGTTTTGACTTCAGTGGATCCGTTACATTGCCCACACGCACTTTAGGGAACATTAGGCATTCAACATGCCAATTCCCTACCAAGAAGGCTGGCCGACAGTTGCCAGCCTTTCCTAATACCAATGACGTACTTGCGCTTGGTCACTGCACTTCAGCCAAGGACTAATTTCTCTGTAGAGACAGCGTTCTTACACCCTAATTCATTCTAGCCAAGGCAGTTCCCTAGAGTGCCACAGTGTACTGGACAAAGTGTGCCACTTCAGGCTAACATTACTTTGCTTGAAAACCAAGCTTTAAAACAGATCCCACTAATAATGTTGATGAGGATACCGCAGTTCACCCACCAATACATTTACATAAGCTACGACACAACAAGCAAAGCGAAGTCTAAGGGTTGATTGCTAGTGCTAGACTTATAAGGTTTGCAGCTGCAACTTCTTCGTGTCATTGGTCTACGTTCCTGCAGACCTTACAATTATTCCTGCATATCTTACTTTTATCACCCCTGTGCAACACACAAACCCTATAACGTTATGCTGAAAGACTGTAAACTGAATTGAGAGGCATGGGCCGAATGAAAATGCGGCAGTGCCACCCGGTGGCCAACAGCAGGACTCAGGAGATAAGAGTTCGCTTTCCAAAAACACACGTTATGAAGCACCACATCCATTTCAACTGAGAACCGCAACTTGAAGCGCAGCCATAGGCTTGACTTGACCTCCCAGCGACGGCAGGGGCTTAGCTATGTAAAGACCAGCTTGGAACTAGCACAATACATGCCGTGAAAAAAATGACAAGGCTGCTTCAAATTGGATAAAACAAAACAGAATTTTTTGAGAAAGACTGCTTGTTGTTCTACCTGTAGGCGTTGACAAATCTGGATTTAAGGACAAAGAGTTACAGTGATCTAAAGACATTTGCCCAAGATCACACCAGTAGTGTATGCTAGGCATCAGTCCAGGTTTCTGGTCAATCAGCCTACCATTCACACAGGAGTTGCCTTCTGTCTCTACATTTGCAGTAAAGGGCATGGAAAGTATCCCAGTTACCTAATATTCGATAAGCAGGTGACACGCTTATAACCCAAATTGGAGCACCGGCTCGATTTATCGACCTCGGTGGAATAAACCTCGCAGTGCCTTCCTGTTCGTCCACTGGACTGTCGGACGCTACTGCCACACGCACTTCGGTAAAGTGTCAGACACTTCCTAAACCCGTCGTTTCAATACTGGCGCTGCCCGACCCCGGCACGACGCTGACAAGGCCCCCCCAGGTACCGAAGCAGGCGCGAAAGTCGGGCCAGGAAGCCGCCCCACCTTGGGCAGGCCTGAAGATTGGGACCTCGAGAAGTCGGACTTGACTCCCGCCTAACGTTGTAACTCTGCAAACTGATGTGGGAGGCGGCATGCCTGCTGGGGCATACGCAGCGTCGCAAGCTCCGGGATGCCTGTGTATGCCTACGACCTCACACACCGGGCAGCCGAATCGGACAAGGAGCAGGGGGAGGACGCATCGCTCGCGGCCCCCCCCCCCCCGGCATCCACAGGCCAGCAGGAAGGTGGGTGCGCCTCGTGATGCCCGCTTAATTCAACCCCCACTGTTTGTCCCCGCCGGGCCCGCAACCGGAGAGCCACCTCCTTCCCCGCACTCCCACGTAGTGAGATAGGCAAAGTCGGGTGGGGGGGGGGTCAGGAGCCCGCCCGCCGGGCCTGTAGCCCCAACCCCCCTTCCCTATCAAAGGTCCGTGGCCTAGTTGACCCGACACGGGCCTGCACAGCAGTACCCCCGGGCCCGAGAGCGTACGCCAGAGCGCGGGGCTCGTAAAGTGGCTTGTGCGCTTTGCACATAATTCAATCACAGCACTTGGCACCTACCATTTTCAGGACGGGCGGGTAAAAAGTCAGTCGCGGGCTGCTAACGGCCGCCTTTGCCATAATTGCCCTCGCACTGGTGCGCTCCCCGCTGCCCCTCCCCGACGGGCATTTCCCATTAGAAAGCAGCAGAAACGATTGGGCACTTAGCTTTCTAATTCAATCAGGAGGCCAAAGTCAATCGCGGGCTGCACCAGGCCGACCTCCGCCATATTGGCCCTCGCACTGGTGCGCTCCCTGATGCCCCTCCCCCACGGGCCCTAGCCCCAGGCATCGCGTGGGGGCCGGGGAGACAACCCACTAGCCCCGCAGGGCGAAGCAAGTCACCCATAGGCAAAGCCGGGACCCAGTAACCAGAGCCCTCGTGGCCCCATCTGAGCCGGCCTGGCCCCAGTGGGCGAACCCTGTCGTCACCGGGCAGAGCGGAACAAGAAACCACCTGAGCAGCAAATCTGCCGCAGGCCCCTGCGGGCCAAGGTCCGTCGCGGGGAGCCCCGGGACGACCTGGGCCCATCCACTTACAGTCCTTCAAGCCCCTCCCTAAACAAGCCCCAGGGCGAACCCGCTGATGGATCCCCCTCGGCTGCTCGCCCGGCCTGTTCGACGTCGTGACATGGGGCCCCTAACTAAGGCCCACTCCCTCACAGCCCCCACTTGGGGTGGCGGTGCTGGGGAAGGAAAAGACCCCCGCACTCAAGGCCGTGACCTCGGCGACTGCCGGGCCGACCTGCATGGCTGCTGCCTTCAATAAACACCCCCCGGCCCTGGCACCCGTCCCACTCCCTAGCCCCCAAGCCCCACCGGTACCGCCGAAATCGGACCTCCTGGGGGCCGGGCTGGGAGCAAGTAATTGGGACATGGTCCCTTCCGGGCCCGGCCCGCATGTTGGGACCCCAACGGGGGCGGGGGTGATTGGCTAACCTGTGATCTCCGGCAGCAGTCCCCGGCACGACCTCAACGGCGTCAGGGTAGTGGGCAAAGAGGGCGCCCAGTGGGCGGTGAGAGGTATATGTACCTCACCCCCCGCCCCCTCTGCCCGGAAGTGACGAGGGACACCGGACCCCTGAGGGTCCCAACCACTGGGAGGCTCCCTCCTGTGCCATCTTGTGGCACTAAGGCGGCCACCCTCTTAGCGGGTCTCCTTCGTGGACCCCGGGCAGCCTGCATTCTTTGCTTCGTGGTGTTTATTTTATTGTTTATGCTACTGTTCCATCTTTCCTCTTTCTTTTAAAGCACTACTCATACCACCCCAACTTTCCACTGTTTCCTCTCCATTCTCTTTCCTTCTTATCTCTTTAGATAGGTCAAATGATAACTCCACTGCAAACAGAAAAACATAACTAAGAACAATGTCATTTGCAACGCCAATGGCTCTAACTTTCCCTAATGCAAGACCGATTGCATTGCAAATGCTTGTTTATTTGTACTTGCTGTCGGAGGTATGTGTTTGCGCAGCTCTTTTGCTCATCCCTTTCCTTCGCTCCCCCCAGGTGTGTAATCTTTTCCATTCTCCAATATTTTAGGGATGAGTGGGTTAAAGCGCAGTGTTTTCTTTCTTTCGACCCAGGGCATACTTTGCGCGTGTGCTTTAAGTAACGTGCTTCTGTCTACATTGCATGCATTTTCCACGAATTAACAGCTGGGGGATGTGTTGGAATTAGGTAAACTTTCTATAGCACTTCCGCACAGAACCATATGCCACCATGCAAAAATGAGGAGCAAAATATGGCTTTTGTGTATTCTTCCCCTTTGTGATCTTGTTTTGTTGTTAGATGTGGTTAGAAGCCAGGACTGTGGGTGGTGTGGAAGGCGGAAGGCATCCGGACCACCGCAAAATGTAGGTGCAGTTTTACTTGCTACGGAGTTCTAAGTAGACATGCGTGGGTATGCCACACACTATTTTTAGAACACATTTCTGTTGAATGCACATTATTAATATGTTATTATTAGCTCATTAATCTAAATGCAAATTATTGTCCCTCCTGCCTATCCATATTCTACTACGGGCTAAAAAGTGACTATTTTCTCTTACAAATCCCAATGACCTTTAAATTCCAGGCTCATCCCCTCGGCAAACACAAGGACACTTTTGAACCAACTGAGAAAAGGTTTCCCAAACTAGGTGACAAAACTGTAATAATTAGCCTCTCTCTGTCAGCTGGATATCTCAGCTGGCCACACATTGAGCCGTGCCAAGAGCTATGGATAATACTTATTTTCTACTCTTAATTGCTTTCTGTGTTCTTACATAAGCAGGTGTTCAAAAACTATAGTTTCCCAGCTTAACAAGTCTCAAACGGATGCATGCTCCCCTCTGCTCCCAGTTTCTTTTACCTTGCTCTGCTAGAAAACAGTTTGTCAGTAAGAGAACCCGTACTGTGCATAATCCACACACCGGACGTGCATTTCAGAACTGAAACATTTTCAATATTTTATATAGCAAAGCCATAGTTGTTGCTTATTTGTCTTATGCAACTAACACCAATTGTCAAAGCCAATATTCCTGGCTTGTATGTGTAATGTTACTTGATGTATTATATATCTGAATGCAATGACTGAAGCAGAAAAATACCACTTGGGCGGCACACTATGCCACGGTAATTTAGCTTTAAACATTTAAAACCAATAGCTCTGGCTAAACACTTATAAGGTCCCAAAAGCGAGGCCTATTGGCTATGCCAATGCTTGTTTTAAGTATTTATTCTTGTTTATCTTTTTGGTTCCTTCCACTCAAGCTCTCCGTGTTGCTTCAACACCGACCCGCCTGTCCCCATGTTGTTTCCGCGTTCCTTAGCCTCCCCCATGTTGATTCTGCCCCCCTGTTGCTTCAGTTCTCTCCCTCCTACCACGTTCACTTAAAAAAAATAAGCATTTACAATACAATAGGTCTCGCAACTGCGAGTTTTGGAGCTATTCGCATTGTAAATGGCAATGTCTTTTAAAAAATTAAAAGGCATTGTCATTTACAATATTAAAAGCAAAACCTATTGCATTGTATAGCGTGGTGTCCTTGAAGACGGCGTCGCGCTTATTAAAGTTAAAAAAAAAAAAAAAAAAAAAAAAAAAAGAGTGTGGTGTCCCTGAAGCGAACGGCGCGCTCATGACTAAAGTTAATTAAAAAAGCATTTTTCAAGTGCTTCAATGCCTTATGAATTTCAGCACAATTGAGGGAAGGGGCGGTGAGGGGAAGAATAAATAAACAAGCCACGGCAAAAGAAACAAGAGATGGACACCAGCAGAGCAAAGAGAAGGGGGGCGGGGGGCAATACACTACTCATAGAAAAAAAACCAGGAAAGAATACAAAATGGCAGCTATGCACATTTAAATAATACAAGTAATATAACATAACAGCAGCTTTACATATTTTATTAAAAACGCCCCAGCCATTAGGAACCGGGCCTGCGAAACAACCTCCACATGAATTGAGAAAGCTTGGGCTAAAGGAAAGCAAACTACGGTTGCAGGACATATGGACCCCCAACGTAGTGCTAATCAAAGGTTATAATTGCAATTCCTGCTTAGAAATGGCTCGTTTTTAGAAAAAAAGGGACAGTTTACACAATTGTGACGTGCAAATACACTGAAAATGTTCCCCTAACCACGGATTGAGTAATAAAATACAGCAATTATGGTAATTCTCGTGGCCCCGATGCCACTGCTGCACCATTGACCTTGCGTGTACCATGGCGGAAAAGGTTTAGTTACTTACCTGTAATCCTAGTTCTCTTCCAGGGGTATACTCATCAAAGTCATAAGCACTGAATTATCTCCGCCCACATGCGGGATCCCGGAGCATTTAGAAATATACATATATATATGTGTATGTTGGGGATCACAAGTGCATAGCACTTCCGCGACATACATATATACATGTATATAAATACATAAATATGCAGCCTAACATAATTCCAATAGGGCAAAATGCCAAAATTACATAGGTTTTTCTTGTACAGACAATAATCTCCCATATACACTCTGTAATAGAGAACATACACTGTAATAGTGTCATACAAGAAAACCTTTATTTTCAGAAAGGAAAAAAACAGGTAATAGCAGGCAGTTGGCCCATAGACTGCATAGATGAATAAACATCACAGTACAGTAAAAAACTGACACCTTGCCTTTAAGGCTTCCAAGAACTTGGACACCTTGCCTTTAAGGCCTCCAGGAGCCCCTCTGCTCCCATCATGCACCACAGGTGACAGTTAGGTCAGTTCTTTTTATAAGGTGTACTAACTTGTAGCAACCTGATTATAAGATGCAATCACTACAAAAATATACTAAAAATGCTCGTCCGGGGAGGAGAGAGGGTTGCTTATGACTTTGATGAGTATACCCCTGGAAGAGAACTAGGATTACAGGTAAGTAACTAATCCTTCTCTTCCAGGGGATACTCATCAATAGTCATAAGCACTGAATAGAGTAGCAAGCCCATACCCACTACCTCGCGGACGAGCAAATAGTATTGAAAAACAGAGCATCTTAACATGACATCAAGCAAATAAATTCCTCAGTGAGGCTTGCCCAACTTGGGCATCCGCCTGAGCATCCGAATCTAAGCAGTAATGGCGAGAGAAAGTATGAACAGAGCGCCATGTAGCTGCTTTGCAGATTTCTGCTATAGGGATGTTCCTGAGGAGGGCAGTAGTAGAGGCCTTTCCTCTGGTTGAATGTGCTTTAGGCCTTCCCTGAAGAGACTTATTAGCCAATTGATAGGCCAAAGAAATGCAGGAGACTATCCATCTTGAAATAGACCTTTTAGAAGCTGCCAAACCTGTATTAATAGGACCGTAGTTGACAAACAACCGGTCCGTCTTTCTTATTACCTTGGTCTTGTCCAGATAAAACTTCAACACCCTCTTAAGGTCTAACGAGTGTAGGGCCCTTTCAGGAGGTGTAGAGGGATTAGAGAAGAAGGTAGGCAAGGTGATCACCTGATTAATGTGGAAATCTGAGACCACTTTCGGCAGAAAACTAGGATGAGTTCTGAGAACTACCCTATTTGAGTGAAAAACAGTGTAGGGTTCCTTACAACACAATGCTTGTATCTCGCTGACTCTATGAGCCGACGTGATAGCAACCAAAAACGCCACTTTCCAGGACAAGTGCTGCAGGGAGGACTTGTGTATTGGTTCAAAAGGTGCGCCCATCAGTTTGGTACGGACCACGTTGAGCTCCCACGGAGGAGAAGGGGCTCGTACTGGTGGGTACACCTTTTTCAACCCTTCAAGAAAATCTTTCACCACTGGCATCTGGAAAAAAGAACCCTGTGTAGGTGACTTCCTATATGCCGTGATTGCTGCTAAGTGTACCTTAATAGATGTAAACTGCAGGCCCGACTTAGCCAGGTGTAAGAGATACGGCAAAATGACCTGTTCCTGCCCTCTAACCGGGTCATGACCATTATTCAAACACCATAGGTAAAAACGCTTCCACTTGAAAGCGTAGGAAGCCCTGGTAGAAGGTCTCTTCGCTTCCTTAAGGATGTTCATACAGTCCGCTGGCAAGTCTAAGTGTCCATATTGCAAGACTTCAGGAGCCATGCTGACAGCCTGAGAGAAGAGAGGTTGGGGTGAAACACTCTCCCCTGACTCTTGGATAGCAGGTCCGGACGGCAAGGCAATCTCCGGTGTGGAACCTCGGAAAGTTGTAGAAGGTCTGGGTATCACCACTGGCGCGGCCACTCCGGAGCGATCAGAATCATCCTGGAGTTGGTCTTGTAGAACTTGGTGATCACTGCTGGAATGAGAGGCAGCGGAGGAAAAGCGTAGAGTAAGCTCTGAGACCATCTTATCAACAGAGCATTCCCACTTGAACCTGGTTGGTGAAACCTGGACGCGAAGACGGGGCATTTGGCGTTTGTTGCATCTGCGAACAAGTCTATGTCCGGCACCCCCCATCCTCGAAAGATATCCTGAGCCACTTCGGTGTTTAGCACCCAATCGTGCGCTTCTACGAACTCTCTGCTTAGGAAGTCCGCCTGGACGTTTAGAACGCCCAGCACATGAACTGCCGTGATGGTGAGGCGTCGTGCCAGAAGCCACTTCCAAATAGCTTGTGCCTCCTGGGACAGAATTCTGGACGTGGTGCCTCCCTGCTTGTTCAGATAAAACATTGTCGTGGTGTTGTCTGTCTGAATCAAGAGGGAGCTAGACTGAAGGGATGGAAAGAAGGACTTGAGGGCTAGCTGGACGGCCCTCAACTCCAGCAAGTTGATATGATATCCTCTCTCTGTGTCCGACCATAGCCCTTGCACTTGAAGGTGATTCATATGAGCCCCCCAACCTTGCAGGGAGGCGTCTGTAACTATAGACTGAGTCGGAGTCTCTTGATGGAAGGGAACACCTTTCATTAGATGTGACCGCTTTGTCCACCACATGATGGAGTCCCTGGCAGACTGGGGTAGAGTGATCCGATCCTCCCAACTGCCTGACGCTTGCACCCACTGGTCTTCCAGAGCTTGCTGCAGGGGACGCATGTGCAATCTGGCATTGGGAACGATGAAGATGCAGGAAGCAATGGACCCCAGGAGAGAGGACACTTGTCTGACCGTAGGGTAGTGAGCCTGCAGGAGTTCTCGGCATTTCATCATGATCGATGAAAACCTCTCCGCCGAAGGACACACGCTTGCCTCCACGGTGTCCAGCGACGACCCTAGGTAGTGAATGTTCTGGGTCGGATTGAGAATCGATTTTTTGAAATTGACTCGTAGACCCAACTTGTTCAGTAACTGGAGATAACTGGAGACTGTAGGAGAGATGCAACTGAAGCAGGGATGGAGTGGAACTCTTCAGGAGCCAGTCGTCCAGATACGGGTAAATGAATATTTTGCGCCTGCGGAGAAAAGCCGCCACCACTGCCATGCACTTTGAAAATGTCCGTGGGGCTGACTTGAGCCCGAATAGTAGGACTCGGAACTGAAAATGGCGTAGAGCAACTTGAAAACGGAGACATTTTCGATGTTTCCTGGACACTGGAATGTGGAAATAAGCGTCCTGCAGATCTATGGAGCACATCCAGTCTCCTTGATGTAGATGGGGGAAGATCTGGTGCAGGGCAAGCATCCGAAATTTCTCTTTGCGGATGTATTTGTTCAAGATGCGTAAGTCCAGATTTGGTCTGTATTCCACTGTCGGACCTCTTTTTTCGACCAGGAAATACCAAGAGTATATCCCCTGGCGCCTCTGATGAACAGGATCGTATTCTATGGCTTTTTTCTGTAGAAGACTGTTTACTTCCTCGTGTAAAATGTGATGACACAGGCGGACTCCTCCGTCCGGAGGAACCGATGGTGGTGGGGTCTTGAACCGTAGCAAGTATCCATTTTGAACAATATTCAACACCCATTTGTCGTTGGTTATGTGTCTCCACTCCTCCAGATGACATGCGATACTTCCTCCTACCGGAGTGGCCAACGTGTTCAGAGGAAGCACTCTCTCATTGCTTTGATGGCTGCTTTGAGGTAGAGGCCTGATGTTTATTGATCCCTCTTCCTCTACCTGGTCTGCGCTGCTGGAAGTGAGACCTCTGCTGCTGCTGATGACCCTGAGCCGACCACTGAGGGGTTTGAACCCTCTGTTGGAACGGGCGTTTATTGTAGGGGCGGAAGTGCCTGTGAAATTCTTTCAGTTTCTCGAGACCCACAGCTTTCACTGTGTCCAATTCTGCCTTCATCTTCGCCATTTCGTCGTCCGCATGCGGCCCGAAGAGAGAAGACCCATTGAAAGGCAGATTGGTTATTTTTCGTTGGACGTCTGGTTTAAGGCCAGTCAAGCGTAACCAAGCAGAACGCCTCGAACAGATACCATGGGAGTATCCGTGGGCAGCCAGATCAGACGAATCAGCGGAAGCACTAATCACCTGATTCGCCACTAGACCTCCCTCTTGCAGTATTTCTCGAAAGTCCTGCTGATCCTCTTTTGGGAGTTTATCCGCAAAACGGCCCAGTGAATCCCACAAGGATCTATCATACCTCCCCAGCAGAGCGGAGGCACTGGCGACCTTCATGATAGAGGCTGAAGTGTTGCACATTTTTCTACCTAAAGAGTCCATCAGTTTGCTATCCTTATCCGGAGGTGCTGAGGAGGAAGACATAGATGAGTGCGTCTTCCTAGCCGCCGCCACAATGATGGAATCCGGAGGAGGATCAGACCGAAGGAACAAGGGATCTTGGTCCGGAGCCTTGTATTTCTTCGCTATGCGGGAAGGCACAGCTCCCACCGTTGCCGGTGTCAAAAAGATCTTCGTAGCAGGTTCGAGAAGGCCTGGGACAAGAGGAAGCAAAGGCCGAACTGAAGAGCGATGATGGAGAGTCTCGAAAATCACTGAGGAGGAAACAGTCGGGACCGACATAGTGATGTTCAGCTTATTCGCTCCTCTACAGAGAACATCATTGAACGTGCTGAAATCATCAATGGGAGAAACCCTGGATGGGGGTGTAGCCGTCAATGTTGGAGAATAATCTCTGATAGAGGACCTGGTGGGAGAAGACCAGGCGGGAGACCTCTGCCGCCTTCTCTTCGGAGAAGAATGATAAGAACGAGATCTGTCCCTTGATCGAGCATGACGGGCATGCGGAGATCGCGATCTGCGCGGACTCCTCCTTAAAGCCGCTCTGGAAGAAACCACAGTCGGTGATCTTGATCTTCGAGGTGTTCTTCTTAGAGCCTCATTAGGGGATGGAGAATCCCTGGACAAACGTGAAGGAGAATAGGTACGGGAAAAATCCGACCCCGGGCTACTGAGGGCCTTAGACTTCCTGCGCCGTGCATCCTCACCAACCACCGGAGAGCCCTCCGGGGAGACCTGGACAATATGTAGTCCTGGAGAAGATCCAGATCTTGAGGACGATTGAGATGCAGCTCTAACCTCCTCCGAGGCAACAGCAGGCTCTTTATCTCTCGACGTCGAGCGCCTCAACGTGGACCTGTGCTTCTTCCTCGACGTCGACCTGTGCTTCTCCCTTGACGTGGGATGGTGAATGGAAGGAGTTAGGGACTTCGCTGTCCTCGACGGCGACCTCACCTCCCCCAAAGACGTCCTCGACCGCCTATGGTGTCGCGGCGTCTTCGACATCGAACGTGCTAGCCTCCTCGACGTCGACTTCAATGCCTTCGCAGTCTTCGACGTGGACTGGTCTCGAGGCCCCTTTGCCGTCTGCAAACTTCTCGACGTCGACCTACGAGGAGGCGACGGAGAGTGCCTCGACGTCGATGGATGTCTCGACGTCGATGGGTGCTTTGATGCCGATCGACTTTTGTCATGAACATACCTCGAGCCCGAGGCAGTATGCTTCGACGTCAATGTCTTTCTCGACGACGGAGACTCACGCCGTCTCGACGTCAGAGATTGTGTAGGTCGCTTCTTCGACGGCGATAACGACGTCGTCGGCGACCAGTCCGGAATCTGCAGTTTCCTCAATGTTGTAGAGGCAGAATGATGCTGACGTCGATTTTCCTGACGAGAGGAGGGCTCTTGACACGCAAGGCCACTTTCCAGCTGGGCTTTTACTCTCTCGAGCACAGCTTGAAGGCGAATCCTCTCCCTGTCGCGAAGAGTCCTCGCAGAAAACCTCTGACAATTATAACAAGTGTCAGGCTTGTGACTGGAAGGAAGACAGGCGATACACACGGAGTGTGGATCTGAGATGGCCATCTTCTTTCCACAGGATGGACATTTGCGGAAAAGAGCCGGCATTCTGACAGAAAAAAGGATGAGATTTTGTCAGAAAATGATAATAAACCACTGCCAGCACAGGAAAACCGCAAAAAATTCAAGAAGAAAAACAATTCCTGACAGGAAAGTCAGAAAAACTGTCGAGCTCAAGCTCCAGGATCCTCATAGAAGGAGCCGGAAAAAAGAACTGACCTAACTGTCACCTGTGGTGCATGATGGGAGCAGAGGGGCTCCTGGAGGCCTTAAAGGCAAGGTGTCCAAGTTCTTGGAAGCCTTAAAGGCAAGGTGCCAGTTTTTTACTGTACTGTGATGTTTATTCATCTATGCAGCCTTTGGGCCAACTGCCTGCTATTACCTGTTTTTTTCCTTTCTGAAAATAAAGGTTTTCTTGTATGACACTATTACAGTGTATGTTATCTATTACAGAGTGTATATGGGAGATTATTGTCTGTACAAGAAAAACCTATGTAATTTTGGCATTTTGCCCTATTGGAATTATGTTAGGCTGCATATTTATGTATTTATATACATGTATATATGTATGTCGCGGAAGTGCTATGCACTTGTGATCCCCAACATACACATATATATATGTATATTTCTATATGCTCCGGGATCCCGCACGTGGGCGGGGATAATTCAGTGCTTATGACTATTGATGAGTATCCCATGGAAGAGAAGCTAGCTAGCAGACCCCCCCGTGTCTCACGGGACAATTTGTAGAGGGACTCTTGACTTGATACATGGATTTAAGCTTGCTGCAAGTACAGTTTGCTTTATTATTGGTGACATCAACAATATTAACTGCCCCAGGAGAATATAAAACAAAGCCACAAACAGAGCTTTTAGACCAGCCCATCGGGTGCTGCCTTATTGCCCTAGAAGCTAGTCCGACCTTGCGTACGATTCTTACACCATGATACCTGGTTACATTATAGCATACCCCCCTCCCATATCATTTACCAAGATCGGCAGCAATGCTCATCGGCGACAGAATTCACTCTCATGGGTAAGTCTTCCCGTGGAGATTCTATTACCTTACTTAATTTTCTACCTACTTTTTTGGGGGTGGGGGGCAAGGCGCCACTCCCACTTTAGGTAGGATACATCTGTTAAATGTATCGTGAAAGATACAAGAATACCAATAAGAGTTACACTTTTTATAGAACCTATGTTTGCACAATGTCACCACCACAAGTTTCCAACTTAACAATACTCCGCCATCCGAAAATCAACAAAGGAGCTTACCTTTGCGGTAGCTACCGGTATTACTGACAGTATCCGCCTTAGTTCGCACCATGTTGTCAGGAACACTGTGCCGACACTCAACTAGGGCTTTAAGTGGGATGAAAAAACTGGTGGGGGGGGGGGGCGGCGTCTCTCAAAGGCGCGTGGCTGCTTGAAAGTGGACCGCGCCGTAAAATAAAAAATATTTGCAATGCTATATGTCTCGCATTTAAATGCGAGACATATACAAACTGTCGCATTGTCCCGGCTGCGCCTTGAAAGTGAAAGTGGGCATGCGCGATCAATGGAAGCAAATTGCAATCATGAGCCAGTGTTTAACATAAACAGAGCCCTCCTACGTCAAGCCAAACAAAGATGGCATTGGCCAGTCCAGATGGGCTGTCCCAAAAGGGGACAGGGCGGTAACCAAGCATTTGCAAGTTCCGCCCGGTGGCGGTTGTTTATGGAACGGAGCTTGGGGTGGACGGGTGCTGCGCGCGCCCACGCAGTAAAGTCACGAGCGCGGCTCCGATTCGGGCAGCAGCGGAGCGCTCAATGGTGCAGCGTGTGCAGTAGTACCGGGCCCGAGCGGCTCAACGCACCCTAATTATAGCAGCCATACATCCGCAGAATGCCTCTAGTTCGGTTACCACACAGACATGCCATGCCTAATAAATCCAGGATCATAACTATATACCGTTCGTAAAACATGCATCATCCATGCATTCAATATCATGGGTGCATGCCCTATACACCGCACAGTTCACATACGCGCCCGAGTCCAATATCTCTCACAACTACACACATTACCAACAAAATACATATGTGGCATGTACATTAGAACATAACATTCACTGGCTGTAATCACTTTCGGTGTCCTCTGTGCGCACCATAGCCATATACTGTGCCCGTCCATGGCGTCTGGTGACGGGGTATCGACTTACGAGGGGGCTCAAGTGGTCTGTGAAGGTCACCATAATACAAGGCTATAAAAAAAAAAACACGACTTACAATCGTCAACAATAGTTTGTTTCTGTCTACAAATGACGGGATTTTAAGGACAACACGGTATAATAAGGTATACCCCTTTCCCATGCATCTGTTTTGCCCTCCGCCTCGGGAAGCCCATGAACAATGAAGAGCGCAACTCTGGGAAGTTTGCTTTGGGATGGGGGGGAAGGGAGGAGCGGGTAGGATTTCCAATCAGGAGCCAGTAAACAAGCTACCAGCACACCCTCCTACGTCATGGGAAACAAAGATGACGTGGGCCAGTCCAGATGGGCCATCCCAAAAGGCGACAGGGCGGTAACAAAAAAGCCCAATTGCTAATCACGAGCAAGCGTTTAGCCTAAACGATGACGCCAGCCAATTGAAAACAGGGGCGTGGCTTAAAGTCCCCTTCTGAAATATCGATTACTATAGCTCTCGCAGAGCGAGCAGCGCATGCGTGCTGCAACGCTAGGCGAGACCTAACAATGCTTTGAATGTTTTATTTTTTAGTTACTGATCCAACACGGATCGGTAACTAAGAAGAAAATAAATTGCCCATGTAATTTAGCTTTTTTGTTTTTTCGCATTCTGATTTTTACATTTGTATGGTAAAGTCGTGAAGTGACGAGGAGAAAGGAGCCTGAGTGCGAGACAGCGATCTATTTCAGGTATTAAGGTGCCCCATAGCGGGCTCCGTATTGGCAAACTAAATTGGAGAAATGCAACCTCGTAAATGTGAGACTCGTTCTGCCTTCCCTGTTTTTACAGGCAAAGCTCCTCTGTGTCGGATTACATCCGATGCCATAAACAGTAATCTGATATTTGATTTGAGCACATATAATTTTGAATGTTAAAATAGCTTAAATAAAAGCGAGATCAGCTGTGCCACAGCTTGATTATCTTGAGAGAAAATACTGCTAAAACTTCAGCATTGTAGGTTTTCACATGGACACTATTTCGTAATGTATAATCATTCTCTCCTTTAAATCTGAGTTACAATGTTCTTGCGTCCCTCATTCCATTAAGCACTTCGCAAATCAGGATTGCGCTGCAAATACCAACCCATTTTCTAAACGCCACACCTCCATCACAGTCTCTCATCTATAGCCACATAAAAAAAAAGTAACAAGTTACTTACCTCTACACTGTGGTTCTCCAGTTTATCTTTTATAGATTCATATGCTTGAATCTTCCCCGTCGTCATGGTAGGAGTCCCATGGTAACAGTAATAAAAGCAGTGCTAAAGCATTAGCATTAAACTCCATTGAAAAAACAATAGCAGTTAGTAGCCAATTCACATTGATTTAGTACACCCAAATTTTAGCCAATCCGAGCACAGACCCGGAAGCACTCATCCCCTGGAGAGCCATTATACCTCAGATTTCGAGCAAGACCGTAAATAAGATAATAGAGGTATACAATTGGTGAACAGGGAGGCGGCAGGGTCGCATGTGAATCTATAAAATATATCAATACTGGAGAACTACAGTTTAAAGGTAAGTAACTTGTTTCTTCTCCAGCGTTGTATCTTATATAGATTCACATGCTTGAATAAGACTAGTTAGCAGCATCAAAAGACCAATGGCGGTGGGTAAGGCGAACCATCCCACCATGCGACACAAACTTCAATACGAGTAGCAAACTAAAGGCATTTAAACTGAACAAAATCAGGAGAGATATAGCATAGCATTAAGGAACCATAATAAAAGTACTTAAACTGGTAAACAACTACTAAACAGCATAACACAAAAGATTTGCGCTTAATAGCTGCATACCATATGAGAACAGTCTTCGCAGGGTAGCCTGATCAACTGTTCATCTGCCTTACTCCAGGCATCCAGGCAATAAGGCTTTGTGAAGGTATGGGCGTTCACCCATGTCACCGCCCAGCAGATGTCAGGTAGAGACACTCTTGCGAACAGGGCTGAGGATGCTGCGACGTTCCAAGTTGAGTTATGCAACAACACTTTTACCCAGAGCATGGAAAGAGACGACGACACATGTTATTTTTTCTTTTTGGAGTTTACTTTTTGGAACTCTCAGACTTATGATTTTCCTATGATTTAGGAATAATCCTCGTGGTTCCTATTTATGGACTATCTTTACTAATGATTTTGCCTGCCAAACTCTTGTGGACTATTTGGTGAGCTACCTGTTTGCTCTTTTGCCCTTTAGCTTATGTATATGGATTTACCCTTAGAGGACTTTAAACTTGAGCCTTTTCGCCCTGATGCTTTAGATCTTTTCGAATCCTGTTAAGAGAGCGAATCATCTTACTGCCTTCAATGGTGGTAGGAATCTATAACTCTGTAAACCATCCTCTTCTGGATTAGAACCTCTGACTAAATGTGTGGTTTCATACTACATGCTATCAATTTTTTGACTGAAATGCTTAAAAGACTGCTTGTAAGCACACATTTTGGATCATTAATAGAATAACTAAACTTTCTACATTGCCTGAGTCCATTATTGTGTGTCTGTCTTCTTTTCCTTAAACTGTGCTACTAGTGTGATTCTAAATGCGTAATAGATACCTTTATGAGAGCTTATTGAGGGTAATAAAATGTAATTACATTTCTGATTTGTGAGTTTGCCACTAATTAATGGCCCTCATTCGGTGGTTAACAACTCTGGACAGCCTAGTGTTTCACCCCTCAATAGGACAAAGAACATTTCATCAGAGGACCAATGCCTCTGTGGGTATAGATAGAGTATTTGTGTGATAGGTAGCAGGAAAGTTTTTCAAGGGCCCGTGCAGGGGCCGAAGTGAGTAAAGCGAAGAAAGGAGAAAAAAGCCTTCTACTGTATCAAAACTTGGGCAGCAGAGCTATGGTTTAGTCTAGTGAAGTGAGGCATTAGGATGCCAGAATAGATATCCCTATCCCAGTCCAAAAAAGTCCAAGAGTTCATGGTTCGGCAAAGGGGAGTGATGGAGTACTGATAGGATATCGACGATGAGTAGCAGCAAAGGAGTGTGAGTATTAATAGGGATGCACGTTGCAACTGCTTCTGCTTAAAGATTTCGGTATTTGAAATGGCTGTGTGTTGTTGAGCGGAGTGAGAAATGGTTAAAGTCCATGTATGATTGTGATGCTTGATGCAAAGAAGTTGAAGTTGTAAACGGGTCTGTTGTGGCCTAAGATCTCAAGATTGCCTACGTGGTAGTCTTAGAGTAGAAGACATTGAGTAAGTTGTCTGCTGTGTGTGGTGTTTGTCGTGAGATGTTGTTGACAATATCTTATGGTAAAAGGTTCTCTGATGTGTGTTGGTGGTAATCGGTTGGTATAGTTGATCTCAGGTGCACAGGGAATAACTGTATCAATCAGACTGAAATCCTGCTGGTTGAGATTTTATTCAAAGTGAATGTTTATAGAAAAGTTAAATTACCTTGTGAGAGTGGATTTTCTTTAGTGGAGCAGACAAGTTTAATTGTTGCTTACACTGTATTGTTTATTTGCTTACAGAAAAACGTGGCAAAGAACATTGTAGAGGAGGGTGAGTTGCTGCGAAGAGTGAGATTGATGTCACAGTGTGTTGCGCTGTGATTGGCCGGTTGGTGGAAAGCTGCCCTGAGATTGGTTGACAACATCATAAAAGGTTGCACTATTATTGGTTGAGATTTCTGAACTGGAGAATTGTGGGAGAAATGTATTTCGTGGATTTTACGGAAGTTCATTTGCGAAGTACGAAATTTAATTTAAATTTTTTTTTTTTTAAAGCCTTATGATAAATAATCACGGGAGATGAGTCTACATGCTAGAGGAGGAGTAGAAGCCAGGATACATTGTAATGATGGACAAAGGTTTACATCCATATCTTTGGATTGAATATTGGCATAAGTTTACAGAAGAAGACGAGGCCCTACAATTTTCCTCGTTATGGGATATTTAATTTGAGAATAATTAAAAACTTGAGGAGGAAATTATATAAAATGAAACCACCTCCTAGAGCTGCCCAATCTGAGTCTTTAAATACTTGGGAACACACTGCACATCAAAAGGAGAACAAAAAATATCAGGGGAGATATAGAAGAACATTAGATCATGATGCAGAAGCTAGATGGGATACACAACAGAAAGCATGGAGAGCAGATGTAATACAGGGAACTAGATTATATCCAATGTTACCAGTTGAAGGAGATGTTAAGGGAAAAAGAAAAGAGAAGAGGAAACATATAGAGATAGAAAAGAGTGATCCAGGAAAGGAAGGAGAAGAGAGTGAAATAAATGGTGAACTTTTGAATGATTTGTTAATGAATTGTCCACTTCCATATAATGAATCCCAGAATGAGAGTGTGTCAAATAGTACTACAGCTGAAATTCCAAATGTTCCTGTAATGCCTGAAACACCAAGAGAGCCAACACGTGTTACTCCTGTAAGAGGGAGGACAGAAATAACAGCTTTAGTGAACCTGATTAAATCAAATACTCCAGATGCCTTGACTGTTCCTGTTACTATTGGACCTGTTGTACCTCTTTTTAAATCTGGGTTTCAGGTAAACACTGTTCAAACTTTAACTGCACCTGTTAGAATAAATACTGCACATAGTAATCCACTAGAATTGACAACAAGATCTGTGCTTCAGACACCTATGGTCCCGACGCGAAGTGCTACTACTGGTACTAAGAGTACAAGTACTATTCCGAATCAGACACAATCTGACCTACAAATGGAATGACTCAGAGGTTTCCATCTTTTTATCCCCATAGAATGAGTGGACCTCCTGAGATGAGTTATCATCTTCCTGAAATTATTGTACCAATGGGAAGTACAGCTCCAGATACATGCACGTTAAATGTGCAACCTGGAACTAGTAGGAATTTGACCAATGGAAACTTTAAATATTTCTAGAGAACAATCAGGATTTACTCCTAAAGAATTCAATGAATGGCTTAAGGGATATAGTACTCCAAAGAATAATTGGAGTACCGAAGTTGTTTCAGTTTCAGCTCCAGTTTCAAATTTGACTCCAGTTCCTGCTACAGTTGCAGTACCAGGTTCAGCTCCAGTTACAATTCCAAGAAGGGAGAACTTATTAGACGCAAGTAGGCTTAAGGTAGAATTAGAAGAAATGATTCAGGGAAATCTTAGTCCATCATGATTAGATACTTACCAGGAAGAAGAACTATTGTTTTTCTCCAAAGATATTACCCAACAAGCTAGGTTAACACATGAGAGATTGATCGAATTGGCTCAGAAATACGTAATTGACATTCAGAAATCTAAAACTTTACAAAGAAATTACAGATTAGACTTTAAGGACAAAGACTTTGCCAATGTGAGGCCAGCTTGAATGAAATTGCTGATTAAGGAATTGATGACACTGACTAAAAATGGAATCAGAGAGAGAAATAGGAAGGAAGATGGTCAAAGAAGAAGGAAGTAAAGAAAGTTAGGGGCCAGATGTATAACCGTTTTTAGCGGTCCCAAATGGGAAATCAGCCGGTTTGTGACCGCTAAATAGGGTTGTAGCATGTACCAACCCTATTTTGCGAGTCTGTAACCTGTTATGGACTCGCAAAATACTTTTTGTGAGTTGCTATTAGGAAGGGGCATGCCAAGGGCGTCCCTTCCTAAAAGCGAGTCGCAGGGGGATGTAAGATTGTTTTGCAACCACAAATGCAGTCACAAAACAATTGCATTTACCACCAATTTCAAGTTGGTGGTAAGTGACCAGTCGCAAACGGGAAGGGGCCCCCAGCAAAAATGTTTTTTAAGAGCAGGCCGTGGTCAGACGGTCCACGGCCTGCTCTTAAAAAATGAAACTGAAACGTTTCATTTTTATTTTTGAAACGCATCTTGTTTTCCTTTAAGGAAATCGGGCTGCATTAAAAGAAAAGCAAACACAGACATGGGGGTTCTGCTGTCCCCAGCAGGCTACCATCCCTGTGTTACTGCCCATTCCTAATGGGTCGCAAATTGAAACCCCATTGGGAATCGCAAAATGTGTCTGAGACACATTAATACATTTCCTTTTGCGGCTCGCAAATTGCGAGTCGCTAAAATTCGCAAATTGCGAGTCTCAAAAGGGAAATGGTCGTACATCAGGCCCTTAGAGTGCAGACACCTTCAATGGTAATTGATGGAGGGAGTGGAGAAATACAGATGCTTCCTATGAGAGAAGTACCAGGTGGAGGGTGTGTACATGTGCCATGGACAAGACCGATTATTTTGTCACTTACAAACAAATTTTCGAAATTGAGAGAAAATCCAGTGGAGTGGTATAGGCAAATGGAAAGATTTGTGAAAACTTCAAAGGATTTGTAGGTTGATTTGAATACCTTGTTTGGCATTGTGGTTCTTGGAGATCTATGGGCCAAATCTAAAGTTTCTGGGGATTTGCCTGAAACAGAACCAAAGATAGATCCCAGAACAGGCGCACCATCTCCAGTAGTATTAAAGAAATATCAACAGATGATAAATCACTTGAAAACTAAAGTTTCTCCTAAATAGATTGATTGGCAGCAAATAGACAGAACAACCCAAGAGCTTAAAGAATCAGTTCATGCCTATTATGAGAGATTGGTACAGGTTTTTAAACAATACAGTGGAATTGAAAATGTGGCTGACAAAGATGTGGGACATTTTGTTTTTAGATTCGTGAATGGTTTGAGACCAGAGATTGCATCTACGCTTCGTCTGCAATTAATTTGTTGGCAAAGCAAGACGCTTGACAAACTTTTATATTATGCCAAATATTGTGGAGACGAGATTGACATGATAGACAAGAAGCTGAAAGAAAAGTTTATTACTGCTCAAAAGAGAGCAATGCAGAAAGGTCAGAATCAGCAAGGTTTTGACAATACAGTTTCAGTACATGGAGTACATAATCAAGCTCCAGTGATGCAAGGTAGTAATGGTTTTCAACAGCAGAATGTCCAGTGTTGGGGTAGAGGTCATGGTATTCCATAAGATCTTAGAACAGGTGTTGATATATCAGCTTTGAAGAAAACATACCCATGTCATGTGTGCAGAAAATCTGGGCATTGGAAACGTGGGTGTAGATTTAATCCTGTAAATCAGATACTGAATGGAGGAAATGTACAATTTCAGGGAGAAAACAAGGTTCAGACTCAGAGACAGCGGACTAAGAATCCCAATACGTCCCAATCAATACAGATACCACAAGCTCTAATGCCACAGCAGAAGGTCCAGGTACAGAGATACAATAAGAATCCGAATCAGCAAATGAATTGAAATTCTTTTCAAAATCAGAATGCATCTCAACAGTACTTAGTTCAGATGGATGATTTTGATCCAGACCTGTTGGCATGACGATGCCTGACGGGGGAGGAGGACTGCGTGTGAGTGGTCCCTTTGTGGAAATGAATGGAAATCGTGTTTCATTCCTTGTTGACTCTGGAGCTACCCGCTCTACTGTAAGAACAGCAGAGGTCTCTAACCTACCCCTCTCGGGAGAAAGTATCCAAGTTGTGAGAGTTACAGATAAAAAGTTGTCCATACCAATTTCTGAAGCAGTTTCTGGAAAATAGGGTGCTTTGAGGATCGACATTGATTTGTGATGTGCGACTCAAGTCCAGTGAACCTGCTTGGACGTGACTTGTTATGTAAACTAAATTGTTCCATCTATTGCACACCAAGAGGAATCAAATTTCACACAAATGATGAGGATGTTGTTTTCAAATTGTCCTGACAGAAATCTGAAATGAGGATATTCCCTCTTTTGACGAGAGAAGATCTACCCATTGGACTGAGAGACCCTGTTACCTAAAGTCTGGGACTTTACATGTAAAGATATCAGATTAGTTAAAGGTGTTGAACTGGTCCGAATCACCATAAAGCCAAATACTGAGTATCCAATATTCCCACAATAAAATTTGACTCCAGATACTATTGCCGGAATTACTCCCGTGATTGACCCAATGATTGAGCAAGTGATCTTAAATGAGATAATGGGATGTCTATGTAACTCTCCCATTATGGGCTTGCAAGAACCAAATGGCAAGTATCGTATTGTACAGGATTTGCAGAAGATAAATACCATTGCTGTTCCTTGTTGTCCTGTGGTACCGAATCCAGCTATAATATTATTTCAAATTCCATGTGAAGCCAAATGATTTTCATTCAAAGATTCGTGCCAAGCCTTCTTTTCTACTCCTCTTCACAAGGATAGTCAGTTTTTTTTCCTTTCCATTTTGGCAGTCCTGTTTTGGCATGGTGTTGAGCACCACAAGGGTATACGGAAAGCCCCTCAATATTTAATCAGATCCTTAAAAAGAATCTTGCGTATTTGGTGATGCCATAGTTTTAAGTGTTAGTGTAGTGTAGTGTACTGACAACGTACTGTTGGCATCAAATACTAAGGAGGCTTGCAGAGTTGACACTATTGCTCTTCTAAACCATCTTGCAGAGGACGGACATAAAAGTTTCCCTGACAAAGATACAGTTTTGCAAAACAGAAGTCCTGTACTTAGGACACCACATTGAGAAAGGAGCAAGGAAAGTGTCACAGGAAAGAACTGCAGCGATTCTTAACATGAATCCACCAATAACCGAGAAAGAAGTCTGCATGTTCTTAGGAATGGCGGTCTATTGTTGCCAGTGGATTCAGAATTTTGCACTAACACCAAAATCTCTCCAGAGGTTGACACACAATGACGTGTCTGATCAGGAACCTTGGGATGACAGTTGTAGGATTGTCTTCACTGAGCTGTGAGAATGCCTTTGCAGGGCACCAGCTCTAGGAATGCCTGATTCCAATAAGTGCTTTGTGTTATTTTGCAGTGAAATAGAAGGCTGTGCACTTTTAGTGTTGACACAAATGCTTGGAAGTAGTCGCAGGCCCAGAGCCTATTTTTCAGCGACTCTTGACCCTGTAGCCACAGCATTTGCAGGATGTTTGAAATCGGTTGCATCTGCATGTGAGAGTCTTGAGCAGTGTGAAAATATAGTAATGGGACATCCATTACCTGCATTTGTAACCCATTCAGCGGAGATACTGTTAACTCGTACTCGAGCACAATATCTGATGAACAGTTGTCTTACAAAGTCTGAGCAAATTCTTTTGGCGGCAGAGAATGTGACTCTTAAAAGATGTACAGTTTTCAACCCATCTACTCTGTTGCCACTGACTGGAAATTAAACTGTGATTGATGAAACTGAACTTGATTGTTTGGATGTGACTGAATTATGTACTAAGCCCCAACCTGACATACCGGATGTACCATTACCTGAATCTGATCATGTGTTGTTTGTTGATGGTTTTTGCCTGAGAGATCAAGAAGAAAATTTGAGAGCTTTGTGCGCTGTTTGCACAGTTGCTGGTGTTGTGAAAGCATCATGTTGGTAAGGAGTGTACTCTGCTCAAGTGGCTGAACCTATTGCAATTACATGAGCCTGCGGATTCTCTGAACAGCTTAGGGTCACAATATTCACAGATAATCAGTACGGCTTTGGAGTTGTGCCTGAATTTGCGCAACTGTGGTCACAGCGTGGCTTCATGACTTCTTCCAGGTCACCAATCCGAAACGGTAAAAGTGTAAGGAACCTATTGCGGTCCCTAAAATTGCCTGTCCAAGTTGCAGTGGTCAAGTACATAGCACATAGGCAAGGCACTGACTACGTGACCGTTGGCAATAAATACGCCGATGAGATTGCGAAGTATTGTGCATTAAATGCGTATACTTTTAATGAAGATTTGCTGAGTGAAACATCAGACATCATTGACACTTGGGATGAGGTTAGAAAGTTGCAAGAGGAAGTGACAGAAGCAGAAGAATAGGGTTGGGTGCGAGCAGGTTGTACAAAAAGAGAAGACGAAATTTGGGTTTACACTGATGGCAGACCTGTTTTACCTGATAGCTCTTTGTCACCTATGGCCAGACATTTCCATGGTCCTGCACATGTAGGAAGAGATGCAAAGATGTGCCTCTTTCGACAAGTGTGGTATAATCCCAGATTCATAGGAACTGCTAAAACATTGTGTGATATGTGAACAACAGAACACAGAAAGAAAAAAAAACACAAGTTGACATGAGCCATATAGGGAAATCTGCAGGTCCATTTAACCGGATGCAAATGGATATCATTGAGATGCCCCTTTGCAAAGGTCTGATATGTGTACTGGTTATTGTATGCATCTTTTCAAAATGGGTTGAAGCATATCCAACAAGGCAAAACAACAATTTAACTGTAGCAAAATTATTGTTAAGAGAATTAATTCCACGTCTCGGATTCTCGAGTCAGACCGATGAACTCATTTTAATGATGAAGTTCTGAAATTGTTATGTGCAGTACTACAGGTTGAGCAGAAGCTTCATTACAGTTACAGTCGAGAGGTTTCTGTTTTGGAGAGCATGTTAATGGTACATTGAAGAACAGATTGGTGAAGGTGCAGGCTTCAATGTCTTTGAAGTGGCCTGATACATTGCCTCTTGTGTTGATGGGTTTGAGAAGTACACCAGACAGGAGGACAGGATTGTCGCCCCACAAAGTGATAATGGGACGAGTGATGAGACAGCCAGCTGTTACTGCAAATGCCTTAGTCAGCATAACTGATGATCTCATATTGGACTACTGTAAAGGTTTGGCTGATGTGGTACGTTTTGTGTATCACCAGGTTGGCAAAGCTGCCCTTCCAAATCAACAGGAGCAGTGCTATGATCTAAGTCCTGATGACTGGCTAATGGTGAAGAGGCACGTGCAAACATCGTGCTTGGAACCCCGTTGGATGGGCCCATACCAGGTGATTCTGGTTACCAGCACCGCTATGAAGAGCGGAGGTCTCCCGAACTGGTGCATGCTGCAAATACTCGCAGACTCCCATGTCCCCTTGATGATACAAAAGCATCTGTTCCCGATGTGCCAGTGGTCACACTGAGACAGAGGGATCAGGTTAGTCAAGCTGTTGGGGACCAGCAAGCTACTAGGACAGCACTCATTTGGCCTGAAAGGGGTCTGAGAGAGTCAACTATTATCGGTACCGAAGGGTCTCAGCCAATAGAGTTGACTACGAGAGAAATAGATTCTAGTGAAGGGCCTAGTGCATCAAGAAAGTGAGTTGTACCTGGAGATCGTTGGCCTCGAAGAGGTGAGATACTAAGAAGCTGTTTGACAAAAGGACGAGTACACCAACTATTCCTGAAAGTTCTCGTTAGACCCAGCAGTGTCTGGCTGGCTGGGACGCATCAAGGCCAGGCAGAATCCACCGTCCTAGATAGGATGAGTACAATACACTTGTCCAATAACCTATGCTCACCCTTGAGTAGCTTGGCATGGAGCAGTCAGGCTTATCCTCAGGGTCAAAGAGTAAAGTATTGGCACAACCACCGCCCTCACAACACACTGTGTACGCTACAAAAGGACTTCACTCCGTATGTATAAAACACTGGTCTTTGTATTACACACACATTGAAATCAAAAGGACATACACATTGGATACATACTTTACAGTTATATGCAATTGTCAAACTCTTCCATTAGCAGTAGAATGGCATGAACATATATGTACTTGTCCTAGGTGTTCGCTTGCCCCGTTATCCCCTCAGCCCTGTAAGCAACATACACCCATGTGTGCACTCCCCAGAGGTGTTCACAGTCCAAGCAATCCCTCCCACATCAAAAGCGACAAAAACATATATGCAGGCTGTTCAGAGGTATTCCACTTTCCCGCTAACCCATAAGCCTTAACCACAACATTCCTAATATTGCATACCCCATACAATTGCAATGATCAAGAAATCACAAGTTCTAACTATGCCTTGTGAACCAGCCCCTCAGCCATCCAAACTATACCAGACAACAATATATGTTGCCCCTGGGGCCCCACTTTGATTAGATTGCTGGACCACCTAAAGCGGAAGGAAACAGTTACGTGTTTTCGTCCATCCAGAGTAGGTCCTCAGGCACCAAGCGGCACCTTCACAAGCGCGGGATCACTATCCCCCGTAGGCAATAGACTGTGACATAGGAAGCAGGCGCGCTTCCAATTTGGAGAATTGTTTCCCCTCTGGCAGAGGTGCGAGCTGCAGTTGCTCCAGGCAGCCAGCCGTGAGTGTACACAAGGCATGACGAGACTCCTCGGGTCCAGTCACGATCTTCTCAACAACAGAGTACCTTGTGGTGTGGGTCTGTGGCTAGGAAGCCAGTGACCTTGGACTGAGGCAGCGATGTTAGGCACTGTTGTCTTCCCAATCTGGAGGTCGAGCTGCCAGCTCTGCAAACTTCCCTCAACATCCCTCGGACACCACACACTATGAATGCGAGCTAGCACAGCCTTTGGGTTGTAAGCTCGGTTCCCTCAGACTCACCAAACTACCCCCACACACTACGGCACCTGCCGATGGACCGATTATCGTTACGAGCATACTCCTCAGCACAGTGTGATCACTGCACACGTCAGGACGTTCCTTGTCCCAACTGACAACCACTCCAACCGCCCGATTACGATCCTGGGAGGAACTCGGCTACAAGACCGCTGCTATCACCGAGTCTCCTGCTACCGCGTCGACGGTGGGAAAGCCAGAGGCGGGTCTTGGAGGCAGTCTCGAAAAGCTTCCCGCCGTCCGGATTACGATCTGCCTTCCCGTCGAGCTTTTCATGGCTAGGACACCATCATGCGCAAGTTGGCGGAAAGGCAGGAAAAGAGGTCAAAACTCACCTTTTTTCGGGATCCCACTTCGAAATCTGTGTTGGACGCCATTGTCTAGGTCCCTCCTGTGCTGCTACCACCAGAACACAACACTCTGCAACCATGTTGTCGCCGGATTCAAAGGTAGGCTTCCCCGTCTCTTCCCCTAGTATTGCATGGTAACAGTTTGTTATATTTAACATACAACAAACATTCAGTACACATGACCTACATATACATTACGACAAATACACAACATATATATGGGTTTCAGATATACACACGTTGTACTTACCTATCTTTCCAGCAGCGAAACATTACTCCATCAGTGCACTGCCGACAAGACACCGCCAGCCCATCTGGAACATCATAATCTACTCGGCAATATACTGCCAGCCCGACGGAGGCGGGGTAAAGGCAGCAGTCTCCTGTCTCCAGGCACAACATCGTAATACGGCGGGCAGGTGACCGTCGACCTGGCCGTTGTCTTGGGACAGCCGCCGCCGCGGTACACCGTTGAGACAGCCAAACTCATAATCAGGCCCTTACTTGTTTGCTTTTCTGTTCTAAAAAAAAGTTAAAAGTGTACTCTTTGTACTGTTAAGCACCATCCTGAGTTCCATCTTGACGGAGTTAGAATAGTAAATTTGCCCCCCAGCCACTGTCCAGCACCTTCCCTGAGGTAAATACTTGGTAGAGTTAGAATAGTAAATCTGCCCCACAGCCACTGTGCAGCACCTTCCCTGAGGTTAGTACTTGGCGGAGTTAGAATAGTAAACCTGCCCCCCAGCCACTGTCCAGCACCTTTCCTGAGTTAAATACTTGGCAGAGTTAGAACAGTAAATTTGGCCCCAGCCACTGTCCAGCATCTTTCATGAGTATATTGGAGTTTGTAAAAAAACTTAATAAAGATTAATATTGTGAGTGTTGAGGAAATGTTATCATTAAATTGCACATAAAAAAACATATGGTTGTATTTTAACATTCGTTAATGTTTAATTTGAAAAGCTTAACAATCTGTGTGTGTTCACGAGCTTCATAAAGACAGAAAAAAGTTAGCAATTTAGTTTTAAATTTACGATTCTAATATATACCTAGCAATTTCTAAGCGTATTAAATGTGTAGGCTATACTTACTTGGAAAGGTAGATGGCAGTGTTTTGTACTGTTTCTCATCAACTCTTCTGTTAACTCTGGTGTGTGTGGTCATGTCAGAAGGCAGTGTACCACTGACTACAAAATGGGGGAAGTCTGATATTATATGTTTTTTAAAGGTATACTATAATATACAGTAAAATAACTGTTGAAACTAGTTTTTTTATGAAGCAAATCATGATTAAAACTATAATTATTTTTAAAATGTAATGTGTTTTTGACCTTCTCAGAATTTGTAAGCCATGTTGGTTGGGGACAGGGGTTCTCCTTATGTAGAAATGAAAGAAAGCCTGATTTCTTAAATGTAAATACTGTTTAGCTACTTCACAAAAAGTTTGCACCATGTTGCAATATGTTGCTTTCATTTTTTATTTTTTGGGGGGAAATATTTCTTAAGTGTTGCTATAATTTGCTTTCTGTTAATTTATAGTGATGTTTAAATAATGTATGTACTGTTGTGATGTTTTGCATTGTGTTGCATGATAATATCAATTTGTAAACATTTGCGTAGGGTTGCGAAGTATTGCATTAACTTGAGATATGTTGCGTTGTGTTGATGTTTGTTGCGTGGAGATACGCATTGTATATTTTTTTAAGTGTATACAAATATTGTAAACAAATATGCTATTTGACATTATAATTATATATTGTTAATGTATATATTATTTCAATTTTTTTCAATCCATATATTTTTTTTTATTTTTAAATTAAATAAAAAAGTTGTGTTATTAAGGTTTGCGTGGTGCAGGTCTGCATGGTAACGGTATGTGTGGTAATGGTTCATTTAATGTGTTTCTATGTATGTTTGTGGTAAACACATTCGTGGTAAAGAAGTATGTGGTAAAAGTCCAAAAAGTTCAACAGTTTTATTGTTTTAGTTAGTAAAAACCATAACAATTTACAATTAAACAGTTTTTTTTAAAAGCACCACAGCTGTCCAAATAAGGAGATAAAAATATATATTGATAAAAGGAAGCCATGTTTACATTCTTGTTACAAATGACTAAAAACCCACAGTCCTAAATAATGAGCGTGGCGGTGTGGGTAAAGACCAATTAAAGTGCGGAATGCAAGTGCTGATGTCCCTGAGGGGCTGTGAGTGGGGTCTAGGAGTTAGTCAGTGTGGGCCTATACAGAAAGTACACTGGGAGCGAGAGGTGCGAAAGGTTTGTAGTGGGTCCCGCTTTCCCTCCCATTGTATTGAACTTACCCTAGGAGACCCATGCCACGCCGGTTCCTGTTTCAGGGTCTCGCCGTATAATAGTCCGTTATCAGTTTTTGAGAAAAGGAGGCAGACTTAGAGTCAACAGAATGAGGGCGGAGTAGGTCACCAAGTTCCTTAACGTATTTACTGCACCAAGATGGGGTTCTTGTATCGGTGTGGGAGAAGCACAGCAACAAGGTCTCCAGAAAAGAGCGAACTGCCTTCATTAGATAAACTGGTTTCAAAAGGGACCTACTGGGGCATCAAGCGTAGAACAGCAGCACAGAAGGTGTAACCATGATTCTTTCTTATAGTTGCAGAATCTGCAGGTCCCTTCCTTGCCCGGATGGGCCCATGGGTTAAAGCCGGTCACTGGTAGGCCTAGCAGGCACATGAATAAGATGTCTCTGCAGGCCCGTTTATTTATGGCTTCTGAGAAGTATGGTTGTGGCTTCCCTGGTAGATAGGAATTGTTCAGAGGAAAAAGAATGCTGGAGGGCTTTAAGGAGCGAGTGTCCAGCAGGTACAAGGTTGATTGCAGCTGCCTATTGATGGCCCTTTTCCAGGCTGTATAAGGGATAGCATCTTATTTTAACGCTGATCCTTCAATCTGTAGAGAGACAATTGCTTTTTGAACTTGTCGATACCAGGGGTTCCCAGGGCTCTCAAATGTCTCCATCAGGCGAGCTTTAAATGAGCTACTTGCGCTTTCAGGACCCTTATATAGAAGTTCAGGGTGTCAGGCTCACAGGTGAGGGTTTGTCTTGAGAGGCCAAGTCCCAGGTGCAGTCTAGTCCTTCCTCCGGATATATCTGGGCAGTTGGAATACTCTTCTGTAGGCTGTACATTGAGCGTGTTCTAGGCTGAGGGTGCAGACCTCGGGAAAAGCCTGTTGCCCTTAATGTAGTGCCGGAAGGAGAGAGGCCTTCATGACCTTCAGGATAGGTGCAGCCGAGGCGCTGTTTAGGTTCTTATTGAGACAGGTGAGACCCTATATGATGGATCCGGCTTTCTTTTTCAAGGTTTCTAAATGGGCCGTCGGTTTGGAGGTCTCTCTGAACCATACTCCCAGGTAATTATACTTTGTGGTTGTTTTGATGATCGTGGCCCCTATGCACCATGATAGGAATTGTTTGTTTTTATGGTGGCCAAAAATCATGTCTTTAGTCTTGTCTTGGGTGATCGTAAGGAAATTTGTTTAGTTATACTCCTAAAGTTTGCTCAGTGTTCGCTGGATCCCAACTTTAGTATTGTCCATTCTGATGATCAGGCCTCGAAACATCTACTCGCCCACTCGCAATTGCGAGTAAACTTTTATCAGGTCGAGCTATTTTTAGCACCTGATAGTCCCATCTGGCGAGTAAACTTAGGCTGGAAAGGAACAGGTGTACTGTTCATTCAGAAAGTGAATGAGCAATAAAGATGCCATTAAATCTTGTTTTTATCTTGCCACATTTGCTGTCTGTTCAAAGAAAGAGGACAAATGTCAGTTTGTCTTTTAACTAATTGCTGCTTGGAAAATGAGGCTTATTTTTCTCTCTCTTACTAGAGTTAGAGGTTTTTGTCAAGTGAGCTGTCTGAAGATGTCAGTTATTTTTCTCTAACACATAACATTTAAATAAACAGCCTGTAAATTAATATTACAAATATTTCAAAATATATCAGGAATTACAAAAGCAATTTTTTTGTAATTAAGAAGTGGGATGCAAACAAAGAGTTAAATAGGAGCAAAACAAAACAAGAACACTTTACTTGGTGATGTCCAAATGACACATATTTGCAGAAACTATTTCCAAACATTATTGTTTGTACACTATACAGTTTTATCAGTAAAGCTGCATGACAGTGGGAAGGTTTGTGGCCATTTCAATGTAGAATCTGCTGATTACAAATGGCAGTGTGCTACCACTTCATGCTTCAGTTATGTATTTATTAAAAGTGATAGTTTTTAAATATGATTTGAGAAACATCCCTGCCCCCGCCCTGATGAAATTGCTGTTAATGAGCTAAGAGGCAAGTCAGGGGTCATGTGTATTCTATATGTGGCTAGATTTGTATTGTATATGGAAAGAAACTTTAGTCTATTAAATCAGACAAAAAGGTTTTTTGTACAGCAGGCATGCTGAACTCGCACATTTGAAGGTGCTCTCATATATGATAATGAAGAAAATGGCGGCTCAATGAATTAAATTATTTGCCCACGATCACATCATTTGAAACCAGTTTATGGGTCAAGACCATTACGAATAGGTTGAGTAGATTATGTAAGACACTAGACCTGCAGGTCTAGTAACATTTTTATAATTTTTCGTTGCCTGACGATTTCATCAGCATACTGTAGGTTGAGTAGGTTCGAGTGGCCTAGTTGAGGAGGTACCAGGCAACTGCTCTCCAGAAATTTGCCCAAGTCGGCTGGAAATAAGTTGAAGAGAAGGGGAGCAAGAAAGCAACCCTGCTTCAGGCCATCATCAATAATGATTTAAGGGGTTGCAGTATGGGGGCCTGTTCTCACGCAGACCCATGTGTTTGAATACAGAGAAATGATGGCCCCAAGTAATTTCCGGGGTACTCCCCCACGTGCTTAGTTTTCTCCAAAGCGTGTTGTGGTCTGCCTTGTTGAACTGGCTTACGTGGAACGGGGTAACTACCTTCGGCAAGATCTTGATAACAGGGATTTTGAAAAAACATTACAGACTTCAGGCGGAATGTCAAAAGCTGTCAACTGTCACCACTCAATCTCCACGCATGAAGGCAGAGCGTTGACAGGTTCGGGTGGAGTACCCTTCCCTGCTGCTGCGACAGAACATCCTCCCGAAGGGGTAGCCTGATCGGAGGGCCGATGGCCATGCTCAACAGCTCGGGATACCAGACTCTCCGAGCCCAGTTTGGTTTCACAAGGATGACTTGGGCCCGGTTGTTCCTTCTTGATCTTGAAAACTCTGGGCAAGAGTGGTATGAGCGTAAAGGCATCCGGGAGGCTGGAGCGAGAGCCGCTTTGGAAACTCCAGCGTGCAGAACTGCTGATATTGCTCAGTGGTGGGGAACAGATCAAACAAAGGCTCTCCCCACTGCTGAAAGAGACCTTGCACCACCTCTGGGTGGAGACACCATTTGTGATCTGCTAGGCATCTTCACCTGGACACCTGGCGTCCAGAGATCCCGCCAGGTGTTGAACCACCAGGGAAATGCTCTGAAGTTCCACCCATGTCCAGAGGTGTAGGGCCTATTGACTAAGGGACCACAAACCCACCTCGCCCTGTTTGTTGCAGTACCACATGGTGGTGGTGTTGTCCATAAAAACTTGCACTAGCCTTCTCTTGATGTAGGGTAGAAAGGCTTTCAATGCCAGCTGGATTGCCCAGAGCTCCAACAGGTTGATGTGGAGTCTGGATTCTGCCGAGACCAGAGGTCTCTGATCTCCCAGAGGGCCACCCAAGCCCAGGAGTATCACTACTGTCAGATATGGTTGGGGAAGGGAGAGGGGTATGCCGCTGACAAAACTGTGGTTCGTTAACCACCACTGCAGATCTTTTGCAGCCCCTCCGAGATCTGAACCATGTCGGAGAGATTCCCCTGATGCTGCACCCACTGAAACTTCAGGCCCCACTGCAGAGCCCGCATATGCCAGCAGGCATGTGTCACAAGCCGGATGCAGGGGTCCATGAGGGCCAGCAGTCTCAGAGTCAGTCTGACTGAAATCTAGGATAGAGTCTGAAATATCAGCATCAAATCCTGGACTTGCCGTTTAGGAGGATAAGCCAAAAACTGCACTGTGTCCAGAACAGCTCCGATGAAAGGGAGCGTCTGAGAAGGGGTCAGGTGTGACTTTGGCATGTTGATAGTCAATCCCAGCGAGTGCAGGAGGGCCACCGTAGCCTGGAGGTGGGAGACGACTTCTTGAAGCGAGCCCGCCTTCAACAGCCAGTCGCCAAGATAGGGGAAGACTGACAACCCTGATTCATATGAGCTGCAACCACCCTCATCACCTTGGCCAAAGGGGAACACAGTGAACTAAAAATGCTTGTGGCCTGTCATTAACCGCAGGTAACGTTTGTGTACAGGCAGGACAGGAATGTGGAAGTACACATCCTGCAAGTCCAATGCTACCATCCAGTCTCCCGGGTCCAGGGCAGACAGGACTTGAGCGAGCGTGAGCATTCTGAATTTCTCCTTTTTCAGGAAGAAATTGAGATGGCGCAGGTCTAGGATAGGATGAAGACCCCCGTCCTTCTTAGGGGCCAGAAAATAGCGGGAATAACACCCACAACCTACTTGTGATGCCGTCCGCCTCTCCATGGCTCCCTTGGCCAAGAGAGTCGCCACTTCATGGCGGAGTAATGACATGTGATCCTCCGTCAGTCTGTTGCAAGTGGGTGGCAGGGTTGGAGAGGTAGTCATGAAGGAGTAGCCACTTCAGAGAATCTGGAGAACCCAGCGGTTGAATGGTATCGACCTCCAGTGGTGCAGGTGATGGCGTATCCTGCCTCTTACATGATGGTCGGAGGGCAAACTAAAGAGGCTTGGAAGCTGCGGCTGCCAGGGGGATGGTGGACTGGCCCGACCTCTTGCTACCTGAACCAAGACGTTTGTGGGTACCGTGTCTTCAGCCTTGGAGGGACTGGGAAGTTTGCGTGCCATGGTGGCTGGGCAGGAGGTCCCTTCCGTGACCAGGAAAGGAGCGATGGGCAGACTGGGGTTGGCGAGGGCCATGGAAAGGCCCAAGAACCTGGCAGTAGTGCTGCTGTCCTTAAAGGGCTCTAGCACTGAATCTGTCTTCTCTCCGAAGAGACAGAAGCCAAAAAAGAGCATGTCCATGAGCGAGGCCTGGACATCCCCTGAAAAGCCAGTGGTTTTCAACCAGGCGTGGTGCCTAAAGGCCACTGACGATGAAACCGATATGCCTAGTGAGTTGGTCATATCCAGCCCACAGCCTAAGGCGAACTTAGCTGCATCCCTCCAGTCAGGAATAGCTTGGAAGAGTATGGCTCAGGTCTCCTCCAAGACCTCAGGCAGCACCTGCGTAACCGAGTCCCAGAGAGAACAGGAGTATCGGCCCTAAAGGCACGTGGTGTTCACTGACCGCAGTGCCAGGCTGGCAGAAGAAAACATCTTCTTTCCTAAGGGATCTAGCCTCTTGGATTCCCTGTACAGTGGAGTAGTAGGGAATGTGCCAGAATTTACTCTGGAAGTGGAGGCCTGGGTCACCAAGCTCTCCAGGGTGTTGGGTGTGGAAGTTGGGGTCTCATTGGGCGGGGTGGTAGCGGCGGGCAATTATCCTATACACAGGAGCCCCTCTGCAGGGCTTGGACCAGGCCCTGAGTAGGCCATCTGTGAAGGCTTCATTAAATGGGAGAAGCGGTTCAGAACGGGTGACTCCCGGCTGAAGCATCTCCATCAAGAAGTTAGTACTGACAGCCATGGAGGGCAGCTGAAGGTCCAGGGCCTGGGCCGCCCTCCTCACCACCATAGCAAACGAGGCTCTCCCCTCTGTAGCCACAGTAGGCGGAGGGACCAAGCTAGTATCTGGGGAGGTGTCCAGTCCACTGGCATCCGCCAAATTCTCACACCAGGTGTCCAAGGTGGCATCTAGGGTCTGGTACTCATCAGGGTCCAGTGGCCCCTCCCACTCATCCCAATTCCTAGCCCATAGGAATAGGCCACAGGCTTCAGCCTGGATGGAATGCCTCCAGTCAGCGCCGGAGTCGGACGACGTTCATCTGGCTCCATGTCAGAGTCAGGGATGAGTATGAGTGTGGTGCCGCAAGCGCCGGGAACGTCAGCAGTGGGTCCAGCGCCAGATAAGGTCGAGGTGGCACGACCAGCACTGGTCAGGATACGTCCATGGATCCAAGTGACCCAATTGGCGCCGGGAACTAACCCAGGTCTCGAATACTGATGCTCCCTCGACTTGTTCGGATTACTTCGACGGACGGGGTGAAGTCAAAGACCTCCTTTTGCACTTGTGGGACTTACCCGAAAGCCCGGACGACTTTGAGTGCAACGCTGAGCGCTTCGAGTGGCACCCCGACCGATCCCGGGACCTTCCTCTCGAATGGGATCGAGACCATTGCGGCCTCGCACGTCGGGCGGCATGGAGCTTGAGTGACCGTTTGCTCAAGGCCTTGGGGTGCATGGCACAACAATCAACGCAGGTATTGGGGTCATGGTGGTGCTTGAGGCACCAGAGGCAGATGAGGCGTGGGTCCATCATAGACATTTTTCGGTGACAGACATCACAGGGCTTAAACCCATCCTTCCTCGCGGACATCCCTGCCACACCAGTAGACAATGTCTCAAAAATGTTCGACAAAAGGGTAGATAAAAGCTCAGTTAAAAAGTGACTGGGGGTAGCTCTTCTCTGGATATGCGTGAACAGAAAATAAATTACGCCAGCATGCTGGGGTGGCACCTATATAGGCACCGCACATGTCACTTCCAGCGCAGACGCCACCACGTGGACACACAACACCAACTACCGGCACGCAGGGCTCCTGCTCACGAAAAATTTCCGGATCGACCCTGACGCCTATGGATAATTCTAAGGTAAGGAATCGATGGCTAGAAATCTCTATCACATACTCTACTTTACAGATAATCTCTTTTCCTTTAAAATATAGTTAAAAAGTATTTCAATGTATATACTTTAAAACAAATGTGTTCATTAGGGGGATTTTTTAACAAGTGTATCGGGGCTTGGTGTGTGTCTGTGTTATATCTGTTTATTATTGGAATTAGGTATTTTGATCTGGCCTCTTTTAATCCTGCAACAACAACAAGGTGACCAATGGAATGCTTGAATTAATCTCAGCCACTGGCAATCGTTCAGGGTCGCATCCCAATCCATAGTTTTTCACCCACCATGCAATCTTAGCTTGGACCCAGCCATATGCAAATCAGTCTTGCCCCTGCTTCAATGGAAACAGTCCAGCCCGAACTGCCAAGCCAGGTCTTCCCTGAACCGGAATACAAGCAACCTAGGATCGGTTTCGCCCTCATTATGCGCTCTTCAGCCAGGTATAGCTTCATTCCAGTAGCACAGTGAGCACGGGACCCAGGTCTGGGCATACCCGTCGCACTTAGGGCATTAACTGCAACAATAAAAAGGTGATGGATAGATTGGGATGTGGCCCAAGCGATTGCCAGTGGCTGAGATTACTTCAAGCATTCTATCCATCACCTTGTTGTTTTTGCATTTGACACCCTCTCTTAATGATGGGAATAAGTGCAGCACATGAAACATATTTTGGGTACCTTTTTGACAAAGATCACAGAGGTGAGTTTTTTGAGGATTATTACTCCATCTCGCCATTACACTAGAAAGGGTCTCCAACCTTTTCTGTGGTAAGAGCTACTTATGTTCTATGGAAATCACCCAGATCTACTAATATTATTAGTGCAGTAATAGTGACCATACCGGACACAATTACAATAGTAGCCACTACACATAATATTGTCATCAGTACCAAGGGCCTTGTGACCAAAGAGGGTCTCTAAGGGTTGCAGCATGTATTGTGCCACCCTCAGAGGCCCCTCACCAAACACATACATACTGCCATTTCAGACTGTGTATTTTGGTGCAGAGAAAACTTAAGAGTCAACATGGCACACATCCATGTGTGCCATGCCCACAAACCACTGCCTGTGGCATAGGTAAGTCACCCCTCTAGCAGGCCTCACAGCCCTAAAGCAGGGTGGACTATACCACAGGTGAGGGCATAGTTGCATGAGCAATATGCCCCTACAGTGTCTGTGCTCATTCACAGACATTGTAAATGCAGTGAAGCCATAATAAGTACATGGGCTGGAAGTTTGTCATTACGAACTCCACCGCTCCATGATGGCTTTACTGAATGCTAAAATGTTCGTTATCAAACTTCTCAGCATAATAAACCCACACTGATGCCAGTGTTGGATTTATTACCAAATGCACTTAGAGGGCATCCTAGAGATGCCCCCTGAAAAACGACCAATTCAATAGTGTGCCACTGACTGGTCTGCACCAAGTTTCTGACCCCCTGAGGTGGGATCCCTTATGCTCTTGTGGGTCAGAAACATAACCTGCTTGGGGTGGAGGTGCTTCTCACATACCCCGAAGCAGGAACAACATTCAGGGTGGTGAGCCTCAAAGGCTTCCTGCCCTTTGTTATGCTGACCAGGGCCTCTCCAGCTAGTGGAGATGCCTGCCCCCGTGACCCAGCCCCACTTTTGGCAGCAAGGTCGGCGGGAAAATGAGTAGTCAGGAGAGGTGTGTTCCCTCTCTGACAGGGCCACCCCTAGCATGCCCCGGACCGAGGTGACCCCATCCTTAGAAAATTATCCATCTTGAATGGAAGGATTCCACCTAATCAGGTTACGGGCATGCCCCCACCCCAAAGGGAGGGAACATTCGAAGGGTGTAGTCACCCTACAGGCAAGTAGCCCATTGGCTACCATCTGCCAGTACCTGTAACACCCTTAAATTCAGTATTTAGGGGCACTCCTGAGCCTTGATCCTCAGATTCCTGCAACCTACGAAGAAGAACAACGAAGAAGACACCATGCAGCAAAGCCTAAAGACAACCACTAAATTGGCCCCAGCCCTACCGGCCTGTCTCCAGCTGAAGAGCCTGCGAAGAAGATACCGCCTGTCCTGTGACTAGCGACTTCCAAGAACCCCAGGAAGACTGTCTGCCACTCTTCAACAAAGACCAGCTCTTCCGAGGACAGAGGCCCTGTCCACAAAACTCCAATTTCAAGGACTCCAGATCCAGGTGAATCCGCAACCCCTGCCCACTCTGCACCCGACGCCCACGGGCCGAATCTGAGTGGCCCACCTGTCCAGTGAAGTCTCCCCAGCAATCATGACCTCGACTTCATTGGTGGCTGACCTCTCCTGGACTCCACGAAGTCGCCTGCAGACTCTACACGAAGGGACTCCATGACCGTGACAGGCTCTGGGAAAGAAAATTCAACACCAAAAGTCACCCCTGCATACGCAGCCCTCGACTTTAGAAAGCCTAGCCGACGGTGACCAGGTGTCCACCAACTTCCCAACTTACCTGTCCTGCTGTTTGTCACCTTCGTCCAGCCTCCTGGTCCAAGCCTGCAGCCTCTTTGTGCGACCGAGATTCCCCATTAAAAAAGCATTGGGTGCCCAACGTGATTTGCTCCCTGCACCCGGCCGCTCCTGTGCTGCTGGTGGTGTAGCTTTGGTGCTGCCTTGTGCCACCCCCCCCCCGTGCTTGCTTTAACCCCCGGGGCCGGTGCCCTGAAACCACGGGTACTTACCTGCAACCAGCACCTCTTGTGGGTGCCCCCAGTCTCCTTTGACTAACATTGGGCTCAGTGACCTCTGCTCCCGGCCACCCCAGTGCCGCTGGTGGTGTAGTACTTACCTTGGTAGGACCCTTGCCCAGTGTTGGTCCAAACCCCCCCCCCCCCCAAGACTGGGATGTGTAAGTCGAGTACTTACCTGTAAATGCATGTAACTGTTTTCCTTCCATGGGATTGCATTGCACTTCTGCCTATTGCATTTAAATGTCTATCTTCTACAATTGCTAAGTTCTACTGTTGCTGATTGACAATACTAAAGTATTTCTAGTACTGTAAAGCATTTTTACTGCCTTGCAAAACTATTCCTACTGTATCTTGAAAAGTATTATTGCTATTCTTGAAACTGTTACTTACCTGCAACTGAGTTCCTCTTGGTTCTAAAAATAAATAAAGCAATAATTTTTTATACAAAACAATTGGTCTTGGATTCAGTTTTTGAGTGTGTGTAGTCATTTCTTGCCTGAGTGTGTACAACAAATGCATAACACAGCCCTCTGATAAGCCTGGGTGCTCAACCACACTACCACAAAAGAGAGTAAGGTATTATCTACTTTAGCCTCTGTAAAGCCTCTGGGGATCCACTGGACTCTGTGCACACTATACCTTACTTTGGTATAGTATGTATAGAGTCAGCTTCCTACAGGGTTTACAAATATTATTTAAACCAAGCAAGAGCTTCTAAATTATGAGGCTGGGCTGTACACAGCAGAGATACTTGCAGGTAGCTCGAGAGCTACCAGTAGCTCATGAGCTACTCATTTGAGAAGCCTGATTTAGAGGAACATTCATTACACAAGGAGACATAATAAATCATCTAACAGTGTGATAAATTCGAAAGGAGGAATAAGATTGCACCAGGCCAAAAGAAATGTTAGAACATATTGAGTTATATACCTTCAAAGATGTACAGTGATCCATATCGAGCGAGTGACTTAAGTGCACCGACTGGGATTTAATGAATAGTCAAAGATGTCCTGGCGACCATGTACTAAGCATACTCATATTACAAGCAAAGTCCTCCAAGGCTCTATTAAAATTTCACTTGAAGATCACCTCATCTGATCACCAGAATCCTGAATAACTTCTTCCTTAAGAAGAGACCTCAAAGAGGAAACAGAAGAATGGAGCGATTTGTGTCCCCAATGGATTACATTAGCAAGGGCCTGAACAAAAGATCTAACCAAACCGAGTTCCGATCTCTGGGGCCGATTCACAGAACTCAATTCAATTCAATTCAAAAAGTCTTTATTCGGTAACTATAAAAGTTTACCATAAAAGCACAATGCATGTATCACACAATTAAAACAGCTTTAAGGGTTGTATAAATGCAATAATGTCAAAATCACATCATGATAGATTTACGGTATTTAAAAACATTTTTTTTAAAAGCTGTCACAGAGGCGATAATAATTTCATTTTCTAGAATTTGTAGCGCCAAAAATGCAGGGCGGCATTGCCTCAATCCAAATTTTCTTAGTACAGGAATAATCCATCTCCTTCTCGGGTTAGAATAAAATTTACAAAAAAACAATATATGTATGGTCGACTGTACAGAGACATCGTCGCATGGGAATTTACATAAGGCTCTTGACCAATCATTCTATTCAGGAAAACTTAAAGATCTATGTAAAATATTCAATCTAAAACGTATTAGCAGGAATCTGTCATAATCGCCAGTAACTAGCGAAATGTATGGTTGGGGTCGTCAAAGTGGTATAGTGGGCTTGGACCGTTGGTTTATTCATTTCAGTTATGGTTCTAATTTCGCCCAGTAAACGCAGACAACTGACTTTAAGCTCTTTCCTGGGCACATTACGCATAGTATACGGGTCGTTATAATATTCTAGATGGCCTAGTTTAAGAAGAAACATTTTAAAATATTCTAGCCATCTTATATGTTTGACCCCATCGATCCCCAGGACATCTTTCAGTATGTGGCGATTAAAGTCAGTCTCATCAGCAGTCCAAACCCTATGCCACAGGTGGATGGGCTGGATCTTAATCGTATCCTCTAGATATGGCATGCCCAATTCTGAATGACAGACGTATGTTGAAGTACTATCTGGCACTGCCAGAAGGAACCTAAAAAACATGTTTTCTGCGTTCTGTAATGTACTTACATTGGCATAACCCCAAATTCCAGCACCGTAGGTGGCGATTGCTACACACTTTGCTCTATAAATCTGTAGCAATTCAACCGGGGAGCGTCTTCCTAATTTCCTGCTAAAATTAGATAATGCCATCAGTGATTTAATAAACAACAGCCTTCTTACTTTAACTGCCTGACTCCAAGTTCCTGAATGATCGAATAAGATTCCTAGATAGGAAAAAGATTTTGTATGCTCAATTGCCTTCGAATTTATAAAAAGAGTATTAATCTTCTTGTTGGATCCTGCCCCACAATTCATTGTAAATGATTTGGAGCAGTTAATATTGAGGCCCAACTTTGACATAAAATTAACAAACGTATTGACAACCCTTTGGAGACCAATCGGCATACGGGCCATTAAAACCGCGTCGTCTGCGTACAAAAGTACAGGAACAGGACGAGTCGCTGCTATTGGCAGATCCTTGCACTCCTGGGTCAGATTCTTTTCTAAGTCATTTATATAAAGTGTGAAGAGGAAAGGGGCAAGGACACAGCCTTGCCTTACACCTTTCAACACTCTAAAGTGCTTAGTGCATTCTCCGCCCCTCCCATAGCGGACCCTCGCCTGCGCCCCGAATAAAGCCGCCTTAAAAAAGAAATTATTAAAACATCCACACCCATCCCCTCTAAAATCTGCCACAATTTGTCATGGATAACACAGTCAATTGCCGCTGTCAAATCAACAAAGGTTAAAAATATCCTTTCCCTTGTTGCTTTAGTGTATTTATCTAAAAGAATATGTAAGTTAAGGCCCTGTTCAATTGTTCCTAAGCCCTTACGGAAGCCATATTGTAAATCACTTATTATTGCACGTTCCTCCGCCCAGACCTGCAGCCTGTCTAACAAGACTCGTCCGATAACCTTGACTGTGGAATCCAACAACGAAATTGGACGATAGCAGGCTGGATTGGCTCTATCCCCTTTTTTTATAAATAGGCACAATTATTGAATCATACCAAGTTGATAAAAAACCTTGTGAACCACATGCGTTAAAAACCTGCGTTAAAAGTGGGCCCCATAATGCTAAATTAGATTTAAAAAGGTCCACCGGAATTCCGTCAGGCCCTGGGGCCTTTCCACCCATACTTAAATTTATGGCCGTGTTAACCTCATTAAGGGTAAAATGTAGTGGTAAATCCTGTGGTGGGGATGGAAGCTCAAATTCAGCCACAATTGCCCCAGTTTCCTGCTCATTTGACGGAGTGTTATTATATAACTTAGAAAAATGTGCTATCCACTCTGATTCGGTGATGGCAATCTCTATGGTTGCTTTATCGCACTCCGCCAAAAAGGGCGAATTTACCGCCTTCCAAAAAGCAGAAGAGTCATGATTCTCCGAGGCATCACGTAAATTGAGCCAGGCTTCCTCTTTTAGTGCCACCCTTCTTTCTTTTAGTGCCCTCTTGTAGTCACTTCTTGCCTCTCTAATATTTTCCAGATTTTTCATTGTGGCATGTAGGGAATATTTAAGCCTAGAATAGGCCTTTGTACAATTAGTGTCAAACCATCCTTGTTTTTGTTTCACTTTCTTTTTCGCTTTTATGAGAAGTGTTTCTTTGATGTAACTAGAAATAACAGAGACATTTTCTAAGATTTCCTGATGGGATGACCTCTCATCCAGGCAAGATAAAAACATATCTTTACAATTCAACACAACTTTACTAATAAATTCATCAGGATCCAAATTCACCCATCTAAGTGCATAGCCAATCTGTCTATTCAAAGTAATATTGTCTACAAGTTGAGTGGTATCACCTCTCGTGTCAATGCTCTGACTATGCACCGTTACATCAATACTTATAGGGAAATAGTCGCTTAGGGCAATCTCATGAGTTGTAAAATCCCTAATGCGTGAGGCATATCTACTCAATGTTATTATAAAATCAATAGTGGAAAAAATGCCTCGGCCATTAAAAGTAGGGCAAAAAGGAACCATAGGAGAGCATAGATTATTTGCCAATCCTACATCATGTGTGAACAAGATATCGTTTAAAAGATCCCCACAGAATGTGTGCGGAAAGTGGGGAAAACTGCAACCTTTTTCATACATTATGCCACAGACCCCTTTGTCAGCATGTTGACATAAGGAAGAATTAAAATCCCCACCCCATATGACAAAGACATCTTTAGTTGTATGAGTCTGTAAATTATGCAATTCACCACTGAGACGTCTCAATATTCCCTCAATCACCTCTAGTGGAGCATTGTTATAGAAGTTCAGTAAGACTATACAAAATACATGATCTATATGCAAACTAATGATTTGGTAGTACCGGTCTGTGACATTTAGTACAATTTTTCCTGTATTCAAATAATTTGAAATGTAAGTGCAGAGGCCCCCTTTAGCTCTACCGTGTGAAGATGCGACTGCTGGGGTGTGTAAGGTTTTATACCCACTCTTGTGGATGGGATCCTTCGCCCAGGTTTCTTGCAAACTAAAAATCTCGAATTTGCTCACAAAGTCAATCCACACTTTGTTGGTCACCTTGGATTTTAGGCCCGCCACATTCCAGGACAAAAACTGACACTTATCTTTCCTTCCTATGCCGCAATTGCGCCCCCGTTCGCCATCCAAGTCCGATGGTGTATGACTATCTTGTAAAATAGGCGATAAGGAAGCTACATCTAAGGTATCTGGCACAATTTCGTTAGCTGACTCTACGTTTATTGTCATAACATCAACTTGTGAGAGGGTATTTTTATTACTCGATTGTATTACCATCAATCCCTCACTGGACGGAGTCCTCGTTATACTAGGTACAACAAACTGGGTAGGGGCCGGAATTTGTAGTCAATCAACTGATTCGAGGTTGGTGAGTGTGTCGAAGCGGTTATAGGTTAAAAGATTAAACCGGTGTCTATTAATCGGAGTTTGTAGTTCCCTATTTTTCTGGCCAGGGTTATGTGTAGGTTGATAGAAAAAGCCTAATGGGACTAAATTGACACCTTGCCCTAAGATGGTGTGGTTTTCAGCTCTACTCAGAATCAGTTGTACTAGCTGAGGGGTTCTAAAAGTCAACACCACACAGTCCCCCGACAGGGTCTTTCGTCCTTTGCCCACCCAGCTCACTCTCCTGGCCATCTTAAATTCATCAAATAACCTCTCAGTTAGGCCCATCCTTGATCCAAGCCAATGTATTGACTTGTTCCTTAATATCTCCCACGATTCAGCCATCCCTTCTTGCAACTTTGGGACATTGGCTAATACCACTATATATGGTGTAGCTGGTGGTAAATCCAAGAGTGTTATATGCCTCTCTACTTCATTTTCAGTCCGGGAGCAGGGAATGTTATAACTATTTGTAGCTAGATGATGCATATGCACTTTTGAAATTAAGGGGATGGTGGGAAGGAGAGCCTCACGGTTAGCAATAGGGATATGTTGAGCTGGATCATATGGGACATGTAGTGTTTCCTTCTGAAAAGCAGGGGCGTGATAGGTAATATGCTTCCTTGCGCTATTGGTTTGATTGGCCTGGTTACTCGCTTGGGCAGTTGTTAGCTCCTGTGCAGGGGCTGAGCAGGGGACTGAAGTTTATCTAGGCATTTAAGTAGCACTTCTTCCATAATGCCAACTCTGCATGTTAGGCTACTTAAACTTTCCCTAAGAAAGCTATCTAAGGCTTCCACCTTAGTTTTTATCTTTTCAACTTCATTCTGTATGCGCATATTAATGCTAACTGTAGGTTTCTCTGGTTTATAAGTCGACGATGACTTATCCCTTTTGGCAGCCTTTTTGCAAGCTTTAAGGGGGGTCTCACTAATTATTGGGCCCACTTCTCCTATAATAGGGGGGAGAATATCAGGATTTCTGGCACGCTTAGTTGGTGGTTGTGTGACATACTCTGGTTCACTACCTGATATATTATCCGAAGTGTTTACGATACAGCCATTTGTACCTAATATGGTCCTAGTGACTTCTTCGTGCGGGATGTGCCCCCCTTGTATAGTGTTATCCAATGGTGTATCCCCCTCTAAACCTATATTTCCCGGTTTCAGAGCCTCTTCAACGGTTATAATTTGTCGCTCAATAGCACCCATGGCTCCCGTTAAGTAGCTAAGCAAGGCCTGACGTGAATGCACCCCTGGTTTAGCTTGTCTTTTGGTCTGAGCGCTCGGCGCTTTTCTCTTCCCCATGGTGACCTTTACACGTGGTTGATATAATATACCACCCTACAAAGGAAACGTTCTAAAACAAGTTAACAATATCTAGATAGCTTAAAAAAATACTTGGTATGACAACAACAATTGAGATGACAGGGTCCACTGTGGAGTTATAGTTTCTGCGTGCTCCTTTTCAGGGCATGAAATAGGGCTTGTTTCAGAATCACAGTACCTTTAAAGCAGAATTAAAAGCCGTGGCCCTGCCTGTAGGAGAGTAGGATCTGCTTCTTATAGTTACCCCCACTTTTTGCTGATGTTTCACTGTTTTTCGACTTAGCCAGACTGAGGCCCTGCTAATCAGGACCCCAGTCTATCTGCTTTCTACTCTAAATTGACTGTATGTACTTTAGGTACACTCCAGATTGGATTCTGGGGTACCCTTGTGAGTCCCTAGTATATGGTATACTATGTACCCAGGGCATAGCTACCCTAGGGGCCTACCAGGGGCTGCAGCATGTATTGTGCCACCCCTGGGAAGCCTTTTAAAATGACACAACAGGTCTGCTACAGCAGCCTGTGTAAGGTGGTATATGCACCCCTTACTTACTGAGATATAGGTTCCCTATATCTCTCCATATCACTGCACATGTAAACCTATCAGTCACCCCTATGGCAGGCCTTAACAATCCTGAAGGCAGGGTGCTGGGTTTCATGTGAGAGGGTGCCCATGCATGAGCAGAGCCCCCTGCAGCTTTTGGAATCTTCATTCCGGGGTTATTTGTGATGCAGCCAGACCATATACTCTTAAGTGCATTATAACCCCGCGGTAAATGCTAACTTGAGAATGGCTGCATGGAAACATGTTGTGTTTGGTGTCAAACACCTTGGAATCATACCTCCACCCCAGTACTGAGATGGGAGGTATGATTCCTCCCTTCTAGAGGGAGCCACATGGCATCACCGGTACACCCGGTACCAGCTTAACAGAACCCTGGCATCACAAAATGGATGCTGCAGCCACAGACACAAGTCTGCCCTCCTGCTGCTGGATGAAACTTCGGCAGGGGAGGCCTGGACAATAGGTTTCCTGTCACAGGGAGGTGTGACCACCGCCCAGACAGGCTTTAGTGTATTGGGGCTGGGTGGGTGCACTCTCAGAGTGCTTTGAAGTCTGCACTGGGGGCACATTTGGTGTCCCTGTGCATAGTCCAGCTCAAACCGGTTGCAGGGGCTACCAGCCCCTGCTCTGGCACGAAACTGGACAAAGGAAATGGGTGTAGCCACCCCTCTTTCCTGACCCTCCCATAGGTGGGTCCCCAGAGTTTGTCCCACCCCTTCCTTGGGTATAAAGTAGGAACCCCTGACTACAGGACTTTAGATTACACCTGGACTAAACTCTGACACAGAAACCAAGTACTTCGACGATCTGCACAACGCTGGATGACTGAAGAATCTCCCTTGGGGTAAAGGAGTTACTCCCCTGCTTAGCAGGCACCTTTAACGCAACTGACCGGTTGGCATCTCCGAAGCTTTGACGGACTCTGAAGAGCAGTGCCACACAGGAGGTGGGTTTTCCGAGGTCTTAGAGGTCGATCTGTGCCCACAGCAAGTCTGAGGCCCGTATCCCTCGTGGTGACCGTGCAACCCGAACCCCTGGACACCGCGTCCATTTGCAGAAGCATCAGCTTTCCAGCGACCCCTGAGGCTGAGCTTTGGGTTACTTGTAGCCCTTACCCCGAGCAGTGATCACACGAAGATTGCAGGGCTACACTCAACGAGTGTTCCGTGGGCCGCCATTTTGTGATTCCTCTCGAGGGCCCTTCACGATCCTTGGTCCGTTGACCTGTGGGTCCCCAAAAAGGCAACACTAACTTTTATTAGGCTTCCCTGGTTGCTCCAGACATGCCCTGACTCTTCATCGCTTGGGGAGTCCCCAGGACCTTGATGGTCCACACAGAAGCATCTTTTCTCTTCCTGCGTGGGTTGCTGTTGCCAAGGCTTGTTGTGGTCAATCCGATCACCGACACCCCAGCACTCGACATCCTTCGTGGAACAGCTTGAATCCGGCTCCTGGTCATCGTCAACGTCTTCGGGACCCCGTGGCTGCAGAGTCAAGCTTCACCTCTTCGCACCTGAAGCACCCGCCATCGGTGGGCATTCGATTGCTCCGCTCCTGGTCACTGGCTAGTGACCCAGACTCTGTCCCCTCTGCTTTCAGGTTCTTCACATCTTCGATCCAGGCTTGGATCACCCCGGACACTTTTCTTCTTCACGGCAGCAGTACTTTGCAGCAGATCGCTATTGAAACCGACGACGATTCCCGACACCCTTTGACACCTAGGCACCCGGCTTCCCTGGGTGAGGTAACTCGAGTACTCCGGTGCTCACGTGGGTGTTGGCCCTACAACCCCTTAAGTCTAAAGGGGTTTGCTGAAAGTCCTCTCCTAAGTGTCCTTTATCTTTAAAATTCCAACCGCGACTTTCCGCATTGAATCCTACGGCGCTCGCGGCTGTGTTCTCACACTGCACACATCCCCCGTGGGTCTCCTGTGTCACTACCTTGGGTGGTTCCTTGGGGTCCCAGCGATTCTACGTGCTCTAGGCACTGTGTCTAGTCAAGTCGTGGTTCTTATACCACTTTCTTAATGTATGGTTTGGCCCCCCCCGGGGCCCATTGTATATTGTGCTATTTACTGTCGTTTTAATACTATGATACTGTGTATCTTGGACTCTAATCTCATAAAGAGATTAGTAGTGAGTGTTTAGAAATAAATACATATATTTTATATATATCTGGTGTAGTTCTCCTTTCATTTGGTCATTCAGGAGGTTATAATCTGGTAAACCAAGCGGCTTTACACTCCTTCAAGACTTAGCCTGAAGGCTATCTGGTAAACCAAGCGGCTTTACACTCCTTCAAGACTTAGCCTGAAGGCTGCTCTCCACAGCTACCACTAGGATAGCTTTCTATAAGGTTGTCTTTAAACCTACCATCAAGATGGGTCGTTTGGACTGGTGCAAGGTGCCCACTATAACTAGTGGACAGCATATGCCAGGCCAACTTCTCACATTGGTGTGCAGCGGTTGGATTCAAGCTTGCTATTGCTTTACCAGATAATCTCTTTGAGTGACTAACTGAAAACCACTATAGGTACATAGGTACATATAAATCAAGTTTAGAATACAGTAAGTTGTACTGAACTTAGAGTTGTGTGTCAAGGGCTTAGCACACCCTTTCTACAACTCAAGAGAGTCTCAGTTCCCACTAGAGTAGGTAGGTGCATACACCACACCACACTAGAATGTCTTCAAGGCCTGAAGTCAGTGACTCCTTGCCCACTAGGTATGACAATCTTACATTCCAGGAATTGAGAAATATGTGTACCTCTAGGAGACTGAAGACAGGGAGACATGCAAGCACTCAACGCCTCATAGAGGCTTTGCTGTTAGATGACCTCAGAAAGACCCCAGGGTCTGATGAGGCAGGCAAGTTGGGTGGGACAGCAGAAGAGGAAAGGCCAGGTAGTGAACACTACTATGACCCAGACTCTGATGCTGGCCAGGAGGATCAAAATGATTCCAACCTGGAAAATCCAATTCTTCCTGCAGGTGAGGAAGGCCTCAGTGGCCCTCTCTTCACTCCCCCAGGAAGGGTTAATAGTGTACCAAGAAGATCAAGATCGCCTTCTCAGGAATCTAATCATTCTGGTACTTCTATAGGGTCCTCTGCTTCTCATAAAAGGTCATCCTCTTATGAGAAGAAATGCCAACTGCTTGAGTTTGAGAGAGCTAAGCTCAGAATCAAGAGAGAGCAATTGGCCTTAGACAGGGAATCCCTGGAGCTTCAGAGAGCTTCACAGAAAATGGGACTAGGGTCCCATGGTGGCAGCAGCAGTGTCCCTAGAGGTAGAGATCATACTCATGACCATAGGAACCTGAACAAGATTGTCCCTCCCTACCAGAGTGGGGATGACATCCACAAGTGGATAACTGCACTTGAGAGGGCCTGTAAGGTACAGAGGGTCCCTCAGGAGCAGTGGGCAGCAATCTTGTGGCTCTCCTTTGCAGACAAAGGTAGAGACAAGCTCCTCACTGTAAGAGAAGAGGATGCTGACAACTACAAAGTCCTGAAGAGTGCTCTGATTGAAGGGTTTGGCCTAACCACTGAACAATACAGGTTAAAGTTCAGAGATACCCAGAAGGCACAGACTCAGGACTGGGTTGACTTTGTTGATTGTGCTACTAAGGCTCTGGAAGGCTGGTTACTTGGCAGTAAGGTGTGTGATTTCAAAGGATTGTATAATTTGATCATGAGAGAGCAGATCCTTAACAACTGTCAAAATCAACTGTTGCATCAGTACCTGGTGGACTCTGATCTGACCTCTCCCCAAGAATTGGGTCAGAAGGCAGACAAGTGGGTCAGAACCAGGGTGAGGCAGAAGGTTCAGAACCAAGGTGGTGACTCTAAGAAGCAAGATTCTAAGAACTCTGATAAGGGTGGGGAGAAGGGTAAAGACCAGAAGTCTTCACAAGGGCCCCAAAAATCTGCATCTGGTGGGGAGTCCCAATCTAACAAAGGAAAAGGCCAAAAGAAACCATGGTGTAAAATCTGTAAGCAGAAAACCCATTGGACTAGTGATTGCACAAAGACTCAACTCCATCCACCATTGCCCCTAAGGCAACTGTTCCCCCTAGTTCAGCTCCAAGTGGTGGTGTTCCAAATAAGGGTGTAGTAGGGTTAACCCTGGGATCTGAGATGGACTCTGGCCTAGTCAGAGTTCCAACTCAGGCTGTACTGATCTGTGATGGAGGCATGGATATGTCCTCCTATGTGAGTCCCAGTAATCTGGGCAAATACAGACAGCAGCCCTTAATTAATGGAAGAGAGGCTTTGGTATTCAGGGACACAGGAGCAAGTGTCACAATGGTGACAAAAGATCTTGTAGCCCCTGAGCAGATCATACTTGGTGAAATGTACCAAGTGACCAATGCTAGCAATGTCAGGACCGATCATTCCCTGGCAGTTGTTAATTTCTCCTGGGGAGGGGTAACTGACCCTAAGAAGGATGTGGTAAGTGCAGACCTCCCTGTTGAATGCTTGCTTGGAAATGATTTGGAAAGTTCAGCTTGGGCTGAAGTTGAACTCAGGACCCATGCAGAAATGTTGGGCATCCCTGCAGATGTGTTTGCTATGACCAGGTCACAGGCAAAAATGTCTAAAACTGAACAGGCCCTGGATTCTGGAAGAATGGACCAGATGCCTCCCAAGAGGAGGAGCAGTAGGGTTAAGGCAGTGTCTTCCCCCCTGCCTCAGAATGCAGATCAGTCTCGTGAGGGAGATGATCTCAGTCCTGAAGAAGGAACTGTCCCAGAGGAGCTTGAACCTGATCAGGTTGAGTTCTTGGGGACAGGGGGCCCTTCCAGGGCAGATCTGAGACAGGAGCAACTGAGCTGCCCCTCTCTTGAACCCCTCAGACAGCAAGCTGCTGCTGAGGCTGCTGGGAGTGCTAGTGGTACCTATAGGATCTATTGGGATGATGGATCCTTTACTCAAGAGTGTAGAGACCCCAAGCCTGGAGCCACCAGGAGGTTGGTTATACCTCTAAAGTTTAGGAGCTTCCTATTGACCCTAGCACATGATATCCCATTGGCAGGACACCTAGGCCAAAATAAGACTTGGGACAGAATTGTCCCTCACTTTCATTGGCCTCATGTGTCTGAGGACACCAAGGAGTTTTGTCGCTCCTGTGTCACCTGTCAAGCCAGTGGTAAGGCGGGTAGTACAACAAAGGCCCCCCTGATACCACTACCTGTGGTGGGGGTTCCCTTTGAAAGGGTAGGGATTGACATTGTTGGTCCCCTAGACCCTCAAACAGCATCTGGGCACAGATTTATCCTGGTGGTGGTGGACCATGCCTCTAGGTACCCAGAAGCCATTCCCCTCAGGACCACCACAGCTCCTGTGGTGGCAAGGGCCCTCCTGGGAATCTTTTCCAGGGTGGGGTTTCCTAAGGAGGTAGTATCAGACAGAGATGCAAATTTCATGTCTAGTTACTTGACTGCTATGTGGAAGGAGTGTGGAGTAAATTATAAATTTACCACCCCTTATCACCCACAATGCAATGGTTTAGTTGAAAGGTTCAACAAAACCTTGAAGGGCATGATTAAAGGTCTCCCAGAAAAGCTTAGGCGCAGATGGGACATACTTTTGCCCTGCTTTCTCTTTGCCTACAGAGAGGTTCCACAGAAGGGGGTTGGTTACAGCCCATTTGAGCTTCTGTTTGGACATCCAGTTAGGGGTCTATTGTGTCAGGTGAAGGAGGGATGGGAGTTACCTCTCAAACCCCCTAAACAGGATATTGTGGACTATGTACTTGGTCTCCGCTCCCGGATGGCTGAGTACATGAAGCACAAGTTACTAACTTGTGTAACGATATATCTGTAAGAGACAGTAGTTAGTGACAGATTCCTTACCTTAGAATATCCCCAGGCGTCAGGCTGGATCCGGAAAGTTTTTGCGTAGCAGTACCCTTGCGCGTCGGTAGGCGTCGTCGTGCGGCTCCGCGTCCGTCGTCGGCGTCGTGATCGCCGGGATGACGTCGCGGGCAGTACTTAGACGCCGCCCCTGCGCGCTGACGTCAGTTCTGTACACGACTTTCCGCGCCAGGAACGCAGAGCCATGCAAGAAGCTGACATAGGTGTCTGAAAATACTAGGGCCCTGAAAGGGATGTCCTTAACCCTAGAAATCAGTTCGCAGAACGGGGAGGATGGGTGGGGCGGTAGGAATCTGTCACTAACTACTGTCTCTTACAGATATATCGTTACACAAGTTAGTAACTTGTGCATCTGAAAGAGACACGTTATTGACAGATTCCTTACCTTAGAATAGATACCCCAGCAATACCAACCCCGGTGGTGGGTCTGCGAACAAAGATCAGACAAGGAAGTCCTGGAGGACAGAACGGCCAAAGAAGCCGTCCCTCCGGACCGGACTGTCAAGGCAGTAATGCTTTGTAAACGTGTGCAGCGAGGCCCACGTAGCTGCCTGACAAATAACCGGCAGCGGAACACCGCGGCCCAAGGCCGTGGTAGCAGCCGTTGCCCTGGTGGAATGGGCCCGCAGCCCAACAGGAGGCTCCTTCTTAGCCAAAGAATAGCAGGTCTTGATGCACAAGGTAACCCAGCGGGAGATGGTCCTCTTGTGCACCGCCCGACCTTTTTGGCGCCCACGTAGCCAACAAAGAGCTGGTCATCCACCCGGAAGTGTTTTGTGCGGTCAATATAGAAGGAGAGCGCACGTTTTGGGTCCAGACGGTGGAGCCTCTCATCCTCTCTGGAAGGATGCGGAGGCGGAAAGAAGGTGGGCAAAGTGATGGTCTCCCCAATATGGAAAGCAGTAACCACCTTTGGCAAGAAGGACGAACGCGTCCGAAGAACAACCTTGTCTGGATGAACAGACAGAAAGGGAGGTTTGCAAGATAGAGCCTGGAGCTCACTCACCCGCCGAGCGGAGGTGATGGCCACCAGAAAGGCTGTCTTCAGAGTCAGAAGACGAAGAGGACAGTTATGTAGAGGCTCAAAGGGAGCGCACATTAAAAAGGTAAGAACCAAGTTCAAGTCCCACTGAGGCATCACAAACGGAACAGGAGGAAAGAGGTGTGTAATGCCCTTTAGGAACCTGTTAACAACAGGGGACTTGAAAAGGGAGGGCTGATCAGGGAGCCTGAGGAAGGCCGAGATAGCACAAAGATAACCCTTGATGGTACCCAGGGCAGAACCCTGTTGGGCCAGAGAGAGAAGGAACAGAAGGACCTCAGAAAGAGGGGCAGAAAGGGGATTCACAGCCTTTGCTGTGCACCATGCCACAAATTTGTTCCACCTGCAGGCGTATACCACCTTAGTGGAGGGACGCCTGGCTGCCAGAATTACATCACAAACTTCGGGAGGCAAGTCGAAAGGAATCAACTGCCGCCGCTCAATCTCCACGCAAGCAGGTGTAGACCGGACAGGTTCGGGTCGAGGACCGTCCCCTGCTGCTGCGACAGAAGATCCTCCCGAAGAGGCAGACGGATCGGGGGATCTACGCTCATATTGAGTAGCTCGGGATACCAAACTCTTCGAGCCCAGTCCGGAGCCACAAGAATGACTTGGGCCCGGTCGTGCCGAATCTTCTTCAACACTCTGGGTAGAAGTGGTATAGGCGGAAAGGCGTACAACAGACCGCAACTCCACTCGCGACGAAAAGCGTCGCCGAGCGAGTGCCGAGTCCTTGCGCCACTTCCGAGTGAAGACGCCATTCGTGATCCATCATGCACCTGCGGCTGAGTTCGTCCGCCCTGGCGTTCAGGGAACCTGTCAGGTGTTGAACCATCAGGAACATGCCCTGATGTTCCAACCATGTCCAGAGGCGCAGAGCCTCCTGACAAAGGGTCCAAGACCCCACCCCGCCCTGTTTGTTGCAATACCACATGGCGGTGGTGTTGTCTGTGAACACCTGCACCACCTTCCCTTTGACAGAGGGAAGGAATGCCTTGAGTGCAAGTCGGATCGCCCGGAGCTCCAGAAGGTTGATATGGAGCCGGGACTCCGCCGGAGACCAGAGGCCTCTGATCTCCGCCTCTCCCATGTGACCGCCCCATCCCAGAAGGGACGCGTCTGTCACAACTGTATGCTCTGGCTGGGGAAGGGAGAGGGATCTGCCCATGACCCATTGCCGGTTCGAGAGCCACCACTGCAACTGTTTTGCAGTCCCCTCCGAGATCTGGACGTGATCGGACAGGTTGCCCTGGTGCTGCGCCCACTGGAACTTCAGGTCCCACTGCAGAGCCCGCATATGCCATCTGGCATGATTGACCAGCAGGATGCAGGAGGCCATGAGGCCCAGCAGCCTCAGGGTCATCCGTACCGAAACCCAGGATAAAGGCTGAAAGATCGGAATCATAGCCTGAATATCCCGGACTCGCCGTTCGGGAGGATAGGCCCGAAACTGCGTCGTGTCCAGAACTGCTCCGATGAAAAGGAGCTGTGGAGAAGGAATCAGATGCGACTTTGGCACATTGATGGAGAACCCCAGCGAGTGCAGGAGCTCGGCCGTAGTCTGGAGGTGGGAGACGACTGCCTGGGACGAGCCCGCCTTCAGCAACCAGTCGTCGAGGTAGGGGAAGACTGAAACCCCTGCCCGGCGCAGATGAGCTGCGACCACCGCCATCACTTTCGTGAACACCCGAGGGGCACTGGTAAGGCCAAAGGGGAGCACGGTGAACTGAAAATGCTCGGGGCCTACCGTGAACCGCAGGTATCGCCGGTGGGCCGGCAGGACGGGGATGTGGAAATACGCGTCCTGCAAGTCCAACGCTACCAACCAGTCTCCAGGGTCGAGGGCAGTCAAGACCTGAGCTAGGGTGAGCATCTTGAACTTCTCCTTCCGGAGGAAGCGATTGACGTTCCGGAGGTCCAAGATAGGACGCATGTCCTCCTTGTCCTTTTTGGGCACCAGAAAGTAGTGGGAGTAGCAACCACGTCCTACTTCTGGGGTCGGAACACGCTCGATGGCCCTCTTGGCCAAGAGGGCCGTGACTTCCTTCTGTAGAAGTACCAAGTGATCCCCTGACATGCGGTGGAATTGAGGTGGCATGGCTGGGGGGGTGGTCTCGAAGGGGAGGGAGTAGCCCCTTCGGACAATGTCCAAGACCCACCTGTCCGAGGTGATGGTACGCCAGTGGGGAAGGTGATGGCGGACCCTGCCCCCCACTGGCGTGCTGTGCACCTGAAAGGAAGGACTAGGAGGGCTTGGAGGCCGCGGACGGGTTGGAGGTGGTGGCCTGACCCGCACGCTGGTTGCCCGATCCGCCACGGCGGAATCCATGTCCTCGGCCACGCGAAGACGCCTGCTGCGCGGGCCGGTGGCTGGGCTGCTAGCGTGAAGGGGCGCCCCTACCGTGGCCACGATAGGGGCGAAAAGCAGAAGTCAGCGGAGGGCGTGTAGCAGAAAGGCCCAGGGACTTGGCAGTAGCCCGTGAGTCCTTAAAGCGCTCCAACGCATGGTCTGCTTTGGACCCAAAAAGACCGACTCCATCAAAGGGCATGTCCATGAGAGTATTCTGGACATCCCCGGAAAAACCAGTGGTTCTCAGCCAGGCGTGGCGACGCAGCGCCACCGTCGTTGCAATAGACCTGCCCAGCGAGTCGGCGGTATCAAGGCCACATCGTATGGTGTATTTGGCCGCATCCCTTCCTTCCGCAATGGCGCGGGAAAGCAGTGTCTGGACCTCCTCAGAACACTGGGGCAAAACCTCCGCCACAGAATCCCACAGGGAGTGGGAATATCGGCCCAAAAGACAAGCGGTGTTGATGGACCGCAAGCCAGCACTGGAGGAAGAAAAACCTTTCTTCCCAAATTGATCCAGGCGTTTGGATTCCCTATCCGGAGGGGCGGTAGGGAAGGCGGTTTGGGAAGCTGAGGCTTGGACAACCAAGCTCTCTGGGGTTGGGTGGACAGAGAGAAACACGGGGTCGCCCGGAGCTGGGCGATGGCGTCGGGACACGTTCCTATCCACAGGAGCCCCTGTGTTGGGCTTGGACCAGGCGCCCAAAAGAACGTCAGTGAGTGCATCATTAAACGGTAGCACCGTCTCCGAGGAGGAGGCTGCCGGCTGAAGCACTTCTGTCAAGAGATTAGTCTTGACCGTCACCGTAGGGAGCTGGAGATGTAATGCACCAGCCGCCCTATGCAACACCGTTGCAAAATTGGCTCCCTCCTCCGTAGCCACTGGAGGAGACAGCATGCCAGTGTCAGGGGAAGTGTCAAGACCACTGGCATCCCCTATGTCCTCTGTCCAGTCCTCATCATACTGGCATTGTTCAGCCAGAGGGTCGTCAGACCCCTCCCAGTCCTCCTGGTCCTCCTCCTGTTCAAAATAAGGAGGAGGAGGGACATTTGGGACCCAAGGTCTCAGCGGCGCCGGAACCGGCGTCGAGCGACGTCGGTCCGGCTCCGTGTCCGGAGCCGGGGAGAACGGGGGGACGACGCCGCCCGGAGCCCCGGGCGGCGTCGAGAACGGCACCGGGGACATCGGCGGAGGCGTGGTTAGGTCAACCGGCGTCGATGGGGGTTGCGGCACCACCGGAGCCGGGATTGAGGCCGGGGCCGGAGCCGGGATCGAGGCCGGAGGCACGAGCGACGCCGGGACCGGAGTCGCCGGCGACGTCGGAGCAACCCCATCAGGGCCCGCGGGGCCCGAAGGCGCACCGGAGGGACCTTGAGGCCCGAAGAGGCGGGCCATGGCAGACAGGAATTCCTGTATTTGGGCCGGAGTGGCCCCCGAACCCGGGAAGGACGGGTATTGCGGGGGCGGCTCCACAGGCATGTCCGGGGCCGCGGGGGCGGGGACGGTGCCGGGAGGAGCCTCAGCCGAGTCGCGAGACCGGCGAGGCAAAGTCTTAGAACGATGACGTTTCTTCGACTTCTTGTGCTTGGACTTACCGGAGGACGAAGACTTCGATCCGGACGACCGGTGAGGACTCCGCGTCCGACCCCTCGACCTCTCACGCGACCGGGGCTTGGTGCGGCGCGGAGCTGACTGCCGGACCTCGAGCAGCTTTCGAGACCGCTCCCGCAAAGCCTTCGGATGGAGGGCCCGGCAGTCGAGGCACGACTTCACGTCGTGGTCCCGGCCGAGGCAAAAAAGACAGCCCTGGTGCGGGTCCGTGATGGACATCATCCGACCACAGGCGCCGCATGGCTTGAAGCCGGGCATCCCTAACGACACCTTGGAGTCGAAAGACTCGAAGAGAAACAGTGAAAAAATTCACCAAAAAAGACTAGTCAAAAAATGACCAGGGCACTGCTCTTCCCGGATCTGCGATGGCTGGCGCGGAAAAAGAAGAACTGACGTCAGCGCGCAGGGGCGGCGTCTAAGTACTGCCCGCGACGTCATCCCGGCGATCACGACGCCGACGACGGACGCGGAGCCGCACGACGCCGCCTACCGACGCGCAAGGGTACTGCTACGCAAAAACTTTCCGGATCCAGCCTGACGCCTGGGGATATTCTAAGGTAAGGAATCTGTCACTAACGTGTCTCTTTCAGATGAAGGCAACTAAAAACCTTGAGGCTAGCCAGGAATTACAAAAAGCCTGGCATGACCAAAAGGCTGTGTTGACTGTTTATCAGTCAGGACAGAAAGTATGGGTGTTGGAGCCTGTGGCCCCAGCAGCCCTCCAAGACAAGTGGAGTGGCCCCCATACCATTGTTGAACAGAAGGGAGAGGTTACCTACCTGGTGGACCTTGGTTTCCATGTCAACAGACTGAAACCATATGTTGACAGGGCAGACATGGGCTTGCTCATGGCTACTGATGAGGGACAGGAGGAAGAGTGATCCACTCCCTGACCTGCTCCACAGAACCCTGATGATGGATCAGTAGATGGTGTAGCCTTGGCAGGCAGCCTCACTGACCAGCAGCAAACTGATTGCAGAAGAGTTCTCAATCAGTTCAGACATATGTTCTCTCTGACTCCAAGTCAGACTACCTGGTGCACTCATGAAGTGGTCACTGGGGACAGTCTGCCTGTTACAAATAAGATTTACAGGCAACCTGACCATGTCAGGGACTGCATCAGGACTGAAGTCCAGAAGATGTTGGATTTGGGAGTGATTGAACCCTCAGATAGCCCTTGGGCTAGTCCAGTAGTCTTAGTGCCTAAACCTCACACCCAGGGTGGTAAGAGAGAGATGAGGTTTTGTGTAGACTACAGAGGTCTCAATGCAGTCACTAGGACTGATGCCCATCCACTCCCTAGGGCGGATGAGCTCAGAGACACTTTGGCCTCAGCCAAGTTTCTCAGCACATTTGACCTGACAGCTGGCTACTGGCAAATCAGACTAGCTGAGGATGCAAAAGCCAAAACAGCATTTTCTACCCCTAGTGGGCACTACCAATTTGTGGTGATGCCCTTTGGTTTGAAAAATGTACCTGCCACTTTTCAAAGGTTGGTGAACAAAGTCCTTACAGGCCTGGAAGCCTATAGTGCAGCATATCTAGATGATATTGCTGTCTTTAGCTCCACCTGGGAGGATCACCTGGTCCACCTGCGAAATGTTTTAGAGGCCCTGCAAAAGGCAGGCCTCACTATCAAGGCCACCAAGTGCCAGATAGGGCAGAGCCAAATTGTATACCTGGGCCACCTTGTGGGTGGAGGCCAGGTTCAACCATTGCAGAGCAAAATCCAGACCATAATGGACTGGGTTGCTCCCACTACCCAGACTCAGGCTTTCTTGGGCCTGACTGGGTACTATAGAAGATTTGTCAAAGGTTATGGATCCATAGTGACCCCTTTGAATGACTTGACTTCTAAAAGAATGCCAAATAAAGTTCAGTGGCCAGTTAGCTGTCAAAAGGCATTTGATGACCTGAAGCAGGCCATGTGCACTGCTCCCATTCTGCAAAGTCCTGATTACTCCAAGCAATTAATTGTCCAAACAGATGCATCTGAGTTGGGGGTTGGGGCTGTGTTATCACAATTGAATGATGGTCAGGATCAGCCAGTAGCTTCTATTAGCAGAAGGTTGACCCCCAGAGAGAAACGTTGGTCAGCCATTGAGAGGGAGGCCTTTGCTGTGGTTTGGGCCTTGAAGAAGCTGAGGCCATACTTGTTTGGCACTCACTTCATTGTTCAGACAGACAACAAGCCCCTCTTATGGCTAAAACAGATGAAGGGTGAAAACCCCAAACTTTTGAGGTGGTCCATTTCCCTACAGGGGATGGACTATACAGTGGAACATAGACCTGGGAGTAACCATGCCAATGCAGATGGACTCTCCAGATATTTCCACTTAGAACATGAAGACTCAACTGGTCAAGATTAGTTTAATGTCCTGACGTTTGGGGGGGGGGGTTGTGTAGGAGAGTAGAATCTGCTTCTTCTAGTTACCCCCACTTTTTGCTGATGTTTCACTGTTTTTCGACTTAGCCAGACTGAGGCCCTGCTAATCAGGACCCCAGTCTATCTGCTTTCTACTCTAAATTGACTGTATGTACTTTAGGTACACTCCAGATTGGATTCTGGGGTACCCTTGTGAGTCCCTAGTATATGGTATACTATGTACCCAGGGCATAGGTACCCCAGAGGCCTACCAGGGGCTGCAGCATGTATTGTGCCACCCCTGGCCAACCTTTTAAAATGACACAACAGGTCTGCTACAGCAACCTGTGTAAGATGGTATATGCACCTCTTACTGAGATATAGGTTCCCTATATCTCTCCATATCACTGCACATGTAAACCTATCAGTCACCCCAATGGCAGGCCTTAACAATCCTGAAGGCAGGGTGATGGGTTTCATGTGAGAGGGTGCCCATGCATGAGCAGAGCCCCTCTGCAGCTTTCGGAATCTTCATTCCGGGGTTGTTTGTGATGCAGCCAGACCATATACTCTTAAGTGCATTATAACCCAGCGGTAAATGCTAACTTGAGAATGGCTGCATGGAAACATGTTGTGTTTGGTGTCAAACACCTTGGAATCATACCTCCACCCCAGTACTGGGGTGGGAGGTATGATTCCTCCCTTCTAGAGGGAGCCACATGGCATCACCGGTACACCCGGTACCAGCTTAACAGAACCCTGGCATCACAAAATGGATGCTGCAGCCACAGACACGAGTCTGCCCTCCTGCTGCTGGACAAAACTCCGGCAGGGGAGGCCTGGACAATAGGTTTCCTGTCACAGGGATGTGTGACCACCTCCCAGACAGGCTTTAGTGTATTGGGGCTGGGTGGGTGCACTCTCAGAGTGCTTTGAAGTCTGCACTGGGGGCACATTTGGTGTCCTTGTGCATAGTCCAGCTCAAACCGGTTGCAGGGGCTACCAGCCCCTGGTCTGGCGCGAAACTGGACAAAGGAAATGGGTGTAGCCACCCCTCTTTCCTGACTCTCCCATAGGTGGGTCCCCAGAGTTTGTCCCACCCCTGCCTTGGGTATAAAGTAGGAACCCCTGACTACAGGACTTTAGATTACACCTGGACTAAACTCTGACACAGAAACCAAGTACTTCGACGATCTGCACAACGCTGGATGACTGAAGAATCTCCCTTGGGGTAAAGGAGTTACTCCCCTGCTTGGCAGGCACCTTTAACGCAACTGACCGGTTGGCATCTCCGAAGCTCCGACGGACTCCGAAGAACAGTGCCACACAGGAGGTGGGTTTTCCGAGGTCTTAGAGGTCGATCTGTGCCCACAGCAAGTCTGAGGCCCGTATCGCTCATGGTGACCGTGCAACCCGAACCCCTGAGCACCGTGTCCATTTGCAGAAGCATCAGATTTCCAGCGACCCCTGAGGCTGAGCTTTGGGTTACTTGTAGCCCTGACCCCGAGCAGTGATCACACCGAAGATTGCAGGCCTACACTCAACGAGTGTTCCGTGGGCCGCCATTTTGCGATTCCTCTCGAGGTCCCTTCGCGATCCCTGGTCCGTTGACCTGTGGGTCCCCAAAAAGGCAACACTAACTTTTATTAGGCTTCCCTGGTTGCTCCAGACGTGCCCTGACTCTCCATCGCTTGGGGAGTCCCCAGGACCTTGATGGTCCACACAGAAGCATCTTTTCTCTTCCTGCGTGGGTTGCTGTTGCCAAAGCTTGTTGTGGTCATTCCGATCACTGACACCCCAGCACTCGACATCCTTCGTGGGACAGCTCGAATCCGGCTCCTGGTCGTCGTCGACGTCTCCGGGACCCCGTGGCTGCAGAGTCAAGCTTCACCTCTTCGCACCTGAAGCACCCGACATCGGTGGGCATTCGATTGCTCCGCTCCTGGTCACTGGCTAGTGACCCAGACTCTGTCCCCTCTGCTTTCAGGTTCTTCACATCTTCGATCCAGGCTTGGATCACCCCAGACACTTTTCTTCTTCACGGCAGCAGTACTTTGCAGCAGATCGCCATTGAAACCGACGACGATTCCCGACACCCTTTGACACCTATGCACCCGGCTTCCCTGGGTGAGGTAACTCGAGTACTCCGGTGCTCACGTGGGTGTTGGCCCTAGAACCCCTTAAGTCTAAAGGGGTTTGATGAAAGTCCTCTCCTAAGTGTCCTTTATCTTTAAAATTCCAACCGCGACTTTCTGCATTCAATCCTACGGCGCTCGCGGCTGTGTTCTCACACTCCACACGTCCCCTGTGGGTCTCCTGTGTCACTACCTTGGGTGGTTCCTTGGGGTCCCAGCGATTCTACATGCTCTAGGCACTGTGTCTAGTCAAGTCGTTTGTTCTCATACCACTTTCTTAATATATGGTTTGGTCCCCCCCTGGGGCCCATTGTATATTGTGCTATTTACTGTCGTTTTAATACTGTGATACTGTGTATCTTGGACTCTAATCTCATAAAGAGATTAGTAGTTAGTGTTTAGAAATAAATACATATATTTTATATATATCTGGTGTGGTTCTTCTTTCATTTGGTCATTCAGGAGGTTATAATCTGGTAAACCAAGCGGCTTTACACTCCTTCAAGACTTAGCCTGAAGGCTGCTCTCCACAGCTACCACTAGGATAGCTTTCTATAAGGTTGTCTTTAAACCTATCATCAATAAGGGTCGTTTGGACTGGTGCAAGGTGCCCACTATAACTAGTGGACAGCATATGCCCGGCCAACTTCTCACACTGCCCGGCCTCTGCCGGTCTAAGACGGGCCCGTCTTGGCCCGGGCCGAGCCCGGGCGCGCCCCACGCTGCGGGACCGCAGCGATGATTTTCAAGCCCCTCCAGGGGCTGGGAGTAAAGTGCACGGTGCAATTGGGCCAAGGGCTAGCAGCAAAGGTCCGGTTCCAGATGAGACGGTCTCCCGCGCCGCGCCGCGGGACCGCCGCGATGATTTTCAAGCCCCTCCAGGGGCTGGGGGTAAGGTGCAATTGGGCCAAGGGCCAAGGGCTAGCAGCAAAGGTCCGGTTCCAGATGAGACGGACAGAACTAATCCGAGATAACATCCTAAACTTACTACTTTTGGTATTCACAAAAGGCATTTAGTAGTAGTAAAGTTAGGAGTCCTAACTTTACTACTACTAAATGCCTTCTGTGAATACCAAAAGTAGCAAGTTTAGGATTTTATATCAGATTAGTTCTGTGAATCGGCCCCTATATAATTGTACCAAACTAGTAGAGCTTAAAGTGCAACATTTTCTTTTTTAAATCTTCCCTTTGCAAACATTTAAAAAAGACCAATATCTAACTGGGGTACACTCTAGGGCATAGATTAATATAGGGGGCATTTTAATGTATATATTTGAATTAAATGACCAAAATGCCTTCCCCCATTATAAAAGTACTGCAATCATATTGCATGTACTAGAGCTTTATTTCTCAAATGTAAACAGTGCGATTTGACCTTTAAGTTACTGGAAAAGATTCTACCTAAGACGGAGTATTTATTTACCAATTCCAACTTTTCACTTCAGATACCAGTTATATTTCAGGGCTCTTTTCTTTCCACTAAAAACCAAGATTTTTGTCTTTGATATACTAATCTTAAAAAATGCTTTAAGGCAGAGCTGTGGAACACTCTCAGGCTTCTTTGGACGCCTATCAAAGTTTGGTCAAACAAATTTACAATGTCCGCATACATGAAGGAGTAATCCTAGTTTCAGGGGATACTTTGTCCCATCCAATTGCCATGGGAAATCTACAAAATACAGCAAGAATAATAAACGTACCAGCACACAACCCTGTTTTGAACCATTTTGAGTAGGGATAGGACAAGAGAGACCCCTGATGCCCCCCAATACAATTTTACACCATGTTGAGGCGTGAAGGGAAACTAACAGCCGTAGTAAGCCACTCAGGAGGATATCCAGTGGTGATTACAGCTTTAGCCATAGGGTCGGCCTATCCACAAAATGAAATGCAGCATAGAAGTCAATAACAGCTGCATATAACAAGCATTTGCAATGCAATCGGTCTCGCATTTGGGACCTTATATGTATTTAGCTATGCAGCAGATTAGCCTGGGTGCTAAAACATCTACTGTTCTTTAACATGGAGGGAAAGTAAGCCCAAACTGCATGACACACCAGGTATGGGAACACATTGAGAGAAATATTGCCTTTCAGCGGAAAATGGTATAGTCCAAAGCTCTGTTTTTAATATAAAATCAGGGCCTTCAGTGGTCATATCACTGAAAATACAAGATTTGAAAAAAATATTATTGTCTACGGGTGCTCATGGAAGACAATTTCTATGGACTTGAATCTAGAGAATGCTAAAGTGATTCTGGCATTTTACTGACCTCTGCTGGTCGTTTTCTATCAAGAAAGTTAAATAGAGGCAGTTGCCAGAAAAATAAAAAAAAGAAAGTCCCTCAGCAGAAAGCAATTCTGGTATTTTACTGACCTCTGCTGGTCGTTTTCTATCAAGACAGTTAAATAGAGGCAGTTGAACAGAAAAAAAGTCCCTAAGCGGCAGCAGACAAGTCCTAGGGCTGATCTCCAGAGCCCACAAAGTACATACACATATAAGTATATACTAAAGTATATACAAGAGGTCTCGAATGCTCGACCTAAAAATGACTTATTTCGTACAACATATTTATTCGGTAAAGACTGCAAAACCGCTATGCGATCTGTAACCGACCGATTTGCTCCACAACCAGGATGTTTTAAAGGACTAATATCTGCTTCCTATGCACAATTCTCCAGGTGGTCCAGTACCTCATGGCAAAACTTTTCCCCACTGCATCTAATACTGCAATTTGACAATAATTCCCCTGGGCTTGCCTACTTCCTTTCTTGTAAAGGGGGACAACTTTACTCCCTTTTCAAGATTTTGGCAAATGACTAGAGGAAAAATAAAATTCAAATAAGGGCGCCAGTAATTTTTCCCACACTTCAGGGTTATTTTTAATCACCAAGATTGGAGCTGCATCTGGCCCCATTATAGCAGAAGATCTGGCTCTTCTGATATACCCTATTATCTAGTCGCAGAAAGAAGATGAATAGATTCAGGCATTAAAGAATACATCTGGAATACTTTGGCATCCTTGTCTGACTTATAAAGCTCCTTAGCATATAGTATAGTCAGCCCTATTCCACCACTATCTCATTTGCTACCAGACCCTTTTTCAGGCCAGAGTTTTGGGCTACAAAGCCCCAAACGACCGTGTGTTTTTCTCTGATTCCGCATGAAGTAAGGAAGGCCAAAGCAGATCTTGCTGCCTGTACTTTAATGCCTGTCAGTAGCTTTTTTTTTCCTTCAGAGATTTTTTTTTTGCCTTTTTGTAAGCCAAAGAGAAAAATATGTACTGTTTACGAATTAGGTTCTTTATTTCTGTTGATAACTGTCTTTCCGCTTTATCTTTTGTTGAGCTTACATTTCGAGGCTTCTTTTTGTCCTGATTTTATAACTGCTTAACTACATCAGCGAGTAACAGTTCCTAGGTGGTAACAGTGTCGCCCAATGAAGTTTCATTCTGAGCAATTAAAAATTAAGCAACCATGTCATTAAGCCTAGCGATATTACACCCTGCATTCAAAATGCACTGCACATTTAGCGCTAAGCATGCTGTAGGGACCACAGGAGCACCCACCCCTCCTTCAAAGGGCAACAAGCCCTTCTCCAACCCGACCCAGCCACTGCAGTACCTGCCCAGACTAACGACCAGCAGCAAAAAGTCAATAGACAGAGACACAGGTAGAAGTGAGGTTCCAACAATTCCAGATTGGTTAGTGGAGTTAGACCACTTTGTTCAAGTATCGCGCTTTAAAATGAACTACTCTAAATCCCAGGGACTAGGCATAGCAGACCTGCAGTGCCACCTACGAGACCCTATACAACAGGGCGGCTTTACATGGGCTGCTCTGGCCATAAAATACATAGTGGCTGAACTTCCGGCTCGCACAAGCGCCCTTTACAATAGTGACATCTCTCTACTGCTAACAGCCTTATTCAAAGATCTATACAGGTGGGCCAAACTAATCCTGGTTGGGTCGAAAAAATAGCCCCAAAATGAATGTCATGCCCTGGCTTCTCTATGCTCTACAAACCCTCCCTCTCACAATTCATAAAGCGACACAATCCCTAATTGGTAGTAAAATGCTCAATTTTGTGTGGAAAGATAAATCCCTAAGGTTGATGAAATCTTCCCTCTTCCGCTCCACTGCCGAGAGGGGCCTGGGCTTCCCGGATATAACAACATACATGCTGGCAGCTCAAATAAGCCCTTCACTTGACAGGAACCACGACCCTGGCAGCAAGCCATGGGTACAGGTGGAACAGGCCTTCTCACCTGTCCCCCTTAGTGACATTTAGTGGCTTCGGACCGTGGCCTGGACACGCTCTCCTCCCACACCTTCCTATGATGGCCACACTTCTGACCCACTGGCAAACAATAAGATGAAACCAAGCGTTTCCGGTCTACCCATTTCTCCCGACTCCTCTGGCCAATAACCCAGACTTCACACCCAGGCCTGTTAGACACGGTTCCTTTAGTGGGAATGTTGGACTTGGCCCTTTTTGCAGGGTAATCCCTGAACTTTTTGCCTTCCTCCTAGTCTTTTTTCTGATCTGGTGTTGGTGGTTTTAGGACTCTGGGCACTTTAGCACTGCTGGCCAGTCTAAAGTGCGTGTGCTGTCTGTGGTAAACATGGTAAGATTGGTATACACCTCTTTGGCGTATTTAATTTACCTGTCAGTCCCCAGTAATGTGGTATCTCATATACCCGGGGCCAGTAAATTAAATGCTACTGGTAGGCTTGCAGCGCTGCTTGCGCCACCCACCAAAGTAGCCTTTCAAACCTGTCTCAGGCCTCTGCCATTTGCCGGGCCTGTGCGCGCAGTTTACTGCCGCTGTGACGTGGCACCTAAAGTGTGTGCCACGTCTGTGACCCCCATTTTACTGCATGTCAGTCACCCCTAAGGTAGGCACTAGCTAGACCTATGGGCAGGGTGCATTGTAGGTAAAAGGTAGGACATGTACCTTAAATGTGTGACATGTCCTGGTAGTGACAAACAGCCATTTTGGTTTCTCACTGCTGTGAGGCTGCCCTCTCATAGGAATGCATTGGGGATTCCCTGATAAGTGTTTCAGTGGTAATTACTGATATGAGAGGAGCAGCGTGGTCAAGTTTGGTATGTTTGGAATAGTGATAATAAATGCTGCGTAATGGTGGGCGCAGATTTATTATCACTATTTTAGAAATGCCTCTTTTAGAAGTTGGCATTTCTGTGTGCTATGTGTCTTTGCCTGCCTGATGTGTATTGCATGTCTGGCTCTGGAGTGACAGGGGCGGCGAGGTGTGTGGCTCCAGAGGGGCAGGGTGAGTCAGCGTTAGGCTGAATGGGCAGATCTGCATTTGGAGTAGTGGGAGGAGTAGTCCCTGTCCCTGAATAGGTCTGTGCCTGCCTGGGTGAATGCTGGCTCCGCCCCCCTGTGGTGTGTCTGATGAGAGAGCCCAACCTGACAAAGAAGGGTGGGAGCACCGTACGCAAAGTGCTTCAGTACCCCCCAGAACCAGTTGGGACTGGTTCCCCAAGCCCTGTGCCAGGGCAGGACAAAGAGAGAACTCTGTATAAATATTGGGGCTGTGACCCCAAGTAAAGTGTGCTGCTTGGGGCTTACTGGGACTGGACTGACGCCGCCAGGGGGAACCGCTGCTGGGGCTGGACCCGCTGCTCTGCTTGGCAGCTGAGGGGTCTGCTGCCTGTTTGTGAGCCCCAGTGCGCTGGCCTGCCTGTGCACTGTCAGAGGGAAGTGCTACCTGCTTCCTACTGGTGCCTGCAGGTGAGCCCCTGAACACTGCCCAAGCTTCAGATGAGGATTTGGACCGACAGCGCATGGTGTGAGCTTTTTCCTGTACCCAAGAAGGGGGAGCTCCTGCTGGCCAGCGCCTCGTGTGCGCTTTACCTTTATTGCCCCCCCTGTACGCCAGTACCGAGATGCGCCCCGCCTCTCCTGCATTCTGAGAACAAGAGCAGGTGGCGGGGCGCTTTGCTGTTCAGAGGGCCATGGCGGGGTAGAAGTACAGGAAGAGTGCGGTGCCCGCACCCCCGAAGCGGGTTGATGGCATATTCTCCCGTTCCTGCCTGACCGGAGGAAGCAGGCGGAAGTCGGTGGAAGTCAGGCAGGACGAGCCGGACGGTGGGCGGGACATCGCGCCCTCCAGGAAGAAAGCTGTGTCCGGGACCGGAAGTCAGGCATCGGTTGCCTGGTGGTGGGCGTGGCCTAGGAGCCACATGTGGAGACCGGGCAGAAGGTTTCTGGTTCCCCATGCCGGCTTTGAGAAGTACGGAGCCTCGCAGGCTCCCGTAGTCCAGCTTTGCGCCTTTTCCCCCACGGCCGGACGTGCAGCGCTGCAACAAGAAGCCCCGTGAGTGGGGCTTGTAGGGGAGCACGTGCGCGGGGTCCCTGTGAAAGGGATCCCGAGAAGGAGAGGCTCAACAGATATGAGGCGGCGGGACCGGTAAGAGGCCCGGCGAGGGGCCGTACCAACATTCCCCCTACGTGCAGAGCAGCTGGCCCGGGTGGCAGTGGGCAGCTGCCCCTAAACGAGTCATAGTATCAGGGGCATTCCTTTGAGGCGACCAGGGTGGGTGGCACCCCCGCCCCCTCGCACTACTGGCATTTGTTCTTGCTGCAACTGCAACCAGGGGGCTAGCGGAAGCCTCGTGAAGGGGCCCAGAGTATGAAAGCCCTCATTGAGAACGGGGCATTGCGGGGTGAGCCCAGGACAGGCCCCCCCGCTTGAGAATGTCCTGGTAAAGGGGACAATGACAATGAGTGGGGATACGCCTGTTGAGGGGCTGAGGTTCCCAATAGGTTGCACAGTAATGATGGGACCTACTGATGATGCACAGTGATGGTGCATTGGTATCCAGCTGTATTGGCATAAGATGTTACACGGTGCCATGTTGTGTTGTTGATGCCTAAATGTGGTTTCATAATATGGTTCATACCTAATGTGATGGATGCATAATGTGTTTATGCTAATTGTGCCTTTATCAGTAGTTACTGGTTGTTTTATCTCTTACTACTTGTGCTTTCTAATGGTTCTGACAGTGGCCCGATTGGCCCTGTCATGTATATAATCCCCTGTGAAGTATTGCCTAGTGGCACCGTGTACATTTGTGATTATGATTCTAATGTGTTTATGAGTAATACAAAGGCTATTTTTTATATATAACCTTGTGTGGAGTTTCTTTTGTGGTGTGCCTAGTGTGTCGCTGCTGTGTGTGTGTGTGTGTGTTGGGCAAACGCTTTACACATTGCCTCTGGGATAAGCCTGACTGCTCGTGCCAAGCTACCAAGGGGGTGAGCAGGGGTTATCTTCAGCGTGTAACTCCCTTGCCCTGACTAGAATGGTGGTTTCTGCCTGGCTTATGCGCTTGCCCTAGCCAACCAGAAGTCCCATTTCTAACATTGGTTGTCAGCGGTGAGGATAGGACTTGCGTTTGCGCGGTACCACAGCGACAACTGGTTGCACTACAGACTCTGCAGTTAGATAATCACAGGTTTGGGGATTATTTCTCCTGATTGTTTTATTTCTCCTCAAAGTGTCATTTTTGAATTGTGTACTCTTGCTTCAGCTCGGACGCCTAGGTCTCTTGTTTTGCACTGTGGGTTGTGTATCTTGCCAGGATGGGGTTAATCTATAATGAGAATGACCTTTGGGAGTACACTGAGGAGGAGGTAATGAGTTTCTAAAGAGAAAGGGGGATACCAATAGAAGGTAACTTCCACAGAAAACTGTTCCTCTTTGAAGCAACCCGCAGGGGAGTAGTCTTAGTGCCCTGGGGGGACCTTACAGATTACCCCTCCGCATACATAAGAGGTGGTTTTGTTGGAGGGCCTGGAGAGTCTGAAGAGGAGGGAAAAAATGACAGGGCAGGGACGCCAGTAGAGAGTGAGGACCCCAAGGAGAGGGAGTCCCTTGCTGGGTCCTGTGCCGGGGGCAGTACCCCATCCCTTTCCCTGTCCCCAGAGGAGTGGGTGGATAGGAGGGAAGAAAGGGAGCATCAGCTGGCTTTGGAGAGGCTCAGGTTAGAGCATGCCAAGGAGATAGCGCAGCTGGGTGTGGAGGAGAAAAAGTTAGAGACTGAGAGGGTCTTAGCGCAGGAGAGGATGGCAGAGGCAGAGAGGGACTTCGCCAGAGAGAAACTAGCTCTTGAGGAAAGGTTGTCCCCAGAGTGTAATTTCAGTGGTCTGGATTCACCAGTGAGGGTCCAGTGGTGGCAGCAATATGGAGTCCAGTGCAGGAAGTCCCACTCCCAGATCCCAGAGTATGGTGCCTGGTTCCCAGGAAGAGGGGTACAGGTTGAGGTTCAGGGGCAGTAGAAAACTGTCTCACCAGTCTTGGGGGGAGTTTGTGGATGAATGTTGTGATGCACTGGAAGATTGGGTGATGGGTAGCACGACAAATGATTTTGAAGGGCTGTTCAATCTGGTTGTCAGAGAGCACATGTTCAGTAATTGTTTTCTGGGGTTACGCCAACACCTGTTGGAGTGTGAGTTCTCTGATCCCAGGGAGCTTGCACAGGAGGCAGACCTCTGGGTGGTTGCCAGAGGGTATGAAGAGGCATTGGGGAGTGACCCTAAGAGGAGTGGCTCAGGTATTTCCCAGCCCAGAGTGGTGGGGGAGGTTCAGAGTAGCCCAGCTAGGTCCCGGTGCAGTGGGAGGGGTGCAGGGACTCACATCCTGTCTCCGCGGAGAAGGAGTGAGAATGGGATACGTCCCAAGGTGCCCGAAACTCAGTCTCAGGGCCTGGAGGGTTCCTTAAGGGAACACCAGGTAGGGAGCCTAGGCTGTACTGGTAGGCCGTCCGTTGAGGGGGGTCTCCTAGTGTCAGGAGAACGTGGAGCGTCTGTAAGCAGAGCTCCAGCGGTTCTGGTGTCTGGCGGTGCCGCTCCTATGTGGAGGGTGCAGAAGTCCAGATGGAGGGGTGAGAGGGGGATGCGTTCCCCAGGGAGAGAACCAGTGGGTCAGGGGCCAGCCAGAAGGGCTGAGCCTCCTAGGAGTGACTATGGTGACACCACTTCTGTCCTGGGGGATCTTCGCGCACTGTCAGATGGACAGGGGTCGGGAGATCTGCGCCAGGCAGACTGTCACACAACACATGAGTCATGTGTTACCCTCAGGGGGCATACGTGCTCCCCAGGAAGTCCTGGTGTGCCAGGCAGGTGCTCAGCCGCAGGGTTCAGTCCCTGGGTTGGGAAGCCAGGCTCAGGTGTTACCTGACCTGGAGGGAAGGACATCTGTAAGCAGTGTCCTGACCGGTTTGTCTTCCAGGGGAACCACTTCAGATGGGAGGGTGCAGAACTCTGGAAGGGGGTGCAGAGGGAGGGAGTCCTCGCCTCTGACCCCAGTTCAACCTGAGGATTTAGATCTTAGGTTGGTAGATCAGTTGCAGGGTCAAGGCCCTGAACTGGTGGAAGGATTGTGTAGGAGGGCTGATTCCAGCGTCCTGACAGTTTTTGGTTCTGGGGCTGCTTCTCCTGGGAGGAGAGTGCGGGACCCCGGAAGGAGAGGTAAGGGGAGGAGAGCCTCGCCCGAGACCTCTGGTCAGCCTGAGGTGCGGACCCTAGGTTGGAGGATCAGTGGCAGTTTAGAACTGCACTGATGAGAGGTGGAGTGGCGAATGGGTACTATGTACCTGGGGCTACTGCCCCACACTCTGTGAGATGGCAAGGACCAGAGACATCTGGGTGGGCTAGGGCCTGGTCCTGGTCGCAGACAGCTAGGGAGTACCAGTGGGGTAGCTTAGTTGGTCCTGGGAGCTTTGACAGAGGGAACCACATGGGTTCAGATTGGCGTAGAACTGGAGTGTGCCCCTGCAGTTGCGGGCCCACGTCCGTGTTCTATCGCCCCAAGCAGGGAAGCCCATCAAGGTAATGATTGGTCTACCCTGGCTTTTGGCTGGAAGGGGGTTGTGTTGGACTTGGCCCTTTTTGCAGGGTCATCCCTGAACTTTTTGCCTTCCTCCTAGTCTTTGTTCTGACCTGGTGTTGGTGGTTTTAGGACTCTGGGCACTTTAGCACTGCTGTCCAGTGTAAAGTGCATGTGCTCTCTGTGGTAAACATGGTAAGATTGGTCTACACCTGTTTGGCATATTTAATTTACCTGTTAGTCCCCAGTAATGTGGTATCTCATATACCCGGGCCAGTAAATTAAATGCTACTGGTGGGCTTGCAGCGCTGCTTGTGCCACCCACCAAAGTAGCCTTTCAAACCTGTCTCAGGCCTCTGCCATTGCCGGGCCTGTGTGCACAGTTTACTGCTGCTGTGACGTGGCACCTAAAGTGTGTGCCTCGTCTGTGACCCCCATTTTACTGCATGTCAGTCACCCCTAAGGTAGGCCCTAGCTAGACCTATGGGCAGGGTGCATTGTAGGTAAAAGGTAGGACATGTACCTTAAGTGTGTGACATGTCCTGATAGTGACAAACAGCCATTTTGGTTTCTCACTGCTGTGAGGCTGCCCTCTCATATGAATGCATTGGGGATTCCCTGATAAGAGTTTCAGTGGTAATTCCTGATATGAGAGGAGCAGCGTGGTCAAGTTTGGTATGTTTGGAATAGTGATAATCTATGCTGCGTAATGGTGTGCGCAGATTTATTATCACTATTTTAGAAATGCCACTTTTAGAAGTTGGCATTTCTGTGTGCTATGTGTCTTTGCCTGCCTGATGTGTATTGCATGTCTGGCTCTGGAGTGACAGGGGCTGGTGAGGTTTGTGGCTCCACAGGGGCAGGGTGAGTCAGCGCTAGGCTGAATGGGCAGATCAGCATTTGGAGTAGTGGAAGGAGTAGTCCCTGACCCTGAATAGGTCTGTGCCTGCCTGGGTGAATGCTGGCTCCGCCCCCCTGTGGTGTGTCTGATGACAGAGCCCAACCTGACAAAGGAGGGTGGGAGCACTGTACGCAAAGGGCTTCAGTACCCCCCAGAACCTGTTGGGACTGGTTCCCCAAGCCCTGTGCCAGGGCAGGACACAGATTGAACCCTGTATAAATATTTGGGCTGTGACCCCATGTAAAGTGTGCTGCTTGGGGCTTACTGGGACTGGACTGACGCCGCCAGGAGGAACCACTGCTGGGGCTGGACCCGCTCCCCTGCTTGGCAGCTGAGGGGTCTGTTGCCTGTTTTTGAGCCCCAGTGCGCTGGCCTGCCTGTGCACTGTCAGGGGGAAGTGCTACCTACTTCCTACTGGTGCCTGCAGGTGAGCCCCTGAACACTGCCCACGCTTCAGATGAGGATTTGGGCCGACAGCGCTTGGTGAGCGCTTTTTCCTGTACCCAAGAAGGGGAGCTCCTGCAGGCCGGGGCCTCGTGTGCGCTTTACCTTTATTGCCACCCCTGTACGCCAGTACCAAGATGCGCCCCGCCTGCATTCTGAGGACAAAAGCAGGTGGCGGGGCGCTTTGCTGTTCAGAAGGCCAAGGCGGGGTGGAAGTATAGGAAGAGTACGGTGTCCGCACCTCCGAAGCAGATTGATGGCATATTCTCCCGTTCCTGCCTGACCGGAGGAAGTAGGCGGAAGTCAGGCAGGACGAGCCTGACGGTGGGCGGGACATCACGCCCTCCAGGAAGAAAGCTGTGTCCGGGACTAGAGGTCAGGCAAAGGTTGCCTGGTGGTGGGCGTGGCCGAGGAGCCACACGTGGAGACCGGGCAGAAGGTTTATGGTTCCCCGTGCCGGCTTTGAGAAGTACGGAACCTCGCGGGCTCCCGTGGTCCAACTTTGCGCCTTTTACCCCACGGCTGGACGTGCAGCGCTGCAACAAGAAGCCCCGGTGAGTGGGGCTTGCAGGGGAGCACGTGCGCTGGGTCCCTGTGAAAAGAATCCCAAGAAGGAGAGGCTCCACAGATCTGAGGCGGCGGGACCGGTAAGAGGCCTGGCGAGGGGCGGTACCGACATTCCCCCTACGTGCAGAGCAGCTGGCCCAGGTGGCAGTGGGCAGCTGCCCCTAAACGAGTCATAGTATCGGGGGCATTCCTTTGAGGCAACCAGGGTGGGTGGCACCCCCGCCCCCTTGCACTACGTGCATTTGTTCTTGCTGCAACTGCAATCAGGGGGCTATCGGAAGCCTCGTGAAGGGGCCCAGAGTTGGGAAAGCCGTCATTGAGAACGGGGCATTGCGGGGTGAGCCCAGGACAGGGCCCCCCCGCTTGAGAATGTCCTGGTAAAGGGGACAACGACAATGAGTGGGGATACGCCTGTTGAGGGGCTGAGGTTCCCAATAGGTTGCACAGTAATGATGGGACCTACTGATGATGCGCAGTGATGGTGCATTGGTATCCAGCTGTATTGGCATAAGATGGTACACAGTGCCATGTTGTGTTGATGATGCCTAAATGTTGTTTCATAATATGGTTCATATCTAATGTGATGGATGCATAATGTGTTTATGCTAATTGTGCCTTTACCAGTAGTTACTGGTTGTTTTATCTCTTACTACTTGTGCTTTCTAATGGTTCTAACAGTGGCCCGATTGGCCCCGTCATGTATATAATCCCCTGTGAAGTATTGCCTAGTGCCAGGTGGCACCGTGTACATTTGTGATTATGATTCTAATGTGTTTATGAGTAATACAAAGGCTATTTTTTATATATAACATTTTGCGGTGTGCCTAGTGTGTCGCTGCTGTGTGTGTGTGTTGCGCACACGCTTTATACATTGCCTCTGGGATAAGCCTGACTGCTCGTGCCAAGCTACCAAGGGGGTGAGCAGGGGTTATCTTCAGCATGTAACTTCCTTGCCCTGACTAGAGTGGTGGTTTCTACATGGTTTAGGCGCTTGCCCTAGCCAACCAGAAATCCCATTTCTAACAGGGAATAAAGGTCAATCGCCACGTTTGAAGAATTTTTGTAACAACAACAAATTTAGGGGAACTCACCGAGAAATACGCATTGACTAGATGGACCCATATAGGCTACACAAGCGTTACACTGGGCGGGTAACGATCCTGCTCTTAGAGCCTTGCAGTGGGAGGAAAAACAGATCAAATCTCTATACACCAATAATGTCAGATGCAAAGGAATATCCTGGCTGTACTGCTACATTTTAAATCTTAACCCCTCTAAGAAGTATGCATACATGGCACAATGGTAGAGGTAGTTGGATATGGACAATTCTGAGGTGACTTGGCAGGCTATCTGGCAGAGGGCTTCTAAGTCATACATATGTCTACATTATAAAGAAAACGCTTACAAAATATTGACATGTTGGTATCTTACTCCCGTACTTCTACATAAGTTGTTCAGGGGTTCAGAACTGTGCTGGAAAGGTTGTGGGATAGGGGCACTTTTTACAAGCATGGTGGACATGCCTGCAGGTTCTGGGGTTGTGGGAAGGAGTCCTCCTCACAATACATGCCATCACTAGTGTCTCCTTGCCCCATGATCCACTTTTGGTTCTCCTTGGAGACCCCGGTGAACAAAGACTCTACCCCACGATAATAATAAACCCAGTATTTGTAAAGCGCAAACTAATTACCCGTAAGGGTCTCAAGGTGCTGAGGGCCGTCGGGAAGTCACATGATGCTGAGCTGTTCTGCCTCCGGCGCAGGGGACCGAACCATGAGCCCCACGCTCTGGAGTCAGCCGCCCTGGCCGCTGCGCCACACCGCTTTGACCCCTCAGGGGAAACTATTCTTTCACCTTCTTCTGGCCGCGCTTGCCAATATTATCCAAGCGTATGCCCTCTTTGTCCGGAGGAGCAGAGATCGGAGTGGAGGGATTCTTCGATCTTCTCTGGGCTGCTGGGTAATTACTGAGTCCGGCTTTGGCTGGCCAGTCAGAAAAGCCGGGACGTCTTCAGGGGCTTCATATTTCTTGTTGAGCCGTGGAAAAACCGCTGTTAATGTAGCCGGATTTTTCATGACTTTCAAGCCTTCTTCCCAAATATAGCTGAAAATTGGCATGAACCTTAGATTTTTTGGAAAGTCTCCTTAAAATCATATAAAAAACAGTCCATTTGCTTGGTAGGCATGGGGAGGGCAAATCTCCTAGCTGCCCTTTCTAACAAATTGTGAAACCCTCCAATATCCTCCTGTGGAGAGTCCACTGGGGTGGGTGACAGAGATGATGGTGTAGGGATGAGGTAGTCATCCCATTCTGTCTGGACATTGCAGAGCTCTCCTTCCTCTCGCTCGTCATCAGAGGTATCTGGATCATGGAGCACAGCTGTCTGTGGTGTATGCCTTACTGGGATAGGCAATGACGTAGGTCTTTGTGCTGGAGTGGATGGTTGAGCAGTGGGTGATCTGGCAGGTGTGGATGCCTGTGGCGCATTAGCTGTAGAAGTTGGAAACCGTTTTCTATAATCTGCAATCCTGAACTGTGAATCGGAAACCAGAGTGCCAGGTAGACAAACCATCTCCTCCTGGTATGGGTGCTGATACTGGATTTGGGATGAGTAATAATGCTGTTCATATTCCTCATCATAGCACTTCCCCTCTTCCTGGCTTTTAACATGCAACTCAGAGGTACTACGCAGGACCCCAAAGGGCCCGTCATCTGATTCTTCTTCCTCCAAGAAATGAGCTGGAATCAGGGGTGTCACCTTGCTTGGGAGGTGTGTTCTGTTGTTAACAACCTTGTTTTCTGCTGTTTTGCCATTTTTTCTGTTGCTGATGGTGTCATCGATAAGGGCATTGATGGTGTCAGTAATCTGTTATCCGCCATCGGTGGTGTGGTCATCAACGGTATCGCCGTTGTCGGTGAAGTTATCACCGTCGACCGAGGAGCCATCGACTGAGCCTTCGGCAATGAGATCAGGGAAATCTTCAGCGACAACGGTCTGGTCAGAAACGTTGACGACGACAGAGAAGGTGGTGGACAGCGTAGTAATTGCAGCTGTTGTTGCCATCAATGATGCTGTCGGAAACGTCTTCGATGGTGCAAACAACGGTGTTCTTGTCGACGGTAGGCTGCTTGTCGGCGATGCGTCCGTCAGAGGAGCCGAGGAAAGTTTTTGGAAAGCGTGACTGACCTTAGGAGGTGGTGTAGGCAGCTCAGTGGATGACTTTTTAGCCTTATCGAAGGAGGCAGAAGGTTCTTTTTGGTTCTTTTTCGAAGAAGATGATTTAGATATGTGAGGAGATTTTGAAGGACTGCGGCCTTTGTAAGACTCATGAGTGGTCTTTTTTCAGCTTTTCTTGGATGCTCAGAGGATGACTGAGAATGGGGTGATCTTTCCATCCTATGAGAGCTTTTAGAGGACAAAGAGGAGTCGTCACCATCTGAGTTTGACTCTGGCTCTTTTCTAGTTTTCAGCTTTTGAAGCCAGATTAGCAGCCTTCATTCTCTATCTTTTAAAGTCTTGGATGAAAAGTTACGACATACCTTACAGTCCTTGGAAGAATGATCCAGAGTGAAGCCTGTTTTTACCACAGGTATTGCAGGACCTGAAGAGACTTTTCTTCTCCTTGTCTGACATGATGATAAAATAAAGATGAAGTCAGATCTGTATGGTGAAAACTCTATGGGTAACAGGAAAGTCTCCCACAGCACCAAAATATGGGAAATATTCTGAGAAGGTATCCAAATAGGAAAATAACTGAGCAGAGCTCAGTGGAGACTCCCTAGTACAACGTGAAGTAGAAAATCTGAGGGAATGGAACTCTCGCAGGAGTGTTCTAGAGGGCAGGGCAGCCTTACTGGCTGAAGTATAAGTTTGGTTTCTTTTTTAAATAGACTATAATAGATTGCAAAATTGAAGGGCCTAGGGCCTTCATGCACTATCTTTAACATTGTTTTACTATTATAAGGTACCGGGGACTCCCATCTCGATGACTGGGAATGATTCACGCATGTGACTCTGAAAGTTCCAATACTGGAGTAGCCTCCTCGATTAGCTACTTAACACCCTACCCACCTCGAGCTATGCCTACGACCATTTCCTTCTCCTGTTTGCAGTCTCAGACCTTTGCAATGTTTTTAATTACCTGTTCAACTCATCTCCTTTCTCTTGCTCTGTCTAAAGTCTCTGCCATTGGTCTAGTTTCCCGTTGTGACCCAGTCTAAACCCCATGCTATATCTCTTATCCCATCGAAGTCCCCTTCTTTTTTTTGCTTTTTATCTAAATCCTTATCCATCTCTTACCAACTTTTTCTCCCTTCCCTTTTTTTGCACTCATACAACCAGGGTAAAAACACTACCCCTCCATTTCCCTGCCTGCCCTTCTCATTCTGCCCTCTACCATCTATCTAGGTCCCTGCTTTTCTCATCTCCCTTTTCTGTTTAACCCCAAACCATCTCTTTTCTTTGAAAATCAGCATAATCCCAGCTCTGTGGTATCTGCTCCCCCTAAGCCATCAGTGGTTCCATATTTAACACCTCTCCCATCTTCAGCTGTGAACTAATGGGCCATTAGTGGTTCCCACTGTAACCCCTCCCTAAGGGCATCACTGCCTTCCTCTGCAACTCACCCTGCCCCCCCTCCCTGATACATCACTGCCACCTTGTTTAACTCCTCCCTCCGAACATCACTGCTTCCCTCTGTAAATCACCCTACCCACTCCAGATACATCACTCCCTCCGAACATCACTGCTTCCCTCTGTAACTCACCCTGCCCACTCCAGATACATCACTGTCTCCCTATGTAACCCCTACCTCAGGACATCACTGCTTCCCTGTGCAACTCACCCCACCCACCGTCAATACATCACTGGCTATGTAACCTCTTTGTCATCACTGACTCTCAGTGTAACACCTTTTCCATCTCTAGATCTCAAGTAATGCTGCTGTGAATGTCTGTAAATGTTGTCACCTCTGTCATGTATGTGACAGCAGGGTTGCCCCATGTTCTGGTGTCAGGGAACGCCTACATCATGTGGCACACTGGAAGACACTGATGATTGCTTTCTTTTAAACTTCCTGTGTACAGGCGCAACACTTGCCTCCGTGGTCTCTATGGACTTGTTCTCTGGCTGCTGTTCTGAGGGAGACAACTATGGATTTGTGAAGTACTAATTACATCCCTGGGATGTTATCAATTATTGGAAGCTCAATACTGGTGCAGCCACCTCATATTTACCTCATGGCCAAGGTGACCTATCACGTTTACTGTAAGTTCTCTCTTTCCATACTATTTTTCCATTCCTCTTTCTTCTCTCGCAAATGTCCTAAAATCTCCACTCTTCCCATCTTTCTCTGACTCTTTATGTCGTCATCCTAACCCCCAACTAAGTTGCCATTGGTTTTTGACCCTATTCCATAACCTCTCCTTCCTTTCTGTCTACCTGCAGGCTTGTGAGATGGCTTTCTGGGACAAAAAGATGGTTGAGCACATATGGATAGCACAATGTAAAAACTAATCACAAGTTGTTGTTTCTGGTCAAAATCCTCTGTGTCTGCACACATGCCCTTTCAAAATGACCTACAATTTGATAGATTACTCTCAAGTCTCCATCAGAAAAGATGGGGAAAACAAACAGTTTATTACTTCTAGCTTTTGCCATCAGGACCCTGGGATCTTTTTTTCCTAGATTTGCCCTGCCAGCCACCTTATTAACATTTCTTCCTGCAGGTCTTCTTATACCACAGTGTGCTTTATTCAAAAATGCAAGTCTTCCGGGTCCCAGATCTTGAAAGCTGACCTTTCCACATTAACAACACAATGTTTGGGGTCCGATAACACTGTATACATGATAATTACTAGTAGATCAAGTCAGAATCAACTTTATCGATGGACAAATGTAACTGGCTTTTCTCTGAAGTGGGAGTTTCACCACTTTGTCATACAAAAGCAAAAAGTAAACAACCTTTCACTGTGTGGCCAGAGAGAGAGAGTGATCTGTATATTGTGGACCGAATGGAGCAATATTTATCTAAAATATCTTTAGAACACCATATTTTTGTCAATCATAGACTGCCATACAATCATTATTTGAGGACAGACTGTCCTGGCTGGAAAATTACGGTTTCAGCAACTGCTAACCACTTTAGTTACTGGCCTATCAAAAGCATCCCTGAGTTGTCCATAAAGCCTAACACCACAGCTTTTCTGGTGGTTCCATTTCTGTCTTAAGTCTGCTGCAGAAGCATGCCACCATCCAAAGGGAACATTAAGGTTTCAATCACTGCGGCCAATCACTGGCACAGTATACATGCACCAACTCACTTTCACACAACTTCCTGCAGCTTGTACCTTAGTGTGCTGGGAGCCTCTCAAAACGAACAATATCCATAATAGTAGCAGTGGTATTTCATTGATCTCAATATCATCCACTGACATAAGTCATTTTAGATATGGAATTTAGTACATGAATTGTCCTTAAGACCTTTTGGATTGTCAGTCTGTGGTGTCCTTCAAGAGTGTCCGATACTGTTTAATAATCCTCTTTAACATAAATTGGGTCTTGGGCTTGTTGAAGATATTACTGACCGGCCAACGAGTATCGCAATTGACTCATGCACACTTCAATAATATTTCTAACACTGTCTGAGTTCTCTTTGGGAATGTTGAGACAGTTTCTACAGCACAGACATAAACGTACATCAACCCCAAATTGGCTGCAGGAGTTTTAAATCTTGCCATTATGTAACATAATGTCACAGTGTCCAATTTGCGCAAGTGAAAAGCTTACACAATTTGGTAGATGATGCTTTGATCAGCTTGGGCTGAAATCTGCAGAGCCATCCCCTACAAAAAGGAAGCTGTCTCCTGCCCTTCCCAGAAGAGCTAGAAAAGAGTCATGGTTCCCTGTGCAGGGCGCTCACATCTAGACATAGTCACAGATCATATTCAAATCCACCTCCGACTCCTGCCTGGATCTCAGATGTTTTATAGATACCAACTTGGTTCTAGATGATTTGTGACTGTCTTTTATATTTATAGTAAATATCTTGCACAAACATCTACATCATATAAAAATGTAATATCAATTTACCAGTACAGCGTACACCATGTGAATGTATAATTTCTGATTCCTGTATGCTCCCCCTTTGTTGTCCCAATTGGCAGCTTCAATGCTTCAAGCACTAGGATGTCTAAAATGTACTGTCTAAAACCAAATTTACACTTTTGGCAGTCAGTTCAATTGGTTTAGGGAATAGGTAAGACAAATAGATTTCTTTGTAGGACAAGTAGGTTTCTCCATAATTTTGTCCACTGGACAAGTACATTTTTTAAACAATTCCACGCCTCTGTATAATATACAAATTCAGATTGAATGATAGAATTCATATATATATGCTTGTTTGATAATCTGATTTATCGATTGATTAAAGCTTGTAACTGTGACTAATCTGCTAATAAACCTTCATAGTTTGGACATAATCCTCTGTTGTTCTTGTGGAGCCAAAATGGTTTCACTGTAATTGAATTTTTGGTGCGGATACGATTACACCAGAGCTCACAGGTATAGAAAGATGCACAGGATCAACTGGTAGCGACAAGGATGATTTGTCACTTAAGTGTAGGGCGCTGGAAATATTACAGAAAAGATCTAGAACTTAACCAAGTTCAGCCCAAGTCTCCGAAGTCCACTGCCCAGTCTGGAGCATCAGAGGTGTTTCAGCAGTCCTGAAAGCGGTTGTGTTGAAAGATGACAGTCATTAGTATGAGAAGTCCTGGGTTGAAAGTACACATAAAGGAACTGGTAACTAGTTTACAAAATTGGAGTAATGTGGATAAAATTAAAGAGAGGTTACTTAAGAAAAAGAAGACAAAGTTAAAGCAGGATTCTGGGAGCTCAAGGAAAGCGACCTCTCAAAGTGAAAATGAAATTGATGCAAGTGTTTTCTGAGAGAGAGAGAGAGAGAGAGAGAAAGAGAGAGAGTGAGAGAGAAAGAGAGGTGCATGGAGGAGGATATGTGCATGTGCCTTAGAGTCTAGGTGATCTTGCCACGTTTACAAATCTGTTTACAAAATTTTGAGAGAATCGTGACTTGTGGTATACTCAGGTTGAGCGATTTCTAAAGATTTAACAGGCATTGTGTGAAGATTTGAACACCTTTTTGACATTGTGGTTCCTGGAGACTTATTGGCCAAGTGTAAAATGTCAATACAGTGGCCAAATGCAGAGCCCCGGTGGCATCTGTGAGTGCCTCACCTTCTGAGGTCATGCAGACTTACAACCAAGTGATACATTTCTTGAAGGGTAAGGTCCCAAGTAAAGAGATTGGCTGGTTGATGATTATGCAAACCACACAGGAAGCTAAGGAGTCAATGCAGGCTTATTATGAGCTTCTTATGCAGGTATTCACACAGCATAGAGGTGTTGAAAACCCTGAAAGAGGCAAATTTGAGGAATTTTGTGTCCCAGTTTGTTCTTGGGTTGCGTCCAGAGATCAGTTCACACATCCAGCAGAATGTAATTTCTTGGCAGAGTAAATCTTTAGATAAGATAGTTCAGTATGCAAAGTATTTTAGAGATGAGCTGGAGAGGAAACAGATAAAGCTCAAGGAGAAACTCATGTTAGCTCAGCTAAAGCTTTTGAGACTCCAGCTTGGCAATTTCCAAATCCGTAGCAACCTACCAGCTTGTAAATGATTGAATAATGCAATGTCATGTTGCCTCTGCAATTACAACAGAGAAGACATTTCTCATATAGTCTGCAGCTGCCCAGCTTTAACGGTTGAACGTAGAAGCTTGCTAAGACAGTATTTCAACCAATATGCTATTTGAACACGCCGTCAAGCAGTAATAGCTGGTTTGCAGGGAGATTTACCATTTACTGGAAGATTCCTAAAGTTTGTTGATATTGCAGAGGGTAAAGTAGCTAAATGCGCGCAGTAAATGGTTTTTGCATCCTACTACTCTTTCCATTTAGGAACAAACCACCAGGAACGAGATATAATTATAACAAGGGTCTTGCTGGCACATAATCATATGAGCACCTTGAATAATGTGCAAAAACAAGGGCTTTGAAACTGTAAAGTGTTTACATGATTTTACAAAAAAGGCACATGGCACTTTAAAATCTTATATGATGTAAGTTAACTTCATCTAGTGTAAGGGCCCACTAAAAAGCTTGTGAGGCACTCTGCAAGACATACCGAACCCAATTTATTTTGTTCCTCTGCTGAATGGGACTACTCATAGTATGTAGTATGATTAATAAAACTAATAGAGGGAATAGGGTACTCTAGGCACAGCGGAATTAGTAAGTGGAACAAGTCTCCTGCAAATGCACTTTGGCAGAATGTTTTTAGGTGGTTTTAAACTATGAATTAGTTGTTTTAAATATGGGAATCATCTTTTTTAAATTTGCATTTTTATGAAGTTGTTACTCCGTGATATTATGTATGAAATGTGAAAATGTGTTATATTGTAAGTTTTTTATTAACCCAACAATAAAATTATTCTTTTTCTTCTTCATGTTAGCTCAGACAAAACTTGCGCAAAAGGGCTTTCAGAACGGCCCGCACCTGGGAAATGGTGGAATGCAGGGAGTCGGATTTCAAGGCGAAGGGCAGATGGTGCATAGTGGGAGTGGTGTTCCACAAGGTGGAGGTTGTGGTTTATCGATACACTCCAGTACCAGAATAGATCAGGCAACGTTGAAGGGTATACTCCGTAACATTACTGCAACAAATTGAGCTGAAAATGGACACAAAGCATCCCCAAGCAAACTGCAGTATTGCCAGAAGTAAGTACTGTATCTGGGACATGACATTGAGAAAGGAGCAGGGAAGGTGTCACATGGTAGAATCTCTGCCATTTTGAAAACGAATCCTCTTACTACGCAGAGTGAAGGATGTTTTTGGGAAATAGTGGGGTAAGGTTGCTAGTGGATACCCAACTTCTCCCAAGTGGCAAAGCCTTTACAGAGTCTGACACACAAGAATACGTCTGATCCGCTACCATGGGACAAAAACAGCATGAACGCCTTCTTAGAACCAAGAGAAAGTCTTTTACATGTCCAGGGTCTAGGAATGGCAGATTACAGTAAAGAGTTTATTTTGTATTTCAGTGAGAGGGAAAGGTGCACTCTCTCAGTGCTTACAAAAACACATGACAGTTCCCGAAGGTTAATGGCCTATTTTTCAGCCAAACTTGACCCGGTACCAATAGGGTTACTGGATTGCCTATAGTCTGTGGCGGCGGTAAGTGTTAGCATTGAATAGAGTGAGGGCATTTTAATTGGGTAATCTCTTACTGATGGTCCCCCACTTGATGGAGTTGCTTCTAACTCCGACTAAGATGCAATACCTAACTAGCAACCGCTCACTAAGTATAAACAGACCACACTGGCGAAAGATAACATTACATGTAAGAGGTGTTCTAGCTTAAACCCTGATATGCTGTTTCCATTGCTTGAAACTGAAATGAATGGGGGAGGGGGAGGAGGTCGAGAAGAAGTTTCTCGATGCGACTGAACTGTGCACCAAGCCAAGACCCGATATTAAATATGACCCCCTACAGAGCCTGAATATGTATTGTTTGTTGAGGGCTCATGCCTAAGAGATGATTGGGGAAAAGGATAAGTTACTCGCCTGTAATCCTAGTTCTCTTCCAGGGGTATCCTCATCAAAGTCATAAGCACTGAATATTCCCGCTCCCTGCGCGGGGACCCCGGAATATATATAAAAAATTATATATGAAAACATATATATATACAGCTCTTTATATATAAATATATCATTTTTTCACAAGCCAATGCAGCTTCCCAGAAAAACCAAGGCTAACAAATGCTCTGAAACCTTGTTTTTGCAACACATACAAAAGAACCGGAGGACAAGGAGACACTTAAACTCTATTTAATGAACAGCAGAAAAATTGTCCTGCAAAGAACACAGGCATTGTTAGCCCATAGGCTGCACTGAAAGCTTAACAACATAGAAAATGAAAGCAATTGTAAGCAAAAAACGGGCACAGTGACTTTAAGGCAGCCATGACCCCCAGCTTCCCATCATGCCTCAGGGGTGACAGTTAGTTCAGTTGTTCTTTCCAGCTCCTTCAGTCAGGACCCTGGTTACTCAGCTCCACATTATTTTTTTACTTTTCTGTCAAAAAAGTTATGCTTTTTTGCTGTAACTTCTTTTATTTCGACATCTAACACCTGTTAAAGTAAGGAGTTGTCTTTTTTCTAGCAGATTTTCAGTCAGAGGATGCCTTCTCTGTTTGATGTCAGAATGTGTCAAGACGCACTCTCAAGGAGAGAGAAAGAATCCATCTTTATGGTCTCTCTGAAAAGAAAAAATCGACTACCTCCAGAGGCAGATCTCCTATGAGACAAAAGAAGAAGAGGCCCAGGTCGACTTCCAAAAGTAAAGTCCCGGTCTGTTCTTCTTCGGCGTTGGACTCTGCATCGAAAATGCCTCCAACGACGAAGAAATCGGCTACGACAGCCCCTCCGCCAGCGACATCACCGTCAAGAGCTTCAGAGCATCGGTCATTTTTGAAAACTTCGAAACATAGAGGTACGTTGCGTCATACTTAAGCGTTGAATCCTCCGCTACTGTCAACCCGTCGACGGTCAGCGTTGAGGAGTCAATCTCTGTTGGTGCCGGTTCATCGCCCAAAGTCTAGACATCGCTCTCCATTGTCGCCTGTGTTGCGGCGTTCGGTGTTGAAGCGCAGTCCTCCATTTCAGTCAACTAGGCGACGGTCAATGTCGAGGCCTTGGTCTGCCACAACAGTGTCCAGAAGAGGTTCGACGTCAAGAACACGCTCTCCTTCACCTTCTCCCCGCACAACGTCGAGGCTCCGGTCTCCGTTGGGTAGTCCATTCCCGACGTCGAAGCACCAGTCTCTGTGATTTAGCTGAAACCAAGGTGTCCTTCAGGGTGGGCGCCTGTCATTCTTTGCCTCTGTGTTCCTGATGTAGGTCTCTCAACATCAAAGTCATAAGCACTGAATATTCCCGCTCATGCGCTGGCACCCTGGAATATATATAAAAAAAATATATGAAAACATATATATGCAGCTCTATATATAATGTAGCCTCCCTGGAAAAGGGAAAAAGAAAAAAAAAACAAGTCTAACCAATGCTCTGGAACCTTTCTTTTGCAAAATACATAGAAAACAGGAGGAAAAGGAGACACTTGAACTCTCTTTAATGAACATCAGGAAGCTGTTCTGCCAAACCGCAGGCATTGTTAGCCCATAGGCTGCATTGAAAACTTAACAGCATTGAAAGTGAAAGCAGTTGCAAGCATAAACTGGCACCGTGCCTTTAAGGCAGCCATGACCCCCAGCTTCCCATCATGCCTCAGGGGTGACAGTTTGGTCAGTTGTACTTTCCGGCTCCTTCAGTCAGGACCCTGGAATCTCAGCTTGTGGCTTTTTGTCAGAAAAGTTCCCTCTTATTGCTACTAACTTCTTTTTATCTGTTGAAGTAAGGAGTTACCTTTTTACTGGCAGAAATTTTTCATTTTCTGTCAGAATATGCCTTCTCTTTTTGATTCTTGCCCCTCCTGTGGCAAAAAGAAGGCCAAAACAGACTCCCATTCTGTCTGCATCCTCGACCTTCCTGAGTCTCATACTCCTGAGACCTGCCAACACTGCAAGAATCTTTCAAGACGCACTCTCAAGGAGAGAGAAAGAATCCGTCTTTATGGCCTCTCAGAGAAGAAGAATTCCACTACCTCCAGAGGCAGATCCCCTGTGAGGCACAAGAAGAAGAGACCCAGGTCGACTTTTAAGAGTAAGGTCCTGGTCTGTTCTTCTTCGGCATCGAAAATGCCTCGAACAACGAAGAAATTGGCTGTGAGAGTCTCTCCGTCGGCGAGACCGCCATTGAAAGCATCGAAACACCGATCGTCGTCGAAGACTTCTCAGGAACATTGAGGTACATCCTCCCATTGGCGTCATGTATCTACGTTGGATCAACCCCCTCCGTTGCCGTCAACCCGGCGATGGTCAACGTCGAGGAGTCGATCTCGATTGGCGCCGGCTCAGCGCCCAACGACAAGACACCGCTCTCCATCATCGCTGTTGCTATGGCGTTCGCCATCGAGGCGTCGTGAGTTGTATGGCGTGATGCGTCAGAAAGTAGTCTGCCCACAAACCATAAGTGTCCATGATGTCCTGAAAGTGCATGAGTGTGCCGTCATTGAAAAAAACCCTATGCAGTCAAACTCCGCCTCCCTCCACTGCGCCGTGTCGAATCTCTGGGCTACCTCGCAGAGGCCTGATAATTGACATACCAATATTGGCGGGGAACATGGCAGAAGAGACCTTCCGGCGCATGCATACCTCTGCCAGCTGTAATGGGCCACCATCATCTGGTGTTTCCCAGTGTGGGCGAAGTCCAGTATCAGATAGCCATGTATATATGCTGGCCCCATCTAGGATCAGGAGGATGTCTGCTCTCTCTGGGCAAGGGGCCGTGCCCAACCCTTGCAATGACCAATGTAGCTGCACCGCTGAGTATTATAGTTCCTAATTGGGGGCACCAAGTCCCCCCTCGAGCAGAGGTCAATGGAGCACAGATATCGCCACACGTCATCTGCCTGTGCCCCAGATCAACTCCAGCAAGAGGCAGTGTAGCTCTCTAAGGAATAGCCTGGGAAGCAAGAGCGCAGTGCGGCAAAATAGTATAGGAGGTGGGATAAGATAAGTATTTTAGAGATTGCCACTCGACCAAATGAGGAGAGGGGCAAAGACAGCCAGAAGGGGAGGGATTTGCGAATCAAGGCAAGTGCTTTATTGATGTTGCCCTTTTTGAGGTCCTTATCAGCATGAAATACCTGGACACCCAAGTACTTGAACGTACTATAGCACCATTGGAGTCGGAGGCCCAGTATAATACCCCTGTCAGGCTCTAGGGTCAGGAACGAAGGAAACAGGCTCAATTTGGGCCAGTTCACTCTAAGGACCAGCACATTAGCAAAATTCCTTCAGCGGCACCATCAGGCTCGGAAGGGAGATGGCCACAACTCGTTAGAAGACAGGGGCATCATCTGCATAGAGCGAAACAATATGATGTACACCATGTGCCTGAATTTCCCCATTGCTGTGCATGAAGGTGTATTTTACAAGCAAGGGGTTCCATGGTCAGGGTTCCATGGTCAGGGCAAAATCAACAGGGGCAAGGGGCAGCCCTGCCTGGTGCCTCTCTGTATTACAAAACTGTCTTAAATCAGCTGGCCTGTCCGGACTCAAGACCTCAGACAGTTATTTAGGGTGCAAATCCAACCGGTATATCACAGACGGAAGCCCATGCCCTCCAGAGTCACCAATGGGTAGCCCCACCCCAAGGGATCGAATGCCTTTTCTTATATCCAGTGACACTGCGGTCAGCCCAAGAGACCCAGCTGGGGCAGCCTGCATGAGGCACAGCTGCTGAAGCACATTGAGGAAAGTATTGTGCTCAAGTGTAAACCCTGACTGATCTCCATTAACCAGCTTGCCAATTGTAGGGGAGCAAACAGTTGGCTAGCACTTTTTCAAGTATCTCGTAGTCTAGATTTAAGAGGGAGAGCGGGCGGTAAGAACTAACATCCAAGGGGTCACAGCCTGACTTTGGAAGGACCACAATCAGGGCCTCGTGGAGCTGGCAACTGGCCCACTGTGTTAGCTTCTTTAAACACCTCTAAAAGGTGTGGAGAAAGATACGCAGTGAACGTGGGATAGTATTCAATCGGCAGACTGTCCGTTTCCGTCATCTTGCTCGAGGCAATTTGAGCAATGGCTGTACGTAGTTTTTCAATTTGGAGTGGTGCATCCAGTTTGGCATGTTGGAGTGGGGACAATTTGGGTATCGGGAGCCACATAGAAATTTGCGTACGTGGTCAGGTGGGAGCGTGCCTCCCGCCATGCATAGGGTTTGATGATAATCCCAGAATGCAGCGTTGATGGCAGCTTGAGAGTTACCTAATGTACCATCACCCATTTTGATGGCTCCTATCGGTGAGTGCTGCTGGTCCTCCTTCATCAGCCACGCCAACATCATCCCCGAGCGGTCCCCCTCAGCATGCAGGAGGGCGAGCCTCCATTTATAGTCATGCCATCCCAGGCGTGTCTCTGACTCTGTGTGTTGTTTTCGCAGCTGTAGGAGCCGCTCGACCTCCACAGTCCGGTTAGCCACTGCTGTCTCAAGGAGGCACAACTTAAGCTCGAGGGACACCAACTCCTCATTCAGGACTTGGAGGACCCCCCTACGTAGCAGCCATACAGTGGCCCCTCATGACCATTTTGAGCGCATCCCACTCCAGTGCCCTAGAGGGGGTGGTGCCTTTGTTAAGTTCAAAGTATTGGGTGATACTCGTAGCTAGGGCTTCCCTGAAGGGGGGCCTGAGAGTGCTTCAGTTTGCAACCACCAGGTTGGTATCCTAGGGTGCAACCTCCCCCAGTTTAGGGTCAGCAGCAGCAGGCTGTGATCTGACAGAGTGCACGCTAAATACTATGTGCTGGCAATCTGCACGCCCAAACCATCAGTACATAAAAAGAGGTCATGTACAAGGGACATAGAACGAGAATTCGCAGGCATTTGGGTGACCTAATCGCCGAGCATCGTGAAGTCGCTTATGTGCCATCCAGTCATGAAAGTGTTGAGTCACCCGAAGGCATGGGGCGTTGTGCAGCAGGGGAACAAAGCAGTCGCAGGTCACGTCAGGAATACAATTGAAATCACTGCCCCAAAGGCCCGGGGTATGTGGATCCCGAAAGAGCGCAGATTGTGAGGGTGTCAAGAAAGGAGGTTTGGTTAGTGTTGGGCACATAGATGCCTACAAGTATGAGCGGTGTCCCATCAAGGTGCCCCTTTACTATTATATAGCGCCCCTCTGTATCAACACTGTGTGTGTCCGCCACGTATGGGACCCCTTGGGCAATTCATATCAGGACTCCGTGCATACAGGCTGATGAGGAGATGCCATACACTTGCTCCCTCCGTTTCGCTGACCTTATGTACCTTCTGTAGTCTTAAGTGTGTCTCCTGAAACAGAGCAATGTGGGTGTGGAAGCGCTTAAGGTAGGCATATACTTGGTAGCGTTTGGCAGGGGTGACCATGCTCCTCACGTTCCATTTCACCAAGTTGTATCGAGGGGTGAGGCTGTCTGCAGGGGTGCCCGTTGGAGATATCGATAAGGTGTACTGTGCTTTAGCCCGTCAAACCAGTTCCCTGTGACTGCAGCGTGGAAAGTCACCCTTGCATCCCAAGTACAACCGTTCTTCTCACATACAACAGGGCTATAAACCTCTGATGCACCTGTAAGACTCCAGTAAAACAATACTAAAATAGAAGTACCATGATAACCTCCCCCCTCCCTGGCTAGATGAAACTTGTGTCCCTAGCTAACAACTCTCAACAAATAACTAATAACAAAAGTAAGTTCCAAGTTAAGATAAAACATGTGGGTGTTCAGAACCCTCTGTGGGCAGTGGTACACCAGCAGCTCATGCTCTCCTGCAGTCGGGCCCGCCGCGGATGTCAGTACATCCAGCCCAAGTCCACAGGAATGTCTGGCAATTCACATTGCGCACCAGCCATCGAAGCACTGCACTGAGGACATGAATATGAGCAACATCAGATGTTTAAAGTAAATCATCTGCGGTCTGAGGTCTGGGCAGCGAGTTGTATCCGCTGTCGAGGTCCCAGAGTCTCCAGTGTCTGAGCTAGCATCCGATACATGGTCCGACCTAGGACTTCAAAGGAACTTGTGCTGTGCTGCAAGGCCTGTGCCACTACTTGTGCATGCTTATTGGCCACCTGATCCTGGGTAGGGTGATTCCTGATACCCCTGTGCATTCTGTTGCTTGGTCGGGGTACTAACCATTGAACAGCCGTCAGGTCGCCGGCAGGGGCGGCTGTCAGCCCTTTAGCAGGAAGTCAGGGCCACATATCCTTGGGAGATGAGAAAAAGTGGGAGGTCTCACCGTCAGTCACTTTAAGCTTCGTACAAGAGTGCGTATTTGAATTGCAGATCCTGGAGGCGTGGACCTTCACGTAAGAATTACAAAGACGTTGCAAATCCAATCTACAGTCAGGGTACGCTATGATCACACCGTTCTCAAATCGCCAGGGGCCCTTCATCCGGAAAAGTTGAAATACCAGGTCACAATCTCGATAATTAAGGAGGAGAGCGATGACTAGATGTGGCTGAGCCGTCGGAGGTGGCAGTCTGCCAGGTATGCGGTGAGCGCATTCCACAGAAAAGAATTTACCAACTCTGTTTTCCAATAATATAAACATCAACCAGTTTTCAAGAAAGAGTTCCACACTCAGGCACTCGGCCTGTTCAGGGAAGCCCAGGAAACGGATGTTGTTGCACCTTGAGCGCCCTTCGGCGCCTTCTGCCCTGCAGTGAAGGGAGGCCACTTCTTCTTTCATGTCTTTTAATTGGACCTGGAGATCCTGCATCGTCGGTAGATAGCAGTCAGGGCAGACTCAGCACCGTCCACCCAGTCCGTCAACTTTCGGTGATCTGCTCTAAGGCGATTCACATCCAGGGAGATCGCGTCAATCTTGGCTTCGAGTGAGGTCTTTGTGTCAAGTATTGCATGTAGAACTTTCTCAAATAGTGCGGTGTGACCTTGTAGGGTGGCCTCCAAATGGCTCGGGGCGCCCAGGGCATGGGCAGGTGAAGCAGGAAGAGGTGCATCCCTGTTAGAGCCCAGGATCGGGTTCCTGGCGGTCTTGGGCTTCACCCTCATGACTCTGTGCCAGGTGCATGTCTGTGCCAGGTGCCCCAAAAGATCTGTACAGTGCTCTCGGGTCCTCTAGGAGCCTCCAAGCCTGGCAAGTGCCCCTGGTTACGAATGTTCCAGGCGATAGGTCCCCACTCCCTCCCAGCAGACACTGGGTAGGGTTGGTAGAGGCACCACAGACTGTTGTATTCCGCTTTAGGTGTCCGTATATAGGCTTTCCTGAAACATGTCCTTATATAGGCACAATTCGCATTGCCCTTATATAGGCATAGAATCCCAGTCCTTATTTAGGCATTAGCCGTGCACTCCAAATACAGGCATGGTCACCGACATCCGTCCACCCTAACGTCACAACGAGTTCTTAGAAACCAGACCCTTAAGCTCTTGGGAGTTCCCCTAGCACAGGATTATTGATTTCTCCAAGAACTCATCTATTATGCATGAACCGCTATTCCTTAAGGGTTCATTCCTGACGACTTCCTCTGTCCGACTTCACGTCACTGCTAACATTCCAAGGCACCTACCAGGTATAAATATACCTTCCCTTGCCCAAGCAAGTTAGGAGGAGACCTCGACTTTAGAGGAGCCCGTGTCCCGGCCTGACGCACTGAGAAGAGACGCTGTCATCCCTGCTCGCAGAGAATCCAGCTCCCAGTGTTCTGACTCCCTTCGCGGGGTGTTAGAGTTCGAAGATCCGGAAAGAGATTCCCACCTCTCTCATTCTCAAGGTATGGAGCTGACTAGAACCTAGAGGGACTCTTGGCATACCAGACTCTTGGCATATCAGACTCTTAGTATACCATACTATAGAATACTTCACCTACCTCTTACCTTGTCCTACACCTAGGTTAGGTACACTGCAGAACTAGCTTAGAGACGCATCGTATGAGTACTCGCATTTTTAGCTTATGTTATTTATGTATATGAATATATGTGTGATAGCTAAAAGATAATGCTAGCGCAGTATTATTTCTTTATACTGCTTACGCTGTACATTATATATCTTGCATATTGTCTTGTGATCATAACAGCTCATATCTCTTACACGAGAAACAAGACTGTTCAATAAATCCTTTTATTGAAACGCCCGTCTATTCTTTCTGTGTAACTCTGGAGAAACTAAGCATGCACGATTAGCTGAGTGAAACTGTTATCTATTGTTTCCACGATTCTGAGAGTGTTCCGATTCTAAAGGGAAACAAAGTTGTCATGTTTATGCGGTTGCCAGAAACTACTCCCTTCTTGTTTACAAGGAGATTCTAGTGGCCTCTGAGCTAGCTGGCACAAAGTAATTAAGTTTAATATACTCGATAGGGACATACTGACCTCAGTCCTATGTCAAACCTATAGGGTATATTATTCCAATGCGCAGAGCCTATTAGAGAAATAGGAACTACACTACAAGACCATTGAGCACAGGGCCCAATGTGCAAAGGCGTTAGGGGAAGATGAGGAGGAATTTGCAATGTGCGACTCCGGGTGGAGTAGAAATGGATCCCAAATAAGTTCCTTTGGGTTCCCAAGGTCACACCCTCCAGCCTATCGTAAGACGGTCAAGTGACTCTAAGAAGCAGGTCAAGAAAGGATGCCCAACAATGTCCTCCAAAATGGTGGGGCTCTCGAGGGAGTGCAACTGTGTAACAGAAACCAGGTCACTGTAGTCTCATGGGGTCAGGCAGGCGACACCCCCATGCATAGATCGTCATGGTTACATCAGTCTTGCAGCGCACAGGTACTGGCAACGGGCACCAGCAAATGGCACCTATCAACAGCACATGGCAGGACTCTTAGCAGCTTCAGGTGTCAGGTCTCTCAAGGTGCAGTGCTTGCCCTTCTTTCAGTCGCTATCGCCCCAAGTGCAAGCCTGCGGGCTCCCCACACTCAGGGGCTCTCCGATGAGTGGGACGTGTTGGGGCAAAACAAGCAGGCCAAAGGGCAGCAGCGGGGGGTGGGAGGGCACAGTAAGTCAGTAGCTGGTGTGGCTCAACCATCAGTGGAGTTTCTCGCAGGCAGGCGGCTGGGTATTGTAACTCCCTCTGCAGCAGCCGCTAATGACGAGGTCCTCATGAGAAGGCCCCGAGAAGCAGAGGCCCTGTAGAAAATGGCACGCTGAGGGCCTCAGTATATGCTGAGGAGTAGTCGAGCAGCAATCAAGGGTAGCAGGGGCGTCCCTCTTTGCAGTGCAGCCACCCTGTGGTGGAATCAGGCCTCCGCATTCCACCGCAGCGGGGATCAGGAGGGGGAGGCGATCACTCATCAAGGGTGCTGCAGTACGGAAACCGCCCTCCTCGCCGCAACAGACGACATCCGCACCCTACTGGACAAAGGAGAAACAGTAGCCCTCATCCTCCTCGACTTATCAGCGGCGTTCGACACAGTCTCCCACCGCACCCTAATACGCAGACTCCACGACGCAGGAATCCAGGACAAGGCCCTCGACTGGATCCGCTCCTTCCTCTCCGGCAGGACGCAGCGGGTCAGACTCCCCCTTTCCTCTCGGACCCCACACCTACCACCTGCGGAGTCCCCCAGGGCTCCTCCCTCAGCCCGACGCTCTTCAACGTCTACATGGCTCCACTCGCCCCCATCGTCAGAACCTACGGACTCAACATCGTGTCATACGCAGACGACACCCAGCTCATCCTCTCCCTATCCAACGAGCCCAACACCGCCAGACGCAACTTTCGAGAAGGCATGGAAGCCGTCGCCAACTGGATGAAAAACAGCTGCCTACAACTAAACACCAACAAAACAGAAGTACTCATCATGGGCCCAAACCCCAATGCCTGGAGCGACACCTGGTGGCCCCCGCCCTCGGAAACCCGCCAACCCCCACGGACCACGCACGCAACCTGGGAATCATCCTGGACTCCGAGCTCAAAATGGACCGCCAGATCAACTCTGTCTCGTCTTCCTGCTTCCACACCCTCCGCCTCCTTCGTAAGACCTTCAAATGGATCCCCTCGAACACCGAAAGACCGTCACTCACGCCCTGGTCACCAGCAGACTCGACTACGGCAACGCACTCTACGCCGGAATAAACAAAAACCTCACCCGCAAGCTACAGAACATCCAGAACGCCGCCGCAAGACTGGTCCTCAACCTGCCAAAACACTGCCACATCTCCCAGCACCTGCGCACACTCCACTGGCTCCCCGTCGAGGCGAGAATCACCTTCAAGATGCTCACCCACGCACACAAGGCCCTCCACGGCACCGGACCAGCATACCTGAACAGCCGACTCAAATTCCACGCACCCCAAAGGACCCTACGATCAGCCCAGCTCTCCTACGCCGTCGTCCCCCGCACCAGAAAGACCAGATCGGGAGGCCGCTCCTTCTCCTTCTCCTTCCTCGCGGCCAAAGCATGGAACGCCCTTCCGCTCCACCTCAGACAGACAACATCGCTCCCCATCTTTGCAAGAAACCTCAAAACCTGGCTCTTTGACAGACCCCCTCCTTGATGGATGGAACCTGCACCCCCCCCCACCCCTAGCGCCTTGAGACCCTTACGGGTGAGTAGTCGCGCTTTAACAAACCCCTGATTGATTGATTGAGTAGTGCACCGCAGTCCAGCCTTCTTGTGGCCCTCGCAGGTCCGGGCCTCAACCACAGCAGGTCACCTCAGTGAGCTGGAAGGGAGTAGGCAGCGGGTAGGGGTCCCACAGGTCATAAAGACGATCAGGTCAGCCTTCCGGCAGTCGGCACATGCCCTGCCACCAGGTGTTATGGCCCGCAGCAGAAGCAGGTCTGGCACGAGCTGGAGTCATAGGCCATCTCACTAGCACAGCGGTGGGAGAGAAACAGCCGCCAGGGGCCTCCTTTCTGCAGTATCCCCCTGAGGGGAGGGGGAGCGCTCAATTGGTCCCAGGCGTCTTTGGACCAGAGAAGAGTGGGGTGGACCCGGATAGTTTGCGGGCCCAGGACGGAACTCACTAAAACACATCCAATGAGGCTGCCATCTTGGCCACACTCCCCGAAAGACCAACTTAAACTTGCTGTTAACTTGCTGATACATGGGAGGAGATCAAGGGAATGCAGGAAGAAGCAACAGAGATTGGGCAGCAGGGATGGGTTCAAGCAGGTTGTGTGAAAAAAGGATTAGTTACTTACCTGTAATCCTAGTTCTCATCCAGGGGTATACTCATCATAGTCATAATCTATGCGTGCGGGATCCCGGAGTATATAAAAAAATACATATATATATAAATATATATACATATGTGAAACATATACATGCAGCCTAACAATGTTTCCAACATGGCAGAATTGCCAAAATTACATAGGTTTGCAATGTAAGACAAATACCCTCCTAACCCATAAGGAAAAGAGGACATGCACAGAACAATTGACATATATCAATGCTTTATTGCCACAAGGAAAACTTGTAATTGCAGGCATTCGCCTGTAGGCTGCATTGCAGAGCAATAATGAAAACAAGACTAAAAAACTGGCACCTTGCCTTTAAGGCTTCCAAGGTTTAGGATACTGTGCCTTTAAGGCCTGCAGGAGACCCTTTGCTCCCATCATGCACCACAGGTGACAGTTAGGTCAGTTCTTTTTGACGGTGTATAATGTAGAGACACCTGAGTATAGGATGCAATCTAAAGAAGAACTCCAGAGATGCTCGTCCGGGGAGGAGGGAGGGTCGCTTATGACTATGATGAGTATACCCCTGGATGAGAACTAGGATTACAGGTAAGTAACTAATCCTTCTCATCCAGGGGATACTCATCAATAGTCATAATCTATGAATAGAGTAGCAAGCCCATACCCAACAACTCGCGGACGAGCAACGGAGTATACAGAACATAACATTCAAATTGCAATCATGTAAACAAATTCCTCAAAGAGGCCTGCCCCACCTGGGCATCGGCCTGTGCATCAGAATCTATACAGTAATGGCGTGTAAAGGTATGCACCGATCGCCATGTGGCTGCCTTACAGATTTCAGACATTGGAACATTGCGAAGGAGAGCAGTGGTAGAGGCTTTCCCTCTGGTAGAGGGCGCTTTAGGTCTGCCTTGTAAGGTCTTGTTAGCTAACTGGTATGATAAAGCTATACAAGAGACAATCCATCGAGAGATGGATCTTTTGGATGCAGCTAGACCGGTGTTAGTAGAACCGTAGTTAATAAAGAGCCGGTCAGATTTCCTCAGTGTGAGAGTTTTGTCAAGGTAAAACTGTAAAGATCTCTCAGGGGGAGTTGAAGGTTTAGGAAAGAAAGTGGGCAGCGTAATAACCTGATTGATGTGAAAATCCGAGACCACCTTCGGGAGGAAGCTCGGATGTGTACGTAGCATCACCCTATTGGCATGAAAAACAGTATAAGGTGCCTTACAGCACAGGGCTTGAATCTCACTCACCCTGCGGGCATAAGTTATGGCTACCAAAAAAGCAGCCTTCCAGGTCAAATGCTGCAAAGACGCCTTATGAATAGGCTTGAAAGGAGCACTCATAAGTTTAGTAAGAACAATGTTAAGTTCCCAGGGGGGAGAAGGAGATCTCACTGGTGGATAAACCTTTCTGAGTCCTTCCAGAAAATCCTTTACTACTGGCATCTGAAAAAAGGAACCCTGGGTAGGGGACTTCCTGTAAGCTGTTATAGCAGCCAGGTGAACCCTAATGGAGGAATATTGCAGACCTGACTTTGCCAAGTGTAGCAAGTAGGGAAGGATCACTTGCTCCTGGCCCTTAGTCGGATCAAAGGCGTTGTCCTTGCACCACAGGTAGAATCTTTTCCACTTGAAAGCATAAGATTTCCTGGTGGAGGGTCTCTTTGCTTCCTTGAGAATGGACATACAATCCGCATGGAGGTCTAAGTGTCCGTACTGGATGACTTCAGGAGCCATGCAGTCAATCGCAGGGACGGGAGGTTGGGATGAAAGACTCTCCCCTCGTTCTTGGTCAACAAATCCGGGCGGCAGGGAAGCCTCCGGTGTGGAACTTCGGATAGCTGCAGGAGGTCCGGATACCACCACTGGCGCGGCCACTCTGGTGCTATCAGGATCATTCTGGCATTGGTCCTGTAAAACTTCTGGATGACCGCAGGAATCAGAGGGAGTGGTGGAAAAGCGTACAGCAATGTCTGCGACCATCTTATCAAAAGTGCATTCCCCTGTGATCCTTGCTGAGGGAATCTGGACGCGAAGACGGGGCATTTTGTATTTATCGCGTCTGCGAACAGGTCGATGTCTGGCACTCCCCATTGTCGAAAAATGTCCTGAGCGACTTCTTCGTTTAACACCCAGTCGTGTGCTTCTACGAAGTCTCTGCTGAGAACATCTGCCTGCACGTTCAGGGATCCTGGGAGGTGAACAGCTACGATCGTGAGACTCCTCGCCAGAAGCCACTTCCATATGGCCTGTGACTCCAGAGACAGGACCCGTGACCTGGTGCCTCCCTGCTTGTTCAGATAGTACATTGTTGTTGTGTTGTCTGTCTGAATCTGAATGGAGTTGGACTGAAGGGAAGGGTACAGAGACTTGAGAGCCAGATGGACTGCCCTTAGTTCCAAGAAGTTGATGTGATAACTTCTCTCTGTCTCGGACCAGAGACCTTGTACCTGAAGCTGGCCCATGTGAGCTCCCCAACCTTGCAGTGAGGCATCTGTAACTATAGTCTGTGTCGGAGGGACCTGGTGAAAAGGTACCCCTTGCCGATGGTGTGAAAGTTTCATCCACCATTTGATGGAGTCCCTGGCCGCCTGAGGAAGAGAGACACGATCTTCCCAACGGCCTGAGCGCTGTGTCCATTGATCTTCGAGGGATTGCTGTAGCGGCCGCATGTAAAGTCTGGCATTGGGCACAATGAAGATGCATGAGGCCATCGATCCCAGCAATGATGACACCTGTCTTGCTGTGGGATGTATAATGCTGAGAAGAGCACGGCACTTGATCAACATTGAGGACAACCTCTCCTCCGAAGGACACACGCTTGCCTTTGCGGTGTCTAGGGAAGCGCCCAGATAATGTATCTTCTGCGTAGGGTTGAGAACTGACTTCTTGTAGTTGACTTGCAACCCCAGGGAGTGAAGCAGGTTGAGACAGTAAGTGAGATGGCTCTGGAGTAGTGAAGGCGTGGAACTCTTCAGGAGCCAGTCGTCTAGGTAGGGATAGATGAAGATTTTGCGCTTGCGGAGGAAAGCAGCTACCACCGCCATGCACTTGGAGAACGTTCGGGGGGCAGATTTGAGCCCGAACGGAAGTACTTGGTACTGATAGTGCTGCTGAGACACCTGGAACCTGAGGAACTTGCGATGCTTCACTGAAACAGGAATGTGAAAGTAGGCGTCCTGCAGGTCGATGGCACACATCCAGTCTCCCAGATGAAGATGTGGGAAAATCTGGTGCAGGGCTAGCATCCGAAATCTCTCTTTTCTTATAAACCTGTTCAGCAGGCGCAGGTCGAGGATAGGTCTGTACTCTTTGGTTACTCCTCGCTTCTGGATCAGAAAGTACCGTGAGTACACCCCTTGATTTCGCTGGTGATGTGGTCTTCTATGGCCTTTTTGGAGAGGAGGGTATCCACTTCGCCCTGTAACAATAAATTGTGTTGTTGAGGAAGGCACAGCAATAGAGGGGCAACTTGCGGAGGAGGGGTCTTGAACCTCAGCAAGTAACCATGCTGTACAATATTCAGCACCCATCTGTCTCTTGTTATGGATTCCCACTCTTCCAGGTGACAAACGATACTCCCTCCTACCGGAGTGGCGAACGGGTGCGGAGGAAGCAATGCCTCACTGTTTTGGAGGTTGCTTGGTGGAGGACTGCTGTTGTTTATTGTTACCTCTACCCCTGCCAGGCCGCTTGTGCTGGAATTGGTACCTTTGCTGGTTCTGGGAGGACCACTGAGGGGTTTGAACCCTCTGTTGGAAGGGTCGCTTGTCGTTCTGACGAAAGCGTTTGCGAAACTCCTTCCGCTTTTCCAGTCCAACTGCCTTGACCGTGTCCAGCTCGGTCTTCATCTTTGTCATCTCCTCATCAGCATGAGAACCGAATAAGGAGGAGCCGTTAAAAGGAAGGTTGAGGATTTTCTTCTGGGCGTCCGGTTTTAGACCTGTGAGACGCAGCCACGCTGAGCGCCGCGAACAGATGCCCTGTGAATAGCCGTGCGCGGCGAGATCTGAGGCGTCCGCAGCCGCGCTGATGATTTGATTGGCTACTAGACCACCCTCTTGCAAGATTTCATGGAAGTCTTGTCGATCTTCTTTGGGAAGCTTGTCAGTGAACCTAGCCAGAGAGTCCCAAAGAGACCTGTCATAGCGCCCAAGCAGGGCTGAAGCACTTGCAATCTTCATAGATGATGCAGAGGTATTGCACATCTTCCTGCCATAAGAGTCCATTTGTTTGCTGACCTTTTCTGGAGGAACAGAGGCTGATGAGGCTGCTGACTGCGTTTTCCTGGCGGCTGCCACAATGATTGAATCCGCCGGAGGATCAGACCTAAGGAACAAGGGATCCTGGTCTGGAGCTTTGTATTTCTTTGCGATCCTCGACGGGACTGATCCCACTGTGGCAGGAGTGAGGAATGTGGCTATAGCTGGTTCTAAAAAACCTGGCACCAGAGGTAGCAAAGGTCTGGGAGCTGTACCATGGTGCAATGTCTCAAATATAATCGATGTCGGGACCACAGGAGTGCATAAACTGATATTAAGTTTCTTAGCTCCTCTGCCAAGTACGTGAGAGAAAGTCCCAATGTCATCAATTGGAGACACCCTGGAAGGTGGCGTAGCTGAAAAGGTTGGCGAGTAATCCCGAATAGAGGACGAAGAACAGGTGGATGATGTTCTGCGCCTCCTCTTATGTGGAGGATCGTAGTGCGAACTGCGACGACCCCCTGACCGAGATCGGTGTGACCTTGGTCTTCTGGAAGGCGTGGAAGGCCTTGCTGGAGGCGACTTAGAAGGTCTGTATGACCGCGAGTAGTCCGAGCCCGGACCTCCGCGTGCAGCTGCTCCAACGCCCTGTAGCCAGCGAGGTGATAGGCCGCAAACCTTCGTTTGACCAGCTGAAGGAGATCTCTCTGGAGAAATCTGCACAATATTCAGCCCTGGAGACGACTGGGCCCTTGACGTCGAACGGGATCTCGACGTTGCATTCCTGTCCCTCGACGTCGATAAAGTCTGCGCCCTCACCATTGATCTGTGCAGCGATCTAGATCTCGACGTCGACCGCCCACGTCGATGGGGGGACCTTGACGTCGACTGTCGGCGTCGATGGGGGTACCTCGACGTCGCCCTTGTCGCTGACGCCGATCTTCTCGACGTCGACTGATGTCTCGACGTCGACCGCCCACGTCGATGGGGGGATCTCGACGTCATCTTTCTCGCTGACGTCGACCTCCTTGACGTCGACTTACGGGACCTTGACGTGGCTCTCGACGTCGATATGTCCCCTCGCGGCATAGTCTTCGCCGGCGAGTCTCTCGACGCCGCCCCCCTCGATGGTGGCGGAGAATGCCTCGACGTCGACGGAAGCCTCAACGTCGACGGAGTTTTGGAAGGTCTCTCTGGACCCACAGCCTTCGAGCCCGAAGGGCTGTGCCTCGACACCGACTTACTGGCATGCGGCGGAGAGTCTCGACGTCTAGACACTGGCTTGTCCCTCGACGTTGAAGAATGCCTCTGCCTCTTCGACGGCGATCTTGACGCCGACGGTGAACATTCAGGCACCTGCTTCTTCCTGGACTCAGGAGAGGTGGAACAACGCCGTTTTCGGTGTTGTTGGCTTGAAGAGGGAGCTCTGACACCATGGCCACCTCCTTGATGGCCTTCCCTCGCCAGCAAGGCATGTAGCTTGATGCGTTCTCTGTCACGCAAAGTCCTTTTAGTAAATTTCTGGCAATGATAGCACTGGTCAGGATTGTGTGAAGTTGGAAGGCACACAATACACACCGAGTGTGGGTCTGACAGTGCCATTTTCTTGCCACAGGAAGGACATTTTCGAAATAAAGCAGGCATTCTGACTGGAAATTTTTTCAAAAACCAGTAGACAATACCTCCAGGTATCAGAAAATGTCAAAATTTCCAAGGAAATATCAAATATTAATCTTTCAGTCAAAAAACTGAAGAGCTCAAACTCCAGGATCCTCATAGAAGGAGCCGGAAAAAGAACTGACCTAACTGTCACCTGTGGTGCATGATGGGAGCAAAGGGTCTCCTGCAGGCCTTAAAGGCACGGTATCCTAAACCTTGGAAGCCTTAAAGGCAAGGTGCCAGTTTTTTAGTCTTGTTTTCATTATTGCTCTGCAATGCAGCCTACAGGCGAATGCCTGCAATTACAAGTTTTCCTTGTGGCAATAAAGCATTGATATATGTCAATTGTTCTGTGCATGTCCTCTTTTCCTTATGGGTTAGGAGGGTATTTGTCTTACAATGCAAACCTATGTAATTTTGGCAATTCTGCCATGTTGGAAACATTGTTAGGCTGCATGTATATGTTTCACATATGTATATATATTTATATATATATATATGTATTTTTTTATATACTCCGGGATCCCGCACGTGGGCGGCGATAATTCATAGATTATGACTATTGATGAGTATCCCCTGGATGAGAAAGAGGTGTTATTTAGATTTTAGCTTAACACTGTCCGAGCTGAAAGACACAACTTGACATGTCTAATGAGTCCCACTGAGAAGAAATTCATTGATGATTTGGAAGACTGGAGAGCTGCCATTTACCAAAGAACCATGAAAGGGATGGATATAATGAAGGATGTGTGGAAGGAAGAGAAATATAGGGAAATTGGAGTCCAACCTAAACTGAATTTAGATTGGCAAAATCAAGAGAAGTTATATATCTATAGAAGAGAAGAAAGGGTTCCAAATGCTCAATATATGGGAGTGAGCCAGTGTGCTCACAAGTTTGAGATTCTGGCTAATAAAAATCAGGTGCTTGCAGGTAAGGGCCATATTATTATTGGAGTTTATTTTGTGTGTGGACAGCATGCTTATTTCAAGTTACCTGTTAATTCGGCAGGTACTTGCTATTTAGCTGTAGTTTTTCTCAAAGTCTATCATGTGAATTGTTTGGGTAATCAAGCAGCTGGGTTCCCGGGTAGAGCTAAGCATAGTAGTAGTGCTTCACAAGTAGTGGGATACATTTTTGGTGCTATGATTCCTTCTGTAGATGTTGTTGTGAATGATTTAAAGATTAGAAAGCTTTCTACTTTAGTTGACAAGCTTGCAACCAGCATTGCTTGAGCTTTGCTATCTGTTGACACCAAGCTAATAGCCACCAGGGCTATGGTTTTGCAGAACCGGCTTGCTTTAGACATCTTACTTGAGAAAGAGGGCATTTGCATTACTGCGAGCAGGTCTTAGTTAACCAAAGTTTTTTTCATATTATAAATGTGATGTTCTTTTAAAAATTCTCTCACATTTTCCTTTCGTTGCAGGTGGCTTATCGCTCTCGTTAGTTACAAGAAATGTTCCCTGTGTGTGTTTTAGGTATGTTATTTTACAATGAGAAAGTCTTCTGTACCAGGCAAAACAGATTACTGATAACTACAAGGTTGTGTAAATGTGAGAGACTTTGTCGGGGATGGGGAAATAAGGAGTATAACTGCTCCAAGAAGACATTGCCACCTGATTGCCTGCAACTGGAAGGAGTTGGAGAGAAGATATTTCTGGAGAATGTGGTTAGATTTAATTGTGTCTCTTAGAATAGTTTAGCAGATCCTGTCCTGACTTCTCTGAGGGAAGACCTTTCCCCAACTCTGCTGGTTTCCCGACCACTGGTTCTTGCGCTTTTCTGTTAAAAATCTATGCCGTTTTCCTGTGAACTTTAATTTGGTTTAACAACTGATGCCAATACCTTCCACTTAGAATTTTCCCTCTCCACTTTTAAAACCTTATTCAGCTTAGGAAAGTTCCTTTATGAAACCAATATACTTTCTGTTCCGTATTCTGTATTTGGTCATGTTTTGCATATTCTTTTATATAATATACAAATTCAGATTGAATGATAGAATTGATATATAGGCTTATTTGATTTTCCATTGAATAAAGCTTGTAACTATGACTAATCTGCTAATAAATCTTTATGTTTTGGACACCATCCTCTCTGTTGTTCTTGTGGAGTGTGGTGTCCTTGTGAATGTGCGTGACACGTCATGAGCAGGTATTCTTATTATGAAAGGTTCCAGAATGGGAAGGGGAGATTGTCAGTTGGACCTGTGAGGCGGACTGGCAGGGGTGTTAAGAATAAACTTGTTCTTGAGTTTAAACCAGTGTCGGCTACTCTGATTGAATACTACATGGAGGTTAAATGGTTTCACTGTAATTGAATTGTGGTGTTGATGCTAGCTCCTTTCATATACTTCCAGTCGATAATAAAAGGTCCACATGACCAGTAACACAACTTATTAGACGATTACACCTTAGAATACAGGTATAGAAAGCCACCAAAGTTACCAATTAAGTACACATTTCAAGACCTGTCAATGCAAAGATCTAGCTCAAGAATGGTACGGAAATTCCCACGTGATAAGAGCAGCTGGAATACATGGCTCAGGCTTTCTAAGGGGAGAAGACGTACAATTTCACACAGATACTCAAACATACAAACACACATGCACAGAAACACACACAAACAAGCGAGCGCATATAGCCAGTGTTTAATATACAAGTGATTTGAAAACTGTGCCTGTGTAGAAGCCCGGGTGACCTTAGCCCACTACTATGTCCCCTAAAGCACTAGCATTGTTGTTTGACATAGAGAAATGTTGTCTTCATTTAGAGTCTGAAGCTGCTCAAAAGAATGATAAAAAAAATACAGTTAAATCTAGGAATTTGGAGGATTGTGCCATGACATAGCAGGGGACAGCTGTATAACTCATGCATCGCTATGCAACAGCCCTTCAGAGGTGTCTCTCTGCAATTGCATACCCTCATTGAAAGGCATATCAATTATTCCCCTTACCAATATCGAGCATAGTTTCATAGTTTTTTTCAAATTCTTGTACCGGATTTTCTCCCATTCTCCCATCTCCGTCCATTCGTCTTTAGTGAAATACCTCGAAATATCGTTACATGATTCATCCATCTACATGGAGGAAATGTGAAATAAATACACATCAATATCTCCATACACACAGTTTGAACATCATACAAGAGGTACACTACCTCTGTCATGTATTATAAGACTATTGTAATTCACAGAGGAGTTCAGTGACCATATATATGAATAAGACCGAAGGCCAAGTTCCTCCATAAGATCATGGAACACAGAAGGCACTAGCAATATACACTGATGTATGACAGAGGGTATTTTATTCCTTATAATACATGGTCCCACTATCACCATTCCTACAAAATTCTAAAATCCTAGGTGCCTTCCTCCTTCATATGAAAAACAAGATGGCAGCAGAGTTAGAGACTGAAAGCACAATCTGCATTGCAAAATTAAGCACACTGATATTTAGACTGTAATATGTTGCAAAAACATATTGGAGCAGTTAAATGCAAGTCACATTCACAAACTTTGATAGTTCGGATTATGTAATAACACGCAGAGAGATTCCTGCTTCCGTGTTATGTACAATAACCATGCAAAAAATAAGCATATTGCACTAAATATGTCCCCTCTGCTCATGACTGTCCATTAAATAGAAACCGATAAGAGCTAACAAGCTAGATACTTGTTTTCATTGTTTAAATTAAAGTATTCTTAGTGGCCTGCTTTTCACATAACCTGCTGGCTCTAGTCATGGTGACAACACCATTAAACTGGCAGTTGGCATTTTTACATCAGAACTGAAAAAAGTTATTACAGTAGAGCAGGTACGTCTTTTTTATTAAAAGTGAATAGTGATATCACAGTCAAATTCTAATATGAAAATTAGAGACAGCTTTTTAGACAGGGATTGCAGGCGCATATGTATTATATAATAATTAGATTAATATATCATGGTTTAGAAACTCTTGATCCACCTGCCAAAAGGTACCTTAAAGCAGTGGCTCTTAACCGGAGGTCCAGGGTGCCACTGGTGGTCCGCGAAGCCTACTCAGGGGGTCCGCAACTGCTTAGAAAATTAAATAATATTAACATAATAATAAAATGTATATAAATGAAGAAGAAAAACCTACACCTGAAATTTTTAAAACATTCTGCAAATATTAAGGGGGCTAAAAACTATGTTAGTATCCTCAGATTGATTTATAGGAGCAGTGCAAGTGCATCACACAGAATATGATATGGCCGATGAATGGGTTCAAATGTATTTAGAAAAGATGCAACCTACCCATTAAAATTAAATGTTTGATTGTTTTTATATTTGTTTGTGTATGAAATAAAATATGTCAGCATTTCTTTATTTGTTTAATGAATGCTTGTTTCTTTAATTTTATATATTGTTTTGCGGTTCAAATTATCAAAAATGTTTTGATCCAGGTTCCAGGCTTCCAGTAATTACTCAGTGGGGGTCCACAGAAGTCAAAAGGTTAAGAACCACTGCCTTAAGGTATATGTCTTATTCTCACTCATTACATTTTTTCCTCAGGAAACCTCTAGACACCTGATTATGCCCACACTGGAATACTTTAGAAACACACACGTTAGATGTGGACTAAAAAATGACAATCCTTATGTGTGGACAAATGCAGACTATAGTAAGTTATTGTACTACAGATGAACAAAAGATGCACATTCAAATACATTTTGATAAAATATAACAAACATTTGAAACATTGACCAACCTTAGAATTTCATGATGCCTGTAATTTTCAACAGGGATCCAAAAACCATTCTTTATTTAACCTTCATAGCTACCCCTAAAATTCTACTCTTTTTTGGCATGTCTTAATTTTGTCCTTGGGTATGTCTGATTTTTGTGTCAGATTAAGTGCCAGTGAGGATACAGAGGAAGCACTGGGGGATAGATGGTCAGCTTCCTTCAAAATGTCCACAGTCTTGTAGAAGATTTGAATGACCGTCGTGGATGAGTTCAGGATCCAAGCCACTAAGCTCAACGATGGAAGGCTGCAGGATCCAACCCCCAAAATTGCACAAATCTGATCTCCACGACAGTCTCTTCTGCAGCTTTTCCAATAGGTGTAACAGATCAGTCAAAGCTCATTAGAGCCCCCCACAGCAAGCTGCTGTGGGGGGCTCTAATGAGCTATGAACGTCATCCTGGCTTTGGTGTATGTAAGCTTGATAATGAAATAGTTTCAGGACTATCAGTGGAAATGTGTTGCACTGAAACGTACCACAGAAATCAATCAAAAGGGTATTCCCTTTATCTGTACCTGACAATATCTGGAAGTGAAATCAGGTCATTTGCTGCTGTCTCCAGCAGGAGAGAGGTCTATTTGAGGAAAAGCTAGTACTCGATCATTTATGACTGCATGTTTTTTGAAAGGTCCTGCTGAGGGAATTTGCTTACACATTTTGAACACATGAAGGGGAACTGCTGTTATTGAAGTTTCCTGGCTTCCAGCCACCTCGATGTTGTCGGTGGGTCCTATGACAAAAGCCTGGATCTACACTGTTTGTTAAGATAATACATTGATGTTGTATTGTCTATCTGAACTAAAAGGCAGTTCATTTTTAATGCTGGTAGGAAAAAAACGTGCTCGTCTTTGCGACTGCACTGATTTTCATGAGATTTATGTGCTAAGTAGAAGTATGTTGTTTTTTTGTGTGCTCTCTATCCTGAATGAAGGCACCGTGGCTATTAGCAGAGCTGGAATATAGTGGAGAAAAGGAGCCTCTTTAGCAAGTTCTTTGAAGCCACCAAGGAAATGACTGGATCACTGCTTAGGAAAGAGTCAGCTTTTTAATCCTATCTGCTAGAAACCTGGCACCATTGGTGTTTAAGAACTAATGCAGAGGGCCCATATGCAGAAATGTTTGAGGTACAGGAGACTGCAGAACGTCACAGATCTCACGAGAGATGAGATTAGGCGAGCTGATGGCCGCAGTATCTTCACAATATTGTGACACTTCAGAAAGAAAGGTGTAAGTCTCCCAGTTAAAGGATGGACTAAACTGGGATGAATGTGGAATTGTTTGATTGACATGCAGGTCCATCTGTGGACGAATGCTGACTGACAGTTGATAATGGTGTGCGGCTTGCTGAGAGATAAGGCTTTGAAGGGCCTATTGTAAAGATACACATAAATATCCTGTTTCTCCCCAAATAAACTGTTGCAACCCTTCCCTTTTTTGGGGGAAGTATAGTGGGTCTGATTTCCTTAGCCCCAGCGGTTGTGCTTGTCGCCCTCACCCCCATTGGAAAAAAAGGAAATCACACCATTGTCTATCACTTTTCCCACAACAAGTTAGACTCACCCAGATTCAGGGTATTACGAGCCAGACCACCCTGCCAGAGAAACGATTACTCACAGGGTTATTTGTAGATGTGTGAACCCTTACCTTGGACCCAGGAGATAGCATACACACACAGAGCTGCTGGTATTTTATAATAAAGGGTTATTTACTCTGTATAGTCTGCAAATAAAAAGTGTGTACCAAAATGATGGAAAATTCATTTGCAAGTTCGGCAAAACCAATGAGTCCAATTCCTATCTAATACCATGTATTACCAGTCTCATGGTTTTTGTATTGGCTAAATTATTAGTATTATCCCTTACTAAATTGCATCAATCTTCTTACCCCTCAATATCTTAGAGAGCTGTTGGGCCTGCAGTAGCATAATGTCTTTGCCCCTCCAAAAATCTCAGGTCTCTTTACGCCCTTCTGCCCAATGATTCTCTATGAAGAGAAAAGGGGCAGTTGTTGTGAAGTCTTTCATATCTACATTGTACAGACCAAACAATGTCTCAGAGACGCGTTCCAACAGCAAGCAGATGTATCCAACCTTGTTTCCTCGTTCCAGAATTTGTTCTATGCGAGGCCAGATAGCCTTGCAGTGATACTCAATACATGTAGCTCCCAGAGCAGCAGAATTAGACCAGATGTGTATGCAACATGTATGTATTATCAGGAAAGAACAACCCAGGAATTCTTGGATTCCCTAGATCTTGCTCAGCTCACCCAGTGGGTTAGTTCTCCCACCCACTGTGGGGGCCATATCCTTGACCCCATCTGTTCCAATTTTCCTATGGTAGTTGAAGATCCGCTCCCCGTGTCCTGGTCGGACCATTTTTTAGTTCTCTTCTCCTGGCCCATTGAGGGTAACTGCTGGATATCACAGGCTAGTGCCAGTCCGGCCGCTGCTAAAGTAGATCCCATAGCCTTCGGCCAAGCTTTGGAGAAGTTTAGACCAGCTCTCCCTCCCAACTTGGAGGGCGCCTGGCCTGCTTTACTAGATGGATTATGTTGGCGATGGACAGTCTTTCACCTACGCCAAGCCGCAGGCGGGTCAGGGAGTCACCGTCTAAACCATGGTTCTCAGCCGAACTGAAAGTACTTAAGCAGCAATGTAAGAAACTGGAACGCCGCTGGCGGAAGGACTATTGCTCATCAGCAAAGATTATGCTCAGAGAAGCCCAGAAAATGTATTATATTGCTATTAGTAAGGCTAAGGGTCTCTATTACGCGGACCGGATAGAGTCTGCTAATAGCAACTCTAGGGAAATTTTCTCTATTGTACAGAGCTTTATGGTGCCGAGGGCTGAGACAACAAGGCTCCCTGCCTCTAACACATGGTGTGATAAACTTTCCAATTTCTTTATTGATAAGATTCATTCAATACAGAGAACATTTAGAGATCAAAGCCCACCTCAGGCAGGGGGTGCCCCCGGCTGCTCCTTCTGAGCCATCTTTCATGCTGGAGGCTTTTACACCTATTGACCTATCGGATTCACTTAAAATTCTGAAAGCTATGAAATCTGGCTCTCCGTCGGATCCTTGTAAGGCGAGACTCCTGGCCTCTGTGGCAGAAACAGTTAATTTAGAAGTTAATACGCTCATTAGACTCTCCTTTCAGGAGGCGCTTATTCCAACAGTGTGGAAGCAAGCTAAAATCCTGCCACTTCTAAAGAAACCTTCACTAAACCCTCAGGACCCAGGGAGCTATCGCCCCATCTCCCTTCTTCCCACTGTATCTAAAATCTGTGAGAAGGCAGTTAATAAACAGCTCACTGATTTTATTGAAGGGTCAGGTCTACTCCATCCAGCTCAATCAGGTTTTAGAGCTGCATATAGCACTGAGTCGGCCCTGGTTGAAGTATCAGAAGCTATCCGAGGCTGTCTGGATGCCGGTGGAAGTGCTGCCTTGATATTGTTGGATTTATCGGCAGCATTCGATACTGTTCCCCACTCGCTGCTTCTGTCTCGTCTGATGGAAATAGGTGTCACAGGATCAGCCTGGAGGTGGCTAAAATCTTTTCTTGAGGGGCGTACGCAACAGATTTGGATCCCCCATTCTCTTCCACGCCTCAAGGTGTTACCACAGGAGTGCCGCAAGGGTCCTCTTTGAGTCCCCTTCTTTTCAACATCTACGTCACTCCTCTGGTACAATTAGCGGAGGAGCTAGGAGCCAAAATCGTGGCATACGCCGATGATACTCAACTACTGTTTACCTGGGGTAAATTGGAGTGTGATACTCTGAAGGTTAAGAAATGTCTGACAGCGGTCTTTCAGTGGCTCTCAGCGGCACAGCTTAAATGCAATGAAGAAAAATCGGAGATTCTTCTCTACGGCAACTTTCCCACACGGTTCAGAGAGACTCTCTGGCCGGCCGGCTTTCCGCTACCATCCTCTTCTGGCCAACCTGTTAAGAATCTGGGCGTGTGGTTTGACGAGAATTTGTCTTTCTCGTATCATATCAAAAAATTGGCTGGGAGCTGTTTTGGGATATTGAAGTCACTCAGAAATTTCTCCCCTTGCTCCCTAGGGATGCAAGGGAAACAGTGACCAGGGCGTTGATTTTGTCCCGCCTTGATTACGCCAATGCCTTGTACATTGGTCTACCGGATTATTCTCTTAATAAACTGCAGGTCGTCCAGAATGCAGCAGCCAGGCTTTTATTTAACATTCCTATCAGAAGCAGCGTTAGACAACACCTGCGCACTCTGCACTGGCTGCCGGTCACTAAGCGCGTCAAGTTCAAAGCCCTTGTGGTTGCCCATCGTGCTCTCCACGGATTAGGGCCAGCTTACCTAAGGAAGCGCTTTGAGTTCTATACCCCTACCAGAGATCTGAGGTCAGCATCTCAGCACCTTGCCCGGCTACCTCGTGTCCGCCGTCAAAGAGTGGGGGCAGATCTCTTGCATTTCGGGCAGCCACCGCCTGGAATTTGTTGCCCTTCTCGCTGCGTAACACCCATGATCTTAGTCTTTTTAAAAAACAGCTCAAAACACTTCTGTTTTAACCTGCGATTCTCTTTCTAGCTGCACCTCAAGGCTCGCGCCGGGACACTCCTGGGAGTATCTGAGCGCGTTATAAACTTCATTAACATAACATAACATAACATACGTTAGAACAGCCACCACTGCCATGAGATTTGAAAATATCCTGCATGCCAATTTTAGTACAAAAGGATCTTGTATCGGAAGTGATTGTTTCCTACCAAGCATCTCAGAAACATCTAATGATTTTAAGATATTGCAATGTAAAATAAGCATTCTGAAGGTGTATAGAGCTCATCCAATCGCCTTGATGGAGTTCAGAGTAGAACAAGAAGGGCAAACATCCTGACTTTTCCACTATGTTTTCATTTTTTGCTGTCTTCAAGTCCAGAAATTATGTGAATTTTTGCTTGGGCCCATTCTTTCAGGCTTACAGGTATCTGGAATAAATTTGCCTTCCGTTCTGGGAAGTTGGACCCCTTTTGACTGTTTGCTTCTCCAGGAGGATATTATGGTTATGCAGTCTGCCCTGATGGTACTGTAGCAACATCTTTGGACTGATCACCAGTGGAGGTTACTTGAACATGAACAAATAGCCATTTTACACAATATTCTGCATCAATCTAAATATTCATTTCTTTTGTTAATATAGAAAGTGACTGGAGATGATCCCTCCACTGTTGGATGAGAGGGGAGAGATGATTCACTGCTTTCACCCAGTCTAGCGCTTCCCAGCTGAGTGTTTTCCAGCCGCCGCAGATGGCTTACCTTTTCTTCCTCTGTTGGGGTGTCTTTGTTGGAACAGCTTTATAAGGAACATTGGTCCCGCCAGGAAGGGTATATGAACAATAGGACACACACCTACAATAAGTCCTGTGATGATGTTCTCCCTAGTGGAGATACAGTACATTTATTGAATATAAAACAATTCAAGAAAAAAACACAATTATATACAAAATTACGAGGGTCAAAGGTTGGAAGTCAGCAGATTTCCAGACCTCAGGCATTAAAAGTGCAGGGTGTCTTTGTGAAGGAATTCAGATATCAGTCAGTCACAATTAAACAGGCATCTTTTGCTCCACAACACAAATATAGGTAAGACAATTTGGAGTCAAGATGCAACGGTCAACGACATTTCGATCCCCACTAGAATGGGGGGATCATCATCAGGACATAAAGTATAATGCCCGAGTGATAGCCTGTGAGAAAGTCAAAATCACGGGAGGGAGTACGATGTAGCGGATGCTACCTGGGAGGACTGAGTCTCCCCACTTCGCCCCTGTTTGTTAACAACTCCAAAATCGGCGGGCAATCAATTGGCCTCTGGCCCTTCAGCGGCCTCCCAGGTAGCATCCGCTACATCGTACTCCCTCCCGTGATTTTGACTTTCTCACAGGCTATCACTCGGGCATTATACTTTATGTCCTGAAACAAAGGAAGGGCTCACAACACTCGTCTGACATCATCATGAAAAAAGAAGAAAAAGTTCCACAACAAAAGTCTCAATTAAAAAAGAAGAAAGTGGCAAGTATTTCGGTTAAATATGGCACATATATTGAGGACACGTCTTTGGAACAAAAAGTGGGCACTGACACTGTTAGAGAGCGCGGCAGAGGTCACAATAGTTTGCCAGACTCTTCAAGAGTTTCTGTTGGCAAGAGCAACTAATGATTTTTTTCAAGTGGAAACACCAGATCAGCGAGTTTGCTCTCCAGACAGAGTATTTGATTTGGATATCTAAATTGAAGGTGATGTACCTCGTACCATTAAAGTAAATTTTTGAGAAAATGGGACACTAACATATGAAATTCCCTTGGCTAAAGGGAATTGGCCACCTGAGTTTGTTAGAAAAGTCTCACAGGGGGAAGATGTAATAACACTGTCTTTCTCTGTCCTCGTACCTGAAGGAGTAAAACTAACGTATGCCATGGAGTGTGCCCTTGCAAAATCCCCGGCATTATACTGCAACCATGTAAGCTGGGATAAAGATTCACCTTACCACGTAATACCTATAAGGTCCAGCCCGCAAGTGCAACCACAATACCTAATTAAGCATGAAGCTAAAACTCCAGTTAGAGAAATTCTTACACAGTTAGAATATCATCGCATCATTCACCCTTGTATCTCACCAATGAACAAACCTTTATTTCCAGTAGTGAAACCATACAATTCATACAGCCTAGTCTTAGACTACAGACATTTAAGCAGTCACACGAGTACATTTGCGGTGCAAAACACACACAGTGCAGCACTAATGAACAACAGTGTGCAAAAAATACAAAACAACATTAGACATTTCAAATGGCTTTTTCTGTCAAAACATAGCGTGTGAAAAGGGGGATTTAACTACCTTCACCGTACTTGGGTCTCAGAAAAGATTCTGTCGACTGCCCTGGTCTGTTTTCTGTCAGTGTAACATCGATTTTACAAGAAATTGACACAGATGCATTGCCCTATGTCGATGGCATATACCTTACGGATAATGGCTTAAACACACGTCTAGCCAGAGTAGATAGCATAGTCGTGGGATTTGCTGAACAAGACTACAAATTCAACTTCCGAAAAAATTGCCTATCTCAGTGTCCTGTTCTTGAGATAAGAACTATCAAACTAAGGCAAAAGCTTAGCTCCACATTTCTTAGAGAAATGTGCACTCGTACAACCACCAAACAAAATAAAAAAGATCCAATTACTTTTGGGCTTTCTAAACTTTAGAAGGACATACATACCAGATTATGCCCAACGGGTGAAATCGTTCTATGATGTAATACATCCAGACATCTCAAGAACAGATTGGACACCAGAACATACACAGATTCTGAGAACACTGCAAACATGTTTACATCCAGACATTTACACACATGCGTAAACACCACAAATTTGGTGGTAATTGCGGGGGCCACAGGCTACACAAACACCACTTTCAATGAAGGTGATACCGTACCAATTGCATATAAATCGCATTTATATTCAAATGCTAAAATGTGTTTTGCACCTACAGAAAAAATACTAACTGCCGTTAAGACAACTGTTATAAAGGAAAGATCGTTGGCTCAGGGGAAACGCATAATTGTGGTTACTACCATCCTAGCATTAGAGGCTGTCACCAAGGCTTGTGCTCCAAACACAAAAGCCTTACAGCCTAGATGGAAACGGGGCCACCTCCTTAACAGCTACGGCTGTAGATTATGTCTTTGACCCAACACTTCAAACACGAATTCCTCAAATATGAACAAGAATACCCTGCGCTCAGTGACGTTTTGCCTTTTGACCAGTATGACTTCATAATCTATACTGATGGTTCAGCCCAGCCTGCTGTTGGAACAAAACAGCAATACTCCACAGCTTGCGCAGCAGTGAGTGTTGTGATGAGGAATAGAAAATTTCACCCTCAAAAAACATTTACACAATCCCTAGGGGATTGTACTGCCCAGCTGGCTGAACTCAAAGCTCCAATTCTGGCACTAGAGAATACCGATCCTGAGTACCCCACACTCATAGTGTGTGATTTGTAGGGAATTTACTGGCTGATGAAGCCGCAAAGGCAGCAGTCCAGACTGCTGTAGTAGCTGCAATTACTTGTTCTCATACGAGAGCGGATGGAGACATCATGATGCCTCACACTTCACGCACTGGCACACCATGACCTAAATAAATTCCAGCAAAATACTCCTACCTGTTGAGTGCCCAAAACATACTTTTTGCCGTATTACCGGAGTGGGGGAGCAAGTGATCCCAAATTCAGACCTCAGGCTAGAATTATGTTGGCAGCAACAGTTTCATTACTACAGCAACGCTATTGGGTGGCATGGTCTTTACAGACTAAGCAACCTGTCTTTAGTTGTGACATTTGTCAACAAATTAAAAGTTCCACTGCAGCTTGCCCACCGGAGACAGCTCTCCTAGAGTCAAACAAACCATTAGCAGTGGATTCATGTTCTAGATTTCTATGGGTGTGGCCATAGCATTCAGCTGATGCTCGAACTGTTATAAAAGATATGCAAATCTTTATTGGGGTATATGCAGTAGCTGCATTCCATTAGGAACAGGGACCAGCATTTGCCTCAAGGGCTTACTGGGATACCATGGGCACCCTGGGTGTGGCTGTGCATTATTCCACTCCCTATCATCCTGAGCGAAATTCGATAGTGGAGAGGAAAAAACCGTGACTTAAAGCAGTCTTTAACAGCTAGAGTATTAAGTTCAGGTTGTAGTTGGATCCATCACCTGTATGGAGTCCTGAGAGCTTTTAATAATCTGCCTAGAAGATCCTTGGGTGGCAGGACTCCCAATGAAGTCCTGTTCAGTGTCCAGATGTTTGTTCCAGACCTTGATAATCCTGGAACAGTGGTGGCAGATACACCATTTGACATCAATGAAAGTTTTGATGTCTTAAAGGAACTGCAAGCGTTCCAAGATGAACACTCCAGCGCATTAACCAAACGTTCTGCCACTGTAGAAGTGAAGGTGCAACCAGCGACTACTGGCTAGTTTCCAAAGCTTGGGGGTCTAGTTTGAGTAAAGATTGTCGATAAGAAGGAGTTTAGACCATCGTACAGAGCACACATGCCAGTCCTGGCAGTTTAAGGTACAGGAACAGTACTTTTGCCACCCCTTGCTGGTTTTAAAACAAGATTTGTGTCCATAGACCTCATCAAACCACATCACGTGGTCAGTCCTACACAGTAGGCCACAAGGGTTCCTGGGTACTTACCTGTCTCCTCTCACTACCATACAGGAAATCCCATTACAAGCATTAAATAATATAGAAATGTTTACTCCTGGCTGAGGACATCTGATACCGACATTCTACTGCTTCCAGTTACATCTACTAACACCGTAACATATGTGAAATCGCAGATTTTGACTGCTACACCGAACAACAAAGTATTTTATTATCAACCATCTTTGGCGGCACAAACAAGTTTCACTTTGTCCCGTGAAGTCCCTGCTTTTGCACAGCCTCCCTCTGGCTATTTTGCTGACATTGATAACTTTTCCTTGGATACAATACACACTTCATTGCATGAGATTCATGCATTTATTTTTTGTTTAAAACAGACTTACCTGATTCCACCATGGTCATATTTATGGACAGCCATTTAATTGTTTTTCCTCTTCATTTGGATTGGATTTGTCACCGTTTTCTTTTTGCTCCTAAATAGACATTATCTCCCGGAACGGTCTGCTGTTGAACTAGTGACTGAGTGTTGAAACCTCATTCTTCTTCCCATATAGTGAGAAGAGACATGTCCTTTGTAAACATTTCTGAATTTCCAGTCCCGGATAGCATTGTTTGGGATAAGGTCCCACTTGATATTTTGGTCCTACAGAAACCCTACAAATTCTGTATGTATTCAATATAAGTATGGGCAATATTATTACTCCTGGAAATGTCTGATGATCGGGATGTGACAACAGTGAAATCAATGCTTTCTAAACTAGAGTCTTATACGGTATTTGATGCTGATGATATGTACCTGAACTCTGTAAATTATGGTGAAATGTTTTGTAATCATCATTATGCACATCATGATTTACCTAGAGCTAGTACTCCACGTGCAGTTTTTAACTACACACAAATGGTACACTGCCCGACACCGCCCAAGGGTAGTTCAAAAACATACCTGCAAAAGTTTGCATATATTTCTAGCAACAACTCCTTAGATCATGTGTCTTACTATTATACACTTAGCCCATCCCCGGTGAAGAAAAATATGCTAACCCACACCAAATTAATTTATTTGAATTACTTTATTTCTGAACTGTCAATACAAGGTTATGAATTTTGGAAGGAAAACACTGATTTGAAATCAGTTTGGGGAACACGCAATTGGCAAATGCAGGGCAATCAAGCTTTATTTAGAGCTTGTCTAAAACCTAGACAAAGGATTTTCCTGAAAAATACAGTACAGCAAACAACCTACCTGGGTTTGGCTACAATTAAAAACATGAATACACCAAACATTCCCTTCATTACACGTTTTAAAAATTGGCCCAGTTTTACAAATTACACTAAGGAACAGCTCAACAACACGATATAGAATGGTTCACATAATTCTACACTTTCAGGTTCAGAAGAATGGTTAGTGTGGCCAACAGACTATAATGGCTGTCATACATGTTCTTAAACACCTCAAAGGGTTTTAAAGCAAGCAGACCAGATCTACGTTATGTGCAAACACAACAATCAGGGGTAGTCATGACCCACAGTGTGGGGAAATTATGCCAGCAATGGTTGCAGCATTTTACATTGTCAGCGGTTAAGGAACACCTGTCCCTCCTCTCGGATGACATGGATTTGCAAGATTTCTTGCTAGGTCCAAGACCACCATGTTCTAAACGCTTTCTATACGCTATTTACAATGAACTCTGGAAGGTTTCTCAGCAGGAAGCTGCTGAAGTTTATCGTGAAATAAACAAGTCTAATTTTGAAAAGGCTTTGGCTGTAGTAGACAACGGCATGACAACATTGTCAACTCGCATTTATTCTTTGAATAATATTGTGTCATCTGCATTTGGTACAATACAAAGTGACATGTCCTTGTTGCAAAACGGGCAAAGTAAGCTTAGATCGATTATGCAACTGAGTTGGATGTTGCAAGTACTAAGATCGAGTTGCGTGCCCTGGAAATACCTAAATGTGACTGATCTTTTTCTGCCATTTAATTTAACATGTTCTCAAAAAAGAATGGCGAAAAAGGCGCAACTTACACAATGTTGAGCATCGAACACTTAGAGAAATTGCCCTTCACAGCAGCTGAAACTCAATCTGCTGTGTGGTTAAGATGGATTTATTTCACTACCAATTTCTACGTTTCATTTCACATCTTGTTTGAAACATTTCCAGGTGTGTAGATATGAGTCATAAGGGGAGAAATTGTTCACTAGACATAGGTCCTACCTTTTGATTACATGTCTAAAAATGGGGAAATGACAGCATTTCTCAGCGAAAACAAATGCAAAACTTCATTTGACCATTCATTACTCTTAAAGAAATAAGACTTCATGGGGCGTGGCCTAGAAAGATGGCTCCATAGACGTCCTGTGTTGAGATTCCACCGGCCGCCAGACTATCCTCCATAATATACATTTGTTGGACCTTCTCTCACCCCATATTGCTCAGCAAAGCTGTGGTGAGAGGGTGGCAGACCTATACACCGAGTGTGGTTGCTCTGGGGACGTTGGAGCTGCCACTGCATAACACGAGTCGGGCCATGGGGTTGCAGCTGGTGGCGTGCCATCCAGACCCAGGGGAGGAGCTGGCTCTCCGGGATTGACCTGCCTGAGCGGGGAACTGGAGTTGTTGGGATCGGGGCAAGCGAGCTGTCTTTGTAGCCTTAATAACCTGGGAAGTAGCCTCTGCGCTTATCTACAGTGCAGGACTGGACCCGTGAGCACGCTTCCCTGGTGTGCGGCGGTCCAGGCTCTGCCTTCGGCGGCTGGAGGAGTGAGGAGCCCATCGACTGCAACGCGGCCCAAAGTCTGCGCTGTCCACTGAGGGACGACTGCACTAAATGCCGGCTCATCCCGGGCCCCCGGGAGAGACATGGGGACCGAGATATACCAACAGTATTGCGGAGGTGGAGGGGGGCCCAGAGGGCTGCACGGTGGGGCCACTGCGGGCTCTGTGCTGCACCTGATCACACTCTGCTATTTGATTCGGGTGAGGGACTAGCTGTGCGCTGGGACCCATGGGCAAACTTGTTTTTCACACATTGATGGTGCAGGAAAGGTGCCCACAATTGAATAACCCTCTGAACTGCTTGCCATACAGCCTGTGGAGTCACGTGTACTGCACTACTTGGTAATACCCCCCAGCACTACTGCAAGCGATGAGCCTATGCACCTACAGGAACCCTTGGCAAAATACGGATAGTGATTGGTAGTGCAGTCAGTAAATATCACAAGTGGGGGTGGCACTCTGGGAGGGCCAGCAGTACTGGCGCAGAAGCTGGTGCATACAAGGGAAGGTGGACTTCCCCACCCGTCGTGCGACTCTCCACTTTGATCCCCATTGATGTGCCTGGCTCATATCTAATGGGAAGCTCTCCAGCAGGTGACCAGCGGCGCTGTGCTGCACCTGACTGCGGCTGTCAAGAGGACCCCTGTCCACCATACAGGTGGCTATGGAACCCCACTTGGCAGACAAGTAGGTTCAGTGGTTGACTAGCGGTATGGTGGTGGAGTGCCCAAGCGGTGTAACGGACCCCCACGAAGACAGTGTGGCTGAGTGTGAAACAGACAGCCTTGGTCTACAACTCCGAGCTGCGCTGGCGGTGCTTGTCGTACCCCTGCGGACAGAGGGGAGACCTGTGTTGCACTTGGTCAAGGAGCAGGCAGTTGGCACAGTCACTCAATTGCATGCAAGAGACTACTCTACACCCTGGCCGAACGCGCTGGGCCCCCAAACTTCACAATTCTGACCGAACTACCACTGGCGGGACTGTGTCCCTACAAAAACATCAACCATAATGGTAAAGGACAAGCTGGCGAAATCTGCCCAAACCAATAAAATAGTAAACTACACACACGCAGTCACGGCAGCTGAAAAAACTGGTGATGAGACTTTGTTAGACTCGAGGGACTGGACTGGGGAACCACCGACCCCTGGTCCTTCGGTCAGACCTGATGGAGGACATCAAGGGTTCCCATACTGAAGTTTTCACCAAGATTGATGAGGTTTCTATAGAGGTTAATCTCCTGTAGGCTGATCTCCGCAAAGTGGCAGACCCTGTGAAGGTGACAGAAGAAAATGTAGGGACTCTACAGCAGGAGGTTTCCACCCTGCAGGAAACTGTGTCCTCACTACAGAAATTGAGAGAGAATGGAAGACTCCGAAGGACGATCCCAGAGGAACAACCTACGTTTTGTGGGATTTACAGAAAAGGCGGAAAGGCTGTAGGTCGACTAGTCCTGGAGGACTGGATCACTAATTCCACGGTCCCTCAAAGACTGTTGAAATTCTTTAAAATCAAAAGGGCCCCCCGGGCGCTGGTTCCTACCCCTAGGCAGTGGGCGCAGCCACACACAATTATTGCTCATCTATTCAATTTCAGGGACCAGGATGCCATGCTACAGTACAAAGGAAATAAGGGCCCACCGACCTTTGAGGGAAGGCCCATATTAATCTTTCCAGACTATACCCAAAAAGAACAAAATCAGCAGAAAACATACCTGGAGGCTAAGAAGCGACTGAGGGACCACAACCTGAGGTAAAGCCTTATGTTTCCTGTAAAACTGCATGTAGTACATGAAAGTAAAGTACATTTTTTCTTCAGCACGCGCAAAGCCAGTGACTGGGTGGATACGCTGACTGGCAGCCCTCAACAGGGGTCTGCACGGTCGGATACGACGACTCCCAGCATGCCAAGACACTCGACCCGCCAGACGAAACAAAATAAATGTGGTAAAGACCCAGATGCACCGGGTCCGCCAGGTCGCATTATGGTGTGTCCAGATGGCACTTTTATGGACACTGACCTGGTGCTGGACTCCCAGAACTAATTTCAAGAAGGGCAAACATTCCTGGCTCGGGCACGGACAGTACGGATGGGAGACCAACCTGACAGAAAACCAGTGCCACGTGAGAACTGCCACAGCACGATGGAGGTGGTGTGGACTGAATGCCTTTAAGGAGCCAGGTGGGATGTGCCTGAACCTGCTGGCCTCTGAGACTGATACTATAAAGGCTTTTGTCGACGGGGGTGGCTGGTCTTAGTTCTGGGCGTATTCTAGATTAAGACGCTAGTCTATCATCGTACAACATGGGGTATAGTACTGAATGTGTCACACTCCTTGAATGCACATTTGGTATACTGCATTAGGCTAGAAGGAGTTATAGGGACTGAGTGGTTCAGGCGCTGGGGAGACTGCTTGAGTGCTGCAGCCTCACGGTACCCGTGACAAACTGTCCTCTAGCGAAGCATAGAGTTCTTAAGTTTATTGATGCGTTTTGATTATATCTATGCAGGGAATGGAGCGGGATATGCAGGTTCGCGTGCTGCCTTTGGTTAGATGGGACGAGTCAGCTCCAAGGAGGGTGGGGGTTGGGGGGGGGGCGTTGGGAAGATGTTTTGTTCTCATAGTTACATAGTTTTTGGAGGAACCGTGCTACTCACCCGAATGCGTGCCCTGGTGTCTGTTGTTGTGGAGCCCTGCGAGCCTACTATATGCCTGCGCATACGGGTGGTCTGCTCTGGACAAGATTATGATACTGACGTATAATGGCAGGGGATATCTTTACATTTCTGACATGGAATGTCCGAGGACTGGCACAGTTATAGAAGCGCCATACAGTGTATGCCTATATGAAGAGTTATCATGTGCGGTTGCATTCCTGCAGGAGAAGCATGTGTGGCCAGACTGTATTACCAGCTTCCGGAAAGTTGTATGCAACTTCCTACTCCGGATATGCACGGGGTGCTTCGATATGGGTGGCTCTTGGTGTCTCCTTTCCACATAGCGGACACATACTTGACCCAGAAGGGTGTTACGTTATCCTGGTTGGTAACCTAGATGGTCGTGAGGTATGCAGGCTAAATGTTTACGCTCCTAATATTGATAGTGATGATTTTTATCAGTCGGGTAATGACGGCAGCTGCAGCGTATCTAGCAGCGGACGTGATAATGGCAGCAGTCTGCAAATGTATTCTCAATGGAGCACTCAACCAGGAGTCTCCAAAAGAGCACACGAAACCACACATGATGAGACAGCTAGTGGGTTTGTTGAAGGGCCTCAATCTGGTATACCCCTGGAGGGAGAAACACCGGGACTCTAAAGTGTACTCCTGATATATGCTCCTTGGCTGGGACATATAGCCACCTAGATTATTGTTTTTTCTCAACCGGAATGGCTCAGAATGTACGATGTGTTTCTTATCTCTGCCATTATCTCTCAGACCACTTCCCTCTATTGCTCTGCCTAGGTAGGGGCCATACCCGCCCTGCGGTTCCGCTTTGGCATCTTTGGGCGGCGGCATTGGCAGACCCTCCCTATGAGGCTACGGTGAGAACAGAGCTCACTCATTACTTTAATGAAAACTGGGGAAGTTCAGGCAGTAGGGCCCATGACTGGGACGCAATGATGGTGGTGATGAGAGGGGTATGTCTGAAAACCTCCTACGGTGTCCGGAGACAGCTGGAGTGTGATCTTTATCGCCAGGAAACACTTTTGGGGGTGTTGGAGAGAGAGCTGCCCACCCAACCACATAAGCTTAGGGAATGGCAACAAACCCATAAGAAGCTTCTAGATGGCTGGCGTCCTCTGGAGAAACACACTTACATGGCACACCGCCAAAGGTTACATGCAGAGGGTCATAAGACTGGGGAAATGTTAGCCCGACTGAGTAGACAACAGGAAACGCGTGACCCGGTGTTGGCACTACAAGACGTGAATGGGGCACTGGTTAATTCCCAGCAGATGATCAATGAGGTGTTCCGGGCCCACCTGAGCAGAATCTACACAGAGCATAGAGTGACACCTGGGAATCCTGGAGAAACCTTTTTGGCCGGTTTAACACTCCCTAGATTAGGGGAGGAAGCTTGCAATTCCATGGATGAGCCCATCACCTGGGAAAAGCTCTTGGTAATGATGCGAAAGTTAAAAACTGCGAAAACACTGGGAAATGACGGTCTCCCGGCCAAATTCAGAAATATGCAGATGTGATTACCAAGAAGCTGTTGGAGGTATACCGGGAGGACTTTCAGAAGGGTCACTTACCAGATACCATGCGTGAGGCCCTAATTGACCTGATGCTGAAACCGGGAAAAACCCGGTTGAGGCCTCTTCCTACAGACCGATACCACTGTTAAATGTTGACGTGAAGTTACTGAGCGGTATTCTGGAGGCGAGACTGCTCCCAATCTTATCGACATTGATACAAACTGATTAGTGTGGATTTATACCACAAAGGTGCACCACGTATAATCTTGGACGCTTGTCACAAATCTACTGTGCACCACATTTGAAGGCTGGGCCATGGGCTCTGGTGTTCCTGGATATCGAACAGGCATTCAATTCAGTTAACTGGGAACACCTCTGGTGCATGCTGCAGAGATTATTATACACAGATTCAAGAGCAAGAGTGCGCACAGGTAGTGTAGTATCAGATAGGTTTCTGCTACATAGGGGCTCCCGACAGGGGTATCCACTTTCACCTCTCCTATTCGCAATGGCTATTGAGCCCATGGCAGTCCGGTTGTGTCGGTCATTGGAGCCCTGGGGGGTCCCGGTAGGTGAGGCCACCCACATGGTATCCTTGTATGCCGACAACGCTCTCTGGTGTATCTGCGGAAGCCGGAACAGTCTGATCCCATACTCCTAACTCACTGCAGGCCTTTGGGGAGGTATCGGGTCTCTTTGTAAACATTAATAAGTCCCAACTGTTTCAGACGGGTACTCTAGCTGGTGTTAGGATGGAAACACTCCCATCGGTGGGGCTCCTGTGGGGACCCCAAGGGGGCCGATATCTGGGCATCAGGATGGTTTATACCGAACAGAATACCCTAGACCTCAACATGGGCAGGGTGCTGGAGGGTCTGCGGGCATCAGGACCTTCCACTGTTCCTGATGGGCAGAGCGGCAGTTGTCAAAATGGTGGTCCTCCCCAGATGTCTGTGTGCACTGCAAGGCTCTCTTTACGAGATTCCCGGTCTGTACTTCACAGAGTTCGATAGCTTTATCGAGGACTTATTTTGGGGTAACAAAAGGAAACAGATAGGCCTACACATGCTTAAACAGACCTGGGAGAGGGGTGGGATTGAGATTCCCAATATAGAACTCTACAATATAGCGGCACACTTTCAGCACGCGGTCCACTGGCAAGATATGGCAGATAACTGGGAGAAAAGTCTCTTGCAGCAATCCTACGGTAGCTGGACACTCCCTGCCTAGCTCATGTTTGTGGCACAAGTGCCGTCAGACATGCCCTTCCTCAAACAACAGGTATGCCGAATATGGGACTGAGCAGTCACAAAGTTATTGCACCGGGCCCCATATGCACGGGCCATGCCACGGTGGGAGCTTAGACCGTCTGTTAAAATAGCGCTGGTAATGTCAGTACAAAAACGGAAATTAGGGCCTGTGAATTCTTGGGTGACTTATACCTCAGAGGCCAATTTATCATGCAGGAGGATGCAATGGAGTCTTTCGCACTAGGCAGTGGACAATACTTGCAATATGCAAAGATATCCCCAACGGCACGAAAACTATGGCCCTGTTTCGCAGACGAGTATCACCCTCACAGACATTGAAGACACTCCTTGCACTGTCAGGGTGCCCTAAGCTAATTTCACACCTATACCGTGCGTTAGTGCGTTATGGGAATACTTCCCGAAGATAACCTCAAAAGCACACGAAATGGGAGGGCACCCTTGGTGAAATCCTATCCACCCGACACTGGGACAAGATCCATGCAGGGGTACGAAAGGTAAGCTCCAATGCGTGTTTCAAACCGATGCAATATAATTATTCCCACCAGACGTATCTCTCGCCCAGGACTCTGCACGCCATTTACCCATCCTGGCCAGATCGGTGTGCTTGCTTCGAGACTCCCACAGCAGATTTCATACACGTGGTGTGGCACTGCCTAGCGATAACACACTTCTGGGGGGAGGTGACTGAAAACCTAAACAAGGCTGCTGGTAGGGAGATACCGCTTACACTGCGTGCTATTTTGCTTGGTTCGATTCCAATGCCAGTGAAAAAGAAGCTTATCTACAAATTTCTTTCACTAGGCCTATTGCTTGCAAAGAGACACATTGCCATAAAGCGTATTAGTGCTCTGGCTCCATGATATGTTGGAGTGGGGGAAAAGTCAGGATGAAACATGTGCGGACTGATGAGAAATTGGAAGATGGCCTGGCAGCTTGGGCACTGATGTTGACTGGACTGCGTGCATGGACTGATGTGAATGTGGATACCGGACAGGTAGGCGAGAGGGTGGAGATTGATGACATAGCAGAGGATCACAGGGCAACTGGAGGGAGGGAGTGCTTGTCCTGATCCCAGTCCACCTTCCTCCAGACTGCCCGGAGGTAAGGATACCGCCATAGGAGACTAGGCTCAGGCTATATCGATAGATAGATTAAATTAAAACGCTATTGCCCATTTGAGAGATGTATCTACTACTGTTTTGACCGCTGCTCTTTACTATGATGAGCACCCAAACATACACTGTGGAACTAGGGATATATGAGTAGCACCAGGGGGTGGGGGCGTTGGAGACCGATTTTACTGCAAGATGTTATCGTAATATTGGAAAATTGTGTATGCACTGATTTATTGTTGTCATGAAATGATGTTTCTAATCTTGTGAACATCAATAAAATGTTATGGGGGAGATGAGACTTCATGGAGTTTGTAATGTGTCCATGACCAATTTGGCGTGTTATTTGAAAGGTACCCCAGCTGCCTTGATTCTTCTGGTTTCCAAATTACTTTCAAATGGGAGTTATTTCGATTCTGAACAACCAAGGTTGGTGTGAGATGAAACCGGGAGTATCATATGTGGTGGCAGTTTATAGGGTCATGACCTGCTGCAACAATGTATTATTTCCACCAGCACAGACAGTCAGAGAGGTTACAGTATGGCCTTCAGTATCTATTTTTAATGGGAACTTTGATAAGCTGAGCATACTGAAAGCCTTATTGTTGCAGAAGGACGTAGCGTTGACCTCAGCTACAGAAATGTTTGATCTCCAAGTTGCGAGGTCTTCTGTTAAAATTCAATTGCTACTACACACGAACCTCCCTCAACATTCTAGTGAGCGAATGCACCATAAATGTAATGCTTCAACTACTGCGGGAGTACTACACTTTTTCAAAGCGATTGGGTCAGGCTTTGTCACTGCTTTCCAGACTGTATTTGGAGTGATTCCATCCTCTGTTTTCCAGCGTATTTGGAGGCATAATGTTGGTGTTAGTCCTCATTGCTGGAATTTTGGTCCTATTTTTGTTGCTCCACAATGATTGTTCCACCTCGAGCCATATGGGGATGGAGCTGCCATACGTCCTGCTGTGTCGTGAACCATGATACAGTACTTTGGTACAGTGGCCGTCTGACTCAATACTTTGTTACAGAAGGAGAGCCGGAATAAATAGCAGGGCTCCCTTTACACTTTAAAAGAATTCAACTCTACCGCAATGTTTCGAGCAAGGACATCAACTGACTTCTGCTTCAGGGTTATACATGTTACTCTTATTTTCAAGGCTGACAGCATCCAATTACCTTAAGGAATTAAATCCACCGTCTAGAAGCCAGGTGGCCCTCGTCAATTAAATGACCAATTCTGCAGACTTCACAGTGAATGAGTTTCCGGGTTGCTTCCCATTTTAAATGGTTATCCAGTCCCGAAGAAGACCCGCTTTGAGGCTTAGATTGGCCCCTTTTCCCCCAAATCCTGCCGGGTCAAAACATCGACATTTCCAACAGCCTAGATTGTCAATCGATCCTCAAAGGGGCAATTATAAATGATACGATTAACTCTGTTTAGATGTGACTATACCTATGCTGGATAATAAGTATATGCAAACAGGCTATTTTGTAAAGAGAATAATATATGTAATAGGTTTATCTCCGATTTCCTTTTTTATCTAAAATACGTCACGCACCAGCACCAACACTATACCTTCATGTTTACCGCTCCACCCGCACTCTTAGCTCTGTCATGGCATGGTCTTCCTCATAAATAACATACAGAAGCAGGCCAATAAAGCAGTACTTAAACTTGTACCGTGATCCAGCCTGGCGGGCATTCAGGCCCAGTGGCAACACCCCTGTAGCTGCCTAAGTGGGGGGGTTCCCTATGTCACTGCTAGGGGTCTGCTATAGAACTCTAGCAACAAGCTCAGCAGGCGGTCCATTCAGTGTGGTGTGCCACCATGAAAATCGTGAATGAGGCTATAGAAAATTATAGAGAATTCAATAAAAGCCACCTTTGACAAACTAATTGCTGACCTTTCCCATATCCTGGAGAAAAGGTTAATTTTTCCCAGGAGCATGACTTGCCTTTATTTCTATCTCTAGAGACCAGAAAGTGTGTGTTGTGGTTGCATTCTCTTCCAGAGTGTAGTGACACATTCATGTTCCAATGAGTGACTCATTCATGTTCTATTATAAGGTTCCAGCTCAGTACTGTTGCTGCTGCTTGACCTGGCACACCTGTTTCCTGTATGCGGAATTTACTTCATTAAAACAAAGCTTTGCAATTACTACTGTGTGGATATTGGATTCTGTAACACAACAATTTTGGCGACGAGCTGAGGACAACCTACAAACTCTTCACCTACTGTATTATATTTATTTTTATTATTCCTTGTGGTGTGAATTTTGCCATACTGAGACTTCAACGGCTGATCTCTACCGTTGAAAAATTCCTTGGATTTCACCAGCTAAAGGCGCATCACTTTGGAGCACCTTTTTGATACAACGTGGGATCTACCCGATCCGTCGTACTTACCGTTTTAAATTGAGCAGTGCAGCGGTTGAGCTGAAGCTGGGAGCGGCGTCAGTTGAAGTCAGCTCGAGCGACACCTGCGAGGCGACTCCAGAACGTCCGGCTTCCAAGCTTGTGCGTCAAACTTCAGTGCGTAGAGTTCGGAGCGCTGAAGCTCCGTGTGCGTCGAGCTATCACGTGGGGACGCACACTGGTGTCACGCAACATGACCGAGAGGAAGACATTTTGTTTTGTAGTTTCCTCTCCAGCCTTGATGGTCGTATTGCCAGCTGCCACTTCGTGTGGAGTCAGACACGACTGTTGTTACCAGCTGGATCCTGCCGATTGGAAATTCATTTCTATACGATCGTCGGCACAGGAAACAGGTGGGAGTGCGGGTTCATTTACTTCTGTCATCCATAACTATTTATGACTTTTGGGTTATTTTGCACCAGAAGCTTGGTAACTTCTCATTTCCTGTATTTTAACCTTGCTTTGGATTTAGCAATATTTTTATCCTACACTATAACACTGTTACAGCATTGGAATTGCACAGCAAAATTTTTCAATTAACCCTCCTCACAGTTTTTGGGTTTCTGGTTCCGAACCTTCCATGAAATGGGTGGAATGAAAGGAATATTTTTAGAACTATATAGCAGCAATTGATGAAGCTAAAAAAATGTCAGCGGCCCAGAAAAAAAGAATCCTTTTACACTCTTTGGGTCCAGTAGGATGGAAAACTTTTAGTCGTATGCCTAAGGCAACTGTTAGGGGCGATACTAATATATTTTTTGCTGCATTACAAGATTTAGACAAGTATTTTGTGCCTAATGTATGCATTTTTATCACCAGGTTTAAGTTCTTTCAACACAAACAACACAAAGGTGAGGCTGTTGATGACTATGTCGCTGAGCTTAAAAAGTTGGCTATTGATTGCAAATTTGGCGTCATTCATGATGACTTAATAAGGGATCAGTTAGTGACAACGCAACTATCCAGGAACAATTGTGGATTAAACGAGACTCCCCTTTGGAAGAAGGTATTACCATTGTGTGTAAGGCAGAGATGTCTGAGAGATGTGCTACAGAATTACAGAAACCAGACAAGGATTTGAGAGTGGCTGTCAAGAAAGCTGTGTGGGCATATAGAATTACTAAGAATGATGTGGCAGGGATGTCTCCATTTATGATGATGAGAGGTAGATCTCCAAGGTGCAAACTCAATCCTGGTTGGGTATGTGACAGTACTGTTTTGGAATGGTCGCCTGAAGTGGTGAAGAAAAGGTTGGTGGAAAATCAACAAAGGAGTAAAGAGTATTATGATTCCCGTGACAATGTCAAATTAGCACATGTGGAGGTTGGTGATTGGGTTAGAATTAAGAAACCTGTTAAAGTGGCCAAGGGCGAAATTAAATTTTTTGAACCGCCAAAAAGTGACTGAGGTTCTTAAAACTGTACTGTCTGTTTGGAGATTGGAAAAGTATGGAAAAGTATGGAATTTGGAATGTGTTGCCTTGTGTAAGAAGGGGCAAGTGGAAATGGAAAAAATAATAGACCCCCTTTGGTCTGCCGATATCAGTGGGTCACTCAATGAGGAGATTAGTGTACAAAATGATGGTGGTAGTGACCTTGTGGGCGATAGTGCCGATGTGGTGGATGGGAGGGTAGATGATGGTGTGCAGTAGGGAGCTGCTGGTAAGTGTAGCAGGAAAAGGAATTTGCCTGCATGGTTAAAGGACTTTGTAGTGGGTTATTTTTTTTAATTTGGTGTAAGGGGGTGGGGTGGCTGTTGTTGACATATATTTTGTTTTTCTAAGGAGGGGGATGTGTTGTGGTTGCATTCACTTTCAGAGTGTAGTGACACATTCATGTTCCCATGTATGACTCATTCATGTTCTATTATAAGGTTCCAGCTCAGTACTGTTGCTGCTGCTGGACCTGGCACATCTGTTTCCTGTATGCGGAATTTACTTCATTAAAACAAAGCTTTGCAATTACTACTGCGTGGATATTGGATTCTGTAACACAACAGTGTGCTAGAAAAAGGAATACGCCAGAGATGTCACAGGTCCAGGAAAGTCACTGGGTCCGTGTGGGTGGTATTCTGGCTTAGAAGGAGAACCCAAGGAAAAGGTTTAGCGGTATAGATCTTGTAGGGAAAGGTTGTTTGGACAGTGCCCAGGGTTGGATGAGTCTTTCCCCCCTCCCACTATAGGGTATGATTCAGATGATGATGTCTTGATGAAGATTCTACGTCTTTTGTCTTGCCATACTGGTTCAGATAGTCTGGATGGAGTGATTTTAGATGTTTTCAGACAAGCTTTGTTTTGATCCAGGTGTCATTGTTCTTCGCCTTCTGTTACCAAGTCTGTGAGCCACTGGATCTGTTCCTGTGTGGACAACTCCAATATAAATAAACTCCGTTCTGAATGCCCGAGGGCTAGTCCGCACCACAAGCTTTCAGTAACACTGACGTTAATCCTACAATTGTGGCCTTATTGTCCAAAAAGTGTAAGAACTCTAAAAGGAATTGAAAAAGCACTCAAAAGCCATGGACCTAACTGAGGGGGCAGTGTCTGTCGCCTCTGTGAATCTGCCACTTTTAAGAGGTTGGATTCAATGGAATATACGTTCATTGGCAATGCTAACTCCTCACTCAGCAGAACACAGGTAGCTATTCTTAATAAAGTTTGATCCTAAACTGACAGAGATGTCAGATTAGGAGCTGTGAGTGGATGCTGAGGGACAGGTATTTGAAGGAACGTTTGTTAAGACAATCTCATCAAATGTTCAAACTTTCACTTACCACGACAAAACTCAGCAGACCATGAGAAGAGTCTTCAGTCCTAGTGTTTTTTCAAAGGCCGTAGATACAAGGCTTGCTTTGCTAGCCCATAGCGACAGAGCAATTTAAACCGAAGCTTTATGCTGCTGAAAGAGGAAGCCACCTTTCCTTCTATAATGATAGAGGAGGATTCAAGTCTTTCTACCCCCAACATGGGGAACAATGATGAGGTAAAGAACCCAGAAGCAGGGGACGATTTTGTACCTATAATGTTAGATCAAATACGATTACATTATTTTCTCAAAGAAAGTTGAATACCATGCTTGAGCTCTTTCCCAAGCAGACTAAGCTTACACTGGGTCCTTGCATTTTAGAGATCATTCAGTGTCACAAAATAGAATTTTAGTCTCATCCAGTTCAGTTGGCTCCACCATGACCAATGATTTTTTCCACATTAGAGACATATGGTGAAAGAGGATACTCAAGAGTGGTTCTGCAAAAGGGCGACAGAATGTGTGCCGAATTTCATCAAGGGTTTCCTCAGCAGTCTAATTTTTGGTGAGGAAATGGGATGAAAGTTTTTGCCCAGTAATCAGTGTCAAGCTGTTGAATGGTATTCCTATGAACAGGTATTACAAGATGGAAGGGATTCACTCTCTTAAGCTGCTCTACAGCAAGGGGATTGAATTGTTATATCCCGCATAAAGACCCTAATGTAGACCCGTTCGTACATGCCCTAAAATGGACATATTCATATTTGCCCTAATACGGTCATATTCGTACTTGCCCTATTATGGTCATAGCCGCATATGCCCAATTATGGTCACAACTGTACATGTCCTATTATAGTCATGATTCCTTATATAGGCATGATCTTTCACCTACATTGGTCCCAGCTAGTACACAACGAGCTCTGAGGGCTGAACGTTATCTATCCTGTGGTTTTGAATACAGCAGGGTTTTTCCCAAACACAGGCCCACACTGTACTCATTAATTATGCATGGCTCTCTAGGAATACACCACTGGCATAATATGCATGTACAAAGTTCACCCCTGACGTCTTCCTCATGTCCAATGCAAACCATACTGAGGACCGAGACTCTTTAGGGTATAAATACACCACATCTTGCCCCGGTAAGATAGAGGGAACCGAGACTTCCATGCTGACACACTGACCAGAGACGCTGAGGCTCCTGCATGCAGTCGCTCCAGCTGACAGTGGTCGGACACAACCCGGACGCGGTGTCCAACTCGAGACCAGGACGGGGTCCCACACTCTCTCTATTCAGGTATGGGGGTTCGACTAAATCCTAGGAGGATTCTTGGCTCTTAGCTTCTAAGACCTACACACACATATGCTAGGTACACACAGGTACATCTAGGTAGGCATCGTAGGAGTACACGCACTTGCATAATGCTTTTATATTCATGTATGTAATCATGATTATCGCAATATGGTAGAACTGTTTTATCCCTTTGCTTTTATCGTACTGCTGATAATATATCTCTGCTATTGTCTGCTGGTTACCGCAGCACATATACTTTACACTAGAATAACAACTGTTCAATAAATACTTATTGAAACGCCCGTCTGTTTATTCTGTGTAACTCTCTGAGACAAACCGAATAAGTGAGCACGAGTGACTGAGCGAAAGGTAGTACATTGTTTCCACAATTCTGAGGGAATCAGGGTTGTCATGTTCTAAGGTTGCCAGAAACTAATCTCTCCCCGACAAGAGGAGACACTAGTGGCACTGCGAGCTAGCTAATGCAAACCAGGCTAACATATACGGTGGGGGTGCTCAGAGCCAGTCTGCCACCAAGCCCGCAGTATATGTTATCCAAACGCGCAGGTCCTGCAGGGGTACTATAGGAACTACACGACATGGCGCCGCCAACGTTGGTTGGGTACTTATTTAACAGTAGAATCTGAGTAGTTCAGTCGTGCTATTCTCAGAGAACCTACTCACAAAACCCCAGAGATGTCTGGAGTGTGTGGGCACAAACTCCGCCGCAGCTGAGTAGTACGAGAATACTATTTATTGGCTGTTGGTTATTCAAGCTTGAAGGACATTTGGTTCCTACAATTGTGCACTTACACCTTATTTTAAGAACTCTTTAATCTCCCTTCTTCCAATTAAAAATGGTGGAAGAAACAAACACAACAGGGAGAGTTGCAACAAACCTCTTTGGTTTAGAAGAAGACCCTGAAGAGGCAATACAAATTGCACCAAATTTCAGAAGGGCAGTCACCATAAAACTTCTAGAACATGGCTTAAGAGCCAGGGGTGGTACAGTAATTTTCGTGATTGAGGCACACGAATCTAATAAAACAGAGGTATTCTATTCTTGGGTTACATTCCCAGCAACGAATGAAATTACAAATGTGTTTCACTACTACCTAGAAGGGGAAACACCAGCAGACTATACTTCTTTTGAAGAAGTAGAGGTCCCGCTCACTTACCAGGAGCATAATTACTGGTTTAAAGGCGCCCTACCCCACGTACATGGAAGAGCAAGATTAGGCCCGCTCGGAGGAGCAGGAGCCACATGGCCCATATTAGCGGCATACACACCGCATCCTGACATTGACACAATGCCACAGCCAGACTTACTCGTACAACACAGAGATTTAATTAAAATCTACAGAAACCTCGCACAATTTGTGATGAGGACTTTAACAGTTCAACCTGCACCAGCTGCAGCACAAGATACTCCAGTCCAGACTACAGTTAATAAAATTACTCCACAAACATTACACGCGGTAATGGGCAAAACGCCAGTAAAACGCAAACAAATCCCATTCTGGATAGCTCAGAAAATAACTCAGCTTGAAGCAGTATTCCCGAATACTACATCCAGTGATAAACACAGAATTCTAACAATCTGCTTGCCCATGGGGATCACACCACAACTAGAGGATTGCACCTGTTAGGGTTCAGTCTTTGCTGCCATATATACCAAAACACAAGGTATCCCGTCAATAGCAGTAGTACCTGAAGTATTGAGACAGATACAAAATGAATACGGAGTAGAACCTGCCCTTAATTTAGGGATGAAGTTGCTAAACAACTTTGAACAGGTCTCAGCCATAATACTAGCTAATATTAAGGGGGAAGCAGCTTCAGTGGCGATCCGCCAACGCCTAAGGGAGTTCGGTCCAGAGGATCAACAACACGAACTACCCAAAATAATTGAAACTTCATATGCAGAATTAGGCAGAGACAGTCTAGGTGGGAAAGCATTAAAACCACAACTGGTGGTCAGTCCTGAAAAGGACACTACAAAGCAGGCGCCTACTTCTTCTAAAAAGAAGTGGGATAATAAAAACAACAAAAGTCTAAAGACACCAGATCTCAGTCCAGAGGTAGGTCTCCTCAGCAGGAGCCCTCTGAAAAGAGGTACAACCTCAGGAATAGGGATAATATTAAAAAACCTGACAGGTATCAGGATACTGATACTCGTTCCTCTCGTTCCTTTCAGGGTTCATCACGAAACTCCGAGAGGGAAGGACGGTCAAAGGAGTGTACAAAGTCCAGAGACACGCAACACGCTGCGGACTACGCACCTAAAAAAGAGGATAAACAAAAATCAAAACCTCAGTTCAAAAAGAAGAAGGTAGCAGGTCTCAAGATCAGACATGCCCAGAATTCTGAGGACACAGCTTCTGAACGGGGAATGAGCTCTGACGATGCTAGACAGCGCGGCAGAAGTAACAATAGCTCGCCAGAACCTGAAGGAATTTCTGGTGACAGCGGAGTTGAGTGAGTATATTACGGTGGAAACACCTGATACTCGGGTAAGTGTCCCACATAAGTTACATGAGATAACACTCCGGATGGAGGGGGACAAGCCCAGAAAAGTCAAAGGTCTTTTTTGGGAGAATTTGTCATCTGGTTATGACATCCTATTAGCAGAGCAAGACTGGCCGCCAGCATTCGTCATGGAGTGCCCTAGGGGAGAAACTGTAATTTTTCCAGCCTTTTCCGACCTCGTTCTCATACATCTTAAACATGCATATGCGCAGGAGTGGGCGGTTGCCCTAGCTCCGGCATTGTACAAAAATCATGCTGGTTGGGATGAGGATTCAAGCCACCACGTGATCCCGTTAAAAGTTTCCCCAAATGCTCAAAGGCAATACCCTATAAAGCAGGAAGCTAAAAGACAAGTCAGGGAGATTCTAGATCAACTAGAATACCAGGGGGTGATAGAAAATTGCACTTCATCTATGAACAATCCTTTGTTCCCCGTAGCCAAACCTGACAATACATATCGTCTAGTTTTAGATTACAGACATTTAAACACTTGCACAAAGACATTTGCAGTTCAAAATGCACACAGTGCCGCATTAATGAATAACATTGTGCGACAAAAATACAAAACAACACTTGATATCTCAAATGGATTTTTTCTGCCAAAATATAGCGCCTGAAAGCAGGTATCTGACAGCATTCAGTGCGTTAGGGTCCCAACAGCAATTCTATTGACTCCCCCAAGGGTATAAGAATAGCCCGGGGTTGTTTTCAGCAAGGGTAACAGAGTTACTCCAAAATTTGGATGAAGAAGCATTGTCCTATGTGGATGATATTTATCTGATGGACGATGACTTACCGAGGCACTTGACCAGGGTGAGCACCATTATTATGGGATTCGCCTCTGAGGGCTACAAATGTAACTTTAAAAAATCAAAGATTGCCCACCTCAGTGTCCTGTTTTTAGGATACGAGTTGTCAAGTGAGGGGAAAAAGCCTAGCAGCTAACTTTTTAGAAAAGTGTGCGCTGCTCCAACCTCCAAAATCATTAAAGAATTTACAATCAATTCTGGGATTCCTAAATTTTGGTCGAACATACATTTTGGATTACGCCGAAAGAGTAAAACCTTTCTACGATTTAATAAAACCTGATTTTTCAGTCAGACAGTGGACACAGGAACATACAAATATCCTGCGTTCCCTACAGGAAGACATGATCGCTTCTAAACATTTACAAACACGCGTAACCGTAAACGCACATAATTTGATGATCCGAGTCATAGCGGGTCAATGCGGGTACACTTATTTACCTTTTAATGAAGGTGAAACAGTACCAATCGCATACAAATCACACCTGTACACAAACGCAGAGATGCGTTTCACGTCAACAGAAAAAATCCTGACAGCAGTTCAGACCGCTGTAGCAAGAGAAAGAGCTCTGGCTCAGGGAAAGCGCATAATTGTCGTGACCCCAGTACCAGCTTTAGAAGCTGTTACAAAAGCTAGCATTCCAAATGCTAAAGCCTTACATCCTAGATGGATACAATGGGCTAATTCTCTTACTGCAACGGATGTTGAATACAGATTTGATCCAAGTTTAAAAACACAGGCATTCCTGCAATACGAACAAGAATACCCTCTACCAAATGAAATTCTGCCTCTCGATCAGTATAAATATATTATTTACACTGACGGATCTGCTCAACCAGCCACAGGAAGCAAGCAAGCTTACAGCACAGCGTGTGCAATCGTTAAAGGTTGCATGCGTGATGGCAAGTTCCATCCAAGCTGTACTAAGACACAATCTCTAGGAGACTGCACGGCTCAGTTGGCAGAACTCAAAGCACTGATGCACAAGTTACTAACTTGTGTAACGATATATCTGTAAGAGACAGTAGTTAGTGACAGATTCCTTACCTTAGAATATCCCCAGGCGTCAGGCTGGATCCGGAAAAGTTTTGCGTAGCAGTACCCTTCTGCGCGTCGGTAGGCGGCGTCGTGCGGCTCCGCGTCCGTCGTCGGCGTCGTGATCGCCGGGATGACGTCGCGGGCAGTACTTAGGCGCCGCCCCTGCGCGCTGGACGTCAGTTCTGTACACGACTTTCCGCGCCAGGAACGCAGAGCCATGCAAGAAGCTGACACAGGTGTCTGAAAAATACTAGGGCCCTGAAAGGGATGTCCTTAACCCTAGAAATCAGTTCGCAGAACGGGGAGGATGGGTGGGCGGTAGGGAATCTGTCACTAACTACTGTCTCTTACAGATATATCGTTACACAAGTTAGTAACTTGTGCATCTGAAAGAGACACGTTAGTGACAGATTCCTTACCTTAGAATAGATACCCCAGCAATACCAACCCCGGTGGTGGGTCTGCGAACAAAGATCAGACAAGGAAGTCCTGGAGGACAGAACGGCCAAAGAAGCCGTCCCTCCGGACCTGACTGTCAAGGCAGTAATGCTTTGTAAACGTGTGCAGCGAGGCCCACGTAGCTGCCTGACAGATAACCGGCAGCGGAACACCGCGGCCCAAGGCCGTGGTAGCAGCCGTTGCCCTGGTGGAATGGGCACGCAGCCCAACAGGAGGCTCCTTCTTGGCCAAAGAATAGCAGGTCTTGATGCACAAGGTAACCCAGCGGGAGATGGACCTCTTGTGCACCGCCCGACCTTTTTGGCGCCCACGTAGCCAACAAAGAGCTGGTCATCCACCCGGAAGTGTTTTGTGCGGTCGATATAGAAGGAGAGCGCACGTTTTGGGTCCAGACGGTGGAGCCTCTCTTCCTCTCTGGAAGGATGCGGAGGCGGAAAGAAGGTGGGCAAAGTGATGGTCTGCCCAATGTGGAAAGCAGTAACCACCTTTGGCAAGAAGGACGGACGCGTCCGAAGAACAACCTTGTCTGGATGAACAGACAGAAAGGGAGGTTTGCAAGATAGAGCCTGGAGCTCACTCACCCGCCGAGCGGAGGTGATGGCCACCAGAAAGGCTGTCTTCAGAGTCAGAAGACGAAGAGGACAGTTATGCAGAGGCTCAAAGGGAGCGCACATTAAAAAGGTAAGAACCAAGTTCAAGTCCCACTGAGGCATTACAAACGGAACAGGAGGGAAGAGGTGAGTAATGCCTTTTAAGAACCTGTTAACAACAGGGGACTTGAAAAGGGAGGGCTGATCAGGGAGCCTGAGGAAGGCCGAGATAGCACAAAGATAACTCTTGATGGTACCCAGGGCAGAACCCTGTTGGGCCAGAGAGAGAAGGAACAGAAGGACCTCAGAAAGAGGGGCAGAAAGGGGATTCACAGCCTTTGCTGTGCACCATGCCACAAATTTGTTCCACCTGCAGGCGTATACCACCTTAGTGGAGGGACGCCTGGCTGCCAGAATCACATCACAAACTTCGGGAGGCAAGTCGAAAGGAATCAACTGCCGCCGCTCAATCTCCACGCAAGCAGGTGTAGACTGGACAGGTTCGGGTGGAGGACCGTCCCCTGCTGCTGCGACAGAAGATCCTCCCGAAGAGGCAGACGGATCGGGGATCTATGCTCATATTGAGTAGCTCGGGATACCAAACTCTTCGAGCCCAGTCCGGAGCCACAAGAATGACTTGGGCCCGGTCGTGCCGAATCTTCTTCAACACTCTGGGTAGAAGTGGTATAGGCGGAAAGGCGTACAACAGACCGCAACTCCACTCGCGACGAAAAGCGTCGCCGAGCGAGTGCCGCCTTGGAAATTCCAACGCGCAGAACTGATGACATTGCGCGTTCTCTTCGGTGGCGAATAGATCTAACCAAGGCTCTCCCCACTGTAGAAAGAGTCCTTGCGCCACTTCCGAGTGAAGACGCCATTCGTGATCCATCATGCACCTGCGGCTGAGTTCGTCCGCCCTGGCGTTCAGGGAACCTGCCAGGTGTTGAACCATCAGGAACATGCCCTGATGTTCCAGCCATGTCCAGAGGCGGAGAGCCTCCTGACAAAGGGTCCAAGACCCCACCCCGCCCTGTTTGTTGCAGTACCACATGGCGGTGGTGTTGTCTGTGAACACCTGCACTACCTTCCCTTTGACAGAGGGAAGGAATGCCTTGAGTGCAAGCCGGATCGCCCGGAGCTCCAGAAGGTTGATATGGAGCCGGGACTCCGCCGGAGACCAGAGGCCTCTGATCTCCGCCTCTCCCATGTGACCGCCCCATCCCAGAAGGGACGCGTCCGTCACAACTGTATGCTCTGGCTGGGGAAGGGAGAGGGATCTGCCCATGACCCATTGCCGGTTCGAGAGCCACCACTGCAACTGTTTTGCAGTCCCCTCCGAGATCTGGACGTGATCGGACAGGTTGCCCTGGTGCTGCGCCCACTGGAACTTCAGGTCCCACTGCAGAGCCCGCATATGCCATCTGGCATGATTGACCAGCAGGATGCAGGAGGCCATGAGGCCCAGCAGCCTCAGGGTCATCCGTACCGAAACCCAGGATAAAGGCCGAAAGATCGGAATCATAGCCTGAATATCCCGGACTCGCCGTTCGGGAGGATAGAGCCCGAAACTGCGTCGTGTCCAGAACTGCTCCGATGAAAAGGAGCTGTGGAGAAGGAATCAGATGCGACTTCGGCACATTGATGGAGAACCCCAGCGAGTGCAGGAGTTCGGCCGTAGTCTGGAGGTGGGAGACGACTGCCTGGGACGAGCCCGCCTTCAGCAGCCAGTCGTCGAGGTAGGGGAAGACTGAAACCCCTGCCCGGCGCAGATGAGCTGCGACCACCGCCAACACTTTCGTGAACACCCGAGGGGCACTGGTAAGGCCAAAGGGGAGCACGGTGAACTGAAAATGCTCGGGGCCTACCGTGAACCGAAGGTAACGCCGGTGGGCCGGCAGGACGGGGATGTGGAAATACGCGTCCTGCAAGTCCAACGCTACCAACCAGTCTCCAGGGTCGAGGGCAGTCAAGACCTGAGCTAGGGTGAGCATCTTGAACTTCTCCTTCCGGAGGAAGCGATTGGCGTTCCGGAGGTCCAAGATAGGACGCATGTCCTCCTTGTCCTTTTGGGCACCAGAAAGTAGTGGGAGTAGCAACCACGCCCTACTTCTGGGGTCGGAACATGCTCGATGGCCCTCTTGGTCAAGAGGGCCGTGACTTCCTTCTGTAGAAGCACCAAGTGATCCCCTGACATGCGGTGGAATTGAGGTGGCATGGCTGGGGGTGGTCTCGAAGGGGAGGGAGTAGCCCCTTCGGACAATGTCCAAGACCCACCTGTCCGAGGTGATGGTGCGCCAGTGGGGAAGGTGATGGCGGACCCTGCCCCTACTGGCGTGCCGTGCACCTGAAAGGAGGGATCAGGAGGGCTTGGAGGCCGCGGACGGGTTGGAGGTGGTGGCCTGACCCGCACGCTGGTTGCCCGATCCGCCACGGCGGAATCCACGTCCTCGGCCACGCGAAGACGCCTGCTGCGCGGGCCGGTGGCTGGGCTGCTGACGTGAAGGGCGCCCCTACCGTGGCCACGATAGGGGCGAAAAGCAGAAGTCAGCGGAGGGCGTGTAGCAGAAAGGCCCAGGGACTTGGCAGTAGCCCGTGAGTCCTTAAAGCGCTCCAACGCATGGTCTGCTTTGGACCCAAAAGACCGACTCCATCAAAGGGCATGTCCATGAGAGTATTCTGGACATCCCCTGAAAAACCAGTGGTTCTCAGCCAGGCGTGGCGTCGGAGCGCCACCGTCGTTGCAATCGACCTGCCCAGCGAGTCGGCGGTGTCAAGGCCACAACGGATAGTGTATTTGGCCGCATCCCTTCCTTCCGCAATGGCGCGGGAAAGCAGTGCCTGGACCTCCTCAGGGCACTGGGGCAAAACATCCGCCACCGAATCCCACAGGGAGTGGGTATATCGGCCCAAAAGACAAGCGGTGTTAACGGACCGCAAGCCAGCACTGGAGGAAGAAAAACCTTTCTTCCCAAACTGATCCAGGCGTTGGGATTCCCTATCCGGAGGAGCGGTAGGGAAGGCGGTTTGGGAAGCGGAGGCTTGGACAACCAAGCTCTCAGGAGTGGGGTGGACAGAAAGAAACAGGGGGTCGCCCGGAGCAGGGCGATGGCGTCGTGACACGTTCCGATCCACAGGAGCCCCTGTGTTGGGCTTGGACCAGGCGCCCAAAAGAAAGTCAGTGAGGGCGTCGTTAAACGGCAGCACAGTCTCCGCAGAGGAGGCTGCCGGCTGAAGCACCTCTGTCAAGATGTTAGGCTTGACCGTCAAAGTAGGGAGCTGGAGACGTAAGGCCCCAGCAGCCCTACGCAACACCGTACTCAAAATTGGCCCCCTCCTCCGTAGCCACGGGAGGAGACAGCATGCCAGTGTCAGGGAAGTATCCAGACCACTGGCCTCCCCTAGACTCTCTGTCCAGTCCTCATCATACTGACAGTTGCGCGTCAGAGGGTCATCAGACCCCTCCCAGTCCAACTGGTCCTCCTCAGGTTCAAAATAAGGAGGAGGAGGGACAGTTGGGACCCAAGGTCCCATCGGCGCCGGAGCCGGCGTCGAGCGGCGTCGCTCCGGGTCCATGTCCGGAGCCGGAAGGAACTGGGGACGACGCCGCCCGGAGCCCAGGGCGACGTCGAGAACGGCACCGGAGACATCGGCGCCGGCGGAGGCGTCGTGAGGTCGACCGGCGTCGATGGGGGTTGTGGAGCCGGGATCGAGGCCGGGGCCGAAGCCGGAGCCGGGATCGAGGCTGGAGGCACGGGCGACGCCGGGCCGGAGCCGTCGGCGACGCCGGAGCAACCCCATCAGGGCCCGCGGGGCCCGAAGGCGCACCGGAGGGGCCTGAAGGCCCGAAGAGGCGGGCCATGGCCGACAGGAACTCCTGTACCTTGGCCGGATCCGCCCCGAACCCGGGAAGGGCGGGTATGGCGGGGGCGACTCCACAGGCAAGTCCGGGGCCGCGGGGCGGGGACGGTGCCGGGAGGGGCCTCAGCCGAGTCGCGAGACCGGCGGCGAAGTCCGAGAGCGACGATGCTTCTTGGACTTCTTGTGCTTAGACTTACCGGACGAAGAAGACTTCGACGCCGACGACCGGTGTGCACTCCGCGAGCGACCCCTGGACCTCTCACGCGACCGGGGCCTCCGTGGAGCCGAATGCCGGGCCTCGAGGAGCTTTCGAGACCGCTCTCGCAAAGCTTTCGGGTTGAGGGCCTGGCATTCGGGACAAGACTCGGTGTCGTGGCCTCGGCCGAGGCAGAAGAGACACTCCCAATGCGGGTCGGTGACGGACATCATCCGCGCACAGGCGCCGCATCGCTTGAAGCCGGGCATCCCTACGACACCTTTAAGTTGGAAAAAACAGTGAAAAAATTACCAAAAAGTATGGTCAAAAATTGACCAGGGCACTGCTCTTCCCGGATCTGCGCTTGCTGGCGCGGAAAAAGAAGAACTGACGTCAGCGCGCAGGGCGGCGCCAAGTACTGCCCGCGACGTCATCCCGGCGATCACGACGCCCGACGACGGACGCGGAGCCGCACGACGCCGCCTACCGACGCGCAAGGGTACTGCTACGCAAAACTTTCCGGATCCAGCCTGACGCCTGGGGATATTCTAAGGTAAGGAATCTGTCACTAACGTGTCTCTTTCAGATATTGGCACTTATAAATGCGGATCACGAATTCCCCACACTAATTGTGTGTGATTCCTTTTACTGTGTACAGTTGTACAATGAATATCTACATCATTGGGAACAAAACGGGTTCAAAGATACAAAAGATGGCACAATTAAGCATAAAATGCTATGGGAATAAGTAGTGGAGTTGAGAAACGAACTACCAAGGGCTCACGTGATACATACACTGAGTCATCAGCGTGATGGCGTTCATTTTGAAGGGAATTCATTGGCTGATGAAGCCGCAAAGGGGGCTATTCGCACAGCCGCCGTAGCTGCAGTTACTCGTTCAAAAACGAGGATAGACGGCGAGATAATGGTAGCTGTCAATGCTTCGCGCAAAGGCAGCACAACAGTACCTGAAAAATTTTCACTCAAGTACTCCTACAAGTTAGATGCACAAAACATTCCATATGCTCAGATTCCTGGAGTGGGGGATAGAGTAATACCAAATATGGATCGTAGGCTAGGCTTAATTGTGGCAGCACACGAAAAGGTAGGTTCTGTACATAACGGACTTAGGGAGACTGTTGCTTTGTTAAAAGAACGCTACTGGTGGCCCGTGATGAGAAGGCTAATTAGAGACTATGTCTGAAACTGCCACATCTGCAAGCAGATGAACGGGTCCACCACAACACGTCCAGTACAGATACCATTGTTAGACAGCATTAGGTTGTCCTTTCGTGCGCGTTCAGCTCAAGTTTCCTCAAGGTTTGGCCTCAGCGCTCGGCTGACGCTCGAACTGTTCTAAAAGATTTGCGAGTCTTTATTGGCACATACGCAGTTGGCACGTTACATTCTGACCGTGGTCCGGCGTTTAGCTCTCGGGCTTACAAAGAGGCCATGGAAGGAATGGGCGTAGCATTGCGATACTCCTCTCCGTACCATCCCGAGGGAAATTCTGTTGTGGAGAGGAAAATCCGAGACTTAAAGCAATCTTTAACAGCTAGGGTATTAGGCAAGGGCGGTAGATGGGTCGATCACCTTTATGGGGTACAGCGCGCGCTCAATAACCAGCCAAGAAGCTCTCTAGGAGGTGTCACTCCTTACGAGGTCCTATTTGGGACAAGAATGTGGGTACCTGATCTTGATTGTGAAGGCGCAGTGGTGGATCAAAAACCATTTGATATCCATGATCGTTTGGCTGTTTTACAAGATCTAAATGAATCCAGGACACAACAAAGTAAGGTGTTCCAGAAACAGACCGCCACTGAGGAAGTCAAGGCAGTAACGGCAAGACCTATCTGGAACCCAAAAATCGGGGATCTGGTCAGAGAGAAGATTGCTGACAAGAAATAATTTGGACCATCCTACAGAAAGCCTGTACCGGTCCTTGCAATGCACGGCACAAGAACAGTACTGTTGCCGCCTCTTGCTGGAAAAAAGGAGAAAAGATTTGTCTCAATTGACTTAATCAAACCACACTATGTGGCCAATACTAAACAGTAGGCCTCGTGGACTCCACAGTAGCAGACGCCCTCCTCTTGCTAAAATCCAAGAAGTTCAAACAGAAAGACTCATCACGTTTGAAGAGCCAGCTGTACGGAATGAAGGACTAAGCAACAATGCTATGGAACTCGTTCCACTTCGACAAGAAGTACATCATCAAGAAGAAAATCAACTTCACAACCAAGTTGCAATAAGACCTAATACAGACGTCTACGTCAATATGCCTCGTCAAGAGCAAAATCCAATTTCAACAAATCCCGATGCAATTCCAACAATTGATCGAACTGCTTCTGGCTATTTCATGAACTTTGATACGTTTTCACTGGACCCAAGCGAGCCGGAAACGACGCCAGCCAAAAAATCACTCAAACAAAAACTCACTGACTTTTTGATCTTTTTTAGAAAGACTTACCTGGTGTCACCTTGAATAGAACTATGGTATATCACTGGGATTTTATTTTTTATTTTCTGGGTAGGTTTAATCATAACTTTTAGTATGCTTATTAATGGACGATACCTCCAACCAAGCTCTACAGCCCAAAGAGTCAATTTGATTTTAAAACCACACTGGTCTTCACATCGTGAACCAAGAGACTTGTCTTCAGTGAACATTACAGCAGTTCCTATACCGGACGGTATAGTATGGAACAAGATTGATTATGATGTATTCAGTCCGACTGAACTTTTAAAGCTAAAACATGTATTTAAAATTTCTTTAAGTGATATCATTACCTCCAGTACATTTTCTGATGATTGGGACACTGAAACTGTTAATGCTATGATGTCTGATTTAGAAAAAACTGCTGCATTTCCGAACAATGAAATGTTAGAAGGTACTTCAGACTATGATACATTGTACTGTTACCAACAATTTGGTGATCATTTCTTACACAAATCTATAACACCTAGAAATGTATTTGAGTAACACCAGTGGGAACACTGCCCAACACCACCGAAAGGTAGTTCGCAAGCATTTGCACAGAAATTCACATACTTCTCAGGGTTTAACACATCCAACCCGAAGTCATTTTATTATAAAATGGCGAAAACTTCAGCTCAGAAAATTATGTTAACAAACACCAAACATATTTACTCTGCATCCTTTCTGAACCAGTTGTCTAAACAGGGTTTCAACCTATGGAAAGACACAATAGATTCAAAATCAATCTGGGGTTCTAGGGACTGGCAAGTCCAGGGAATAGAAGCACTTTTTAGAGCATGCATCATTCCGCAGCAGATGTTATTTCTGAACGAAACTGTGCAACAAACAACTTGTCTTGGATTAGCCAAAGGCAAGGAAATGAACACACCAGGGTTTCCAACACCATCACAGATGGGTGGGGGGCAGAATTCAACTACACATGGGGTAAAATTAGATGACATTTTCCAGTACAACAGATCAGATCCTGATTGGACAGAATGGCTGGTTTGGCCCATTGACACAAACATCTGTCAACAGAGATTTATGAATACAACCGAAGGGTTTAGTATCCATAGGCCAGATCCACGCTATGTACAGAGACATCACCCGGGGGTAGTGACATCCTATAGTGTTGGGAAGTTGTACCTTGATTGGCTAGAGACCTCAACACTCACAGAAGTGAAGCACCACTTGACCTTACTAACACCTGACATGGATCTTAGAGATTTTCTACTAGGACCCAGGAAACAACGTCAGAAACGTTTCATATATGCAGGCCTTTATGCCTACTATAATGAGAACTGGAAAATATCCCAACAAGAGGCCGCAGAGAGGATACGGGAAATAGACCGTATTCACTTAGAGAAGGCATTAGCTGTAGTGGATAATGGGTTAACAACTTTGACCTCCAGGATTTACTCCTTAGGCAACGTTGTGTCTTCGGCGATCGACATACTAGAACAAGATCTGGCCTTGTTACAACACGGGCAAGCTCAGCTACGTTCTATTATGATGTTAAGCTGGACACTGCAATCTTTGTGTGCAGGCTATGTGCCCTGGCGTTTTATAAACAGCACGTCTCTGTTCTCAGAATACAATCTAACTGATAAACAGACAGAAATGGCACAAAGGGGAGCCAAATACACAATGCTGCGTATTGAGAAACTGGAAAGGTTACCATTCACTGTAGCCGAATCACCATCAACTGAATGGTTAATCCATGGCCAAATCACTCTACCGGTCACTACGTTTCAGTTTCAATATTGCCTTGAGCAAAGGCAGGCAGGCAGATATGAAAAAATGGCTAAGGGATACATCAAGGAAACTTGGGAGTTACCATATAGATACCGATGCCGGAATGGGGATCGAGAAGTGTATCTGAGTGGTACAAACTGCAAGAACGCTTTAAGCGGTTCTCTCATGTGTCAGGATATTTCTCTACACGGAGCCTGCAGTGGTTCAGCAGCGAATCTATCTTGTCACATGTCAGGGACCCCAGCGGCCATGATCACGCCGGTTTTCCAGCTGCTCTCGAATGGGAGTTACTTAATGCTAAATGATCAAGGTTGCTGTGGGATGCTTCCGGGCGTCGCCTATCTAGTAACTGTTAACTCCAAGGTTACTTGCTGTATGCAAGTATTGTTTCCGCCACTGAACACAGTCAGGGAGGCGCCGCTATGGCCTTCGCTGAATGTTTCTTTCATACAATTTGATACTTTGAGCAGACTGAAAGCCATGCTTTTACTGCAACCCGTGTCCTTAACCTCTGCTCGAGAAACCTATGAACTTCAAGTTGCAAGGACCTCGACCGAGATACAGGCACTCATACGTACAAACTGCCCCATTCATTTAGCAGAAATGGTTAGTCGTATCTTCAACATGTCTGATACGAGCGGTATTGTACACCTATTTGAGACCATAGGGTCAGGACAGTTAAGCACCTTTCAGACAGCCCTCGGAGTAATCCCAAATTTTATACACTCCGTATTGGGAAGCGTATTTGGAGGATTCCCGCTCATCCTTTTCCTAATTGCTGGAATCCTGATTGTAATATTGCTGCTACGCAATGGACGGCCCACTTCCCGAGGGAATGGTTAACACGCTCCTGGAGCGGAAATACCGTGACCGCATGGTACAACTTCTGGGCATTCATTGCCTGCGAGAACTCAATGCCTCATGGTTTCTATCATTTAGACCAGTCTGGGTAGACTGCATCTTACCTGTTCTTCGATGCCTGTTCTACGGAGAAGAATGCACGTTGGATCTTTGTCTAACTTTTCCATCAGATGCGCCTCCGGACACGGATGCAATGCTGGACCCCATAAAGGCCCATGCTCTGCGTTGTCCTCAGCGGCTTCCGATTCTGATGAATGCATTCCTGGAGAATCCACAGGTGCCGTTTGCTCCTGCTGGGTTAGGTGACTCCTCCACAGGCACCCAGGTAACAACTGCCGCACAAGCTGCCGCAGCTCCGACTGTTGGCATTACTACATTCCATCTATGTGCGATTGACGTTCTCTGCGAGGCGTTGGATTTGTCGTCAGCAGCAGCTAACACTGATAATACTGAACTTCCCAGCCAGGACGCTTAATCTCGAATTGGCACATCGCGTCCTGGGAAAGAATTCGGCTTCTTTGCTCGTTTCAAAACAAATGATCTAAATTTGGAACATTTCTTACATTGACCTTTGAGAAGAGCATGGCCTTCTCCTGCTAATGGTAATGCAACTTTTAAAAGAGACAATATTGACTTTTCCAAGTGGCAAATAGCTGAATTTTGACATTTTTTTTTTAGCACCTCATTTTTTAACGATTTTTAAAACCATGTTTTTACTTGCTTTTAAAAATATTTTTAAATTGTCCAGATTTTAAGTATGGTCATTTTTATCCGATTCGGAAGAGGAGTGGGTGTTATATCCCGCATAGAGACCCTAATGTAGACCCGTTCGTACATGCCCTAAAATGGACATATTCATATTTGCCCTAATATGGTCATATTCGTACTTGCCCTATTATGGTCATAGTCGCAAATGCCCAATTATGGTCACAACTGTACATGTCCTATTATAGTCATGATTCCTTATATAGGCATGATCTTTCACCTACATTGGTCCCAGCTAGTACACAACGAGCTCTGAGGGCTGAACGTTATCTATCCTGTGGTTTTGAATACAGCAGGGTTGTTCCCAAACACAGGCCCACACTGTACTCATTAATTATGCATGGCTCTCTAGGAATACACCACTGGCATAATATGTATGTACAAAGTTCACCCCTGACGTCTTCCTCATGTCCAATGCAAACCATACTGAGGACCGAGACTCTTTAGGGTATAAATACACCACATCTTGCCCCGGTAAGATAGAGGGAACCGAGACTTCCATGCTGACACACTGACCAGAGACGCTGAGACTCCTGCATGCAGTCGCTCCAGCTGACAGTGGTCTGACACAACCCGGACGGGGTGTCCAACTCGAGACCAGGACGGGGTCCCACACTCTCTCTATTCAGGTATGGGGGTTCGACTAAATCCTAGGAGGATTCTTGGCTCTTAGCTTCTAAGACCTACACACACACATGCTAGGTACACACAGGTACATCTAGGTAGGCATCGTAGGAGTACGCGCACTTGCATAATGCTTTTATATTCATGTATGTACTCATGATTATCGCAATATGGTAGAACTGTTCTATCCCTTTCCTTTTATCGTACTGCTGATAATATATCTCTGCTATTGTCTGCTGGTTACCGCAGCACATATATTTTACACTAGAATAACAACTGTTCAATAAATACTTATTGAAACGCCCGTCTTATTATTCTGTGTAACTCTCTGAGACAAACCGGATAAGTGAGCCCGAGTGACTGAGCGAAAGGTAGTACATTGTTTCCACGATTCTGAGGGAATCAGGGTTGTCATGTTCTAAGGTTGCCAGTAACTAATCTCTCCCCGTTAAGAGGAGACACTAATGGCACTGCGAGCTAGCTAATGCAAACCAGGCTAACATATACGGTGGGGGTGCTCAGAGCCAGTCTGCCACCAAGCCCGCAGTATATGTTATCCAAACGCGCAGGTCCTGCAGGGGTACTACAGGAACTACACGACAGAATGGTGAGGGTAGATTTAAAGGACATTTATCTGTGAGTCCCCATTCATTACTCCCACAGGCACTTTCTCCAATTCTGCTTGGGAAAAGAGAATTATCAGTTCACAACTACCCTGTTCATTTCATCACAGTCCCAGTGGTGCTTTTCAAAGCTTTGCAACCCTGTAGCTGCATTTCTCCTCAACGAAGAGGAAGTGCAAACGTGACTACAGTATTTATAGAACTATTGATGATGTCACGAGGCTCATTTTGAGATCATAAGAGCTTCAATGCATAGCATGCTCAAGAGTGTGCAATTGCTACCGACCAACGGCCAGGACATATAGTTTGGAGTAAAGGACAACACGTTTTCATGTTTATTTTGTCTATTGGACAAGTAGGCCCAACCCTGTGCAGCACATTTTGGCTGCCAGTATATAGCACCACATTATGGATCTATGAAAGAATGTTGTCTGGAACCAAGGTGAGATTTGTGTCTATATGTATAAGCTGTTCAAACTGGGATACATGGTTCATTAATGTAAAACCTTAATTTGCAGGGGGAGTGCTTTGAGGAAAAGTAATGAGCTGTGAGCGTTACTGACAGTGGTTCCAGTAGAAAAATGTGTTCACACTTTGAGGCAACTTATAATGCTCTCTGATAAGATGCAATTAGGGGCAGAATCCTGAAAGCAAGATTGGTGATTCTTAACTTACAAAAAAATGTACACACACAAATATGAGTCTGGGAAAAAACGTTTTGCTAAACTATTGTGCAATTGATGGTACAATTTCTTTGAAGCATCATTTAAGAAAACCTGTTTGATGAATGCCAATATTTCGAGTAAAGATTAATAACGGAGAGTCAGTGTAAAAACAATTTCAACAAGATTATGGGAAACATGCAAATAAACAGGAATTGGCAAAGGTAACAGGTCTAATGTATACTGCCAGCCTTTTGGCTTTGTCAATGTGTGTTTCATTTTGACATGGTTGTTGTAAAATGTTTTTGTTGGGGGAGCTGATTCAACCTCACCAATTTTTAAAAAAATCTAACAGCAAGAAATATTTTTGGGGTCTCAAAAAGCACACATTGCCATAGGAGGCACTGGCACTTAAGGGAACTCATTTATGTGTGTGGATGCGCTCCTTATGGAAGAGTAGAATGCGGTCACTGGAGTAAAACACTTAATGGCTGAAGTAGCCTGACCCACTGCTCCATGTTGTAGTAGGCAAAAGCAAAATGAGAATGATACAGCAAGAGACCTGATGGCGCAGAAACTGAATAAATGTATGATATCACTAATTTTCAATACTACAGGTATCTTTTATAGTTAGCGGTTCGGGCCCATATGAAATCAATAACCACTTACAAATCAGGTCCTCCAATGAACCTTTTAGTAGATCTAACAGGACTGAGCAATGAAAAGAACGGATGAATTTCCTTCACGAGGAACCTGAATGAAGGCGAATATCTAATCTTAATAACATCTGTCAAAATATTTACAAATCTATAAAAACTGTATCAATAATGACAAACTCTGAATACTTATCAAGTCACTTTTATCTAATATTTTCAAAATATGAATGGTCAGTACATAAACACAAAAAGAACTTTCATTAATACAATGTTACAGGTTAAACCACAAACAGCTTATAACAATTTCATCACAAATCAATCACATGCATCAGTGGAGAGAAGGAGAGACAAAAGAAAAATAGTTCATTTCAAATGCAATTTGAAATCATACGAACCTAGAGAATCACTGTACAATGTGCAATGAGAAGAAAGAAAAAAAGTTACTTACCTGTAATCTGTGGGTCTCCAGTATTGGTATCTTTCATCGATTCACATGCCTGAATCATTCCCCGTCGTCGGAGTGGGAGTCCCACAGTACATAAAATAGCAATATATATGCATATAGAAACCATATTATAGGTAACCTAGAACCAGGAAGTAAAGTAGCCATAAATCAAAAGGAAAAAAATCCTGCTCTTTCATGACTCGTCCAAGTCATTATATATAGTCCAAACTACAGGCAATCAGGCGACAGCACCACCCAGAATGTTCTCCTCAGAGGCTCAGGCTCTCAGATTTTCTAGCACAAGTGTGATCCAGAGTGAACAGAGCATAGAAGAGCCTCTGAGGGGAAGTGAGTGGGTTGCATGTGAATCTATGAAAGATACCAATACTGGAGAACCACAGATTACAGGTAAGTAACTTTTGTTCTTCTCCAGTATTGGGGTATCTTTCATAGATTCACATGCCTGAATCAGAGTAGAGACCAGTAACTCCATAACAATACTAGTGATATTATCATCACAACATAAGCATATGCCTATCACAGGCAATATGTAATCACAAATATAGATATTTCTATACATATATACACATATATAGATATAAATCTCTACGTATATATACACACCAACAATCATAGCAGATCTGTATGTTAGAGAATAGCAAGAGGATGAGGGAAGAACAGAGGCTCACCTTATTTAAAAAGATTACGGAGAACCGCCTGTCCCACAGACGTGTCGGCATCGCTGGCAGCTTCCAAACAGTAGTGCTTGGTAAAGGTGTGCCTGCTGGACCACGTAGCAGCTGTGCAGATTTGATGAATAGGCATACCAGCAAAGAGAGCGGTAGAGGAAGAGATTGCTCTAGTAGAATGTGCTCTCGGAGTTGTATGTAAAGGCCTGCCTGCATGCTGATGACAGAAACAAATTGCAGCAGAAATCCAACGAGCAATGGACTGTTTGGATATTGGGTGTCCTGTACGCATCTTTCCATATGCTATAAATAGCTGATCAGATTTCCGTATTGAAGATGTCCTCTGTAAATAGAATTTTAGACACCTCTTGACATCAAGAGTATGTAAAGCCCTTTCCGCAGGTGATTGGGGATTGGCAAAGAAAACTTTTAAAATGACCGGTTTGTTGAGCTGGAAGTCCGAAGGTACTTTCGGCATAAACGTGGGGTTAGTGTGTAGCACTACCGAATCTCTGGTGAATTGAAGGTAAGGCGGTTTTATAGTGAAGGCTTGAATGTCACTGACCCGCATAGCAGACGTGAGGGCTAATAGTAGAGAGAATTTCAATGATAGAAATTTTAAGTCTGCCTTATGAATAGGTTCAAAAGGATGGCGCATGAGTTGTGAGAGCACAACGTTCAGATGCCAGGATGGAGGTGGACGGCGAATGGGAGGAAACATGCGAAACAATCCCTTGAAGAACTGCTGAATGATCCTAGAAGAGTAAAGAGAGTTGGAACCATCCTGTCGGAATCTGGAGATAGCCGCTAAGAATACCTTAAGGGTAGATTGCGAAAGGCCTGATCTTGCCAAATGCAAAAAGAAAGGCAAAATTTGTTCCGGTTTTGCATGAATTGGATGAACGTTGGCGTCACGGCACCAAATGCAAAATCGTTTCCATTTAAGCCTGTATGTCTTGATTGTGGAAGGCGCCCTAGCATTGGCCAAGACTTCTCTACAGTCAGAAGGAATATCTAAGTGAGCGAATTCAAAGTGCTCAGGCGCCAGGCCGCTAAGTGCAGAGATGCAGGATCCGGGTGGCAGATCTGACCGTTCTGAATGGATAGAAGGTTCGGTATTGGTCGCAACTGAATGGGATCGCATTCAGAGAGAAGGAGGAGTTCGGTGAACCAGAACTGGCGAGGCCACCTGGGAGCTATGAGTATTAGGCGACAAGGCTCCTTCTTCATTTTCCGGAGAACCCTGGGAACCAACGGTATCGGTGGAAAAGCGTAGGCATAAATCTGCGACCAGTTCATCAAAAAAGCATTCCCGCACGATCCCTTGTGGGGAAGCCAGCTTGTGAAGAATGGGCATTTGCGGTTCAGACTGGTCGTGAACAAATCCAGATCGGGCGGACCCCACTCCTGAAAAATACGATTCAAGGTTGGTTGATGGAGCTCCCACTCGTGATTGTAAGTTGTCGATCGGCTGAGGGAATCCGCAAGAACGTTGGAAACTCCCGGGACATGGATTGCTGTCAGACTTATCCGATGTTTGATCGCCCAATCCCAAATCTCCTGGGCTTGCTGAGACAACAGTGCGGATCTTGTCCCTCCTTGTTTGTTTAAGTAGTGCATACTTGTTGTGTTGTCCGTCTGGATCAACACTGATGCTCCGAGAATGATGGTGCGAAAAGATTTTAGGGCTAGGAAGATCGCCAGCAATTCCAAGAGGTTGATATGCCAAGTTCGTTGCTGAGCATCCCATCGTCCGCTTACCATCAGCCCTTGCAGGTGAGCTCCCCATCCTTCTAGGGAGGCGTCCGTGGTGATGACGAAGCTTGGAGCTTCTATTAGGAATGAGCAGCCTGCTGCTACATTTTTCTTGTAAGTCCACCATCGTAGAGTGTCCCTTATTTGAGGAGTGATGTGGATGAGATCGTCGAAGGATCCCGAAACTTGTAGCCACTGTTTGTTGAGTTCCTCTTGCAGAGGTCTCATTCTGAGACTGCAGTTCGGGACCAGAGGAATGCAGGATGAAAGCATCCCCAGAAGCGACTTGAACTGCTGGACTGAAACGCACTCTTTTGATCGCAGTAGCTGGGCAAGTTTGCAAAGTTTCAGTTGCCTTTCGTTTGAGACAAAGGCTTGTGTTCGCAAAGTGTCTATGGTGGCTCCCAAGAACGTTCTGTTTTGCGATGGGACGAGGTGAGACTTGTCGAAATTGATGGAGAGGCCCAGAGATTGGAAAAGAGATAGACATCTCTGAGTATGGACTTTTGCGATGTTGAAAGAATTCGCCTTGATAAGGCAGTCGTCTAAATAAGGAAAAATTTGAATTCCCTCCAGCCGAAGGTGTGCAGCCACCGGTGCTAAGACCTTGGTAAAGACCCAGGGTGCGGACCGTAGTCCGAAAGGGAGGACTTTGAACTGAAAGTCCCTGCCAGCCACTCTGAACCTCAAGAACTTTCTGTGTCTGGGTAGAATTGGTACATGAAAATAAGCATCTTGGAGGTCGAGGGTGGTCATATGATCCCCAGGAGAGAGAAATGGAAGGATTTCTTGCAGAGTTAACATCCGGAAGGATAATTTTTTGAGATATTTGTTGAGGGAGTGAAGATCTAGAATGGGACGCCATTCTCCCGATTTCTTCCTTATCAGAAAAAATCTGGAATAAAAGCTGGTTCCTCTTTGCAATCGAGGGACTACTTCGATCGCTCCTTTTCGCAGCATCAAATTTATTTGGGCAAAAAGCTCTGAGAGGTGAGCTGGAGGTGGTCCTTTGGGAGGAGAATTTGGAGGAAGTTTTACGAATTCTAGAACATGGCCTCTGGCTACAATGTCCAAGACCCATTTGTCTGTTGTTATCTTCGACCAGTTTGAGTAGTAACGGGAGATTCTTCCTCCAACTTTTAATGGGGTAAACGGTAGAGCAGGTGACAGTTGTCACTGCTTCTTGGACGTATCACGCCCGCGGTAGGTAAACTTCCTTCTATTTTGCGAATAGGAGGTAGATTGTTGCTGTCTGAAAGGTTGTTGGCGCTGGGAAGAGTAACGTTGGTTACTTTGATAGGACTGATATTGTCTTTGTTGATTATATCCTCCTCGATTAGAAAAGGATCCGCGGCCTCTCGCACCCCGAAAGGGCGTTTTACGAAACTGAAGCGTTCCGAGAGATCTTGCTGTCTCAGTATCCTTTTTAATGGCCTGTAGGGCGTCGTCAACATGCTGCCCAAAAAGAGACTCGCCATCAAAGGGCATATCAGTTATTTTAGCCTGAACCTCCTGGCGAAATGTTGATTTTAACCAGCCCTGCCTCCGCAGGACTGCGGCACCTGCCAGTTGTCGAAAACCTGTAGATGCAACATCCACCGATGAATCAATAATCTCAGCCGAGATTCGTTCCCCTTCCTGAAGGATCTTAATAGCCTCTGATTTAGAGGGCTCAGGCAACATGTGGATGTAGGGAGAAATGTCCGACCACATTTGTCTATCATATCGTCCTAAGATAGCCAGTGAGTTAGCTGCACGAAATGTTGTCGCTGCCATAGTGGACACCTTCTTTCCAATAGCGTCCAGACGTCTACCATCCCGATCCGGGGGAGCGGACAGCGGAGAGGAGGTATTCCGCGCTCGTCGTTGAGCTGCTTGGGCGATAACTGAATCTGCCTTTGGTTGGCCTATCAAGCATGCAGGCGAATTGTCCGGCGCCTTGTATTTTTTATCAAGGCGGGGCAAGACCGCAGGATCAGAGGCCGGAGCTTTCATAACTTTTAATCCTTCTTGCCAAATGAAATCAATAATCGGAATAGACCTTATTTGTTTTCTTGGTTGGTCTTTAAAATCATAAAGGAAACACTCATCCGTTTTTGTTTCCATAGAAAGATGAAAACGCTGTGTAGCCCTCTCCATAAGAAGGTGAAAACCTCCAATGTCAACAGGAGGAGAGTCGACAGGAGCAGGAGGTGAAGGCGACGGAGTTTGAAGTTGGTAATCATCCCATTCCGTGAGGAGTGATCTGTCATCCAATTCTCCTTCCTCTCTATCGTCGTCAGAGGTGTGAGCGTCCTGAGAGTGATGCGAAAGTACAGGAGAATGTGGCCTGGGTGACCTCAAAGCTGATGAAGATTGAGGCACAGGAGTGGGCGGTATAGAAGAAGCCGATGCAGATGGAGGGAAACGGCGATAGTAATCGTCCAACATGTACTGCAGATTGTTTAAAAGAGCCAAAGGCATTTGGGCCGTAGGAACTGGATCTGGAGCTGAAGGAACCGTCTCCGGACAAAATTCGTCATCTTGATCCACATCTCGATACTTAATGAGGAGTTCAGAAGGGCTCCTGGCGGTACGGAACCTATCTCCCTCATCTGACTGTTCATCATCCTCCTCAGAGTCCAGTAATTGTTCAGGTAACCTAAGAGGGACCTTAGCAGAAGAGATTGTAATTGGAGAAAGCACCTCCAATGAAGATCCACGTCTTTGTAGTAAAGAAGACGTCGCTGTCGACGTAGGCAGTTGTATAAAAGGTGTCGTAGACGGTGTAGAAGATACTGCAGGCGTAGACGAAGACCAAACCTGAAGAGCCGTACATGAAGACAGTGGTAACGTCGACGAGGCAACCGTCGACGAAGTGGTCGTCGACGAGGCGGGCGTCGATGGAGTCATCGTCGATGAGACGGACTTCGTCGACGAGACGGTCGTCGACGAGGCAGTCGTCGACGAGGCAGTCGTCGACGACACTCTTTTAATCTTCGTCGTCGAAGGAGCGTCGACGGTAGATATAATCTCTTTCGTCGACGGAATAGGTCTGACGGAGACGGACACCAGCGTCGACGGCGAAGACGCAGACGACAGTATCATCTGTGGCTTCGGCGACGAGAAGGTAGCAGTCGTCGTAGCGGCGACGGAAGGCTTCGTCGACGAAGGTGTCGTCGTCGAGCTTGTCGACGAGGGACCCCGTTTCTGAGGTAAATCCTTGTCAGAAACCTTACTTAGAAGAGTGAGACTTCGCAATCTTTCTCGGGGGCGTAGAAGGCATATCTTTACTCTTAGAAGGTGGAAGAGCCTTTTTTGAAGTAGAAGGCAACTCAGCACTCTTGGAGGCATGCTGTTTCTTCGACACCTTAGCCCCAGGAGAAGATAAATCTGTGTCAGCAATCCTCTTTCTAGAGGACGTAGACCGGACAGAGGCAATACTCCCAACTTCAGATAAGGGATTGTCCTGATCTTTAATCTTCTGTAGCCACAGAAGTAGACGCCCCTCTCTGTCTCTCAGAGTCTTTTGAGGGAAAGTCCTGCAGATCTTGCAGTCTCTCACCTGGTGGTCCGGATACAGGCAGTAAATGCACTTCTTGTGGGGATCTTCTGAAAACAGCCCGAGCTTCCCACAAGATTCACAAGGTCGAAAGAGAGATTTCTTTGAAGAAGACATCCTAACAGGAAAAAATTTCCAAAGAAAAACTGAGAAGAAACTGAGCAGAGCTCAGGGAGACTCCCTTCACACGACGTGCAGTAGAAAATCTGAGAGCCTGAGCCTCTGAGGAGAACATTCTGGGTGGTGCTGTCGCCTGATTGGCTGTAATTTGACTATATATAATGACTTGGACGAGTCATGAAAGTGGAGGATTTTTTCCTTTTGATTTATGGCTACTTTACTTCCTGGTTCTAGGTTACCTATAATATGGTTTCTATATGCATATATATTGCTATTTTATATACCGTGGGACTCCCACTCCGACGACAGGGAATGATTCAGGCATGTGAATCTATGAAAGATACCCCAATACTGGAGAACAGCTAACCTCTTGGCCAATAAGGTACAGCTTAAGGCAACTTCACCAGCCGATGAAGTGTAAAGATAAAATCAGGACAGTCTTGATCACGTTTATCCCAGTGGAAATGTCACTTATTACGCTGTAGCCACAATTAATGCATTCCTCTTTCTTAATCATACCCCAGTGGGTTGCCACTTCGCTCCAAGGAAGCAATGTCTCATCCACTCGTAAATTACTCCAAAAACTTGTGGTTTGAATTATTCCGTGAGGCCACGCTCACGGTGGATGCACCCGTCATTAAGAGTTCAACAGTTTTTGTGTGGCAACTGTGAGGTGGAATTATTATACACACTGTTTGAACCGCCGCTGTCTGGATGTCACAGCACGTCTGCTGATGAAAGTCAGGACATTATAATATGTTTGAGCGTATATGATATTGATCAACGCTTGCAGGTATGTGCTGTGCCTATTGACATGGAGGGCTGATGAAGGGCACATGTAGTAATTTACGAGTAGATAAGACATTGCTTCCGTGCAGCGAAGTGGCAACCCACTGGGGTATGATTAAGAAAGAGGAATGCATTAATTGTGGCAACAGCGTAATAAGTGACATTTCCACTGGGATAACAAATACTTGACAACACATGCAAATATGTCCGCTTTTTAAATAAGTAATTTACTGGAATTGTTGCAGTCCTCTTTTACTTGCCACATATGTTTGTCCAATGGGGGCTATTCAAGATGGGCCTGATTCACAGAACTAACTTACGTCAAAAACGTAAAGTTAGTACTTTTTGGTATTCACAGAATACACTTACTCATTTTGGTATTCACAGAATGAACTTACTCATTCGTATTCACAGAAGTTAGTAGTCCTAACTTTAGGACTTCTAAATGCCTTCTGTGAATACCGAAAGTCTTAAAGTTAGGATTTTCTCAGTTTAGGAGTAGTAAAGTTAGGAGTCCTAACTTTAGGACTCCTAAATGCCTTCTGTGAATACCGAAAGTCTTAAGTTAGGATTTTTCTCAGTTTAGGAGTAGTAAAGTTAGGAGTCCTAACTTTACTACTCCAAAACTGAGAAAAATCCTAACTTTAAGACTTTCAGTATTCACAGAAGGCATTTAGGAGTCCTAAAGTTAGGAGTCCTAACTTTACTACTCCTAAACTGAGAAAAATCCTAACTTTAAGATTCTTCGGTATTCACAGAAGGCATTTAGGAGTCCTAAAGTTAGGACTACTAACTTCTGTGAATACCGAAATGAGTAAGTTCATTCTGTGAATACCAAAATGAGTAAGTGTATTCTGTGAATACCAAAAAGTACTAACTTTACGTTTTTGACGTAAGTTAGTTCTGTGAATCAGGCCCGATGTATTTAACGACTTGAATGTGACATCTTCTATTTCTAACCAGCATTGAGGAAGGGAGAATTCCCGAAACGCGTCTGCTGAATGTAGAGTAAATTACCTGTGCATAACCTGTGGAGTGCTCCATTCTGTTCCGATGGAACTTGTGGTTTGAATTATTCTATGAGGCCACGCTCACGGTGGATGCACCCGTCATTAAGAGTTCAACAGTTGTTGTGTGGCAACTGTGAGGTGGAATAAATATATATATATATATTCACTGACAAAACCATAGGTTTTAGGGACAGTTATAGTTAGTTGGACATTTCACTCGTACAAAACCCGTGAAATTCCCCGCTATAGTTAGTTCAGCTAACTATAACTCGCGCCCCGCAATGCACTGCTGATGACGTCACATATTACATCACTCATGACATGGTCAGTGACATCACTGATGACATCACTGATGACATCTCAAATGACATCACTGATGACATCATCCAGTGACTGTGTGTTTCTGTAAAGTTTAAATATTTTTAATATATATAGGGAAAGGCGTATTGAAGAATGAGTGGGTGTATAAGTCGTATGGATGATTTAGTAGGTGCGTGACTAATTCTATAAGTGAGTGATTAAACGTATCTTACTGAATGCATGGGTTAGTGACTAAACTGGGTGAATGTCTGTATCTGTCTGTTGCTGTGTAAGTGGCTGCATGGGTTTGTGAATAGCTACATGAGTGTCTATAAGAGTTATTGATTTGTTGTCTGAGTATCTGTATGGGTGCCTGAGTGTTTGTGTGGATGGGGTGTGTGCGACTGTGCATAGATGTGTGAGTGGGTGATTCACTGGGTGGATGGTTTCAAGAGTGCATCTGTGATAGACTGTATGGGTGGGTAAGTGTGTGTAAGAGTGTGTTAGTGAGTGAATGTATGTCCCAGTGGTACATGTGTGAGTAACTACATATGTGAAAGGCAGTATATATGTGTGTTGGAGTATATAAATAGCTATAAGCGAGAGTGAGTGATTGTGATAGTGGCTGTATGGATGAGTGTGTGCTTGTATCAGTGATTGTATAAGAGCGTAACAATGTGCTAGTATTTGTATGATTAAGTGAGCTGGTGTGTGTATAACTGTATAGGTGAGTAAATGGCAGTGTGTTTAATTATTTGCATGACTGACTAGGTGTGTGAGTACCTCTATGGATGAGTGGCGGTGTTTGAGTGTCTATATAGGAGTAAGAGTGCATATGATAGTCCTGTACTGAGTGACCATAAGTATGAGTGACTGTACGGGTGAGTGAGTGGATGTGTGTGTGTAGACCTAAGAATCAGTGAGTGGGTATGTAGTTATTGGTGTTGGAGTGTCTATGGTTTTGCGAATGGCAGTCTGTAATTTAGATTGGGTGTATCAAAGGTTATATTAGGGTGTGAAGAGCTGCATCAGATTATCACGTGGATGATGTCATCAGTGATGTCATTTGAGATGTCATCAGTGATGTCATCAGTGATGTCACTGACCATGTCATGAGTGATGTAATATGTGACGTCATCAGCAGTGCATTGCGAGGCGCGAGTTATAGTTAGCTGAACTAACTATAACGGGGGAATTTCACGGGTTTTGTACGAGTGCAATGTCCAACTAACTATAACTGTCCCTAAAACCTATGGTTTTTTCAGTGAATTTCAAAGGTTTTTTAAATGCAAATTTCTAACTATAACATATCTGAAACCTATGGTTTTTTCAGTGAATTTCAAAGGTTTTTTAAATGCTAATTCCTAACTATAACATGTCTGAAACCTACGGTTTTTTTCAGTGAATTTCAAAGGTTTTGTAAATGACAATTTTTAAATGTATTAATTGTTATATTAATTTTTTTCATACTGATTTACTACACTTTTAGAAACAATTTTTTTTACATATTTTATTTTTTAAATTACATTGTAATTACATTATACATTACATTACAAAAATACTTTCTCAGAATGAATTACTTTAGTTTAAATACTTTGCACATAGGCAATAGACTTTTAAGTACAGTAGTTACAGTTGTTGCAATGGGCAACACATTTTCAAACACAATGCAACATTCAGCTCAATGTGAATTTCTAGTTAAATGCAATTAGTTACTTTATGGATTACTTTTTCTAACCACAGGACTGGATCCTAGATTCAGTCCTGGTACATCTCCTGTAAACAGTTGGGTAAAAGCGTTTTGGTTACAGTCGTGATTTTTAAGGAATATTATTGTATTTTAAAAGTTGACACTTAGAAACTTTTTCTCATAGAATCACCAATGTTATCCTATGGAAGGAAATTCACTTAGCAGGTAAAAACTGTTATCGTTACTTTTTCTTACTCAGTGTTGGATCCTGGATCCAGCACTGGTGCATCTCCTGTAAACAGTTGAAAGAATGCGTTTAAGTCATACAGGCGATTTTTAAGGAATATTTGTAGTTTGTGAAAATCGACACTTTGAAACTTTTCTGCTGAAAACCAGACAATGGATTCCTATGGAAGAAAATATAAGTTACTGGTAAGTACGGTTAAAATTACTTTTCAGGGTCAGTGCTGGGCTAAAAGATGCAGCACTGGGTTCTCTCCTGATAACAGGTGAGTAAATTGGAATTCGTACTTTGGTTGATTTTAGAGGAATATTATAAAGTTCCAAAACTCCACACTTAGAAGAATTTCCAAGTGAAACCAGTCAATGTTAGCCTATGAAGGAAATTCAAGTTACCGGTAAGTACGGTTAAAATTACTTTTCAGGACCAGTACTGGGCTGAAAGATGCAGCACTGAGGTCTCTCCTGATAACAGGTGAGTAAATCAGAATTCGGATTTCGGCTGATTTTAGAGGAATATTTGTATGTTTCAAAATCAACACTTAGAAACTTTTTCAGCAAAAAGCAGGCAATGATATCCTATGGAAGGAAATTCAAGTTACTGGTAAGTACGGTTAAAATTACTTTTGAGGATCAGTACTGGGCTGAAAGATGCAGCACTGAGGTCTCTCCTGATAACAGGTGAGTAAATCGGAATTCGTATTTCGGCTGATTTTAGAGGAATATTTTAAAGTTCCAAAACTCCACACTTAGAAGAATTTCCAAGTGAAACCAGTCAATGTTAGCCTATGGAAGGAAATTCAAGTTACTGGTAAGTACGGTTAAAATTACTTTTCAGGACCAGTACTGGGCTGAAAGATACAGCACTGAGGTCTCTCCTGATAACAGGTGAGTAAATTGGAATTCGTATTTCGGCTGATTTTAGAGGAATATTTGTATGTTTCAAAATCAACACTTAGAAACTTTTTCAGTAAAAAAGCAGGCAATGATATCCTATGGAAGGAAATTCAAGTTACTGGTAAGTACGGTTAAAATTACTTTTCAGGATTAGTACTGGGCTGAAAGATGCAGCACTGAGGTCTCTCCTGATAACAGGTGAGTAAATCGGAATTCGTAGTTCGGCAGATTTTAGAGGAATATTTGCACAATGGTGAAGGGAGGGGCGGGGCCTGAGGTGACATCTGTGCAACGCGCCCGTGGCGCGTTTTAAGTTGGGGGATTAAGTCCCCTGAATCATGAGGGTCTCTGGGCTAACTAGCCCACCAGGAACCTCCAGTATGCGCTAGGGCTGCGTTGCAGAGAGTGTAGAGAGGCCACACCCCTTTTACACCTCTCTGCAACGCAGCTCTGTGGCGCTTTCTGGATGTACCTGTTGGGCTAGTTGGCCCCCAGGGACCCTCAGGATTGAAGGGGATTTAATCCCCAACTTAAAACGCGCCACGGGGCGCGTTTGCACAGATGTCACCTGAAGCCCCGCCCCTCCCTTCACCACTGTGCAAACGCGCCCGTGGCGCGTTTTAAGTCGGGGGATTAACTCCCCTTGAATCCTGAGGGTCCCTGGGGGCCAACTAGCCCAACAGGTATATCCAAAAGCGCCACAGAGCTGCGTTGCAGAGAGGTGTAAAAGGGGTGTGGCCTCTGTACACCTCTCTGCAACGCAGCTCCCTGGCGCATACTGGAGGTTCCTGGTGGGCTAGTTGGCCCTCAGGGACCCCCAGTATTCAAGGGGAATTTGTTCCCTCTGCAAACGCGCCAGGGGCGCGTTTGCAGAGTGCTGTCAAAGAGGGGGCGTGGCCTCCTCCCGATGCCGTTTTTTAAATTTTTAAAAAAATGCTTTTGCCCAGGGGTCCTTGTGGGACCCCTGAGCAGGCCTAGGGGTTAGGGTGTTTCTACCCTGCCCCTTTTTGCGCTTTGCGCACTTAGTTTCTGTCCCTCGGTTCTACCGAGGGACAAAATGGCTGCCAACACTTCCTGATTTGGAGTGTTGACAGCCAATTAGCATGCAGCTCGTGATCGGGAGGGTGCGCGGATCCTCCGTGCCCATAGATATATATGTACTTTTACTTTTGATTTTCTCAGCAACTACTGAACGGATTTACACCATTTAACAAAAGGGTTCTTTCTGAACCAAGAACTACCTCTTTGCCAAATTTGGTGTAATTCCGTTCAGCAGTTCGGGCTGTAGCCGTGTCTAAAGTTTCCTATGGAAAATGAATGGGGAAAACGCGTTTGGGACCCCCTTTTTCGGCCCCCGCTTGACGAATCACCCCGAGACTTTCAGGATAGGAGCGCACCGGAGCGCCCCACAAAGTTTGAAAATTTCGCGAAGATACGTCAACCGGCAAGAGAGTTATTTCAAATAGAATGTCGCGGATTTCCTATGGAAAATAGGTCCTAACTATAACTATCTACTGGCGACCGCCAGTAGATAATAAATATATATATATATATATATATATATATATATATATATATATATATATATATATATATATATATATATATATATATTTATCTACTGGCGGTCGCCAGTAGATAGTTATAGTTACAACCTATTATCCATAGGAAATCCGCGACATTCTATTTGAAATAACTCTCTTGCCGGTTGACGTATCTTCGCGAAATTTTCAAACTTCGTGGGGCGCTCCGGTCCGCTCCTACCCTGAAAGTCTCGGGTGATACGTCAAGCGGGGGCCGAGAAAAAGGGGGGTCCCAAAACGCGTTTTCCCATGCATTTTCCCATAGGAAACTTTAGACACGGCTACAGCCCGACTGCTGAACGGAATTACACCAAATTTGGCAAAGAGGTAGTTCTTGGTTCAGAAAGAACCCTTTTGTTAAATGGTGTAAATCCGTTCAGTAGTTGCTGAGAAAATCAAAAAGTAAAAGTACATATATATCTATGGGCACGGAGGATTCGCGCACCCTGAGCGCACCCTGCGCGCACCGTCCCGATCACGAGCTGCATGTTAATTGGCTGTCAGCTGGCTGTCAACATTCCGATTCAGGAAATGTTGGCAGCCATTTTGTCCCTCGGTAGAACCGAGGGACAGAAACAAGTGCGCAAAGCGCACAAAGGGGGAGGGTAGAAACACCCTGACCCCCTAGGTTTGCTCAGGGGGTCCCACAAGGACCCCTGGGCAAAAATTTTTTTTTTTATTTTTTTTTTTTTTTTTTAAATCGGCAGGATGCGCTCAGGGTGCGCGAATCCTGCCGGAAAATCGAAGCGCGGTCTCCCGCGCTTCGATAGCTACTGGCCCCGGGTGGCCCAAGTCCCGGGGGCATGCTGGGGGGGTTAATTTTATGTGTGGGGGCCTCTAAGGGCCCCTCAAGCCCCGGGGACCACCACCCCCGGGGCTTTATGTACAATGGTGCGGGAGGGCTCTGAGCCCTCCCGCAGCCCCGGGGACCACCACCTCCCCGGGGCTTCTTTTTTTTATTAAAAACCTGTGTGGGGGGCTCCAGCCCCCACACGCCCCGGGGACCACCACCTCCCCGGGGCACTAAGAAAAATTACAATGGGGGTCCGTTTGGACCCCAGAGCCCCGGGGACCACCACCTCCCCGGGGCTGTGCACTGAATGGGAGGGGGGCCGCGCGGCCCCCTCCTGGAGCCCTTGATGGCCCTGGGGACCACCACCCCCAGGGCCGGCTCCTGCAGTGTCCCGGGTGCCTACCCCCGGGACACTGCTGTTTGCAATGACAGGACGGAGCCTCGCGGCTCCCGTCCTGTCATTGCAAACTTGCTTTGGATATTGGAAGAGAGAGCAGGAAACCTGCTCTCTCTTCCAATATCCAAAGCCGATTGCTTTCCACATGGGGAGCTGCATCTTAGCAGCTCCCCATGTGTAAGCAATGCCGGCTCCCGTAGGACACGGGGAGCCGGCGGGACTGTGGGGGGATTGGGGACCCCCCACAGTCCCCAACGAGAGGGCCAGCCCCGGGGGATGGGGTCCCCGGGGCAAGTAGTGGCCCGGGAGGGGGCCACGCGGCCCCCTCCCCCAAAAAATTTTTTTTAAAAAAACGATCGGGCCCGCAGGCCTTGCCCCCTTCCTTCACCACTCTGCAAACGCGCCCCTGGCGCGTTTGCAGAGGGGAACGATCCCCTTGAATACTGGGGGTCCCTGGGGCCAACTAGCCCACCAGGAACCTCCAGTATGCGCCAGGGGCTGCCTTGCAGAGAGGTGTACAGAGGCCACGCCCCTTTTACACCTCTCTTCAACGCAGCTCTATGGCGCTTTTGGAGGTATATGGTGGGCTAGTTGCACCACAGGGACCCTCAGGATTCAAGGGGAGTTAATCCCCCGACTTAAAACGCGCCACGGGGCGTGTTTGCACAGTGGTGAAGGAGGGGGCGGGGCTTCAGGTGACATGTGTGCAAACAGGCCCCGTGGCGCGTTTTAAGATGGGGAATTAAATCCTCTTCAATCCTGAGGGTCCCTGGGGGCCAACTAGCCCAACAGGTACGTCCAGAAAGCGCCACAGAGCTGCGTTGCAGAGAGGTGTAAAAGGGGTGTGGCCTCTGTACATGTCTCTGCAACGCAGCCCCTGGCGCATACTGGAGGTTCCTGGTGGGCTAGTTGGCCCGTAGGGACCCTCATGATTCAAGGGGACTTAATCCCCCAACTTAAAACGCACCACGGGGCGCGTTTGCACAGATGTCACCTCAGGCCCCGCCCCTCCCTTCACCATTGTGCAAATATTCCTCTAAAATCAGCCGAAATCCGAATTCCGATTTACTCACCTGTTATCAGGAGAGACCTCAGTGCTGCATCTTTCAGCCCAGTACTGATCCTCAAAAGTAATTTTAACCGTACTTACCGGTAACTTGAATTTCCTTCATAGGCTAACATTGACTGGTTTCACTTGGAAATTCTTCTAAGTGTGGAGTTTTGGAACTTTAAAATATTCCTCTAAAATCAGCCGAAATACGAATTCCGATTTACTCACCTGTTATCAGGAGAGACCTCAGTGCTGCATCTTTCAGCCCAGTACTGATCCTCAAAAGTAATTTTAACCGTACTTACCAGTAACTTGAATTTCCTTCCATAGGATATCATTGCCTGCTTTTTGCTGAAAAAGTTTCTAAGTGTTGATTTTTGAAACATACAAATATTCCTCTAAAATCAGCCGAAATCCGAATTCAGATTTACTCACCTGTTATCAGGAGAGACCTCAGTGCTGCATCTTTCAGCCCAGTACTGGTCCTGAAAAGTAATTTTAACCGTACTTACCAGTAACTTGAATTTCCTTACATAGGCTAACATTGACTGGTTTCACTTGGAAATTCTTCTAAGTGTGGAGTTTTGGAACTTTAAAATATTCCTCTAAAATCAGCCGAAATACGAATTCCGATTTACTCACCTGTTATCAGGAGAGACCTCAGTGCTGCATCTTTCAGCCCAGTACTGATCCTCAAAAGTAATTTTAACCGTACTTACCGGTAACTTGAATTTCCTTCATAGGCTAACATTGACTGGTTTCACTTGGAAATTCTTCTAAGTGTGGAGTTTTGGAACTTTAAAATATTCCTCTAAAATCAGCCGAAATACGAATTCCGATTTACTCACCTGTTATCAGGAGAGACCTCAGTGCTGCATCTTTCAGCCCAGTACTGATCCTCAAAAGTAATTTTAACCGTACTTACCAGTAACTTGAATTTCCTTCCATAGGCTATCATTGCCTGGTTTTGCTTGAAAATGTCTTCTAAGTGTGGATTTTTGAAACATTACAAATATTCCTCTAAAATCAGCCGAAATCCGAATTCAGATTTACTCACCTGTTATCAGGAGAGACCTCAGTGCTGCATCTTTCAGCCCAGTACTGGTCCTGAAAAGTAATTTTAACCGTACTTACCAGTAACTTGAATTTCCTTACATAGGCTAACATTGACTGGTTTCACTTGGAAATTCTTCTAAGTGTGGAGTTTTGGAACTTTAAAATATTCCTCTAAAATCAGCCGAAATACGAATTCCGATTTACTCACCTGTTATCAGGAGAGACCTCAGTGCTGCATCTTTCAGCCCAGTACTGATCCTCAAAAGTAATTTTAACCGTACTTACCGGTAACTTGAATTTCCTTCATAGGCTAACATTGACTGGTTTCACTTGGAAATTCTTCTAAGTGTGGAGTTTTGGAACTTTAAAATATTCCTCTAAAATCAGCCGAAATACGAATTCCGATTTACTCACCTGTTATCAGGAGAGACCTCAGTGCTGCATCTTTCAGCCCAGTACTGATCCTGAAAAGTAATTTTAACCGTACTTACCGGTAACTTGAATTTCCTTCATAGGCTAACATTGACTGGTTTCACTTGGAAATTCTTCTAAGTGTTGATTTTTGAAACATACAAATATTCCTCTAAAATCAGCCGAAATCCGAATTCTGATTTACTCACCTGTTATCAGGAGAGACCTCAGTGCTGCATCTTTCAGCCCAGTACTGGTCCTGAAAAGTAATTTTAACCGTACTTACCAGTAACTTGAATTTCCTTCCATAGGCTAACATTGACTGGTTTCACTTGGAAATTCTTCTAAGTGTGGAGTTTTGGAACTTTAAAATATTCCTCTAAAATCAGCCGAAATACGAATTCCGATTTACTCACCTGTTATCAGGAGAGACCTCAGTGCTGCATGTTTCAGCCCAGTACTGATCCTCAAAAGTAATTTTAACCGTACTTACCGGTAACTTGAATTTCCTTCATAGGCTAACATTGACTGGTTTTCAGCAAAAAGTTTCAAAGTGTTGATTTTCACAAACTACAAATATTCCTTAAAATCGCCTGTATGACTTAAACGCACTCTTTCAACTGTTTACAGGAGATGCACCAGTGCTGGATCCAGGATCCAACACTGAGTAAGAAAAAGTAACCAATAACAGTTTTTACCTGCTAAGTGAATTTCCTTCCATAGGATAACATTGGTGATTCTATGAGAAAAAGTTTCAAAGTGTCAACTTTTAAAATACAATAATATTCCTTAAAAATCACGACTGTAACCAAAACGCTTTTACTCAACTGTTTACAGGAGATGTACCAGGACTGAATCTAGGATCCAGTCCTGTGGTTACAAAAGTAATCCATAAAGTAACTAATTGCATTTAACTAGAAATTCACATTGAGCTGAATGTTGCATTGTGTTTGAAAATGTGTTGCCCATTGCAACAACTGTAACTACTGTACTTAAAAGTCTATTGCCTATCTGCAAAGTATTTAAACTAAAGTAATTCATTCTGAGAAAGTATTTTTTGTAATGTAATGTATAATGTAATTACAATGTAATTTGACAAATAAAATATGTAAAAAAAAATTGTTTCTAAAAATGTAGTAAATCAGTATGAAAAAAATTAATATAAAAATTAATACATTTAAAAATTGTCATTTAAAAAACCTTTGAAATTCACTGAAAAAACCGTAGGTTTCAGGCACGTTATAGTTACAAATTAGCATTTTAAAAACCTTTGAAATTCACTGAAAAAACCAGAGGTTTTAGGGACAGTTATAGTTAGTTGGACATTGCACTCGTACAAAACCCGTGAAATTCCCCCGTTATAGTTAGTTCAGCTAACTATAACTCGCGCCCCGCAATGCACTGCTGATGACGTCACATATTACATCACTCATGACATGGTCAGTGACATCACTGATGACATCACTGATGACATCTCAAATGACATCACTGATGACATCATCCACGTGATAATCTGATGCAGCTCCTCACACCCTAATATAACCTTTGATACACCCAATCTAAATTACAGAGTGCCATTCGCAAAACCATAGACACTCCAACACCAATAACTACATACCCACTCACTGATTCTTAGGTCTACACACACACATCCACTCACTCACCCGTACAGTCACTCATACTTATGGTCACTCAGTACAGGACTATCATATGCACTCTTACTCCTATATAGACACTCAAACACCGCCACTCATCCATAGAGGTACTCACACACCTAGTCAGTCATGCAAATAATTAAACACACTGCCATTTACTCACCTATACAGTTATACACACACCAGCTCACTTAATCATACAAATACTAGCACATTGTTACGCTCTTATACAATCACTGATACAAGCACACACTCATCCATACAGCCACTATCACAATCACTCACTCTCGCTTATAGCTATTTATATACTCCAATACACATATATACTGCCTTTCACATATTTAGTTACTCACACATGTACCACTGGGACATACATTCACTCACTAACACACTCTTACACACACTTACCCACCCATACAGTCTATCACAGATGCACTCTTGAAACCATCCACCCAGTGAATCACCCACTCACACATCTATGCACAGTCGCACACACCCCATCCACACAAACACTCAGGCACCCATACAGATACTCATAGAACTAATAAATAACCCATATAGACACTCATGTAGCTATTCGCAAATCCATGCATCCACTTACACACCAACAGACGGATACAGACATTCACACAGTTTAGTCACTAACCCTTGCATTCAGTAAGATACGTTTAATCACTCACTTGTAGAGTCAGTCACGCACGTACTAAATCATCCATTCAGACACTTATACACCCACTCATTCTTCAATACGCCTTTCCCTATATATATTAAACATATTTAAACTTTACAGAAACACACAGTCACTGGATGATGTCATCAGTGATGTCATTTGAGATGTCATCAGTGATGTCATCATGACCATGTCATGAGTGATGTAATATGTGACGTCATCAGCAGTGCATTGTGGGGCGCGAGTTATAGTTAGCTGAACTAACTATAACGGGGGAATTTCACGGGTTTTGTACGAGTGCAATGTCCAACTAACTATAACTGTCCCTAAAACCTCTGGTTTTTTCAGTGAATTTCAAAGGTTTTTTAAATGCTAATTTCTAACTATAACGTGTCTGAAACCTATGGTTTTTTCAGTGAATTTCAAAGGTTTTTAAAATGCTAATTTGTAACTATAACGTGCCTGAAACCTACGGTTTTTTCAGTGAATATATATATATATACATATATATATATATATATATATACATATATATATATATACATATATATATATATATATATATATATATATATATAACCTACTGGCGGTCGCCAGTAGGTAGTTATAGTTAGGACCTAGTTTCCATAGGAAAAGCGTTTTTTGTTTTCCCAATAACTTTGGCGCCAGATGACGAATCTTCGTGAAATTTTCAAAACTCGTGAGGCGCTCCGGTCAGCTCCTATCCTAAAAGTTTCGGGGTGGTTCGGTAAGCAGGGGCCGAGAAAAAAGGGGGGTCCCAAAACGTGTTTTCTCCATGTTATTTTCCATAGGAAACTTTAGACACGGCTACAGCCCGAACTGCTGAACGGAATTACACCAAATTTGGCAAAAAGGTAGCCCTTGTTTCAGAAAGAACTCTTTTTGTTAAATGGTGTAAATCCGTTCAGTAGTTCCTGAGAAATTTAAAAAAAAGAGGGCGAAAAATGAATTTCCGATAGGAAACTTTAGACACGGCTACAGCTCGAACTGCTGAATGGAATTACACCAAATTTGGCAAAAAGGTAGTGCTTGGTTCAGAAAGCGCCCTTTTTTTTTTAAATGGTGTAAATCCATTCAGTAGTTGCTGAGAAAATCAAAAAATAAAAGTTTCGATATATAGAGGCGCCACTTCTAATTGGCTGTCAACACTCCAAACCAGGAAGTGTTGGCAGCCATCTTGTGACTCCGTAGAACCGAGTTACAAGAAAAGAGAAAAACAAACGCGAAAAACAAGAAAAGGGGGCAGGGTAGAAACACCCTGACCCCCTAGGCCTAATCAGGGGGTCCCACGAGGACCCCAGGGCCAAAACAAGCATTTAAAATAAAATAAAAAAATTAAAATAAATAAATAAAAAAAATTGGCGAGATTCGCACACCCAGCGCGAATTTCGGCCGAAAATAAAAAAAAGAAGCGCGGGCTCCCGTGCTTCAGGATATTTAGCCCCCGGGTGGGCCAAGTCCCGGGGGCATGCACATAGTAATTGCGGGGGCCCAGGAAGGCCCCCACAGCCCCGGGGACCGCCACCCCCCAGGGCTTTCCATAAATATTTGCGGAGGCACACAGGCCCCCCGCAGCCCCGGGGACCGCCACCCCCCGGGGCTTCTTATTTTTAATGTGTGGGGGGCCTCCAAGGCCCCCCCAAGCCCCGGGGACCGCCACCCCCGGGGATTTTATTAATTATTTTGCGGGGGCACACGACTCCCCCTGCTGCCCCGGGGACCGCCACCCCCCGGGGCTTTTATTTTTTTTAAAATACACCTGTGTGGGGGGGCTCGAGCCCCCCCACACGCCCCAGGGACCGCCACCTCCCCGGGGCACTAATATTCAAATGCGGGGGTCCGTTACGGACCCTCGAGCCCCAGGGACCGCCACCTCCCCGGGGCTGTGCAATAGGTGGGAGGGGGGCCGCGTGGCCCCCCTCCTGGAGCCCTTGATGGCCCTGGACCGCCACCCCCCAGGGCCGGCTCCTGCAGTGTCCCGGGTGCCAACCCCCGGGACACTGCTGCTTGCAGTGACAGGGCGGGAGCCGCGCGGCTCCCGCCTCTGTCATTGCAAACTGCTTTGGCTTCATTGAAGCGAGAGAAGGAAACCTGCTCTCGCTTCACGAAGCAAGCAGATTGCTTTTCCACAAGGGAGCTGCATGTCAGCAGCTCCCCATGTGGAAAAGCAATGCCGGCTCCTGCAGGACGCGGGAGCCGGCAGGACCGTGGGGGCATTGGGGCTCCCCCACGGTCCCCAACGGATAGGGCCTGCCCCGGAGGATGGGGTCCCCGGGGCTAGAAGTGGCCCGGGAGGGGGGCCACGCGGCCCCCCTTCCCAAAAATAAAATAAATAAAAAATAAATAAAGGCCGGCCCCGGGGGATGGGGTCCCCGGGGCCAATAGAGGCCTCAGGAGGGGGCCCACGCAGCCCCCCTCCATAAATAAAAACATATGTGGCCATGCCACGGGGGATGGGGTCCCCGGGGCCGGAACTGGCCACGGGAGGGGGGCCCACGCGGCCCCCTTCCCATTCATATATATATTTATTTTTTTAAAAGGGGTCAGGCCCTGGGGGATGGGGTCCCCAGGGCCCAAAGAAAGGAAAAAGAAGGGGTGCCACACAGCCCCCTTCTAAAATAATAAATTTTTAAAAAGACGCAATCATGCCGGAGGCCCCGCCCCCTTCCAGCAACACTCTGCAAACGCGCCCTGTGGCGCGTTTTAAATTGGGGAATTAATTCCCTTGAATACTGGGGGTCCCTGGGGCCAACTAGCCCACCAGGTACCTCCAGTAAGCGCCACAGGGCTGCGTTGCAGAGAGGTGGTCCAGGCCACGCCCCTTTTACACCTCTCTGCAACGCAGCTCTGTGGCGCTTACTGGAGGTACCTCGTGGGCTAGTTGGACCCCAGGGACCCTCAGGATTCAAGGGGACTTTATCCCCCAACTTAAAACGCGCCAAGGGGCGCGTTTGCACAGTGGTGAAGGGAGGGGGCGGGGCCTGAGGTGACGTGTGGAAACGCCCTGTGGCGCGTTTTAAGTTGGGGAATTAATACCCCTTCAATCCTGAGGGCCCCTGGGGGCCAACTAGGCCACCAGGTACCTCCAGTAAGCGCCACAGGCCTGCGTTGCCGTGAGGTGGTCCAGTCCACGCCCCTTTTTACAACTCTCTACAACGCAGCTCTGTGGCGCCTACTGGAGGTACCTCATGGGCTAGTTGGACCTCAGGGACCCTCAGGATTCAAGGGGACTTTATCCCCCAACTTAAAACGCGCCACGGGGAGCGTTTGCACAGTGGTGAAGGGAGGGGGCGGGCCTGAGGTGATATGTGTGCAAACACGCCCTGTGGCGCGTTTTAAGTTGGGGAATTAAGTCCCCTTCAATCCTGAGGGCCCCTGGGGGCCAACTAGCCCACCAGGTATCTCCAGTAAGCGCCACAGGCCTGCGTTGCAAAGAGGTGGTCCAGGCCACACCCCTTTTTACACCTCTCTGCAACGCAGCTCTGTGGCGCTTACTGGAGGTACCTAGTGGGCTAGTTGGACCCCCAGGGACCCTCAGGATTCAAGGGGACTTAATCTCCCAACTTAAAACGGCCACAGGGCGTGTTTGCACACATGTCACCTCAGGCCCCCCCTCCCTTCACCACTGTGCAAACGCGCCCTGTGGCGCGTTTTAAGAGGTAGTTTTAATCCCCTGCCCTATTATGTACTAGGGCCTTACAGAGGAGGTCATACTAATCACAGGGGTACCCCAACGCATAGTGTTCCCTAGTGTATGTAGGTGTTTTCACTGTATTCTAAGTGTCTTTGAGCATAGCACTGGCTCTAGGCCTAGTTACTCAGAGTCAGTTACCACCAGTACCCGTCTGAAAAGTTGTGGGCACAGGATGATTTTGCAACAAGGCCTCTTTCTGCTCCTCTGTTGGTTCTTTCTGCACATGTCTTGCTTCTTCCTGCACTTTTGTTCGTCTTTGTGGACTTCTGTTGCTTCTTTCTGCATTTCTTTTGCTTCTTTCTGTGCGTTTTTTTCTTCTTTCTTCACATGTCCTACCTCTGTAGGTATAGTTAGAAACTAGCATTTAAAAAGCCTTTGAAATTCACTCTAAAAACCATAGGTTTCAGGCACGTTATAGTTAGAAATTAGCATTTAAAAAACCTTTGAAATTCACTGAAAAAACCATAGGTTTCAGGAATGTTATAGTTAGAAATTAGCATTTAAAAAACTTTTGAAATTCACTGAAAAAACCATAGGTTTCAGGCACGTTATAGTTTGAAATTAGCATTTAAAAACCTTAGAAATTCACTGAAAAAACCATAGGTTTCAGGGCGTTATAGTTCGTTGGACATTTCACTCGCATAAAACCATAGAAATTCCCCTGTTATAGTTAGATCAGCTAACTATAACTCGCGCCCCGCAATGCACTGCTGATGACGTCACATATTACATCACTCATGACATGGTCAGTGACATCACTGATGACATCACTGATGACATCTCAAATGACATCACTGATGACATCATCCAGTGACTGTGTGTTTCTGTAAAGTTTAAATATGCTTAATATATATAGGGAAAGGCGTATTGAAGAATGAGTGGGTGTATAAGTGTCTGAATGGATGATTTAGTAGGTGCGTGACTGACTCTATAAGTGAGTGATTAAACGTATCTTACTGAATGCAAGGGTTAGTGACTAAACTGTGTGAATGTCTGTATCCGTCTGTCTGTTGGTGTGTAAGCGGCTGCATGGGTTTGTGAATAGCTACATGAGTGTCTACATGGGTTATTGATTGGTTGTCTGAGTATCTGTATGGGTATCTGTATGGGTGCCTGAGTGTTTGTGTGGGTGGGGTGTGTGTGACTCTGTGCATAGATGTGTGACTGGGTGATTCACTGGGTGCTTGGTTTCAAGAGTGCATCTGTGATGGACTGTATGGGTGGGTGAGTGTCTATATAGGTGTATGAGTGCATATGATAGTCCTGTACTGAGTGACCGTAAGTATGAGTGACTGTACGGGTGAGTGAGTGGATGTGTGTGTAGACCTAAGAATCAGTGAGTGTGTATGTAGTTATTGGTGTTGGAGTGTCTATGCTTTTGAGAATGGCAGTCTGTAATTTAGAGTGGGTGTATCAAAAGTTATATTAGGGTGTGAGAAGATGCATGAAATTATCACATGGATGATGTCATCAGTGATGTCATCAGTGATGTCACTGACCATGTCATAAGTGATGTAATATGTGACGTCATCAGCAGTGTATCATGGGGCGCGAGTTAAGTTAGCTGAACTAACTATAACGGGGAATTTCTATGGTTTTGTACGAGTGAAATGTCCAACGAACTATAACGCCTCTGAAACCTATGAGTTTTTTCAGTGAATTTCTAAGGTTTTTTAAATGCTAATTTCTAACTATAACGTGCCTGAAACCTATGGTTTTTTCAGTGAATATATATATATATATATATATTCACTGAAAAAACCATAGGTTTCAGACATGTTATAGTTAGGAATTAGCATTTAAAAAAACCTTTGAAATTCACTGAAAAAACCATAGGTTTTAGGGACAGTTATAGTTAGTTGGACATTGCACTCGTACAAAACCCGTGAAATTCCCTGTTATAGTTAGTTCAGCTAACTATAACTCGCGCCTCGCAATGCACTGCTGATGACGTCACATATTACATCACTCATGACATGGTCAGTGACATCACTGATGACATCACTGATGACATCTCAAATGACATCACTGATGACATCATCCAATGACTGTGTGTTTCTGTAAAGTTTCAATATTTTTAATATATATAGGGAAAGGCGTATTGAAGAATGAGTGGGTGTATAAGTGTCTGTATGGATGATTTAGTAGGTGCGTGACTAATTCTATAGGTGAGTGATTAAACGTATCTTACTGAATGCATGGGTTAGTGACTAAACTGGGTGAATGTCTGTATCTGTCTGTTGCTGTGTAAGTGGCTGCATGGGTTTGTGAATAGCTACATGAGTGTCTATAAGAGTTATTGATTTGTTGTCGGAGTATCTGTATGGGTGCCTGAGTGTTTGTGTGGATGGGGTGTGTGCGACTGTGCATAGATGTGTGAGTGGGTGATTCACTGGGTGGATGGTTTCAAGAGTGCATCTGTGATAGACTGTATGGGTGGGTAAGTGTGTGTAAGAGTGTGTTAGTGAGTGAATGTATGTCCCAGTGGTACATGTGTGAGTAACTACATATGTGAAAGGCAGTATATATGTGTGTTGGAGTATATAAATAGCTATAAGCTGAGAGTGAGTGATTGTGATAGTGGCTGTATGGATGAGTGTGTGCTTGTATCAGTGATTGTATAAGAGCGTAACAATGTGCTAGTATTTGTATGATTAAGTGAGCTGGTGTGTGTATAACTGTATAGGTGAGTAAATGGCAGTGTGTTTAATTATTTGCATGACTGACTAGGTGTGTGAGTACCTCTATGGATGAGTGGCGGTGTTTGAGTGTCTATATAGGAGTAAGAGTGCATATGATAGTCCTGTACTGAGTGACCATAAGTATGAGTGACTGTACGGGTGAGTGAGTGGATGTGTGTGTGTGTAGACCTAAGAATCAGTGAGTGGGTATGTAGTTATTGGTGTTGGAGTGTCTATGGTTTTGCGAATGGCACTCTGTAATTTAGATTGGGTGTATCAAAGGTTATATTAGGGTGTGAAGAGCTGCATCAGATTATCACGTAGATGATGTCATCAGTGATGTCATTTGAGATGTCATCAGTGATGTCACTGACCATGTCATGAGTGATGTAATATGTGACGTCATCAGCAGTGCATTATGAAGGCGCAAGTTATAGTTAGCTGAACTAACTATAACAGGGGAATTTCACGGGTTTTGTACGAGTGCAATGTCCAACTAACTATAACTGTCCCTAAAACCTATGGTTTTTTCAGTGAATTTCAAAGGTTTTTTAAATGCTAATTCCTAACTATAACATGTCTAAAACCTACGGTTTTTTCAGTGAATTTCAAAGGTTTTGTAAATGACAATTTTTAAATGTATTAATTGTTATATTAATTTTTTTCATACTGATTTACTACACTTTTAGAAACAATTTTTTTTTACATATTTTATTTTTTAAATTACATTGTAATTACATTATACATTACATTACAAAAAATACTTTCTCAGAATGAATTACTTTAGTTTAAATACTTTGCACATAGGCAATAGACTTTTAAGTACAGTAGTTACAGTTGTTGCAATGGGCAACACATTTTCAAACACAATGCAACATTCAGCTCAATGTGAATTTCTAGTTAAATGCAATTAGTTACTTTATGGATTACTTTTTTAACCACAGGACTGGATCCTAGATTCAGTCCTGGTACATCTCCTGTAAACAGTTGAGTAAAAGCGTTTTGGTTACAGTCGTGATTTTTAAGGAATATTATTGTATTTTAAAAGTTGACACTTAGAAACTTTTTCTCATAGAATCACCAATGTTATCCTATGGAAGGAAATTCACTTAGCAGGTAAAAACTGTTATCGTTACTTTTTCTTACTCAGTGTTGGATCCTGGATCCAGTACTGGTGCATCTCCTGTAAACAGTTGAAAGAATGCGTTTAAGTCATACAGGCGATTTTTAAGGAATATTTGTAGTTTGTGAAAATCGACACTTTGAAACTTTTCTGCGGAAAACCAGACAATGGATTCCTATGGAAGAAAATATAAGTTACTGGTAAGTACGGTTAAAATTACTTTTCAGGGTCAGTGCTGGGCTAAAAGATGCAGCACTGGGTTCTCTCCTGATAACAGGTGAGTAAATTGGAATTCGTACTTTGGTTGATTTTAGAGGAATATTATAAAGTTCCAAAACTCCACACTTAGAAGAATTTCCAAGTGAAACCAGTCAATGTTAGCCTATGAAGGAAATTCAAGTTACCGGTAAGTACGGTTAAAATTACTTTTCAGGACCAGTACTGGGCTGAAAGATGCAGCACTGAGGTCTCTCCTGATAACAGGTGAGTAAATCAGAATTCGGATTTCGGCTGATTTTAGAGGAATATTTGTATGTTTCAAAAATCAACACTTAGAAACTTTTTCAGCAAAAAGCAGGCAATGATATCCTATGGAAGGAAATTCAAGTTACTGGTAAGTACGGTTAAAATTACTTTTGAGGATCAGTACTGGGCTGAAAGATGCAGCACTGAGGTCTCTCCTGATAACAGGTGAGTAAATCGGAATTCGTATTTCGGCTGATTTTAGAGGAATATTTTAAAGTTCCAAAACTCCACACTTAGAAGAATTTCCAAGTGAAACCAGTCAATGTTAGCCTATGGAAGGAAATTCAAGTTACTGGTAAGTACGGTTAAAATTACTTTTCAGGACCAGTACTGGGCTGAAAGATACAGCACTGAGGTCTCTCCTGATAACAGGTGAGTAAATCGGAATTCGTATTTCGGCTGATTTTAGAGGAATATTTTAAAGTTCCAAAACTCCACACTTAGAAGAATTTCCAAGTGAAACCAGTCAATGTTAGCCTATGGAAGGAAATTCAAGTTAATGGTAAGTACGGTTAAAATTACTTTTCAGGACCAGTACTGGGCTGAAAGATACAGCACTGAGGTCTCTCCTTATAACAGGTGAGTAAATCGGAATTCGTATTTCGGCTGATTTTAGAGGAATATTTGTATGTTTCAAAAATCAACAGAAACTTTTTCAGCAAAAAGCAGGCAATGATATCCTATGGAAGGAAATTCAAGTTACTGGTAAGTACGGTTAAAATTACTTTTCAGGATTAGTACTGGGCTGAAAGATGCAGCACTGAGGTCTCTCCTGATAACAGGTGAGTAAATCAGAATTCGTAGTTCGGCAGATTTTAGAGGAATATTTGCACAATGGTGAAGGGAGGGGGCGGGGCCTGAGGTGACATCTGCAAACGCGCCCGTGGCGCGTTTTAAGTATGGGGATTAAGTCCCCTTGAATCATGAGGGTCTCTAGCTAACTCAGCCCACCAGGAACCTCCAGTATGCGCTAGGGGCTGCGTTGCAGAGACGTGTAGAGAGGCCACACCCCTTTTACACCTCTCTGCAACGCAGCTCTGTGGCGCTTTCTGGATGTACCTGTTGGGCTAGTTGGCCCCAGGGACCCTCAGGATTGAAGGGGATTTAATCCCCCAACTTAAAACGCGCCACGGGGCGCGTTTGCACAGATGTCACCTGAAGCCCCGCCCCCTCCCTTCACCACTGTGCAAACGCGCCCCGTGGCGCGTTTTAAGTCGGGGGATTAACTCCCCTTGAATCCTGAGGGTCCCTGGGGGCCAACTAGCCCAACAGGTATATCCAAAAAGCGCCACAGAGCTGCGTTGCAGAGAGGTGTAAAAAGGGGCGTGGCCTCTGTACACCTCTCTGCAACGCAGCCCCCTGGCGCATACTGGAGGTTCCTGGTGGGCTAGTTGGCCCTCGGGGACCCCAGTATTCAAGGGGAATTCGTTCGCCCTCTGCAAACGCGCCAGGGGGCGCGTTTGCAGAATGCTGTCAAAGAGGGGTGTGGCCTCCTCCCGATGCCGTTTTTTAATTTTTTTAAAAAATGCTTTTTGCCCAGGGGTCCTTGTGGGACCCCTCAGCAGACCTAGGGGGTCAGGGTGTTGCTACCCTTCCCCCTTTTGCGCTTTGCGCACTTGTTTCTGTCCCTCGGTTCTACCGAGGGATAAAATGGCTGCCAACACTTCCTGATTTGGAGTGTTGACAGCCAATTAGCATGCAGCTCGTGATCGGGAGGGTGCGCCGATCCTCCGTGCCCATAGATATATATGCACTTTTACTTTTGATTTTCTCAGCAACTACTGAACGGATTTACACCATTTAACAAAAAGGGTTCTTTCTGAACCAAGAACTACGTCTTTGCCAAATTTGGTGTAATTCCGTTCAGCAGTTCGGGCTGTAGCCGTGTCTAAAGTTTCCTATGGAAAAATGAATGGGGAAAACGCGTTTTGGGACCCCCCTTTTTTCTCGGTCCTCGCTTGACGAATCACCCCGAGACTTTCAGGATAGGAGCGCACCGGAGCGCCCCACAAAGTTTGAAAATTTCGCGAAGATACGTCAACCGGCAAGAGAGTTATTTCAAATAGAATGTCGCGGATTTCCTATGGAAAATAGGTCCTAACTATAACTATCTACTGGCGACCGCCAGTAGAATAATATATATATATATATATATATATATATATATATATATATATATATATATTCACTGAAAAACCATAGGTTTTAGGGACAGTTATAGTTAGTTGGACATTGCACTCGTACAAAACCCGTGAAATTCCCCCGTTATAGTTAGTTCAGCTAACTATAACTCGCGCCCCCGCAATGCACTGCTGATGACGTCACATATTACATCACTCATGACATGGTCAGTGAATTTCTAAGGTTTTTTAAATGCTAATTTCTAACTATAACGTGCCTGAAACCTATGTTTTTTTCAGTGAATTTCAAACGTTTTTTAAATGCTAATTTCTAACTATAACGTGCCTGAAACCTATGGTTTTTTAAGTGAATTTCAAAGGTTTTTTAAATGCTAGTTTCTAACTATGCCTACAGAGGTAGGACATGTGAAGAAAGAAGAAAAAACGCACAGAAAGAAGCAAAAGAAATGCAGAAAGAAGCAACAGAATTCCACAAAGACAAAGAAAAGTGCAGGAAGAAGCAAAAGATGTGCAGAAAGAACCAACAAAGGAGCAGAAAGAGGCCTTGTTCCAAAATCATCCTGTGCCCACAACTTTTTCCGACGTGTACTGGTGGTAACTGACTCTGACTAACCAGAGCCAGTGCTATGCTAAAAGACACTTAGAATACAGTGAAAACACCTACATACACTAGGGAACACTATGCGTTGGGGTACCCCTGTGATTAGCATGACCTCCTCTGTAAGTCCCTAGTACATAATAGGGCAGGGGGATTAAAACTACCTTCTTAAAACGCGCTACAGGGCGCGTTTGCACAGTGGTGAAGGGAGGGGGCCTGAGGTGACGTGTGCAACGCGCTTCGTGGCGCGTTTTGTTGCGGATTAAGTCCCCTTGAATCCTGAGTGTCCTTGGCCCAACTAGCCCCCCAGGTACCTACAGTTAGGACCACAGAGCTGAGTTGCAGAGAGGCGTTCCGAGGCCATGCACCTTTTTCACCTCTCTGCAACGCAACTCTGTTGTGCTTACTGAAGGTACCTGGTGGGCTAGTTGGACTCCAGGGACCCTCTGGATTGAAGGGGACTTAATCCCCCAACTTAAAACGTGCCACAGGGCCTGTTTGCACACATGTCAACTCAAGCCCCGCCCTGCCATAGCAAACTACAGTGTCCCGGGGGTAGGCACCCCGGGACACTACAGGAGCCGGCCCTGGGGGGTGGCGGTCCCCAGGGCCATTCATGGCTCCAGGAGGGGGTCCACGCGGCCCCCCTCCCAACATCGTGAAAGCCCCGGGGAGCTGGTGGTCCCCGGGGCTCTGGGGGTCCGTAACGGACCCCCATATTTAAATATTTAGTGCCCCGGGGAGGTGGCGGTCCCCGGGGCGTGTGGGAGGGCTGGAGCCCCCCCACACCGGTAATTCAACATTTTTAAAAAGAAGCCCCGGGGGGTGGCGGTCCCCGGGGCTTGGGGGGGCCTTAGAGGCCCCCCCACATACTACTATTAAACCCCGGCATGCCCCCGGGACTTGGCCCACCCAGGGGACAATTAACAACGAAGCGCAGGAGGCCGCGCTTCAGTTTTTTTTTTCTCGGCAGGATCCGCGCATCCTAAGCGCATCCCGCCGATTTAAAAAAATATATTTTTTTTTTTGGGGCCCTGGGGGTCCTTGTGGGTTTCTACCCTGCCCCCTTTTTGCGTTTTGCGCACTTTGTTCAAGGATTTCTTGTGCCTCGGTTCTAGCACAAAATGGCTGCCAACACTTCCTGATTTGGAGTGTTGACAGCCAGTTGACAGCCAATTAGCATGCAGCTCGTGATCGGGAGGGTACGCGGACCCTACGCGGCCATAGATATATATGTGATTTTACTTTTGATTTTCTCTGGAACTACTGAACGGATTTACACCATTTAAGCAAAAGGCACGACTCTGAACCAAGGGCTACCTTTTTGCCAAATTTGGTGTCTTCCGTTCAGCAGTTCGGGCTGTAGCTGCGACTAAAGGTTCCTATGGAAAATTGCATGGGGAAAACACGTTTTGGGACCCCCCTTTTTTCTCGGCCCCCACTTGATGAATCACCCCGAGACTTTCAGGATAGGAGCGGACCGGAGCGCCCCACTAGTTTTGAACATTTCGCGAAGATTCATCAACCGGCGCCAAAGTTATTTCAAATAGAATGTTGCGGATTTCCTATGGAAAATAGGTCCTAACTATAACTATCTACTGGCGACCGCCAGTAGATAATATATATATATATCGCAACGCTCAGCACATTTTTTTTCAAGCTCGCTATAACGTATGCATATTAGGTCATGTGAAAATGCAATTCACAAACTTTTTCTAGGTGTTACGGTTTTCAGGCCTAATTCTGTAAATTCTTCTGAATTCATGAAAGTTGTAAAGCTGCACTAATGCAAAGACATGTAGACATATTCAAAGAAAGCACTTTTGTGACTTAGGTCTGCTGTTAGCCAAGACCTTTTGATTTTATTTAATAAATTACATAGTGGCGGTCGTCACTAGGTATAGTAAGGTTTGTTTACCCATATAAAGAGCGTTTTTTGAGGGCGTGGTCGAGCCTGCCAAGATTGCGGACGTGTCTGCCTAGGGCTGGCCATTCATCAACACTGGTGGAGCCCCACAGAAGAACAGGGTAATGGTGGCTCACTAGCAACTTACTGGTAGACTCCAAAACCGCCAGAGCTAGGGTACCTGAGCGACGCCATGGAGTGGGGCGATGCTCGCTGGGAACACAGCCGCATTTAACATGGCGGCACCCGGCAGCTGGTGACGGCCTAGGAGGCGGGACAACAAACCAAGACGCTCCGGCCAGCCTGGCACGACCCCGATATCAGAGGGGTGTCCCAGCAGCAGAACACAGACATCACCAACTTTGACGAACGGACTTGACCGGACGCGAGGGGCGGAGCCATCGGAGCAAGGAGGCCACAGACCTGAGAGCGCTGGGGTTCGCAACCTTGTGGCAGATATCGGGTGCGGACCAGCCTGGTAGGCACCTCCTGTCTCTCCGGTGCGATGCAGCAGCGCCTGTTGTGGGCCCCAGGGACGGCACACCGATTTGCCAGGAGGCAGCCAGGGCTGAGCCCTCACTGCACGTGGAGGCCTTGGGCGATACGGGGTGAGCGGACAGCCCCTGACCAAAGCTCGACACCAGGCCTCGAGGTGCGGGGGAGGGGCTGAGACCCCTGAAGACAGGAACGGGGGTGTGGGGCCACATGCGAGATAAGGACTTAAATCTAGAACGCACCTTCTCACCCCCCCTGGGTGCCTGGAGTGATTAGCAATATCGTCTTGGACCACGTACATGTAGATCCAACAGACTCTTGGATTGGTGTGGCAGCTGGGGTGTGAGACAAGCCAGGTGAGCCGCAATGAGAGGACCCCCATCACAAAGAGGCGAGAAACTAAGACATTACCAATACCGACGCAGACCCCAGGGGCCTGCCCCCCCCGCCCTCACAGGCAGGACAACATGAAAGTCTACTTTGACCGGGCAGCACAGCCAGAGACGTGACAGCCGCCTAACGAGTAAACCGCAAGACACCGGTCCCTCCCTCTCCGGCGCAGCAGCACACAGCAGAACTCACACTTAAACGAGATCCCTCCCTGGGATTGAACCCCCGAAGAACTCCACATTAGCAAAGGACCCACTCACCCCATAGGCAGTGGACAGAACACTGGTCCCTTCCCCGGGGCCTGAAGAGCCATCAGATGGGGCATACCCCACCCAAATGACTGAGGACACACCGATTAAAAATAGCAGAGTACGGGTGGACGGTCCCCCACCCCCTGGCAAACCATGGAAAGACTGCGTTCAAACGTGGGGCCACAGGCATCAACCTCAGCGCAAAACTCTTCCCCGGCTGCCAAAGTTCGGCACAGGGGCGAGGGGACAACGCCTGCGCTTTCGATGTCAGACAAGTTGGGTAAGGTGCTGGCCACAACTAAACACTCCAGAGTCACCATGGAAGATAGATTTGAGGCCCTAGCCACCGACCTCAATCTTTTAAGAGATGACCATCGCAAGCCGGATGACAAGGTTGCAGACGGGGAGAAAGCCCTCTCTGCCCTGCAGCCCCTAGCCAAAACGCAGCAGGAGACTAAGAGAACTCCAGTACCGGGTCTCGCTCCTGGAGGGGAGAGACGACGGTTTGGAAGGACACTCCCGAAGGAGCAACATCCGGGTGTTGAGCCTGCAGGAGGGGGTGGAGGGGTCAGACCCCGTCATTTATTTGGAGACATGGCTCAAATCATTCACACCAGCCTCAGAACTAACAACCTTCTTCTCAGTGGAGCGAGCACATCGGGTCCCGTCACGGCGGCCACTCCCGGGATCTCCTCCCTGGCCACTGCTGGTGAAGCTCCCCCACTTCCGAGACAGAGACGCAGTGATGCGGGTCGCCAGGCAGAACGGGCCCATCTGCATGGAGCACAAACATGTGATGCTCTTCCCAGATTACACTCGAGCAGTGCAACGCCAACGAACATCCTTCCTGGAGATAAAAAACGCCTACTCCACCAATGGGGATATAGTACTCCTTGCTCTTTCCAGCACGACTCAAGATTCTGCACGAGGGCATCACTACGTTCTTCACGGACCCAAAAGAAGCATATGACTGGATGGAACTTCATTCGCAGGACAATGCACATCGGGAGACCACACAAAATGCACGCAAACCCCGGAACGGACGTCGCCACGGAAGAAAACTCAACAGAGATCCAAATCTCAACCTCGAGGCTCTATCTGAGAATACCCCAACCTGGAACAATTTATTGCAGAACGCAAAAGGGCCCTACAGGCAGGCGCGGACCTTGGTCCCGCCTCAGTGATCTCAGACAGCGAGAGGGGCCCTCACATTTTCACATCCGAGGAGGATTCCAGCGACACCAGTACATCACGTGCGGAATCAGTGACCCCACCACTGGTGACCCCTCAAACAGCGGATACACTCATCTGAAGGATACCAGTAGCAGCACTGGCTCTCTCTCTCTCCACTCAAATCTCCCTTGTCTCACCTCTAGACGACTATACAAGACCCTAACCAAACACAGTCACCCAACAACATAGCCCTGAGGAGCTCTAGGCCCACCGGACATCCAGACTCTTTATGGGCCACACACACTACAAGCTTCTGGTACGCACACCCCCAACAGTACACTAGTGCGCTCACACCATGTTTAGTTTGGTCGTACTACCTGTTGTGGTAGGTCTGCAGCGTTGGGACCAGGTCCCTCCACAGTTCTTGTCCTTCCCCTGGTTCCTCCCCAATACCATAACCAGACTATCATAATGGGCAGGCGTCATTACTATTGACTATTGGCTATACCCAGGGCAGGGGCAATGTCTGCATGATGGCTCCCCCAGCATCCCTCTCCGATCACCCTCAATACTCCATCATGACCTCCGTAGCAGATACTAGTTTCATCACTCTTAATGTCCGGGGAATGCACATAGCACATAAACGTTACGCGTTCTATTCCTATATCAAGAGTCAACAAATACAGATAGCCTTGCTGAAGGAAACACACCTCATATAGGGAGAATTAGAACGCCTGCGCAGGGGATGGCGAGGTACCTTCTGTGTTACAACGAACTCCACTTACCCGCGAGGGGCGATGATCTGGCTCAGACCAGGGGTCCCATTTCAAGAAACCCATAGGGCGGTGTACACAGAGGAAAGGTATGCATCTTAGAGGGGCACCTAGATGGCCAACTGATATTAATAGGCAGCATCTACACTCCGAACACTGAGCAGGGGAGATTTTGGGACTCCCTGTCGGGTGTCCTGGCCCAGTTCATATCATCATCATGGATCCTAGGGGGGACTACAATTGTGTGCTGGACCTCTCCTTGGACAGATCCCACCCCCGCACCACACTCCCTGGCTAGCGCGCACATGGAACAATATCGTTCCTGGGCAAATCACTGGTCACTCAGATGCTTGAAGAAACCGATACTCGACAACCAAACTTTACTCCTTCCACCCCATCCTCCACAATCTGCGGGTTGCGCCTTGACTGTTTTCTGTGCTCACCAGCAGTAATCCCCATGACCCAGCAGGTAGATTACCTGGGCCGGGTCCTATCCAACCATGACGCACATCTCTTAACCCTCAGGTGGCGGCCCCCTCCTACCCCCGGTCCCCACCCGGAAACTACCGCGAGATTGCCTCGAAGACCCAGTGTTTCACCATAACCAGGAAAACAGTATCCGGGGCTATTTCTCAGAGAACACCCATATGGCATCCTCCAGGATGCTAGAATGGCATGCTTTCAAGGTGGACATCAAAGGGGCATGTATCAGACAGATAGCAGGAGTCCGCGTGATGCTAGATCGTAATCTACTAAAGACGGAGAACAAGCTGGCGGCCCTGACTAAGGCCAGGGACGCCAGAGTGGCGTCTCCGGCTCAGGTCGCGGAGGCAATGACGGCATATGCAGAAGTATTAGCGGATTTGCGAAGGTATAACTTCAAAGTGTACGCAGCAAGGACGCATCAGGAGGGGGACCGGTCTGGAGCACTTTTGGCCTGGCTGGTCCGCCAGAACACAGACGCGCGACCAATCTCATAAATAATCAGACCTTTCGGGGTCAGGGCCCACTCACAAGCGGACATCCTGCAGCTCTTCTATGACTATTACGCTAAGGTATATGGGAGTCCAGGGCAGGATTGCCTGGAGCTTGTAGACCGATTCCTTGCTCCCCAGCCATATCTTAAATTTCATCAACACACAGGTCCTCCCTTGATGCTGCAATCACATCAACAGATGTGAAACATGCAATCCAATCCCTGGCGCGTAGCAAGGCTCCTGGCCTAGACGGCCTGCCATTAGAATATTATAGCACTTTTTCCACACTACTGGCGCCACGGCTGGAAGACATGTACAGGGCAGCACTGAAGGGGGTGGGACTCCCGGGCTCGCTACGTGAATCCCTTCTGGTATCATTCTTAAAGCCAGAGCGAGACACAACGCTACTGACCTCTTATCGAGCAATAACACTGCTATCAGCAGACTGTAAGATCCTTGGTATGATTCTGGCGGACCTATTCACCCAGGTCCTCCCAGCATTGATACACCTGGACCAGTGCGGGCTTGTTCCGGACAGGAACACCTCCCAAAATATCCGCCGACTGTTTCACATCCAGGATCAGGTACAGGGCCACTACCCCCGCGCAGCTTGCCTGGTCCTGGACCTGGAGAAAGCCTTTGATACCCTGACATGGCCGTACCTTTTTTAAGTACTCCAGCGGGAGGAGTAGGCCCCACACTGTTAGCATACACAAGGCTACTGTATACAAAGCTCACATCCCGAATACGCCTGGGTCGTTATATCCCAGTCCCCTTCCAAGTGGAGCGCGGCACACAACAGGGCTGCCCGCTCTCCCCCCTACTTTTTGCCTTAGCAATGGAACCCCTGGCGGTTGGCCGCCCGGAGGGGGAGGCCTGGGGTATCCCATTAGTGGGCACTACCCACAGTGTGTCCCTGTACACAAATGACCTGCTGCTCTATGTATGGGACATCACGATGAACCTCAACCCTCTCTGGGTCACACTCGTAGACTTCGCAGCCAGGTTAAAAGTTAATTGGGCAAAATCCACTATTTACCCCTTGAGTCCGGACCGTCCCCTGTGAGAGGTATATGTAGGAGACGCCAGGCTCACTTGGAGCGCCCAGGACCTTCGCTACTTGGGAGTCAGACTTTATCACTCCCCTGATGACCTATATGAGGGCAACCACTGTAAAGCGCTGGCAGGCATACGGGCCATGGTAGGTTTCTGGAAGACCCTACCATTGGCATCCAATCTGTAGAATAGCCCTAGCGAAGATGATTAGAGTGCCCCGGCTTCTATACCACTTTGCCAACATACCGGTCATTCCTCCCCCTTTTTTTTTCCGGGAACTAGATTATCTGCTCAGCTCCCTCATTTGGGGCAGCGGTCATCGAAGAGTTACCCTAACTAAGATGCAACTGCCGACCGACCGGGGAGGATTAGGGGCTCCTTCCTTCAAGGCGTATTTCCTGGCGGCACAGCTCCAGTGGCTATCACGCTGGACTGCAGGGCGCCATCTGGGGGAAGGCCAGCTTGGAAGCTGGACCTCTGCCAATACTGGCACTTCGCCGTCTACTCTTGCCATGAGCTCAACCCAACTCGACACACCCACTCCAGGTAGCAGTAGCTCGTACCTGTATGCTGCGAATTCCTCGTATGTCACAAGTAACTCCACTCTACACCCCCCTGGCTACCTTTAGCCGGCCTACCCTGGGACAGAGGATATTACACTGTCAAGCCATGCAGACCTGATTAGACCACTCGCTCCTCGAGATGGAGTCCCTGTTTGCAGACGGTCAACTTCTTCCATTTGATCAATTAGAGGAGGAAAGTGGCCTCCCACAAGGACACTTCCTCCTTCACAGGCAGATCATCTCAGACTGCCGCCAACTCTGGGGCCTATCCGAAGGGGAACCAGCGACACACCCTGTACTTCACACGATACTACACATGGGCCCAGGACGCCACTTAATTACCTGGTTATACAAAGCCATACGAGAACTCATGGCCACATCACTTACTCGACTGCGACACAAGTGGGAGGAGAAGCATGTGCGGCCATTACATGACAAAGAATGGGAATACGCCCTAGAGTATTCAAAGAAAGTCTCCCAAAACTCGCAGTTTAAAAACAATCAATTCTTCATTCTGCACCGCGCATACCTTACCAGCATATCTTCAGTGTTTTTATCCCGGAACACAGTTTCTATGCCCACGTTGTCAGGCCCCCAACGCAACATTTCAGCATATGTTCTGGAACTGCCCCACTTTACAACCCTACTGGAGTTCAGTCCATAACACACTACGGGAGGTCACAGGGCTTGCTGGCATCGACACATGGGAGGCCTGCGCGCTGGGGGTGTTCTGACGCCAGAAACAATGCAAGGTCCAGACGCGATTTGCGTCGCTGGCTATCCTACTAGCAGGGCCCGGTAGGGCCCCCGTTGGCGGCCTGGACAGGAGCGGTAAGCAAATGGGGCACAACAGAGGAGGGTGCGATCAGGCACAAAGAGCTGCGGGGAGTGCACCGGTGCCACATTTCCACAGAATGGGACACACTTCTTCAGCGTTTCAGACAACAAACGGTAGAAGCTCAACCTTCTGCGGCGTCGCCAGCCCCTATGGGAGAGCCCGATCGGGACCACCCTACCTAGGTCCCCAGAGGGCCCCCAATAGCGCAGAGCCCCCCACACACTATGCTTGCACGCGCGCCCCCATCAGCCCCCACAGGGGCAGATCTGCCCCACAACATGCACTACCCCATAAGTCCCACAGCATAGCCACCAGTATTAAGCACATGCCCACCCACCCACATCCTCACTCCCAACCACGTATCCCCATATCGATCCCAAGTTAGTAAGTAGTTGACTACACCAGCTGTTCCACAAACCAGACATATTACAGGAAGGACAATCCCTTCTGGGGCGAAACAAGTCACACTGCAGCACTCCCAGATCCTATCTTACTTTCAGCTTACATGTTCGCTGACTTGCAACGATGCCTCCAATTCTGTGTCACGTTTCGTTTAGCAACATGCATGTAATTCCGATGTATAACAATATGTGATGATCCTGCAACATGAAAAATCCAATAAAGGTTTTTTGGATGGGTAATATCTTAGGCCCGTTTGACGGATCTTCACAAAACTTTCCCAAAAAACGTTCATCCACCTCAACTCCATCCTGGAAAATTTCAGGGTGATCCATCAAGTCGGCACGGAGATAAAAGGGGGGTCCTAAAAAGCAAAATCCCCATGCATTTTCGATAGACTTCTTTAAGACAGGTTAGAGCAAAAACTGCTGAACGTAATTACATTGAATTCGGCAGTAAGCTAGATCTTGCTCCGTAGATGTGCTTTTTGTGATTTGATGTAAATCTGTTCAGGAGTTTGAGAAATGATGGGTCAAAAAGAATTGGTTATTTTGGCAGCTGGGTTTGTGAGCATCTTCGATACTCTTGCAGGAGCGCCAATTTAAAAATTTAGTGTTTGCACAGTGGTAAACGGAGGGGGCGGGGCCTCAGGTGACGTGTGTGCAAACACGCCCTGTGTTTTAAGTTGGGGAATTAATTCCCCTTGAATCCTGAGGGACCCTGGGGGCCAACTAGCCCACCAGGTACCTCCAGTGCGCGCCACAGGGCTGCGTTGCAGAAAGGTGGTCCAGGCCACGCCCCTTTTTACACCTCTGTGCAACGCAGCTGTGTGGCGCTTACTGGAGGTACCTAGTGGGCTAGTTGGACCCCAGGGACCTTCAGGATTCAAGGGGACTTAATCTCCCAAATTAAAACGGCCACAGGGCTTGTTTGCACACATGTCACCTCAGGCCCCCCCCCTGCCTTCACCACTGTGCAAACGCGCCCCGGGGCGCGTTTTAAGAGGAAGTTTTAATCCCCATGCCCTATTATGTACTAGGGCCTTACAGAGGAGGTCATGCTAATGACAGGGGTACCCCAACGCATAGTGTTCCCTAGTGTATGTAGGTGTTTTCACTGTATTCTAAGTGTCTTTTAGCATAGCACTGGCTCTAAGCCTGGTTAGTCCGAGTCAGTTACCACCAGTACTTGTCTGAAACAGTTGTGAGCACAGGATGATTTTGCAACAAGGCCTCTTTTTGCTCCTCTGTTGGTTCTTTCTGCACGTCTTGCTTCTTCCTGCTCTTTTCTTCGTCTTTGTGGACTTCTGTTGCTTCTTTCTGCATTTCTTTTGCTTCTTTCTGTGCGTTTTTTCTTCTTTCTTCACATGTCCTACCTCTGTAGGCATAGTTAGAAACTAGCATTTAAAAAACCTTTGAAATTCACTGAATAAACCATAGGTTTTAGGGACAGTTATAGTTAGTTGGACATTTCACTCGTACAAAACCAGTGAAATTCCCCCGTTATAGTTAGTTCAGCTAACTATAACTCGCGCCCGCAATGCACTGCTGATGACGTCACATATTACATCACTCATGACATGGTCAGTGACATCACTGATGACATCACTGATGACATCTCAAATGACATCACTGATGACATCACTGATGACATCATCCATGTGATAATTTGATGCATCTTCTCACACCCTGATATAACCTTTGATACACCCACTCTAAATTACAGACTGCCATTCTCAAAACCATAGACACTCCAACACCAATAACTACATACCCACTCACTGATTCTTAGGTCTCACACACACATCCACTCACTCACCCGTACAGTCACTCATACTTACGGTCACTCAGTACAGGACTATCATATGCACTCATACACCTACATAGACACTCACACACCGCCACTCATCCATAGAGGTACTCACACACCTAGTCAGTCATGCAAATAATTAATCACACTGCCATTTACTCACCTATACAGTTATACACACACCAGCTCACTTACTCATACAAATCCTGCCGATTTAAAAAAAAAAAAAATATTTTTGGGGCCCTGAGCAGGCCTAGGGGGTCAGGGTGTTTCTACCCTGCCCCCTTTTCTTGTTTTGCGCACTTGTTTTACTGCTTTCTTGTGCCTCGGTTCTACCGAGGCACAAGATGGCTGCCAACACTTCCTGGTTTGGAGTGTTGACAGCCAATTAGCATACAGCTCGTGATCGGGAGGGTGCGCGGATCCTACGCGGCCATAGATATATATGTGATTTTACTTTTGATTTTCTCAGGAACTACTGAACGGATTTACACCATTTAAGCAAAAGGCACGACTCTGAACCAAGGGCTACCTTTTTGCCAAATTTGGTGTAATTGCATGGGGAAAACACGTTTTGGAACCCCCCTTTTTTCTCGGCCCCCACTTGACGAATCACCCCAAGACTTTCTGGATAGGAGCGGACCGGAGCGGGCCATCAGTTTTGAAAATTTCACGAAGATTCGTCAACCGGCGCCAAAGTTATTGGAAATAGAATGTTGTGAATTTCCTATGGAAAATAGGTCCTAACTATAACTATCTACTGGCGACCGCCAGTAGATAATATATATATATATATATATATATATATATATATATATATATATATATATATATATATATATATATATATATATATGTGTCAAAAAGTTGCCCTCAAGCATAAGGACGCCACTCCACAAGAGAAGGTTTCGCAAAAACCATTTATTCCTGAAACCGGCTCCAGCCCTTCGAAAATTAAGTACATCCTGACGCGTTTCAAAGCTCCTGCTTCTTCTTCATGGGGAAACACAACTGACAGCCACGGATTCTGCGCAGCACTCATTCACTCTTTTCACATGCCTAATTAATTGGCCCCTTAGTGGGTCGCTCACAGGTGAGTAATTTCTTACTGCATGATGGGAGTGGTAGTCTAAATGCTGAGCCAATTCTTCCCCTTCAGTGGGGTCCGTTTCTCTGGCAGTTCGATATTTCAAAAGTGTTATTTCAATGTTTTTGTCCAAGCCCTCCAGTGGGCCTCAAAGGGTCAGGCCGGTTTCCATTGTTCAATCTCTCGTGCTGCCAACAGGTTATATATATATATATATATATATATATATATATATATATATATATATATACATATACATATACATATACATATATATATATATATATATATATATATATATATATATATACACACATACACATATATACACACACACATGTATGACCTAAACAACGATGATGAATTCAACCCAGATCTGTGACTGGGGGCAAGTGTCTGAAAAGTTTCAGTGCTCCGTCCATCATCTCCTTGTGTTTGCTTTGTTCGCCCTAAGTTGGCAGGGTATGCCCAGACGTGGGTCCCTTGCTCACTTTGCCACTGGATTCAAGCTAGCCTGGCTGATGAGGGTGTTACCCCGAAACCGGTCCCAGGTTGCTTGTTTCACTTCCAGGGAAGACCTGGCTTGGCAGTTCGGGCTGGACTTTTCCCATGAGGCACAGCGTCAAGACTTATTTGCATATGGCTGGGTCTGAACTGGGGTGGCGAAATGAGCTAAAGAACGATGATGGATTCAACCCAGATCTGTGACTGGGGGTGAGTGTCTGAAAAGTTTCAGTGCTCCGGCCTTTATCTCCTTGTGTTTGCTTTATCCCACTACTACTAGCTGCCATATCGATTAGTGCTGTGCGCTGTACCCAGACTCTAAGCGCTGCAAATAGCGCTGTGCTGCTTTTAATACTAGCGGAAACTCCGCTACCACTGGCCTCATTGTTCTGCCCCATTAGTCAGTGGCCATGGATTAAGAGGGTGATGCTCAATACGATGAGGATCCTTTAGCTGCCCTCCCATGGGACGAGAAACTTTATGATGCTGTTGACGCCTCCATTTACCGCGCTGTGGAAGAAGCCATTGCTGCCATGGAACGGCATTTGCAACAGCAGATTGCGCAAAAATACGCGAAACTGGCTCAAGCTCAAGGCGATATAGCCCCTGCACACCCCCTCCAGCCCAACCCAGTGATGGGAATCCCCTACCGGCCAAACGTCACAGGGAGGAAGGGGTGGATCACGACGCTTTGCGCACCGCAGGGAGGCATTCCTGAACTAGGTCCCACCTACCTCCTCGCCTGAGTAGTTCGTACAAGGGTTAGTAGACCCAACATCTTTCCTGCCCCCACACAACGATGCCCACAAGGACACGGACGAGGAGCAGAGTCTCTCGCGCCCGTGGCGCCCTACCCCTACTCCCCCAGCCACGGAGCCCCCCTTAGGATGCTAGATCCCGAAGAGCTCATACACTCCCTCCAGCCGAATGGACACCCTCTTCTAAGGTGGCAAACTATGTGGCAGGGCGCATTAGAACCCTGCTGGGGAAATACACCCGCAATTGCCTTAATGTAGAATCCCCTCTGCCATTCTTAGAGGGCAAAGTAGCCCTAACACCTGAGCTAGATCCTAGAATGGCCACTTTTCTGACATAGTTTATTTAAGACCCCAAGAAGGGCACTGACAGGTCCTGGTGGGCATGCCCGGAAAAACTCATGGATGCCCTAGGCCAACTAACCAGGATCCTGGAGATCGCAGAAGATGCCAAGGTTTTGTGAGAACTTATATCTCTGCAGGCCCTTTCTGGCTGGGCACTGGCATTCATAGGCAATGCCAACTGCTCTCTATCCACAGAGCAGAGGCACTCTTTTCTTATCAAAATGGATCCCAAGTTGGGAGACCTGGCAGGCTCAGAGACAGGGGCAGAGGCGCAGGGAGGCCTTTTTGGTGAACCATTTATTAAGGAGCTGGGGAAATTTGTCATTACCTTCACTTCCCTTGACAAGACCAAATCCTTCATCAAGAAGGTCTTTACCTCACGGGTTTTCCGTGGGGTCGGCCTACTCCCAAAATGCTCCTGGAGGGCAAGGCTCCAGGCACGGGAAGTATCAAGACCAAGCCCGCTTTGGCAACTTTTACCAGACCCGTTGACAGCGCTTCAGAGGCCGAGGATACAAAGGGTTTTACGACGCCTCCAATGCCGCTGAGTGTTCAACCTTCGTCCTTTGGGAGAGTAGGGGGTCACATTGCATCCTTTTTACGGAATTGGCAATCGATTAAAAGCAAAGCATGGGTCTTGCAAACAATACAGGGGTTTCACATAGAGATTTACAGTACCCCATCAGGGTACACGACCCAGGCCTCTACAGTTCTCGTGCCAAAAGGCAGATTTGGTGGATGCAGAAATCTCCTCACTGCTCAAAAAAGGAGCTATTTGCCCAGCTATCCCTCAACTACGGGGCTTCATCAGCAACCTTTTTCTGGTAGACAAGCTAGACGGGGGGCAGAGACCAGTTATCAACTTACGCAAATTCAACGAGTGGCGAGCCTATCACCATTTCAAAATGGAGGGGATCCACCTCCTTCACAATGTGTTACACCCAGGGGATTGGATAGTCCATCTGGAACTGAAGGAAGCCTATCTATCTATCCTGATTTTTCCACTGCACAGGCGATTTCTCCATTCCTTTCATATGGCGACAACAGATGTTTCAGCTCACAACCCTTCCTTTCAGCCTCTCCTTGGTGTTTCACAAAAGGTCCTCAGATCGGTCGTGGAGAATCTCAGGGCCCAGGGGACCCACCAAATTGTCTATCTAGAAGACATGCTCCTCTTGGGACAACATCCCCATCAGATGTCGTCCCAGCTGCAGGAGGCAGTCACCCTGCTGGAAAGCCTTTGCTTCATTATAAACAATAGTGTTAGAAATGGGGGTCTCTAGTTGGCAATGGCTGGCCACTGTCCAAGTAGGGACCCTTCTTCCTAAGCCAGAGTGAGAGGGCTACCCTCCTTGATACCCCCGCTCAACCCTGTGGTAACGTAGCACGAGCAGGTAGGCTTATCTCAGAGGCAATGTGTGAAGCATTTATGACCATACACAGTAACACAGTGAGGAACACTACAAAGGGACACCACACAAGTAGTTATAAAAAATAAGTATCTTTATATATATATAGACTTATCACAAGACCAATAACTGTAAAAGCCACCATACTGTCAAAAAATAGGATTGCTGTTGAAGGGCTGTCAAAAAATAGTTCAAAGGTTGCAAAAATAAGGTTCAAATTCAAAGCAGTGGTCTCTGCGACCCTTTCTCTCACAAAGTACCTGGAGTTAGTAGCAAAACCAACAAAATGTCGCAAAGAAGCTGTAGCGATGATTTTCCTCACGCGAGGCCGGCGATGCGTTAAATCCTTGCCGCAAGGGAGGATGATGCGCCGATCTGTTGATGCGTGCGGAGACGATGCGACCAACTTCTGCATGCTAGGCCGCCGATGCGATGACTTTCTTGCCGCGAGGGAGAAGTCGATGCGACGATCCTGTTGCGTTGTGCGATTGTGTTGCGATGCGAAGAGATGACGTTCCGCGAGGGACAAAATCCGGTGCCATGCGATCAAAATGGCGGACGCACGGCATCCGCAATGCGATGTCTTGAAGCGATGATTTCTTTAAAGGTTGCGAGCGCGCCGCGACAGCATCGCGATTATTTTTCGTTAGCGATGGTTTCGTGTTGCGAGCACTCAGCGGCAGCAGCGCGATGATTTTTCCAGCGCTCTCGACTGCAGCTGCTCGCAAATGTGCGTTAGCGTCGATTTCCAGCACTCTTTTCTCTGAAGCAAACTAGATGCCCTGGAACTCACAGGAGCCTCATCAGCAGATAGCAATCCTCGCAGGGAGGAGGCAGGAGGTTGGTGGTGGAGTCTGATGTGCCTGAGACTCCAGCAGGAGGCTAGCTCTTTTCCTAACCCTTGAGTAATTGCAGGTTCAAGATTAAAAAGTTCTCTTACAGCTCCTTTTCCCTCTTCTTCCAAGTCCAATGGTAACTACTGCAGGCCAATCCAGGAAACAGCACACAAGCACAAGCACAGTCCCCTCCTGCAGATTCCTTCAGTTACACGGACAGAGGTTCGTCTTGACATCCAGGGGCAATACAAATTGTAGGGGTTTGAGCACAGATATTTATACCCCAAAAGTCTTTGTTCTCAGAAGCTACAAGTCACTGAACCCAGCCAGAACCAGTTCTGCTCAGTCCTGGAGCACTTTGTTTACCAGGCTGCATCCTTCCTTTCAGAAAGAGGGGGTCTACTATCAGACACACAGTAGGAGGTGGAGCCAGCATTCACCTTGCCAGGCACAGCCCTATTCAAGTCAAGGAGCCACCCTCCCCATACTCTAAATGCAGATCTCTCTATTCAACCCAGGTCTGACTCAGCCTGCCCTGTCCCTCCAAACCAGACAGCCAATACACATAACAGCAGAGCACACTGGAAGAGCTTAGGCAAGAAAATACCTACTTTCTAAAAGTGGTATTTTCAAACACAGAATATAAAAATAAACTTCACTAAAAGATGTATTTTAATATTCTGAGCTCAGGCATACTAAATTCATTTTCTCCCATGTTCCTGGGGTCAGTTAGGACTATAGCATGTAATAGTCAAACTGCCCATTCTGGCCTATGAGGAACAGGTAGCCTTACAGTAGTGAAAAACGAAATTGGGTGTAATTCACTACCAGGACATGCTACACACACCAAGGCATGTCCTACCTTACACATACAATGCACCCTACCATAGGGGTGACTTACATGATACCAAGGGAAGGTTCAGGGGCTGGGAAGTGGGTGCACTTCACAGCCAAGATGGCAGTTCTGGACTGCACACAGACACTGCAGTGGCAGGTCTGAGACACACTTTACAAGCTGCTTCTGTGGGTGGCACAAATCAGTGCTGCAGGCCCACCAGCAGCATTTGGTTTACCAGCCCTGGGCACACACAGGCCACACTACTAGGGGACTAACAGGTAAACCAAATAAGCCAATCATGGATATACCAATTCACATTGTCATATTTACAAAGGGAGAGCATATGCACTTTAGCACTGGACAGCAGTGGTAAAGTGCCCAGAGTCATAAAACCAACAAAAACAGGTCAGCAAAAATCCAGGAGGAAGGCAAAAGTTTAGGGGTGACCCTGCAAAAAGGGCCATTTCCAACACAACCCCCTTCCAGCCAAAACGCAGGGTAGACCAATCACTACCTTGATGGGCTTCCCTGCTTCGGGCGATAGAACACGGAACTGGCCCGCAACTGCAGGGGCATATGCCAGCTCTACTCCAATCTGAACCCTGGTGGATCGCTCTGTCCACACTCCCAGGGCCCACTAAGATGACCAATGGGGAACTCCTCCCCTCACCTGTGAACACCACCTGTGCAGCACCTAACCTTAACTGGCCCCCAGGTGTGTCCCAACAGATAAACAACGAGCCCCAGTAGCCACTGACAGTAGTCAGAGATGAGACCCAGGCCTTATACCTCTCAGGGCTCTCAAACCTTTGTGGCATCAGAGAGTGGGGGGCAGTAACCCTTTTGTACACTCTCCCTCCTGTCAGGTCAGGCACGGCACCCGGACACTGACCCACCAGCCCTGGGCCTGTACCCAGCGGCTGGGCCAGAGACTGGGGTGGGCTCTCCCACACCCGGTCCTCCTCTTTGGGGCTCGGTACCCTCCCACCTGGAGCGATACCCCCTTCCAGAATTGTTAGGGCACCTGTGGCAGGTGTCCTGCACAACTCACCCTCCAGTTCAGGGGTTCTACCCTGCAACTGGTATCCCAGCATAGGGTCTGTACCCTTAGACTGGGCGGAGGTCAGGGGTGAGGCTGCCCTCTCCCCGCCCCCTTTACTGGGGCCCGGCACCCTCCCACCTGGAGAGGTGCCCCCATAACACAAACCGGGAGGGGCACCGTTAGCAGTTGCCCCTTCTTCCAGATCAGGGGGGACACCCTGAACCTGGCCCCCCAACCTAGGGTCTGTACCCTTAGGCTGGGCCTGCGCCTGGCAACCCAGGACTTCTGGGGGCGTACACCAATTCCCCCAAGGAAAATACACTCTTCCACTAGTTCAGGGCCTTGTCCCTGCAACTGATCCATCAATCTGGAAAAACCCTCAGGTGGTACTGGGGTCAGAGGCGAGGACTCCCTCCCTCTGCACCCCCTTCCAGCATACTGCACCCTCCCACCTGGAGTGGTGCTTTTAGAGAAAAAAAATGGTCGGGACACTGTTTACAGTGGTCCCTCCCTCCAGGTCAGACAACACCTGGACCTGACTTACCAACCCAGGGACCAACCCCTGCGGCTGAACAACTGCCTGGCCAACCAGGACTTCCTGAGGGTGACACATATCTAGCGTGTCGCGTGACAGTCTGCCTGACACAGAGCTCACGACCTCCTGTCCCTCTGACAGTGCGTGAAGATGCCCCAGGACAGAAGTGGCGTCACCATGGCCAATCCTATGAGGCTCAGCCCTTCTGGCTGGCCCCTGACCCACTGGTTCTTCCACTGGGGACTCTTTCCCCCCCTCACCCCTCACTCTGGCCTTCTGCACCCTCCCAACTGGAGCGGGACTGCCAGACACTAGAACTGCTGGGGGTCTGATTACAGGCACTCCCAGCTCACCTAACACGGGGAGACCCCCCACAACGGACGGTCCATCCGGACAGACTAGGCTCCCAACCTGGTGTTCCCTCATGGAACCATCCAGTCCTGGAGACTGAGGTTGGGGCACTTCAGGACCTATCGCAGTCTCACTCCTGCCCCCACGAGACAGGAGGTGAGGCTCTACAACCTCCTCACAACAAGGGGACCCAGCTGTAACACTCCTAACCTTGCCCAGCACTCTGGGTTGGAAAACTTCTGAACCACTCCTCTTAGGGTCATTCCCTAATGCCTCTACAGGGCCTCTGGTACTCACCCAGAGGTCTGCCTCCTGTGCAAGTTCCCTAGGATCAGAGAACTCGCAATCTGACAGGTGTTGGTTTAGCTCTGGAAAACAGGAACTCACAATATGCTCTCCCACAATTGGATTACACAGTTCCACGCAGGTGCTAACCTTACCTCACAATCCAGTGTCTCACACACGTACCTCCCACACCACTCTCTTGAAATGGGCAAGACATTAACTGACTGTCTCTATCACTCAACCCACACTCTTCTGGGCGGTCCTCACACTCATACACCAGGACTTCAACCACGGGGGAACCCCTCTCCCTGCACCTCTCATCCAGAGTCGGTAGAGTGTCCCTCCCTTCACTAGGACTATGGGCCCCTGCGCTAGTTCCCCAATCCACCACAGGGACACTGCACATTAATGGAGCTACCTCATATCCTTGAATCCCCTGGTGTAGATCAACCCCCTCCTTCAAGTCAGGTGCCACATCTCTGGGTGGGTGTACTACACTGTCATCACTATATATCTCAATTCTGCTGCCACCACTGGACCCCACCCTCACTGGTGAGTCCAGACAATTAAAACTGCGCTTAGGGGATAATCTACCCTCCCGAGCTAACTTCTCCTTTTCTGCTATCTGCGCTAGGTGCGCCTCCAGCTGGGCAATCTCTATTTGGAGCCTCTCTAATTTCAGCTGGTTCTCCCTCTCCCTCTGTCTGTCCAACTTCTCTGGGGACCATGAAGGGGATTGGGCACTACCCTGTGCACTAGACTCCGAAAGGGACTCCCCACCTATGGGACCCTCCCGCCTGTCCACCAACTCCTCTGGGGACCACGAGGGGAATTGGGCACTACCATAGGCACTAGACTCAGTAAGGGACTCCCCCCATATGAGATGTTCCAGACCAGTTTCTTCCTCCCCTTCAGACTCTCCAGAGCCACCCTCAGACCAACTACCCTCTTGGTAGGTGTACTGGGACTCCAAGAATCTCCATCTGTTTTGTTGCCAAAGTCTCAGGGATGTCTGCAGGGATAGCTGAGTCTCCTTCCTACTCACTGCTAAGCCCCTCTCCTCACAGAACATCCTTAGCTCCTCTAGACTGTAGGTCAACAGATCATCTATATAAAAGGTAGGTCTCATTTCAGCAAGACCCATTGTAGCAATAACTGGCAATATCAATCAAAAAATAGGCTTGCCCGTTGTAACAATCACGGGCAATATCAATAAAAAAACTAGGCTTGCCCGTTGTAACAATCACGGGCAATATCAATAAAAAAATAGGCTTGCCCGTTGTAACAATCACGGGCAATATCAATAAAAAAAAATAGAATCCAAAAACCTCTCAAAATGTATGCGGTACGTTATGGTCTGCACTCACTAGTAGTGTACACTATAATTACTGTATGCGATCATAAATGCAAGTCCAGATCCTCACCGCTGACCACCAATGTTAGAAATGGGGGTCTCTAGTTGGCAATGGCTGGCCACTGTCCAAGTAGGGACCCTTCTTCCTAAGTCAGAGTGAGAGGGCTACCCTCCTTGATACCCCCGCTCAACCCTGTGGTAACGTAGCACGAGCAGGTAAGCTTATCTCAGAGGCAGTGTGTGAAGCATTTATGACCATACACAGTAACACAGTGAGGAACACTACAAAGGGACACCACACAAGTAGTTATAAAAAAATAAGTATCTTTATATATATATAGACTTATCACAAGACCAAAAACTGTAAAAGCCACCATACTGTCAAAAAATAGGATTGCTGTTGAAGGGCTGTCAAAAAATAGTTCAAAGGTTGCAAAAATAAGGTTCAAATTCAAAGCAGTGGTCTCTGCGACCCTTTCTCTCACAAAGTACCTGGAGTTAGTAGCAAAACCAACAAAATGTCGCAAAGAAGCTGTAGCGATGATTTTCCTCACGCGAGGCCGGCGATGCGTTAAATCCTTGCCGCAAGGGAGGATGATGCGCCGATCTGCTGATGCGTGCGGAGACGATGCAACCAACTTCTGCACGCTAGGCCGCCGATGCGATGACTTTCTTGCCGCGAGGGAGAAGTCGATGCGACGATCCTGTTGCGTTGTGCGATTGTGTTGCGATGCGAAGAGATGACGCTCCGCGAGGGAGCGACGAAATCCGGTGAGATGCGATCAAAATGGCGGACGCACGGCGTCCGCAATGCGATGTCTTGAAGCGATGATTTCTTTAGGGGTTGCGAGCGCGCGGCGACAGCAGCGCAATTATTTTTCCAGCGCGTCTCGGCTGCAGCGGCTCGCAAAGGGGCGTTAGCGATGGTTTCGTGTTGCGAGCACTCAGCGGCAGCAGCGCGATGATTTTTCCAGCGCTCTCGACTGCAGCGGCGCGCAAATGTGCGTTGGCGTCGATTTCCAGCACTCTTTTCTCTGAAGCAAACTAGAGGCCCTGGAACTCACACGAGCCTCATCAGCAGATAGCAATCCTCGCAGGGAGGAGAGGCAGGAGGTTGGTGGTGGAGTCTGATGTGCCTGAGACTCCAGGAGGCTAGCTCTTTTCCTAACCCTTGGGTAATTGCAGGTTCAAGATTAAAAAGTTCTCTTACAGCTCCTTTTCCCTCTTCTTCCAAGTCCAATGGTAACTACTGCAGGACAATCCAGGAAACAGCACACAAGCACAAGCACAAGCACAAGCACAGTCCCCTCCTGCAGATTCCTTCAGTTACACGGACAGAGGTTCGTCTTGACATCCAGGGGCAATACAAATTGTAGGGGTTTGAGCACAGATATTTATACCCCAAAAGTCTTTGTTCTCAGAAGCTACAAGTCACTGAACCCAGCCAGAACCAGTTCTGCTCAGTCCTGGAGCACTTTGTTTACCAGGCTGCATCCTTCCTTTCAGAAAGAGGGGGTCTGCTATCAGACACACAGTAGGAGGTGGAGCCAGCATTCACCTTGCCAGGCACAGCCCTATTCAGGTCAAGGAGCCACCCCTCCCCATACTCTAAATGCAGATCTCTCTATTCAACCCAGGTCTGACTCAGCCTGCCCTGTCCCTCCAAAACCAGACAGCCAATACACATAACAGCAGAGCACACTGGAAGGCTTAGGCAAGAAAATACCTACTTTCTAAAAGTGGTATTTTCAAACACAGAATATAAAAATAAACTTCACTAAAAGATGTATTTTAATATTCTGAGCTCAGGCATACTAAATTCGTTTTTCTACCATGTTCCTGGGGTCAGTTAGGACTATAGCATGTAATAGTCAAACTGCCCATTCTGGCCTATGAGGAACAGGTAGCCTTACAGTAGTGAAAACGAAATTGGGTGTAATTCACTACCAGGACATGCTACACACACCAAGGCATGTCCTACCTTACACATACAATGCACCCTACCATAGGGGTGACTTACATGATGCCAAGGGAAGGTTCAGGGGCTGGGAAGTGGGTGCACTTCACAGCCAAGATGGCAGTTCTGGACTGCACACAGACACTGCAGTGGCAGGTCTGAGACACACTTTACAAGCTGCTTCTGTGGGTGGCACAAATCAGTGCTGCAGGCCCACCAGCAGCATTTGGTTTACCAGCCTTGGGCACACACAGGCCACACTACTAGGGACTAACAGGTAAACCAAATAAGCCAATCATGGATATACCAATTCACATTGTCATATTTACAAAGGGAGAGCATATGCACTTTAGCACTGGACAGCAGTGGTAAAGTGCCCAGAGTCATAAAACCAACAAAAACAGGTCAGCAAAAATCCAGGAGGAAGGCAAAAGTTTAGGGGTGACCCTGCAAAAAGGGCCATTTCCAACAAAGAGGAAGTCCTGCCTGATTCTAGCGCACAAAGCAGTTTTCTTGGGTTTTGTTATAGATTCCACAGAGGCTACATTGAGACTTGCCTCGAGGAAAGTGGCGGAAATCAGCCACGAGTTGCGGCGAGCGCCGACCAGTCACAGAGTGTCCTTGAGGCAGATTGCGTGCCTGGTTGGCCTTTCCTCCTCATCCATACAGGCGATCTTTCTGAGACCCTTACACTACTACGCTCTTCAAAGCCTGAAGACGACGCACCTGCAGAAGGGACTCTTATTCCTAGTCGGTGGTCCTTTCAGAGAATGCATGCCAAGAGATCCTCTGGTGGCTTTCACATATGGAAGCGTGGAACGGCAGTGCGATTTTCAGGTCTGCCCTAGATCTCATTATAGAGTCCTATGCCAGCAGATCAGGCTGGGGCGCGCGGTGTGGAGATTTTCCACAGGAGAGTTGTGGTCCCACCAGGAAGAGGCGCTACATATAAATTGCCTGGAACTCCTGGCAGGGTCCTACGTGGTCCGGTGTTGCACGTGAGACAGAATTCAGTCCTGTATCCTATTAAAGATGGACAACATCTCAGCCGTCAGGTGCATAAACCACCTGGGGGCACCCGGTCCAATGTCTACTCGGACCTAGAGACCAGCTTTTGGCAGTTCTGCCTGGACCATTAGATATCGGTCACGGCTGAGTATCTTCCAGGACAGGAGAACATGGGGACGTACTGGCAATACCGGCACTTCCGGGACTCCAGTCTGTGGAAACTCCACACGGAGATTTTTGCCAATTTCCAGGATTGCCACGGATGCCTTTCTACAGGATTGGCAACTAGAAAACATTTATGCCTTTCCCCCGTTCGCAATGATCACCAGAACTTCGGCCCCAGATCAGGCGCTAAATGGCCGAGGTGGTGTTGATCACCCCGATCTGGAAAGCTCAAGTTTTGTTTCCAGTTCTTCTGCAACTTTCTTGGGATTTTCCAATCCTCTCCCCCCTTTTTCCGACCCTCCTCCTCAACCCAGATCGGAATCCTCATCAGGTGATCTGATAGAATTTAAACGTAGTTTTACCTCTTACTCGTATTTTACTCCATATTATGTTAGCATTTATATGGCTAAATACATTATATTTACGTATTGTGTGTAAGATATGAGTTGATACAGATGTCGCGCCAGTTAGGTTGACATCTGTGCCTTCATTTTAATTAGACAGATGCCATGTTCTGATGCAATCGAAACTGTTCCTTGCATACTCGAAACTGTATTTTGCTCATTTACGAGAAATGGTTCTTGGTAAGTTTTGTTTCTTCAATGTCCATGCTAGCTCGTTAGCGCATGCCTTTCCTCTTAGATCAAGGCCTTCTCCCACCTATCTAGAGGGGAGGATAGGCCAGACAACCTTGAAATGTAGATAGCTTGTACCAGGCTGCAGAATCGAGACTTATGTTCTGTACCCCCATTGTATTACGACACCTACCAGTATTTTTCCATGGTAGGCGGGTCTTTGTAGGCTCCGCAACATACATAATGTAACCTTATGCTTGCCTGAAAAGGCGAAACCCTTGGATCTGACCGTTTGGTCTGAAGTGTCGGCAGTGGAGAATAGTCTTGTTTGACCTGTGTGCACTGGGTGAGTTCATTTTGAATTCTTGGTAAGTGCGGTGCCATCTTGGTTAATCTGGTAGGTCTGTGGACCCTTGTGATACAGAGCGTTGTTGAAGGTTCTGCCAGGCCACTTGTTGAATTCGGCTTGTTCTTGAAAAGGTCTGGGGCTAGAGCCTATCTCGTCTTGGTGCAGTCTGAGGACTGACTTGTCTTGGCACAGTCTGCGGACTGTTCTTGAGAGCTCTTTGTTTATGTGTGTTTTGTTGTGTGTGTATGTGTTGATTGGGTGAATACGTGGATGTGTCTGATGCCAGGATGCCTTGTTGGAGTAAAGTGTGGTGTTTGGGGTGCCAATGCTGCTCTGCGGAACATCGCCTGGAGGAGCGGCAGCCTGCACCCCTGGAAGGCACTCCGAATTTTGACATGTATGTGAAGCACGGTATTGGCCCTATTATGTTTTGTACATTGTGGCACAAGTATACGAGGGACAATGCTGAGCTTCAGTGGCCACGGGATGGTACTTTTGATGAACAATAATTTAATTACTTGCAGGATAAACTATTTGCTAGAAGAAGTCGGCAGTCGATGTTTGATACTTTGCAGGTATAGCAGAAGGAAGCTAAGCAGAGACGTATACGTGCTGAAAAAGAATCTAGGAAGAAGGTAATGCAAACAGTGGTGCAGAAAGCGGTAGCTTATGATAAGGAAAGAACAGAGAAGGGTATTGAGTGTGCAGATAGGAAGTTTCGATTACAGTGTGATAGGTCCTATGTTGTTCGAGAGGAAGAGGATCCTGTCATGGAGGATTTGTTGGAAAGTTGCCCCCCCACCTCCCTATGCCCGCAAAGAATATATCCTGTTGTTCCGTCGTCTCAGTCTGCCCCTGTTCCCTCGTCTTCCCCAGACTCCTCCACAGCCTCAACAGCTTCGGCTCCGGCCGTATCCGTTTTTCCCTCGGTTTCGCAAATTGTGAGTACAGTGACTGCAGGTACCCCTATAGTGTCAGCTGCTTCTGTTTCCGTTTCTCCTCCTTCTCTTACACCTACCACACAGCCATTATTGACACTGTCACCTGCATCAGCATTTGTTGCGTTCCCCCTGACGATGTCACCCACCGTATTGAGTAGTGTTGGGATGCCAGTCCGAGGGTCGGATGGAGGGAATTGGGCAGAGGCACGGGAGCGATTAGAGCGGGCAATGATTCGATCTGATGTGGGTGAAGAAGAGAAAAGGATGGTTGCAAATCAGGCAGCACAGTGGGCTCGGAATGTGATTTATGGTTTGGAGGATATATGGAGTGTGATGAAGGATTTTGATCCGTTTGTGCAACAACATGCTCTTCAGCATATGTCGAATACATTGATTGGTTTGTGGGAACAGTGTATCGGAGGTAAAGCTCCGCAAATTGTTTATGATATTCGGGATCGCGTATATTCTGCTGGTATGGCTCCTGCAGAAGTTCATAGTAATGTTGGGACATTACTTAGTTATCGGGCAAAATTGTATCATAACACTCCAATTTCAGCATCCCAGTTCCCAATGAGGGAAGTACATCCCATTTACCACACTGAAATTCCAGAGCAGCGTAATGCAGCAAATGTCGTTACTCAGCAGAGAGTAGAGGCTCGCTTACCGGAGCAGTGGGTTTATACCCCGTGGAAAAGAAGTGAGGTACTTGCTCTTAAAAGTCAGTTACCGGATCCCAGGAAAAATCCCACTGCATAGTATAAAGAATTAACAGAGGCTGCCTCTTCGTCAGTTATGACGCTAGCAGATATTGAGATATTTTTTGGGCTGCTAGTGCCGGTAGATATATGGAGGCAGGTGCATACACAGGATCACAGAGTGGAATTGGGTGGTACATGAGATGAGATTAAGGCGTGGGATAAGGCACGGAAGCCTGGCGACAAACCTAGGGCTGAGATATAGGATTTACCAAATCGTATTATTACGTACATGCATTCTCTTATTCCACCCAGGCGAGTAGATTGGGATAAGTTGACGGCATGTCGCCAGAAGAAAGAAGAGAGTGTGTCTGAATTTTTTACTCGGTTTGAAGGTGTGTTTTGGGATTTTAGTGGACAGGGTTTGTCAGTGGAAGGTGGGGTTCGTTTGTTTGTTAATAGGTTTGTTATAAATCTACTTCCTGAGATTGCAGCTCGGCTGCAAGCTTCTGAGAGTACATGGACCACTTCCTCCCCTTCATTGATATTGAGCATGGCCCAATATTATGAGCATCGAGAAAACGAGGAGAAGGATAAAGTGGAGAAAAAGAGTAAGGATTTAAAGATGAAGGTATTGTTACAGCAAGTTGCAAGGGGATCTGGAAGGGGTCGAGGTACTGGTCCGGCCCAGAGGTCATAGAGGTGGTGTGCCTTTGGGGTTGAATCAATGTGCGTATTGTAAAAAGGAGGGGCATTGGCGAAGTGAGTGCCCAGAATTGTTACAGAAGGTTGCAGCACCGAGAGGAAGGGGTTGGAATGGAAGGGGTCGTGATACAGGTGGCCGAGATGAGGCTCAAGGGGGTGCATCATCAGGGGGTCGGTCTGATCAGAATTATTTTGACGATCCCTGAGGAAGGCAGTATTACCATGATGATTATGATATCGATGAAGTTACAGGGATGTCCTATAGCTAGGACAGCAAGGGACAGGGTAAGGGACCAGTCCAGATTCCTGTAGATCAGCGTGGTCCTTATGTCACGGCAGACCTACATGGTTCGACGCAGAAATTTCTGGTGGATACAGGTGCAATGAATAGCTCTGTTTCTCATACACTGGTCCCTGGGGCCGCCCTGTCTGGCCGTAATAATGTCTCGGTAGGGTTTTCAGGCGTACCGGTTGTGAGCCCCATTTCCAAACCTTTGGCTTTGACTGTTGGTCCTTTTACGGTAGATTCTCCGTTTCTGTTGACATCAAATTGTGGTGAAAATGTATTAGGATTAGATTTATTAAAGAAGCTATGTGCTACTATTTATTGTTCCCCAGACGGTGTTTATGTGACCTTTGGACCTAATGTGGATGGCGTGAGACAGTGTTTTGCAAAGAACGCTCCACTTACTGTTGAGCTTCAGGATGTCCCATCTTCTCTGTGGGCGACAGGGGACACTGATGTTGGGTTGTTACAGATACCACCCGTTTCTATCAAGATTAAGGATAATGCTGTGCTTCCTCGAATTCCTCAATACAAAATATCGCAAGCTGGGGAGCAGGCTCTGATGCGCATTATACAGGATTTGATTAAGTTGGGGGTGGTGGAGGAGACAGTAGCGAATGTGTGTAATAGCCCCATTCTTCCTATCCTTAAAAAGGCTCCAGTGGATTCCCCTGATGCACACTCTGATGTTTACCGGTTTGTAATTGATTTACGGGAGGTTAATAAAATAGTTGTTCCCCAGTTTCCGGTGATTCCTGATATAACAGTCCTCCTCACAATGATCCCTTCTTCGGCAAAATATTTCTCCGTGATCGATTTGAAGAATGCTTTCTTTAGCATTCCTGTCCACCCTGATAGCCGCTATCTATTTGGTTTTGCTTTAGCTGGAAAAAGCTTCCAATTCTGTAGGGTTCCTCAGGGGTATACAGAAAGTCCTAGTATTTATAGTCATGCTTTGAAAGGTCAGTTGGACTCTCTCTCTCTCCCCGCAGGTAATGTATTATTGCAATATGTGGATGACATTTTGATTGCCTCCGACACCGAAGAGGGTTGTCAGGATGCCAGGGTGAAATTGTTAATGCATTTGGCGAAAAATGGGCATAAAGTGTCCCTTTCTAAATTCCAATATTGTCAACAGCAGGTCACCTATTTAGGTCACCTGCTGTCGAATAAGGGTCGGAAGCTAACACCTGAACCAGTTGATGGCATTGTTAAGATGCCCGTCCCCAAGACTCAGAGGGATGTGCGTGCCTTCATAGGCATCACCTCGTATTGTCGGCACTGGATTCTTGCTTACTCTTTACTAATACAGTCTTCGCTTTACCTAACCACTAAAGATCAGCATGAACCCTTACCCTGGACGCATGAATGTCAACATGCTTTTGAACAATTAAAGGTTGCGCTTTACTCTGCACCTGTGCTTGGCACGCCGGATTACAAGAAGGCCTTCATGCTGTACGTACACGAAGCGGCTGGGTGCGCACTCTCTGTGTTAACACAAGCCTTTGGAGGTAAGCAGAGGCCGTGTGCTTATTTTTCTGCTACTCTTGACCCTGTCGCCAAAGCCCTCCCGAGCTGTTTAAGAGCTGCGGCGGCTAAGGCGGTCTCTATTCGACAATCCGCAGGGCTCGTTCTCAATCATGATCTCACAGTAATGGTACCGCATGCTGTGGATGTACTTTTGAATAAAACAAAGACACAGCACCTTACCAGTGCTCGTCTGACTGGATATGAATTGACCCTGTTTGCACCTCATATTACTATCAAAAGATGTGCCACACTGAATCCAGCCATGTTACTACCCCTCCCTTCTGAAGAAGGGGACACGGACGTCCATGATTGTTTGTTTCGTACAGACGAAGAGACAAAGTAATGGGTAGACCTGACTGATGTTCCCTTATCTGACCCACAAGGGGAACTATAGGTCGATGGCTCTTGTTTTAAATTGTCAGATGGCACTACTACAGCGGCGTATGCTATTACCACGCTGCGCACTGTAGTTGAGACGTCACGTATTCCTTATCAATCAGCACAGGCTGCGGAGCTGGTGGCCCTTTTGCGGGCATGTGAGTTTAGTGAAAGACTGACTGTCAATATTTATACTGACAGCCAGTATGCCTTCGGGGTGGCCCATAATTTTGGACGTCTCTGGGCAGAGAGAGGGTTCTTGACAGCGCATGGGACCAAAATTCAACACGGTCCGTTGATAGAAATGCTTTTGACAGCTTTGACTCTTCCCAAACGATTGGCAATAATAAAATGTAGTGCCCATAAAACAATTATTGATGATGTTGGAAAAGGAAACGCATTTGCAGATCAGACAGCTAAGGAGACAGCTAGATCAAAGATGAAAAAAATGTTTGTGGCGGGCCCAGCTAGGTGGGTGCCTGAGAATGGGATGTTTGAGGACACACTAGCCAGTGTAAAAGAGATTCAGAGTGAAGCGACAGTGGAGGAGTTGACAGTGTGGCAGGAGAAGACAGGGCGTCTAGATGACGAGGGATGTTGGACTGATTTGTCTGAGAAACAGAGGTGGATGTTACCAAATGCATATGTACTCCCCGTGGTTACTATGGCACATGGCCCTGCTCATATTAGTGCTAAGGGCATTTGTAAACTGTTAGATCCTGTGTGGAACAATAACAAAATCCCAAAGGTTGCTACACACTTGGTGAAATATTGTATGATCTGTCTTAGACACAATCCTGGGAAGGGTACCCCTACACCTTCTGGTAATTTTGCACCTCCCTCTTTTCCTTTTGAGGTACTCCAAATAGATGATATAGAACTGCCACGGGTTAACAATTTGAAATACGTGCTAGTGGTAGTTTTTGCTTTTAGCAAGTGGATGGAGGCTTACCCCACAAAAGTAAACACCGCCATGGCAACGGCAAAGGTCCTTATTAACCCCTTCGATGCTCATGATGGAATGGTTCCGTCATGAGCATCGGCGCCCCTGTGCTCATGACGGAACCATTCCGTCATGAGGCCAGGGGCACGAAATCCCTCTGCTGCAGACAGCAGAGGGATTTCCTTTTCTCCCCCACAGCCTCTGGAGCTGGGGGAAGAGCTTTCCCAGCTCCCGAGGCCCCCCCTCCCCTTCAGTGAAATGAAGATCAGCGCGCACGTCGCGCTGACTTCATTTCACTGAAAACGAAACTAAAATGAGCCTTTAGGCTCATTTCAGTTTCACTTTCTACGTGCTCAGGGGGCTATCTCAGCCCCTGAGCACGTAGAGACGGGAGAGGTATCATTGGAAAGGGAGAATCTCCCTTTCCAATGGTACCCTCCCAGTGGATCCCTGCTTGGGGATCACCCCAGGAGGGCGATCCCCAAGCAGGGATCCACCCACTAAGGCACCAGGGAGGGGGAGCGGCCCCTTGGGCAAGGGCTTTTGCTCCCCCAAACAAATTGGCAATGTTCAGTCTTTCTGGCCCCCTGGGGGCAGATGGGAGCAGTAGCCCCCAATCCTGCCCCCGGGGGCAGAAAGCCAGCTAGACACCAGGGATTTTTATTTGGTGCATTTTTTAGGGTGGGGGCTGCCCGAAACGGGCACGCCAATGCCCCCACCCCCCAGCCACCATTACAGCCTTTCTGCCCCCTGGGAGGCAGATGGGGGCAGTAGCCCCCAATCTGCCCCCGGGGGCAGCAAGCCCACTAAATGCCAGGTATTTTTTTGTGTGCTATTTGTTTTAGGGTGGGGGTTGCCCAAAATGGGCACGCCAATGCTCCCACCCCACCCGCCACCATTACAGCCTTTCTGCCCCCCCGGGGGGAGAAAGCCCATTAAACACCAGGGATTTTTTGGGACGCATTTTTTTTTAGGGTGGGGGCTGCCCGAAACGGGCACACTAATGCCCCCATCCCCCCACCACCATTACAGCCTTTCTGCCCCCCCTGGGAGGCAGATGGGGCAGTAGCCCCCAATCTGCCGCCCCGGGGGGCAGAAAGCCCACTAAACGCCAGGGATTTTTTTTGTGCAATTTTTTTTAGGGTGGGGGCTGCCCAAAACGGGCACGCCAATGCCCCCACCCTGCCGCCACCATTACAGCCTTTCTGCCCCCCCCTGGGAGGCAGATGGGGGCAGTAGCCCCCAATATGCCCCACTGGGGGGGCAGAAAGCCCACTAAACACCAGGGATTTTTTTTTCTGCAATTTTGTTTAGGGTGGGCGCTGCCCAAAATGGGCACGCCAGTGCCCCCACGCCCTTGCCACCATAACAGTCTTTCTGCCCCCCCTGGGGGGTAGATGGGGGCAGTAGCCCCCAATCTGCCCCCCCGGGGCAGCAGAAAGCCCACTTGACGCCAGGGATTTTTTTTTGCGCATTTGTTTTTAGGGTGGGGGCTGCCCGAAGTGGGCACGCCAATGCCCACATCCCCGCCACCATTACAGCCTTTCTGCTCCCCCTGGTCTCCCGATAAAAATGGTACCTCACACGCGTGGGTGGGGCAAGTACCTGCGACAGGCAAGGGCCCAAAACCTAGTGAGGCGACATCAAAATTACCTATCACAAACCAACCTGGTTTCAAGGGGGGTCCCATGAGTTTTTGGTCCCGGGTTCGGCGGCCAGCTAGGGAAACCTACCAAACCCACACATTTCTGAAAACTAGACACCCGGGGGATTCCAGGGAGGTATGGCTTGCGTGGATCCCCCAATGTTTTCTTACCCAGAATCCCCCAGAAACCTGAAATTTTACAGAACAAAAATCACTTTTTTCATATATTTTTGTGTGGGAAAGGTGTGGCATCACCGGGCTGACACAAATTTCCTACCACCCAGCGTTCCCCCAGGTCTCCCGATAAAAATGGTGCCTCACTCGGGTGGCAGGCCCAAGTACGCGCGACAGGCAAGGGCCCAAAACGTATTGAGGCAACATCAAAATTGCCTATCAGAAAACGACCTGGTTTTGCAAGGGGGGTCCCATGACTCTTTGGCCCGGGGCTCGGCGGCCACCTAGGGAAACCTACCAAACCCACACATTTCTGAAAAGAAGACACCCGGGGGATTCCAGGGAGGTATGGCTTGCGTGGATCCCCCAACGTTTTCGTACCCAGAATCCCCCAGAAACCTTAAATTTTGCTGAAAAAGTCAGTTTTTTCACACATTTTTGTGTAGGAAAGTTGTGGCATCACCGGGTTGACACAAATTTCCTACCACCCAGCGTTCCCCCAGGTCTCCCGATAAAAATGGTGCCTCACTCGGGTGGGAGGCCCAAGTACGCGCGACAGGCATGGGCCCAAAACGTATTGAGGCGACATCAAAATTGCCTATCAGAAGACGACCTGGTTTTGCAAGGGGCGTCCCATGACTTTTTGGCCCAGGGCTCGGCAGCCACCTAGGGAAACCTAGCAAACCCACACATTTCTGAAAAGTAGACACCCGGGGGATTCCAGGGAGGTATGGCTTGCGTGGATCCACCAACGTTTTCTTACCCAGAATCCCCTGCAAACCTGAAATTTTGGTGAACAAAATCACTTTTTTCACACATTTTTGTGTGGGAAAGTGGTGGCATCACCAGGCTGACACAAATTTCCTACCACCCAGCGTTCCCCCAGGTCTCCCGATAAAAATGGTGCCTCACTCGGGTGGGAGGCCCAAGTACGCGCGACAGGCATGGGCCCAAAACGTATTGAGGCAACATTGAAATTGCCTATCACAAAATGTTTTGGGCCCTTGCCTGTCGCGGGTACTTGGGCCTCCCACCCGAGTGATGCACCGTTTTATCGGGAGACCTGGGGAACGCTGGGGGTAGGGAAATTTGTGTCAGCCCGGTGATGCCACAACTTTCCCACACAAAATGTGTGGAAAAAGTGATTTTTTTCAGCAAAATTTCAGGTTTTCAGGGATTCTGGAGTAAAACGGCGGTGGATCCACGCAAGCCATACCTCCCTGGAATCCCCGGTGTCTACTTTTCAGAAATGTGTGGGTTTGCTAGGTTTCCTAGGTGGCACGCCGAGCCCCGGGCCAAAAAGTCATGGGACCCCCTTGCAAAACCAGGCCGCTTTGTGATAGGCATTTTTGATGTCGCCTCAATACGTTTTGGGCCCTTGCCTGTCGCGGGTACTTGGGCCTCCCACCCGAGTGAGGCACCATTTTATCGGGAGACCTGGGGCAATGCTAGGTGGTAGGAAATTTGTGTCAGCCCGGTGATGCCACAACTTTCCCACACAACAATGTGTGAAAAAGTGATTTTTTCAGCAAAATTTCAGGTTTCTGGGGATTCTGGGTAGGAAAACATTGGGGGATCCACGCAAGCCATACCTCCCTGGAATCTCCCATGTGTCTACTTTTCAGAAATGTGTGGGTTTGGTAGGTTTCCCTAGTTGCCGGATGAGCTAGGGTTAAAAAACTACTGCTAGGCACTTTGCCAAAAAAGGGTCATTTTTCAGTGAAATTGGGGTGTGTCCACGTTGAGTTTTGCGTCGTTTCCTGTCGCGGGCACTAGGCCTTCCCACACAAGTGAGGTGCCATTTTTCTCAGAAGACTTAGGGGAACGCGGGGTGGGTGGAATTTTGTGGATCCATGCAGATTCCAGAACTTTCCACCACAGAAAAGTGAGGAAAATGTGTTTTTTTTACAATTGTTTAGGTTTGCAAGGGATTCTGGGTAACAGAACCTAGTGAGAGCCAGTCAAGTCACCCCATCCTGCAATCCCCTGGGTGTCTAGAATTCAAAAATGTATAGGTTTGCTAGGTTTCCCTAGGTGCCGGCAGAACTAGGGTTCAAAAACTACAGCTAGGCACTTTGCAAAAAAGGGGTAATTTTTCACTGTGAAAATGTGGTGTGTCCACGTTGCGTTTTGGGCCGTTTCCTGTCGCGGGCACTAGGCCTACCCACACAAGTGAGGTACCGTTTTTCTCGAAAGACTTTGGGGAACGCGGGGTGGGTGGAATTTTGTGGATCCATGCAGATTCCAGAACTTTCCACCACAGAAAAGTGAGGAAAATGTGTTTTTTTTGACAATATTTTAGGTTTGCAAGGGATTCTGGGTAACAGAACCAGGTGAGAGCCAGTCAAGTCACCCCATCCTGGATTCCCCTGGGTGTCTAGTTTTCAAAAATGTATAGGTTTGCTAGGTTTCCCTAGGTGCCGGCAGAGCTAGGGTTCAAAAACTACAGCTAGGCACTTTGCAAAAAAAGGGTAATTTTTCACTGTGAAAATGTGGTGTGTCCACGTTGCGTTTTGGGCCGTTTCCTGTCGCAGGCACTAGGCCTACCCACACAAGTGAGGTACCATTTTTATCGGGAGACTTAGGGTAACACAAAATTGTAGAGCAACTGTTATTATCTATTGACTTTTGATGCATTTCTGCCTTCCAAATGAAAGACAATGAGTCATTTTTGAAAAATGTCCTATAATTCTCATGCTAGTATGGGTACTCCCAATTTCGGAAATGTGCAAATATCTACTATTTCTAAACTCTATATTTTGTTCCCATTTCAGAAATACATAGGTGTCTTTCATACCGATTTTTCCATGTATAAATTTTCCCAGAATAATTGCTATATACACGGTACATAATAAAAAACCATTGCAAGACGCTGCTCAGTTATTGGCTCTGGGTTCGTCGGGTTCTTGGTGAACCTACAAGTCCTATATATCGCCGCAACCAGAAAGGTCCAGCGAATGTAACGGTATATTGCTTTCAAATATCTGTCATAATTAGAAGAAGTTGCAGGTGAAAACGATGACACAAATGGCTGATTTTTTCAATTAATTTTCAATTTTTCCTATATTTAACTGTTTGTTTCTATAAAGAAAACTTGAAGGATCTACACAAATGACCCCTTGCTGAATTCAGAATTTTGTCTACTTTTCAGAAATGTATGGCTTTCCAGGATCCAATATTGCTTTCATACCCATTTCTACCATTAACTGGAAGGAGGTTGAAAGCACAAAAAATAGCAAAAATAGACTTTGTCCCAGAAAAATGCCAAAACTGTGCAAAAATTTTTGGTTTTCTGACAAAAGTCTGCTTGTCCCTGAAAGCTGGGAAGATGGTGATTTCAGCACCACAACCCCTTTTTTGATGCCATTTGCAGGGAAAAAACCAGACGCTTTCATCTGTAGCCCTTTTTTCGCATTTTTTTCCCCAAAAAACCAAAATGTAGCTGTATTTTGGCTAATTTCTGGGTCCCCTCCAGGGGAATCCACAAACCCTGTGTACCTTTAGAATCCCCATGATGTTGGAAAAAAAGGACGCAAATTTGGCGTGTGGTCAAAAAGTTACAGGGGCCTAAGCGCGAACTACCCCAAATAGCCAAAAAAAGGCTTAGCACAGGAGGGGAAAAGGCCTAGCAGCGAAGGGGTTAAGGAATTCTTCCCCCGTTATGGCTTGCCCCGCTTGATCTGGAGTGACAATGGTCACTTCAATGCCAAATTGATCCAGCTGATATGCGACGGTTTGCATATTCGGCAAAAGTTTCATGCAGCCAATCACCCCCAGTCAGCAGGTTTGGTTGAGAAGTACAATGGTACGCTCAAGTTAAAGTTGGCAAAGGTGAAAGAGAGTACTGGGTTGCAATGGCCAGATGCATTACCCCTTGCTTTGCTGTCCACTAGAATGACTGCCCATTCCAGGACCGGATTATCTCCTTATGAGGTAGTTTTCGGTCGTCCAGCGAATGTGTGGGGTGTCCCTAGACCAAAGAGATTTTCGGAGGTTGAGCATCCTTTGTTGGTTGACTATTTGTATGAACTCACTAAAAGCTTACGTTCTATTCACCAACAGATACACGAGGCGCTACCTCCCGCACCCGAGGGGCCTGGGCACACGATTCAGCCTGGTGACTACACATTGATTCGAAGCTTTCAGAGAAAGGACGGCTTGGAGCCAAGATGGAAGGGGCCTTATTTGGTCCTTATCGCTACAAGGACGGCAGTAAGAGTGGAAGGTCAGAAGAACTGGGTGCATGCCTCTCACTGTAAGAGAGTGCCGGGGGGGGCGCTAGAGGGCGCACAGCGAGATGGCTGTGTGCTAATGCAGCTCCGCCGGACGAAGAACATCGCGTCTATAAATCCTGCCGTTTCCCGGCCCAAACTGCGTTAAAATAACAGAGCTGAGCAGCGGAAGATCCCTAGCTGCGGAGGAGAGGTGCCAGAACTGTGCGGAGGCTGTAATTAGCTGCAAACGAAGAGGCTTAGGTGGGTGAGCCGGCGAGAACAAAATGGCGGCGCCGACTGAATAGTACTCGGCGACGGGGGCTTTACAAGGTGAATCGGCCCCGCGCGGCACCGCGTACAATCCCGATGCGAACTGGCTGAGCAGATGATGAAGGTGTAGAAGTGGGGTGCCTGAGCGTCTGTAAGGGGCATACTGAAGGTACGGCGGGAGTGCCCCTACAACGAGAAGGAGCGGCAGAGGAGTGGGCACCGCTACAGCGACGTAGGCCCCAGACGGCGACTCATTAAGGCGCGTGAAGCAGGAGGCGGCTGAAACTGGGCCCAACACTGAGGGTGTGGAGCTGCCCTGGACTCCCTGAACCGAATGGCATCCATCGCTCTGGAGGGGAGGGCCTAATATCTGCGTGCTGGGAGAGCCCCCGAAATAAGAGGCCACGACGGAAGCACTCACGAGGTGAGCTGCGGTGCCGGTGAAATCTCCGGCGGGGGCGCTGACACAAAGACGTCCACCCTGTGCATCAGTCCCTCGGGCGCGAGATGGGAGCAGCGAGGTGCTAGCGGCCTGCCTCTTCTGCTGAGGACCGGATCTTGACCCCCTGAGCCACCTGGAGCGTAGCTGGGCGCGCGCACCATTGCCGTCTGGCCCCTGACCTGCTGCCACAGCTGCTGATGTCTACCGGCTGTCCGACTGTGGAGTAACAGTAAGCATTGCTCAAGATTAAGGCATAGAACATCGTGGGCGAGGCATCTGATTGGGACAGTGTGGTGGCACCGCGCATCATGAGATGAGAGTCTGGGAGTAGGCACGGGATTTCCTGCGAGATTGCACAGATCGCGGTGCTTGCGGTACAGAGCCTGATCTGGATGCACTGGCTGGGAGGTCTGTAAATCTGAACTACCTTCTCCTGCGCTGTATCGTAGACGTGCATCACTGGAGCCCGCACACGTGTTGCTGAGATCTTGCTGATGCGTTGGAGGGATAGAGGTGTACTCCTTCATTCAGTGCCTCGCTTGGCCCGCTGACCATCCAGTCCACGCAGTGCAAGGCAAGGGCTTCTACATACGAGGCGAGGCTTGAACTGTGCTGCAGCCGCTTGGTATTGTGCGGCAGCGCGGAGACCGAGGTGCTGACTGAGAGTGTCGGATCCGCGCTTGGTTCCATATACGGCGGCTTTCTGTCAACATAAGTATGGGAAAGTCTGAGCGAAACCAACCCCGACTGACCTTTGAGCCGCGCAAGTCTGGCAAGTCAAGACAGCAGGCGGCCTCGGACTCGGAGGTCGACGCTCTTCGGACAGCCTCACTACCATAGAGAAGACGTTACTTGCCGTACAATACAGCCTGCAGATGATCGATGGCAAAATTGATAACTTGAATCTCAGGATGGACCACATGTCCACTAAGTTGGACAAACACGCGCTGCGATTAGGAGAAGCCGAAACCCGCATCTCTGAAGCCGAGGATGGGCTCCAACAAACGGCCGAAAAAGCGCTAGCCATGGAGAAGGTACTCGCTGTGATCCAGGTGAAAAACGAGGATTTGGAGGCCCGATCCAGACGCAATAATATACGCATCACGGGTTTACCCGAATCCACCGCCACTGGACGCCTAGCGCCCTACGTTGAAGCACTACTGCAATCGGTGTTCGGTGCTGAAAACCTGTCCCGGATGCTAATAGTAGAACATGCTGATAGAACAATGGTCGCGCGACCACCGCCGGGAGCTCCCCCTCGGCCTATAATAGCGCGTCTGCTTAATTATAGAGACCGCGACACAGTACTGCGTCTGGCTCGGGAGAAGGGGAATATTACCAATGAAGGGAGCCACCTTGCCTTTTACCCAGATTTCACGGCGACGGTCCAGGCGGCCAGAAAGGAATATCTCCCTACCAAGAATCTCCTCATCGCGGAGAAGATCCCTTACGCAATGCTGTATCCTGCGCGGCTGCGCATTGAGGTGGACGGAAAGTCGAAGATTTTTCAAAACCCAAAGTCGGCATTTGACTATGCGAAAACGTTAAGGCGGAGGCAGCGTGATACATCTACCCAGCCTGGCAGCGACGATGAGGAGGCGTCATAGCAAAATTCAGTTTGATTGCTGCTGGCGTCCGTCCCGGACTTGACGTGCAGACGCGATCTGCAGTGTCCATCGCGGTGGGGTGAACTGGACGTTGGCGGTGCGCCCTCTCTGGATGGTCGTCCTCGTCGGCACTGCTGCTCTTAACACTGGACTCGCAGATAAGATTTATTGTTATTAGGGGGAACTGTCTAACCTGCCAGCTAATTGATGATAATAGCGTAGGATGGGAACGTAAATTATATAGTCTCTGTCCACCTCCCGTACATCGTGGGAGGGGTACTGCGTCCCTAGGGTCCTCGATGGGTGATCCCCAACACTCTTGGTTTGTTGTGTTATGTTTTTTGACATTTTGGGGAGGGTTTTGGGATGGCTTTGGCAGGTTGGGGTTGCTGAAGTGGGTGGGGGGATGGTGGGCTGATCGCTTGCAGCTGGGTCAAGAAAGAATGATTGGGGGCTAGTCTATGAAACCGAGTGGGGGGCGGGGGATGGGGGGTTGTTGGTTTTAATTTGGAATTGGTTTCTTGTGATTGCATTGCTGGTAGCGACTTGGCTTGCATATAATGCTCTAATTGAGAATGTGTTAAGTTACAACATGCGGTTACATATATGACATCGACATGACTATGGGTGACAGATGCACATGTCTGACATGGAATGTGCGTGGACTCAACTCTCCTCAAAAAATTAGGAAGATCTTTGCATATCTGGATAGACAGGGCATCCAAATCGCTCTCCTGCAAGAAACACACCTCACCAAGGGGACTGAGACAGGGATGGCGCGTAAATGGGCTAGTTACAAACTCGCCTCGTCATACTCTGCCTATGCTAGAGGGGTGCTGATCCTGGTTAAAAAAGGCACGCCGTTCACACCATTAAAAACGTATACTGATGACGAAGGACGTTGCGCAATGGTACAGGGTAAATTGGGTATGACACTGGTCACGATTGTTAACACATACGGCCCTAATGTGGACGACCCCCAGGCGTTTCATCGCATGCTCAACGAGCTACGACTTTGGCCGGAGGCGGCAACTCTCTGGGGGGGTGATCTCAACACTCACTTAGACCCTGTGAAAGATAAATCCAGCCCTCACACAACTCGCACAAGGAAAGTAGCTCAATGTGTCCGAAATGCCATGGAGGAAATGGGCCTGATAGACGCCTGGAGCATACGTAATGCTGAGACGCGCGCGGGTACACACGCCACGCCGGTACACAATAGCTGGTCCCGTCTGGACTATTGGTTGTTGAGCGAGAGGGCTAACGAATGGGTTACGGGGGTGGAGACTCTGCCACGTACTCTGTCCGATCACAATCCAGTGCGACTAATGCTCACCATTCCTACTAACTCGCGCCGTCCGTTTACCTGGCGGTTCTCGGCGGAGGCCCTCCTGGACCCTATCTATGAAGACACTATCCGCAAAGCGATAGTGCAATACTTTGAATTAAACGTAGGTACGGTAGACAGTGCGGCCATACTGTGGGAGGCCTTCAAGGTAACTGCGCGAGGGGTTTGTATCAGCACCACAGCGGGCATTTTGCGGGACATCAGGGGTAAACTACACAAATTATAGTCCACACTGGGGGATTTGGAAAAAGAATATACGTCACAACCCTGCGCATCCACATTAACGCGCATACATGAGCAAATTTTGGAATATGACACACTGGCGCAGCAGGAAGTGCGTTATCTATCGCGGAGACACGTTGCTAGACAGTACGGGGAGGGGGGCAGGCCGGGTAGACAACTGGCCTTGAAACTTAAATTTAGGGCCGACCATCATCACATCTCAAGAATAGTGGACGACCAGGGGGTGAACATCTCACGCCTCAGGATATAGTAAACCAATTTCGAGAGTATTACGAATCTATATACGCCTTTCGTGGGAGCGCAAATGATGATGCACTAGAGGATTATCTCTCTGATATTGCACGTGCATGGCTGGGAGATGGACAGCGAGCATATCTTAGTCTGCCTATTGATGAGGCCGATGTGAGGGCAGCTATTCTCTCTTTACCGAACAAAAAGGCACCAGGGCCAGACGGTCTGTCAGCTGAATTTTATAAGGCATATGTAGATTTGCTGACGCCTCACTTGCTTGAAGTGTACGCGGAAGCGCACGAAACTGGCGTACTACCGCCCTCCCTTCGGCAGGCCTTGGTTATCGCACTGCTCAAAAAAGATAAGTCTCCGTCACGTTGCGATTCATATCGCCCTCTCTCACTGATTAATCTGGTTGCGAAAATCCTAGCCAAAATCCTTGCCACCAAGCTTCAACCGCTAATGCCATGCTTGATTTTACCAGATCAATCTGGTTTTATACCTGACAGATCCACGTCTCACAATCTGAGAACTATTTTCGCCATGTTCCATGTGCTTAATCCGGATCTCCCTGCGGCTGCAGTCATGCTTGACGCGGCTAAAGCGTTTGACTCGATTGAGTGGCCATATATGTTCCGCGTCCTAACTCGTATGGGGTTTCCGCCGGTTTTCATGTGATGGGTGCGGCTCTTATACTCGAGCCCGTCAGCGATGGTGCGGATAGGAGGCCTTACATCCCTGCCCTTTAGCATCGGGCGCGGCACCCGACAAGGGTGTCCTCTCTCACCACTTTAATTTGCTGTTATGCTCGAACCACTAGCCTGTGCGATTAGACAGCGGCACCGGGAGGCAGCGTTAAATTTTCGTCATCGTCCAGTTGGGATATCTCTGTATGCAGACGACATGGTGTTGTTTGTCCGGGAGCCGCGGCGGTACCTTGCCCCTATGCTGCGGGAATATATTCGATTCGGCCTGCTCTCCGGTTTCACTATCAATTGGGACAAATCTGTGGTCATACCACTAACGACAATTACTACTCCCCAGATCTGGAGTTTCCTCTGGTGTGGTCCGCGGAACCGGTCAAATATTTAGGTGTATGGGTGCACCGAGATCCCGAAGTGGTAATCAAGGAGAACTATGGTAAAGCGTGCAGCGACCTGGAGCAACAGGTAGACAAATGGTCGGCACTGCCATTGTCCATGGCGGACCGCATCGCATTGATAAAAATGGTAATTTTACCGCGCTTCCTGTATCTTTTTAACAATATTCCTATAAAACTGAACATCCAATTTTTTACGCAGGTGCGAACCCTCTTGTTAATGCTGATTTGGAGAGGTAAACAAGTGCGGGTGGGCTGGAAAACGCTCATACTTGCTTATGACAAAGGAGGCTTTAATGCTCCAGATTTTTATCTTTACTACCTATGCGCACAAGCGCAATATGCGTTTCATTGGTATCACCCGCATGCCTTCACACCCCACGTTGCTGTAGAGGACGGGGACACACATCCCGTCCCGTTAGCTGGAATACTCACACACACACACGAAGAGGCACACCGAGATCGGAAATTAACACTTTAGATGCTGCGATAGGTGGCTGGCAGGCAATTGGGAAACTCACAGATAAGCTGCCCTTATACGCCCCGGCGTTGCCAATAGCACATCATGCAGCACTTACGGTGGCGCAGGAGAGGGGATCGTTGAGGCTACTCAGGGAGGTGGGCATTGATCGCATGCAGGACATTTACCCTGACGGGCATTTCATAATGGCTGAAGATATCCAACACATAACCAATCAACCGCTGTTGTTTCAGTTCACGATCCATCAATTGAAGCTCGCAGTTAAAAAGCATTATGCGACATTCCCCGTTGAACCTCCCACGTCTAAGGCCCTACAATTGCTACTAATAGCGCCCACACGAAGACAGATGATTACTAAATTGTACGAAGCGGTGAGAGGGGAAATAGTGAAGGATGGTGATAGAAGTCTGGACCGTTGGAATGAACGACTTGACCCCCCACTGACGCCACTGGACTGGGAACACATTTGTGCCCTTACAGGACGACTCACCTCCAATGGTAATCTCAGACTCATACATTTTAAATATATCCATCAGGTATACCACACCCCTCTCAAACTATTCACATATGGTCTCAGAGACACAAGTGACTGTAAGAGATGTGGTCACTCAGATGCAGATTTCTGGCATCTTGCCTGGCAATGTCCGCCTGTGGCTCAATACTGGGAGGACATAATAACTTGCATTCAACGTATGGCAGGGGCTACAATAGAATGCACACCTGTGGTTTGTTTATTGAGCTATGTACCTATCTTGAAGGGAGTGACAGGCAGATTTGTGCGGCTTGCCCTCTTATTGGCAAAAAGGCGCATAGCACTCACCTGGGAAAGCAGGCTGACACCACGCCTTTTACACTGGATCAGGGATATGATATATTGTAAAGACAATCTCGAACTCTATGCGCCCCCCCATCCGCACAGCGCCACCTGTGCGTCCAGCTCCCTGCTGCTGCTGATCTGAGGCCCTCCTCCACCCGCAGGCTACCACCTGCGCCTCATCCCTGGAGGCCAGTGGTAGGCCGTAGGTAGGTTCTTGTCGTTGTGAGCGTCACTGTTACGGTCTTGCCCCTCAATATTTGCGCCCCCACTGTTTTTCCACTGTTTTGCCTTTCCGCTCTGTGCCCCCACTGCTGTGACTGTTTTCGTTCTGTGCCCCCACTGTTTTTCCACTGTCTTTGCCATTCCGTTCTGTGCCCCCACTGCTGTGACTGTTTTCGTTCTGTGCCCCCACTGTTTTTGCCCTTCCGTTCTGTGCCCCCACTGCTGTGCACTGTTTTTCGTTCTGTGCCCCCCTGTGCCCCTTTTGATTTCTGTACCCCTTCGCCCTCCCGTTTCCCGCCGCTGTGTCCCCTGCGGCCCCGCCCCCCTCGCTGACCACTCACTGCCCCTGCCTCCCGCCTCCCAGCTTCTCCTCCCTCCCACCTCCCCATATATGGCGGCCGCTGCGCAGTGAGGTGAGCGACCCTTGACCTCTGGGTAGGTCGCCCCCCCATCCGCACAGCGCCACCTGTGCGTCCAGCTCCCTGCTGCTGCTGATCTGAGGCCCTCCTCCACCCGCAGGCTACCACCTGCGCCTCATCCCTGGTGGCCAGTGGTAGGCCGTAGGTAGGTTCTTGTCGTTGTGAGCGTCACTGTTACGGTCTTTCCCCACGATATTTGCGCCCCCACTGTTTTTCCACTGTTTTGCCCTTCCGCTCTGTGCCCCCACTGCTGTGAATGTTTTCGTTCTGTGCCCCCACTGTTTTTCCACTGTCTTTGCCCTTCCGTTCTGTGCCCCCACTGCTGTGACTGTTTTCGTTCTGTGCCCCCACTGTTTTTGCCCTTCCGTTCTGTGCCCCCACTGCTGTGCACTGTTTTTCGTTCTGTGCCCCCCTGTGCCCCTTTTGATTTCTGTACCCCTTCGCCCTCCCGTTTCCCGCTGCTGTGTCCCCTGCGGCCCCGCCCCCCTCGCTGACCACTCACTGCCCCTGCCTCCCAGCTGCTCCTCCCTCCCACCTCCCCATATATGGCGGCCGCTGCGCGGTGAGGTGAGCGACCCTTGACCTCTGGGTAGGTCGCCCCCATCCGCACAGCGCCACCTGTGCGTCCAGCTCCCTGCTGCTGCTGATCTGAGGCCCTCCTCCACCCGCAGGCTACCACCTGCGCCTCATCCCTGGTGGCCAGTGGTAGGCCGTAGGTAGGTTCTTGTCGTTGTGAGCGTCACTGTTACGGTCTTTCCCCTCGATATTTGCGCCCCCACTGTTTTTCCACTGTTTTGCCCTTCCGCTCTGTGCCCCCACTGCTGTGACTGTTTTCGTTCTGTGCCCCCACTGTTTTTCCACTGTCTTTGCCCTTCCGTTCTGTGCCCCCACTGCTGTGACTGTTTTCGTTCTGTGCCCCCACTGTTTTTCCACAGTTTTTACCCTTCCGTTCTGTGCCCCCACTGCTGTGCACTGTTTTTCGTTCTGTGCCCCCCTGTGCCCGTTTTGATTTCTGTACCCCTTCGCCCTCCCGTTTCCCGCCGCTGTGTCCCCTGCGGCCCCGCCCCCCTCGCTGACCACTCACTGCCCCTGCCTCCTGCCTCCCAGCTGCTCCTCCCTCCTCCCCATATATGGCGGCCGCTGCGCGGTGAGGTGAGCGACCCTTGACCTCTGGGTAGGTCGCCCCCCCCATCCACACAGCGCCACCTGTGCGTCCAGCTCCCTGCTGCTGCTGATCTGAGGCCCTCCTCCACCCGCAGGCTACCACCTGCGCTTCATCCCTGGTGGCCAGTGGTAGGCCGTAGGTAGGTTCTTGTCGTTGTGAGCGTCACTGTTACGGTCTTTCCCCTCGATATTTGCGCCCCCACTGTTTTTCCACTGTTTTGCCCTTCCGCTCTGTGCCCCCACTGCTGTGACTGTTTTTGTTCTGTGCCCCCACTGTTTTTCCACTGTCTTTGCCCTTCCGTTCTGTGCCCCCACTGCTGTGACTGTTTTCGTTCTGTGCCCCCACTGTTTTTCCACTGTTTTTGCCCTTCCGTTCTGTGCCCCCACTGCTGTGCACTGTTTTTCGTTCTGTGCCCCCCTGTGCCCCTTTTGATTTCTGTACCCCTTCGCCCTCCCGTTTCCCGCTGCTGTGTCCCCTGCGGCCCCGCCCCCCTCGCTGACCACTCACTGCCCCTGCCTCCCAGCTGCTCCTCCCTCCCACCTCCCCATATATGGCGGCCGATGCGCGGACGCGCCAAAGGCGCGCCTAAGGCAAGCCCGTCCGCGCCTGGACCGTGCCCAGCGCCAGAACCCCTGACCCCCGCATCCGCCACGAAGAACACCTCCGATACGATGCCAGCACCCTCATCGCTCTCAACCCAGGACGGACCTCCACCTGCTTCAAGGCCGCCCCGAAACGCACCCATGGTCCCTTCACCTGCCGGAACTGCAGCTTCACCTGCCTCGGAGAGCCCGAGACTCCAGCCAAGAAGGACCTCAACCATCTCCGGTGCATCCTACTAAACACCCGCTCCGCACACAAACACGCCGTCGAGCTCTGGGACCTACTCGACACCTCATCACCGGACGTCGCCTTCCTGACAGAGACCTGGATGAACGAATCCTCCGCACCCGACATCGCCATAGCCATAGCCATTCCCGACGGCTACAAGATCACCCGCAGAGACCGCACCAACGGAATCGGAGGAGGAATCGCCATCGTCCACAAAGACACCATCAGGGTCTCGAACAGCACCGACGACACTCTCAGCACCGCCGAACACATGCACTTCCAGATCCACACGGATCCCAACACCACCGTAAGAGGCACCCTCATCTACAGACCCCCGGACCCCGACCCCAGTTCAGCGACTCCATCGCCGACTTCATCAGCACGCACGCCCTGACCTCCACCGACTACATCCTCCTCGGAGACCTGAACTTTCACCTGGAGAACAACAACGACAGCAACTCCTCCACCCTGATCGACAACCTCGGACTGAAACAGCTCGTCACGACGCCGACCCACATCGCCGGACACACGCTCGACGCCATCTTCTCCTCAAGCTCCCACGTCTCCTTCAGCCACACCTCCGAACTCACCTGGACCGACCACCACTGCATCCACTTCACCTTCCGGAAACCCGCCGTGTGAGAAGTTGGCCTGGCATATGCTGTCCACCAATTATAGTGGGCACCTTGTACCAGTCCAAACAACCCTTATTGGAGTTAGGTTTAAAGACAACCTTTATGAAAGCTATCCTAGTGGTAGCTGTGGAGAGCAGCCTTCAGGCTAAGTCTTGAAGGAATGTAAAGCAGCTTGTTTTACCAGTCTATAATCTCTTGAGTGACCAAATGAAAGAGCACCACACCAGGTATATATTCAAAATATATGTATTTATTGCTAAACACACCCCTCTAGTCTCTTTATGAGGCTAGAGTTCGAAGTACACAAGTTATAAGTTAAATAATCACAGTAATAGCACAAATACACGTTTGGGCCCTAGGGGCGTACCAAACCATATACCAAAAAAGTGGTATAAGAACCACGACTGAGCTAGACACTAGGCCTAGAGCCTGTAGAAGTGCTTGGACCCCAAGGAACCACCCAAGGCAGTGACACAGGGGACCCACGGGGGACGCGTGCAGTGTGGGAACACAGCCGCGAATCGCCGTTAACTTCAATGGGCAAAGTCGCGATTAGAATTTTAGAGAAAAGGGACACTTAAAGAAGGACTTGGAGCAAACCCTTTGAGACTTAGGACTTTGAAGAGTCTCTACCCACGGGAGCACCGGAGTACTCGTGTTACCTCACCCAGGGAAGCCGGGTGCATAGGTGCCTTTCGGGGTCGGGTTTCGTCGTCGTTTTGAATGGCGATCTGCTGCAAAGTGCTGCTGGCGACCAAGTGGAAAGTGTCCGGGTGGATCCAAGAGTGGATCGGAGATCTGAAGAACCTGAAAGCAGAGGGGACAGAGTCTGGGTCACTAGCCAGTGACCAGGAGGACGATGGACGGATGCCCACCGATGTCGGCTGCTTCAGGTGAGTTGACAGTCGTCTTGACTCCGCAGTCACGATGTCCAGGAGGCGTTGTCGGCGACCAGGAGCAGGATTCGGACTGTCCCACGACGTCTGCTGCTTGCTGAGGTGTCGGCGACCGGATTGGACCCAACAGGCCTTGGCAACAGCAAGTCTCGTGGAATGCAGAAGATGACGATGGTGCAGACCAGCAAGGTCTGGGGAACTCACCCAGCAAGGGTAAGTAAGGGCAAGCCTGGAGCAACCAGGGAGCCCAAGAAGAAAAGTGTTGGCCTTCGTGGAGGGCTACTAGCCAATGGACTAGCAACCGCGAAGGAGCCTCGAGACGGAACACGTGGAGCTGGCTCACAGGACACTCGTGGAGTGGAGGCCAGTGATCTTCGGTGCAGTCGGTGCTGGAGGCTGGGGCTACTCGGAGCCCAAAGCACAACTTCGGGGGAGACCCAGAAGAGGATGCACTTAGCAAATGTGCACGGTGTCCAGGGGTCACGGTTCCTCGTTACCCACGGCAGCTACGGGCCTCAGCTTCGCTGTGGACTCAGGGTAGCTTCAGGGAAGTCAGGAAATCCACCTCTGGGGATGCAGGGACTTCGGCGTCCGGCGGGAGCTTCGTCGATGCAGACCGGACAGATGCTTCTTTGGTGCCTGCCAAGCAGGGGAGTCACTCCTTGACCCCAAGGGAGATTCTTCAGTCCTCTAATCGTAAAGTAGAGCGTCGAAGGTCCAGGATTTTGTATCAGAGTTTCGTCCAGGGAATATCTAAAGTCGTAGTGACTGGGGTCCTATACTTATACTAAGTTTAGGGGTTGGACTAACTCTGTGGTCCCACCTATGGGTGGGTCAGGGTGGAGGGGTGGCTACGCCCCTTTCCCTTTGTCCAGTTCGCGCCAAAGCAGGGGCTGGAAGCCCCTGATCCGGTTTGAACTGGGGTATGCACGAGGACACCAAATGTGCCCCCAGTGCAGGACTTCAAAGCACTAGAGAGTGCTCCCGCCCAGCCCCAATACACATTATCCTGTCTGGGAAGGTGGTTACACCTCCCTGTGACAGGAAACCTATTGTCCAGGCCTCCCCTGCCGGAGTTTCGGTCAGCAGCAGGAGGCCAGACTTGTGTCTGTGGCAGCAGCATCCATTTTGTGATGCTGGGGCTTCAGAAAGAAGTTACCGGGCAAGCCAGGGTTAACATGTCTCTCCCTCTAGAAGGGTGGAATGCTACCCCCGCCGCCAGAATTGGCGTGGGGGTAGTATTCCAAGATGTTTGACACCAAACACGACATGTTTACGTGCAGCCATCCCAAAGTTAGCATTTAACGCTGAGTTATAATGCACTTAAGAGTATATGGTCAGGCTGCACTACAAACAGCATCAGAGAAGGGTCTCCGAACGCTGCAGAGGGGCCCTGCTCATGCAGGGGCACCCTCTCACATAGGAACCATGCACTCTGCCTTCAGGATTGACAAGGCCTGCCATAGGAGTGACTTATAGGTTTATATGTGTGTATGTAGGTAGTGATATAGGTAACCTATATCACAGTAAGGGGTGCATGCACCACCTTACCCAGGCTGCAGTAGCAGACCTGTGGTGTCATTTTGGATGGCCTTCCAGGGGTGGCACAATACATGCTGCAGCCCCTGGTAGGCCTCTGAGGTAGATATGCCCTTGGTACATAGTGTACCATATACTAGGGACTCACAAGGGCACTCCAGATTCCAATTAGAGATGTGCCTAAGGCACATGGAAACCATTTTAAAGAGGAAGCAGCTAGGCTGGGGTTCTGATTAGCAGGGCTCCAGCCAGACTAAGGTCGAAAATCAGTGAAGCATCAGCAAAAAGTGGGGGTACCCATGTGAAGCAGATCCTACTCTCCTACACGCCGCACACCACCGCACCCTACAGATCCCCCGCAGATGCTGGAGCAAAGTCACCGAAGACCAACTCCAGACAAACCTCGCACTCAGCCCACCCACCGACCCCTCCAACCCCGACGCCGCCACCCGCAATCTCAGACGATGGATGGACGACTGCGCCAACACCTTAGCCCCGCTGAAAAAAACAACCTACAAAGACACCAGCAAGAGAGCCAGCTGGTTCACCCCGGAACCCCTAGCATCCAAGCGCACCTGCCGGAAACTGGAGAACAAATGGCACAGCGAGAAGACGCCGGACAGCCGCGCAGCCCACAAAGACGCCATCCGCAACCACCATCACCTCATCAGGTCCGCCAAGAGGACCTCCTTCAAAGACCGCCTCAACAACAACGCACACAACAGCAAGGAGCTCTTCAGCATCGTGAAGGAACTCTCCAACCCCAGCTCCAACGCCAACGACATCCCGCCGTCGCAAGCCCTGTGTGATTCCCTCGCCACCTTCTTCCACCGCAAGATCGCCGACATCCACGACAGCTTCGACTCCCGGACGACCCCAACAGGCCCCGACACATCAGACCCGCCGCACCCCATCGACCACGACCCCGACAGCCTGGGTCAACGTGAACACCGAGGACACAATCAAGACCATGGGCACAATCCACTCCGGCTCCCCATCAGACCCTTTTCCACACCACATCTTCAACAAAGCCGGCAGCTCCATCGCACCCCACCTGCGCAACGTCATCAACCTCTCCTTCAAGACCGCGACCTTTCCAGAGAGCTGGAAACACGCCGAGATCAACGCCCTACTCAAAAAACCCAAGGCGGACCCGAGCGACCTCAAGAACTTCTGGCCCATCTCCCTGCTTCCATTCCCAGCTAAGGTCATCGAGAAGATCGTCAACAGACAGCTCACCCGCTACCTCGAAGATAACAGCATCCTGGACCCCTCCCAGTCAGGATTCCGCAGCAACCACAGCACTGAGACCGCCCTCATCGCCGCCACAGACGACATCAGGATCCTGCTGGACAACGGCGAGACGGCGGCCCTCATCCTCCTGGACCTCTCCGCCGCCTTCGACACTGTCTGCCACCACACACTACGCACACGCCTCCACGACGCAGGGATCCGAGACAAGGCCCTGGATTGGACCACCTCCTTCCTTTCCGGCAGAACCCAGAGCGTCCGCCTCCCCCATTCCCGATCCGAAGCCTCCGAGATCATCTGCGGCGTACCCCAGGGATCTTCCCTCAGCCCGACACTGTTCAACATCTACATGGCTCCACTCGCACGCATCGCCCGACAGCACGACCTCAACATAATCTCCTACGCCGACGACACTCAACTGATCCTCTCCCTCACCAAGGACCCCTCACCGCCAAATCCAACCTCCACGAAGGAATGAAAGCCGTCGCCGACTGGATGAAGTGCAGCCGACTTAAACTGAACACAGACAAGACGGAGATCCTCATCCTCGGCTCCAACCCATCAGCCTGGGACGACTCCTGTTGGCCCTCGTCACTAGGGGCACCCCCGACACCAACCGACCACGCACGCAACCTGGGAGTCATCCTCGACTCAACGCTCACCATGACCAAGCAAGTCAACGCAGTCTCCTCCTCCTGCTTCAATACCCTCCGCATGCTCCGCAAGATCTACAGGTGGATCCCGACAGACACGAGAAGAACAGTCACCCAGGCCCTCGTCAGCAGCAGACTCGACTACGGAAACGCCCTCTACGCAGGAGCCCCGACCAAGCTCATCAAACGACTGCAAAGAATCCAAAACGCCTCTGCACGCCTGATCCTCGACATTCCACGCCACAGCCACATCACCCCCCACCTGAAAAACCTGCACTGGCTCCCCGTCGACAAGAGAATCTCCTTCAAACTCCTGATCCACGCACACAAGGCACTCCACAAAACCGGCCCAGCCTACCTCAACAGTCGACTCTCCTTCTACGTTCCCAACCGTCAGCTTCGCTCCCCGACCTCTCCCTGGCCACCGTCCCGCGCATCCGGAGAACCACCACCGGAGGCAGATCCTTCTCTCACCGCGCCGCCAAGATCTGGAACACCCTTCCCCTCAACCTACGACAGACCCAAGACCTGCTGACCTTCAGGAGACGACTCAAGACCTGGCTATTCGACCAGTAGCGGCAACACCCCCCCTCCTCTCCCTCAGCGCCTTGAGACCCTCGCGGGTAAGTAGTGCGCTTTACAAATCTTGTGATTGATTGATTGATTATGCTGAGGAACTGCCTGCGGCATCCAAACCTAATGATATCTGGGAGCCCCTACGTCAATATCTACGGTCCCAGACCCAAGAGGATGTGGTCCCTGAGGCTGAGGATTGTTGAGCTAAATGTGTCTACAGATATGATAAGGGTTGAGCAAATTGCATGGTACTTATGATTAGGATGCAATGTGAACCACAGAACTTAAGCTTTCATTTATTTATTTATTTATTAAGAGTTTTATATAGCTCTGGCTAGACCCGAAGGTATCAGAGCGCTTTACATAAGGATCAGCGGGTTACACAGTTAAAAACAGTGTTGCACAATAACATTAATTACAATAACATAGCAGAAGATGAAGACATGTCCATAGGGGTATGTAAGGTAGGGGGAAGGAAAAGGGGGGAGAGGCAGGGGGTAGGGTGAAGGGGGAGGAGGCAAAATAAGGTCCAGAGAGACGTAGGATAGTTTGCCCAAAGACCGGCTGGGTAGGTGATGGTCAAGGAGAGAATCCATAGTCCATCTCCCCTATAGCTCGCAAGATAGCTCCACCGGGTATCAGTCAAAATTGCTGAGTCTCAGCTGTCGAGGGAAAGTTCTCAGAATAAATGTCCTAGTAGGTGAGTAGGACCAGGGTCGGGTGAGGGCTGATCAAGATCAGGACGATGATCAATGATTTTTGACCAGGAGAGATAAAGCATTGAGGAGGGTCTCGCTGAGGCGACCATCTTGAGGTCAGGCAAGGGGGGGGCGCATCAGTTTCCAGAGTATCACTGCAGGAAAACCCCGGCGGCTGCTAGATTGTCCCTCAAGGTCAGCACAGTAGTTGCGGATCCAGCTCGGTTTTGCGGCCTTTACGCTGTTGCTGGAAACGGGGGGGGGGGTGCGGGGGTACACCCTTGGGAGTAGTTTTGGCCCCTCCCGACGATCGAGTGCGGGCGTCATTTTGGAGTCAGGCGCGATACACACGAGGCACTTGTGTAACTAAAGGTTAGTCATAGCCTGTGTGGAACGAGCTGGGAGCAGGCACAGTCCAACAACCCCTGAGTGTAAACACAGCACTTCCAACGCTAATGTGTCCAACAGCCTCATTACGCTTTCTAGGGGCCTTTCAGGATCATGATGCAGAGCCTCCCGACAGTTAACGCTTTGCAACGGCCAACACGAGTCCAGTATATCCGTGCGAGGGGCCCGCTGACCACTCACCTCAGCGTGACCCCCGCAGTGGCAGCGCACTACAATGGCAGGCCGCCGCAAACGGCCGCGTCGCACCTCCGTGCTCCGGGGAAGAAGTCGGAACGGACTCTCCGGGAAGGAGACATCAGACGGGTGTCACCCACCGGCTGAGTCCACCGCGTCGCGAAGTCGCCGGCAGGTCTTCCGCGAGGGCAGTCGTCACCGACGGGGCGTCAATCGGCAGCGCTGTACCTTGGGAATGGTGACGGGGGCCCCCACAGGTAGTCAGACTGCGGCACTGTCGAGGCTGGATCCCGCGGTATCGCGGCTTCCAATGCTACGATTTCCGGGCGTAGGCTCGATATCCTCCAGGCGCCATCTTAGCTCTAGGTCGCCCAATGGTGTTTAGGTTCATTTCTCGGCTCACCAATGAATAGAAAAGGCGATGTTGAGTTCTGCGAGTGCCTCTGACATTCCGGTTGCCGGATTTGCACTTTTGGTGGGTTTTTAGTGCGGCAAAGCGTCGCTCCGGGTTGTCGTGCGCGGGTCGACACGGAGCTTCAGCTCCAAGTGGCCATCTTGGCCCCGTTCCAGCTGGTCCATTTCATGTTTCCTTGTATTGTCTACCGCAATGTCCGCCCTGCGTGGCGATGGAAATGTTTGCTCTTTTTTTGATTTCAATAAAAAGAATATAAAAAGAAAAATTAAAAAAAAGAGAGTGCCTCTGTCCCTGCCCTACGACGCCTGGGTGAGAGAAGGCATTGGAGACCACGAAACTGAGAGAGTTCCGCAATTCCTTCCGTTCTCGGATGCTCAATTGGTTTGGACGCAAACAGAGGCAGAAAATTATGCTGTGTTAAACGAAGCAGTTCCTCCAGAAATAAGGGCGGCTCAGGGTTCCACCTTATCTGATCCTCCGGAACCCGAATTCCAGTCCTCAACGTCTCCTGAATTTCAGATTCTACTACGAGATGAGACAGTGCCTGAAAAGAACAGGTTTAATTTAAGTCCTCGACGGAAAGGTAGTGCGCCAAAAGAAAAGTGAGTGTAGTTAGGGATGGACTTCACTGCATAAGACAAGTAACAAAAGTCCCCTGTTTTTGCATCTTCCTGTTAGATTAGGGATCAGAAGATTGGTGCACTGCCTATGACACAGGACAGGATAAGCTGAGGGTATCTTCCAAGGAGGGAGAGTGCCCTATCCGGAGAACAGTGAACATTTGCCGATGAGCTGCAACGGTGTGGCTCCAACGAGAGAGTGCCCGATAGCACCACCGAGGAGTGGACAATAGAAGCCTGCCAGGGAGGCTTGGAACGGACCCTAATTCACAATAATTCTTTTTATTTATTTTTTCTTTTTTATTCTTTTGTGCTTTTCCATCATTGGCTCCATTCTAAGTCGTTCTTTCTTTTGATGCTTTGGCTTATGAATATACATTTTTTTAATCTTTTTGGTCGCCCCCTTGCAGTAGATGAACAAGGTCTTATTGGTATACGCCCAGAGCGGGTTGGTTATGAATGGTTGCTCAAGAAAAAGATCTTTTGGGTCATAGTTATGTTACTGCTCCTATTGGGGGGAGGGAGGCTGTTCTGGGTAATGGAATGCTCTGGGGTTACATTGTCATGTGTCTTGTATCAAGTGGTTCCCTCGGATCATCAGAAGCGCACTATGCACAATAATCTTTTTCCTGGATACTCACCGAAAATTCTTTGGGGATAACACAGCTTGTTATCCTACTAATTCTGTTACAAGTTTATGGACAGCCTATCCCCTCTCACTGGTAAATTACACATATGTTCGTCCCTCCACCTTTGTAGAGGTAAAAGGTGAATTTGGTTTGGGATACCCTGGACCATGTCTATATTATAGAAAACCAAGAGGTACAGGGTATCCGGGATGTAGGCCCGAAATGTATTGTGGTGATCTATATTTCAGCAAAAGGAATATTACACTGACAGGATGGCATTATCAAGATCTGACTGTCACTCAAGAGGCAGGAATATATCCTGCGTGTTGTCCTGAATTAAATAGTACTGATACTTATTTGTATCTTAACTGTTCTGGAGAAATAGTATACACAAATATCCTACGTTTAGGGAAAAAGGACGACCCTAGTATGAAAGGAATGAGCACTAGATATGCTCCATTGGATTACCAAGGTCCACTCTATGCACACCCCGGTTTCTATTTTCTATCCAATGGCACATATTCTAATATGTACAATAGTACAGAGGACGTAGCTTTGGGAATGGTACTACCTCTTGGGGTCCCTTGCAGGCATAGTAAACCAAATATAAGATGGGTAAAAAGAACATTGACTAAGGAATTCTGTGAAGGAGTTACAGATTTGGAAGTTAATAATTATAGCAATGGTATTACTTTCGGGTACATCCTTTCCTCCATTATCACATTCAGTGGTACTGCTATGGCCAGAGGTGAGCGTGCTAGAGAGTATTTTGGGTGTAAATTACAGATTTTATCCAATTCGACAGTGGCAGCTTTGCGGGATATCACCACTCAGTTAGAAAGTATGCGCATATACTCTGAACAAACAAGGTATGCTGTAGATTTTATTCTAGCTAAGAATGGTGGAGCATGCGCTGTAATAGGAGATCAGTGTGTGGTGGGCATCACTAATATGGAAAAAAATATTACCCAACACATTTTAGACATTTTGGAGAATGTGAAGGGCATGGAGAGCGGAAATTGGAGTTGGTCCTTGTTTGGTGGTTGGGGCTGGATCTTAGAGAAAGTGATATATTTCGTTGTTATTCTAATCTGTTGCTGTGTCTTGATACAGTGTCTTCCTTTGTGTTGTTCATATTGTGCCACCTACCTTACACCCAAAAGAAGTTCGATTCATGATACAAATGCTAAAATAATGCTTCAACAAGAGCTTGACACTCTCATGCAGTTGGATTAGGGAGTTTTTGGATCAAATACCTCCCTTGCCGATTCTGTTCCTAATGTTATTTGTGTTGCTGATGATTAATACCGCAATTCTTTTTCAATGAACTTTATCACTATATGTGAGAATGTTTAGCCACATTATTGTTTATCCAATAAAGTTTGCTCTTAGCGATTAGAATTGTAAAGACCCTTACCTGATAGCGTAAATAAAGATGATTTAGCTAAAAATGCTAAAAGGAGGGTCTGATAGAATTGAAACGTAGTTTTACCTCTTACTCGTATTTTACTCCATATTATGTTAGCATTTATATGGCTTAATACATTATATTTACGTATTGTGTGTAAGATATAATGAGTTGATACAGATGTCGCGCCAGTTAGGTTGACATCTGTGCCGCCATTTTAGTTAGACATACGCCATGCTCTGATGCAATCGAAACTGTTCCTTGCATACTCGAAACTGTATTTTGCTCATTTACGAGAAATGTTTCTTGGTAAGTTTCGTTTCTTTAATGCCCATGCTAGCTCGTTAGTGCATGCCTTTCCTCTTAAATCAAGGCCTTCTCCCACCTATCTAGAGGGGAGGATAGGTCAGACAACCTTGAAATGTAGATAGCTTGTACCAGGCTGCAGAATCGAGACTTATGTTCTGTACCCCCATTGTATTACGACACCTACCAGTATTTTTCCATGGTAGGCGGGTCTTTGGAGGCTCCGCAACATACATAATGTAACCTTATGCTTGTAACAGTCAGTCCCTCGTCAGCCATCATAGGGGGTTGGTCTGATTGGACTCCACTGCAGTGAATAAACTAGATTGTTTGTATTCTCTACTGTGTCATCGACTCTTCATTCTTGGAAGGCTAGAGGAGGTCGAGATTGGCCCGGGTGGCCCTAATCGGGTCACTTCCTTCAGGTCTTAGCAGGATCACTCCACCTCATGGCGTGGAGGACTACAGGAGACAACGGAACGAGCCCAGGCCTTTCGGCACAGGCTGAAGACATCCTAGGTAAGGCATGGTAAGACACCACCATCAAGGGATATCAATCAGCTTGGAACAGATGGTATCGTTGGTGTGTGCGACTGGATTGCGATCCCGTGGGTGCTGGGATAGTGCAAATTTTTAATTTTATGGCTGTCCTAGCGAAGAAAGGCCTGGCATACTGGTCCATCAACACATCCCGCTCAGCCATCTTGACGGGTCATGTACTGGCAGAGGGGTCCCCTGTGGGGGAACACCCCTTTATGTGTAGACTTCTCCGGGGGATCAGACTCCCCTTGCCTCCGGAGCCATGTTATTCAGCTCTTTGGGATGTTTTAAACCTTTTCTCTCCTGGCAACCTACCCAATCCTTTCAAGAAAGGAGTTATCAGCGAAACTGCTGATGTTGCTCTGCATGGTGTCATGCAGGAGGGTTTCGGGCGTTCGAGCCCTCAAAATTACAGGATGATCCTTCTACTCCTCAGGAGTCTCTTTCACTCTGGCCAGGCATACAAAGTCAAATACCAGGGTTATTGAATACCCAGCATTCTCTTACTCTCTAAGTTGTGTGTAGTGCAGTGTCTCAAGGCCTATGAGCAGATGTCTGAGAATTTCTGGTCCCAGGGTGAGCGACAACTCCTAATCACTCTCAAAAAGCAGCATAAAATGGTGTCCTCCCTGACAATAGCCCATTGGGTACGTTGGGTGATGCAGGAAGCGAGGACAGATCTTACTATCTTTGGTGCGCGTTCTATCTGTTGTGCGATGGCGTCTAAAGACTTTTCTTTAGGGGCTCGGCTGGAGGAGATCATGAATACGGCCGATTGGTCCTCTGATTCAACCTTAAACGGTTCTATTTTAAGCCAGTGTTGGAAATGGCTCAGACAGTGGTAAGCTTTAAACTAGCATGATCCTCGAAACCGGTCCTGACATAGAATGAAAATTTTCTTAGCTATCATAACAGAAAGTTTCAATTCTATTAAGGACCCGGAGACAAGGGTTATCCCACCAGCAGGTTATTCATCCGGGGAACCCTCCCGGTGACTCGTAAGTAAAGATTTTGACTCACTGGCATAAACTATACAGTGTTGATGACCCAGGAGAGAGTACTGATGCATACCATGTGTATTGTTATATCTGCAGATAATACCTGACATGCTGATAGTCTTCTAGATTAAGGATTTAGTTGACTGATATTGTCTCTCTCATTCTCAGAAGCAGAGAATGGAAAGTCATATTCTTAGAAACAGCTGTGGAGTGACTTGCGCAACGAAAGAGGAGTTGGTGACAGAGGCGAAGGACTATGTTGGGGATACTGGCCTATGATTGGACACCTGCTGGATAGTGAGACTGTTGGCCATCATTTGTTTTTATCATTCCCAGTGATCCATGGGAAATGTTGTTTTGTTTGATGAATAAAAAGGGCTGCTATTCAATAAAGTGAAGAAAGGAAAAGGATACTCCTCGCCTCTGAGTCCCTAATATAATTGAAACGGTCCATTACAATAGTTAGGAAATTTTTCACTCATGTTAAAACGTTTTCCATGTATATTCCTTTGCTGCTAAATCAGTTTATTCACCTCCCTGCCTTTAATAAATCCCAAAACTACTGTCACAACGGTGGGGGAGATTTCACATTGTTCTAAAAAATTGTGGCAAAATTGTTACCTTACTAGAATAAAACAACAAGATTCGGTTCTGATCAGAACTCCTTGCACAACTGTAAAAAGAAAGAAATCCTTCTGCAGCTCAGGAGTATCTGTTCAACTGCCTCAGCCCTCCTGCAGCACCTTCAAGACAGCAGTTTGGAATGAAAGCATGGGGGAGAATTCAGCCCTCTAAAAATAGGTGATATTTTTACTAGGGGTGGGCGATAAATTCCACTGTGCAGGCGGAGTGCGTGGAGTTTTTCCCACTCCGAGTTCCGGCAAAACTCCACCAACCACCGCGTAGCAGAGATTTTTCTTGCGCACGGCTTGCCAACGTTAAGTTGGGGAGCAAGCATTGGTGTCCCCTTGCGTGTTTTTCGTGAGCTAGGACGGCACTCTGCAAGAGTTCCTCAACGTGGGCGGTCTAGTCAGTCGCAACCGTTCGATGTGAGAAAGCTGCTGCTCAAGTAGAAAATATGCTCGAGCAGCAGCAAAAAAGAAGCCGCCTCTGGCACGCCGTGTGGTGCTGTTCACACTGATTTATCAGCACGGAACAAGCTCCGGTGCTAAAATTCACTGGAATGTGCCAATTACGCAAGCTCACGGAACTCTTCTGAATATTGCTTAGTTTTAATGTAACTCCGCCGAATTCCGAGGATTTAAACTCCACGAGTTCCGCCCACTCCTAATTTTTACTAGCAAAGATTATATATTTTCCGCATTCAACGTGGGCACCTGTTTATATCATATATTCGAAACCATCTTAGGTCAAATGTCTATTTTAATGAGATTTCTGTGTCATTGAATATTTTTGAGTATTTTTTATTTACTAATTTCTGTTCCTGTAAATAAAACGGTGTCAAAGGCTGAGTAACCCAACTACATTTGCTGATTCTGAACATGATAATCAATATTCACTCATAAAATTTAAAACAAAATCCTGTAATTGCACAAAATACAAACATTTACTGTTAAAGGGGGTTGGATCTATTGTGAAAAGGTAGAGTTTAGCAAAGAAGCACCACTGCCATTCCTTATCTGACCTGAGTCATTTTCCAGATTTTCCATAGAAAATTATAGTCAACTTGTTTACGGAGTCCCTTCCCCTACTTCACGTTTCCCCCATATACGTCCTCCCACACCCAAGTTCATTTCTACCACTTGCGCTTTCCTTTTGTGCTTGTGGAAAGACAACAGCGGTTCTCACCTCTGGACTCGGGTGCCTTTTCCTCACCGATTTCCGCCCTCTCTTTCTACCAGCGCTCATGCTGACGGTGCAGGGAATCGCCACCGAGTCCTAGGGTCCAAGAAGTACCGCCTTCAGACCTAATCAGAATTTGCTTCAAAACTCCACGAGTCTTTCGGTTTCGTCAGTCACAACAAGCCTGACTAATGTGCTCACGCAGCCGCTCCTCCCGCCAAAACCCGCAGCATTAAAACTAGCTGGAGGTGTTTGGAAAGTTCCACCAACCGGCGCGTCGAATGAACGCTGGCGCCCTGTGCGGCAGAGATGATTGGTGAGAAAAGCGGTAGCTGGGAGGTGAACGATGAGACGCTCCATAAACGTGCGCAGAAGGAAGGCTAAATTCCTCTCACCTTCAAGTTTCGCAAAACGTCTGTTCGAAAGCACCATGTTTGAATGTTGTATAACGAACCGGATATTTTTTTTTTTTTACAGTAAGCGGGCAATTACTTATTATTAAACGCCATGAAATTATTCTACACAGATGAAATTTACAAAGTTAATGAACGCTTTATCTTTTAATTATAAAGCCATGTTTACCATATTTGCATATGTCTTCCACGCTATGAAACACACCTGCATTTTAATGTGCAGAAGAAGCAACATATTATATATGAAGGTAACAGGGAGGAAAACACCATTGCCCTATACTAACTGCATCCTCAAAGACCGGGAATCCTGTATGTAGGAATGCGAAGCGTTAGAAAGTAAATGTATAGTTTTCAACTCACCTAGGTTTAGTGGATGTCACTCTTTTTCATTCATATTCGCCATTCTGACATAAAAAAAATGCCCCCATAGACGTCAATGAGACACTTCATTTTTCATAGAATGTAGCCACAGGACACTTGCAGGGGGAACAAACACACCATTGCAGCCAAGTTTCATACAGCTTATGAGTGACATTTATATGGTTTCAGTGTGCATGTGAGCGACACTTGGCTGCCTAATGTGTGACACTTTCTAGCAAGTAAATTAATGTTCTTTGCCTTTTGCACTGTCAAGATTTTGATAACCATGCACATCCTTCACACACTTTCAAGTAAAATGGTAATTAGAGTTGGCACACATTTGACCCTCGACTGGTGAGCTCTGCACAGAGGCCAATTATTGGAAAAGCATGTAGCCTGAATGCTTGTAAGTCCCACTGCCTGCTTCAACCCCAACTCCAAAGCTTTCAGTAGTGCCCAGTAGTGCAGAACCACCCACAACAACCTGAACTCACCCAGACATCTAGAGACGACTCAGTTCATATTATGCACTGGTATAATCAATCAATCAACCAGGATTTATAAAGTGCAGCTAATCACCAGATAGGGTATCCAGGCGTTTGCAGGCCCTGGAGGCTCATTTGAACAGCCAGGTCTTGAGGGCCATTCGGAATTCTGGAGTGAGGTGATGGTCCGGAGGTGCTTGGGGAAGCTTTTCCAGGTCTTTGCTGCAATGTGATAGAAGGAGCATCCTCCACTTCTGCTTCAGTAGATGCGGGGAGTGTGAGCAAGTGAAAGGGAGGCGGAGCATAGTCTTCTCAATGGTTGGTGGAAGTTCAGGCTGTGGTTAATGCAGGCGGGTTCTTGGTTGTTTAGAGCCTTGTGTGCGTGGGTCAGCAGCTTGTACTGGCATCTCTTCTGTACGGGGAGCCAGTGGAGTTTCATGAGGAGGAGAGTGTGATGTGGTTCCGTCTGGGAAGGCCGAGGATGAGTCTGGCTGTGGCGTTCTGTATGATCTGAAGTCTCTGTAGAAGATGTCCGGCGATTCCTACGTAGAGGACATTGCCGAAGTCCAGTCAGCTGGTGATGAGGGCTTGTGTCACGATGCGTCTCGTGTCCAGGGGTAGCCACTTGAAGATCTTACGTAGCATGCGGAGCGTGAGGAAGCAGGCAGAGGAGACAGCGTTGATCTGTGATTTCATGGTGAGCTTGTTGTGAATGATGATCCGAGGTTTCTGGCTTGGTTGGAGGCAGTGGGTGCGGGTTCTCGGTCTGAAGGCCACCTGGACTTGTTCCATGTGTTGCTGCTGTTGCCAAAGATCAGTGCTTCTGTCTTATCTGCATTCAGCTGCACGCAGTTGTTCTTTATCCAGTTGGCAACATTTGTCGTGTATCTGTGGAAGTTGGTTCTGGTGATCGTGGGGTCGGTGAGAGTGAGGATAAGTTGGGTGTCATCTGCATAGAAAAGTATGTTGAGACCGTAGGATCTGACGATGTTAGCCAGCGGGGTCATATATGTGTTGAAGAGCATGTGGCCGAGGGATGAGAAATGTGGGGGGTGGATCCTCTGGGTTCTTCTGGTGAGGAAGGAAGTAATCCATCTGAGTATGTGTCTCCTTGGATGCCAATGTGGTGGAGTCTTTCGATCAGTGTGTGGTGGGATACAGTGTTGAAGGCTGTCGAGAGGTATAAAGAGTCGCAGGCATGATAAAAAACTACAGTAGCCATAGATGCCAATAGACCAGATTCATGGGGGAGACTACTATATAGTGAAGAATAAAATGGCTTTATTTTGGCTGTCTCTCGTCTGAAATTGCTTCTGCTAATGGAAGTCAATGGGGTAAATACATTTTACCAATTTTTTTTTTTTTAATTTCCCACATTCTTCTAAAATGTTGGCATGTATGAGTAACATAGCATCAATGTTATGAAAAGTAAACAAGGACTCAGGCTGCATTGGTGACATAGATTACTTTAAGGGTTTACAGTTACGTTTGAAAGCATCAGAGCTGCACTGGCTAAGTTCCGGCTGCAGTCCGGGAGCACTGACTGGTCTTTGGCTCTGTCACTTTTGTCTTTTTAGTAAGAGTTTTGTGGGCCCAGAACTAGTTGCCATGGCAACCAGAGTAAACTATTCTCTCGGCCTTCTTCACACTGCCTGGGGCACTTTAAAATATCAGGCGCACCAATGCTGGCTTTACACAAGCCTCACTGAGATCAAAGTGGAGCCCTGCCAAAAGGCAGTGCTCATTCTGCTGGCCCACAGCAACAAAGCTCCTTTAAACTAAAGATTTATGCTCCCAGAAGAGGTCACCACTGCTTCTATAATGATAGAGGAGGCTTTGAGCCTTTCTACTTCCAACAGAGAGGGACCACATATCTAGGGTCAAATGCCTTGAGCAATGAAGAGGATCTTATTGTGCTTGACAATGCATTCTAGTGCAGTGATGTGGGAAACATACTAAAATGTGCTCTTATAGCATTAGGTTGTAGCACCTGGCAGGGCTGATACATCACAAGCAATCTGACGGCCGGGTGCAGATTACTGTATAACTAAAGGCAGCAATCAAACTGCCCAGTCACATTGACAAAACAGTCCCTGCCATTGCCCTGCAGCACTGGTGTTAGAAATGGGGTTTCTGGTTAGCTAGGGTATGCACATAAGCCAGGCAGAACCCACCACTCTAGTCAGGGTAAGGGACTTAACCAAGATAACCCCTGATCACCTCCTTGGTTGCTTGGCAGACAAGTCAGGCTTATCCTGGAGGCAATGTGTAAAGTGTTTGCGCAACTCACACCCACCAGTGACACAATCAAAACATCAAAAATGAGAGTCCACACCAGGTTCTATAAAAATATCACTTATATTGTATATAAACACATAAACCACAAACACATAATGCACAATTTGTTTGCCACTTAGGCAATTGTCATAATCATCCCAGTTAGATCATTGTAGTAAACACTTTTGGGTTGCTTATATCATAAAATCACTTCCACTGCACATAATACGAAGGTCTTGCAAAAAGGACACTTGGTATACTGTCTTCAGAAGGAGATAAATAACATCAACAAGCACAACGGGCAGTGAGGGAAAACACGAGGGATTATCATGCTTTTACCAGCCCCTTGGTTCCAATGACCCCCGAGGACAACGTTTCTATGCTCTGCTGATTTTGTAGGTTATCGGGCCGCCTGCCCGTTGACCACAGTGAGTGCGGCCAATGAAAAAGGAAATGCCCCCAACGGAATTCCACAGGGGGGGACCAACAACTGACTCACAGGGTGCTCTTTCTGGTTCTCCGAGGTGGGAGGCGTTAGATGCCGCTTCTTTAGAGGTGCGCGGGCCCGTTGGTCCTGTGTGGCTGGCGCGGCAAGGGTGAGGCTCCTGCTCTGGTCACCCAGGGAGCGTCCTGCTCCGCCTCTTACCAGGAACTCTTCTCGGTGGTGCTGACTTGCTCGCTGGGCGGGCTGCTGATGACGCTGCATCTTCTTCCCAGGCGCGGCGGGCCTTCTGCGGCTTCCGGGGATGTTGCCAGGCAATACCAGGAACTCCGGGTGGCCGCATTGGTTGCATGGCAAGGCTAAGACTCCTTCGCGCTGGCTCTGCTGACGAATGGCCACGCCTGTAATCAGAGATCTTCTCCGACCTTGGGCTCTGCACACAGTGGGTGGGTGGATCAGCTCAGAACTTGAGTAGAAAGATTGTTAGCTAGTAACGCTCACAGAAGCTTCCAAGGAGCGAAGCACAAAGTAGTCTCCACAAAGGGAAGCACCAGGAAACTCCCAAATAAGTAAAGCACAAGGAAGTTTCCACGAAGGGAAGCACCAGGAAACTCCCAAATAAGTAAAGCACAAGGAAGTTTCCATGAAAGGGAGCACAGGAAGCTCCCAAATAAGTAAAGCACAAGGAAGTTTCCACAAAGGGAAGCACCAGGAAACTCCCAAATAAGTAAAGTATAAGGAAGACTTAGATGTCCCTGAGTCTTACAAAAACAGGAGACCAGCACACATAGGCCCTTGGAGATTCTTCACAAGCAGGATACAACAGCAGGGCAATAATTTCCCTCTGCCACAGACAGAAGCAGCAACTGCAGGCCAACCCACCCCTTACACAGAAAAGGTAGCGCTCCTCACACAGCTCTTCTTCTTGGCAGGGTCCTCTTGTTTCAAGAAGTGATCTAAAGTCTTGGGGTTTTAGATCCAATAATTATACCCTATTTTCTCATTGTTCTCTTTATGGCAAGGGTCTATGAGCCCAGTTCAAATCAGTCCTGACCTCCTTGGTCCAGCTTGATCTCAAGAGGCGGTGACAGCATTGTAAAAAGGAGACAAGCTTATTCAGGTGCTAGTGAACCCCCCCCCCACCACCACCACTTTAAATGCAGACAAGGTCTATTCAGCCTGGCTTTGAGTCACCCAGGCAAGGCAGGACACACCTCAACCCCCCTTGTGACTGTCTAGAGTGAATGCACATCTCCAGTCCCTGTCACTCCAAAAAAACAAGATAGTGAATACACAACCAAGCAGAGGTACACAGGATGGTGAAACAGAAAATGTCTGCTTTTCAAAAGTGGCATTTTCAAACACATAATTTAAAAACCACCTTTACTAAAAGGTGTGTTATTAAATTCTGAGTTCAGAGAGCCTAAATTCAATTTCTCTATCTTGTCCCAATGGCAAGTTACACGTATAAGATGTTACAAGGCAGCTCCTATGTTAACCTATGGAACAGACAGCCTTTCAATAGTGAAAAACAAAACACACAGTATTTCACTATCAGGACATGTAAAATACCCCAGCACATGTCCTACCTTTCACATACACTGCACCCTGCCCATGGCGGTACCTTGGGTCTACCTGAGGAGTGCCTTACATGTAACAAAAGGGAAGATTAGGGCCTGGCAAGTGGGTGCACTTTCCAGGTCAACAGGGCAGTTTAAAACTGTGCGTGCAGACACTGCAGTGGCAGGTCTGAGACACATTTACAGGGCTACTCAGGTGGGTTGCATAACCAGTGCTGCAAGTCCACTATTAGCATTTGATTTACAGACCCTGGCACCCTCAGTGCACTTTATTAGGGACTTACCAGTAAATCAAATATGCCAATTATGGATAACCAATTATAATCACAATTTACACAGGGAGCACTTGCACTTTGACACTGATCAGCAGTGGCAAAGTGCCCAAAGCATCTAATCCAGCAAAAACATAGGTCATAAAGCAATAATTCTGAGGGTAAACCCTCTAAAAATGCCAGCATGTGCCTTTCTACCTACGCCCATTGATGTTGACAGCTCGTTGGTACTTGCGTCTCAATCTTTTAGTACAGTTGTCAAAGATATTTCCCCATTGGTCGTATGAACCTTTGTTGCTTGACTGGAAGTGCTCTAAGGGAAAAGTCATCAACAATATATTTCTAGCTTGTTGAGCCAATGTAACTCCACAATAAGGACCAGGAATCACCAAATATGTTTACATGGATTTTATTTGAGGTTAATAATCAATCCAGTACATAAGTATACTAAGAATAAGTTCAAAAGACACAACAATACAGCTGGTAAGCTGAAATATCTCAGTCGGTTGAGCAGTAATAAGATAGTATACAGAATAGTAACAGCCACAACAATAAGAAAAAAATGAAAGTAAAGAGATGTTCCATAAAGAAACTTACCTTCTCTCTTCTAAAAATAAATCGACTCATCTAACCAATAATTCTTTTCAGGGAGCATAGAATGAGTTAGTATAATGTAGAAAAGGGAATAAGTGTTTAGCCTAAAGCTTCACACTTACAAGAATAAGGTAAGCAGAGAGATTTGTACCTCTCCAAGTCTAAAGGGAGTCTGTCCATCCCTAACTATGAGAACAGCAATTAAAAGTACCAGGAGATTCAGAAACGTCCTCATCTCCTTTCACACCACCAGGAACCAACCAAATTGTTACTCTCAAGAGCATCTGCAAAATCCCTTCAGTTTCCCATCGCATCGAAACTTGGACTGTAATTCTCAACCTTGAACATCTCTCTGTCCCAGTGCATGATGAACAGAAGGCCTCTTTCAACCATTAATTTTCCACGTTCACTTTCAAGTTCCTCCCTCCAGGCCTCACTATCAGCAGTTTAATACAAGCAATACACTTTTCTCTAACTAAAGAAAATCATGATAATGCACCTTCAAAGGAAAGAAAGAATATGCTGGCAAAGCTAAATGCATTTCAGTTGAGGCCTGTGGTCAGGCTAAGATAGCTGTAGCAGTTAATATAAACTTCAAATACATGATTATACATGTGCATATATAACTTTGAGAATTACAGCAAAATGTGAATAAAAGAGTACATCATTACATGCTTAATGAACATTATTGTCTCTACAATGATTACATCTCCTTAATACATTTAAATGTTTCACACATGTTAATGAAGTTAAGACACACCGTGAGTATAATGTAAAATACAAGTATATAATTGTAAAATTGTTAAGTATATAGGGTGGAGCCTAAATTGCACTGCTCCAATCCTCCCTTTGATGGCGATATTAGCCATCACAATCACCACATGAAACTTATCTCATGAGACCAGTTCAAAACCCTGATGTTTTCAACATTTTATGCCTCAAATTTTCTAAGTGTTTTTTTCTTTCTCATCATAAAATCTATACTGACTCTCCTCTAGTTCCACATCCTTTCTCTTCCACTTTATCCCTTTTTCATTCTGCTCCTTCTTACCTTCCTTTACATACTTGCAACCTTTAAAGATTACAAGCAAACAATGGCATAAAGAGCAATTATTACAAGGGATTTCAAAATGGAGCCCAATATTCCACTTCTTAAGTTTCCAAACCACTTGCCTACTGCAGAGAATCCATTTCTAATTGCTTCCCAAGTACCTGTAGTTTCCAACTCCTGTAATTCTCCCTTTAAATCTGTACTATTCTTATTATATTTCCTCACCTCCTCACTCTTATCAGGAATATAGGTGCAGCATTACTGAACCTCCAATATCTTACAGACTCCGCCCTCCTTCGCAAGAAGGATGTCTAACGCAAGGCGTTTCTTCATCACCATAGACCTTATAGCTATCATTTCAATGTCCGTAGGCAACAATTAATTTGCTGTACTGCTAGCTAACTTATCAAATATAGTGGACAAATTTCTAATCTTGAGATCATTCAAAATCACTCCTACAGAAGGAATCAATGCACCAAATGTCTCTCCAACTATTTCAGAATCACTGCTGCTTCTCTTGGTTCTCACTTGTGATCCCCACACTGGATCATCCAAATGCTCTACATTTTAAATCTTCGGGAATACTGTTGCCAAATAACATGTGTGATACCACCCTCAGGGCAATATAAAATATGAGTGTTCCCCACAGACATGATAAATTCCAGGGATAACAGGATCCTGACCTCTCATGAATAATGGCCAATTTTCTCCATATTCAAAAACGTAATCACACAAACTCCATCCCATCAATTTAGTGTGAACAACAGATTTACCCCTACGCACACATAGTTTTCCCCTGTGTTTCCAATTTAAAGTTGGTGCAGGCATAACTCCTGACTCTTGATGTTCTAATTCTTCTTTAGCCCACTAATTCTTATACTTTTGATTCTTCCCTGTTCTCCAGTGTGCATCCATTGCCCTTCTCCTATCCTCCACCGAATCTAGAAATTTCTTTTCAACATCAGTTAAGGAACAAGTCAAATTATGCCTATGAGCATAAACAGCATCTACTTTGGGTTAACAATTAGCTGTATCAATCTCTTTAGCATTGGGGTGGTGATTCAAATGTTTAAACATGGAAACTTCAGAAAAGACTAAATCATAATTCGAGAAATAATACTTAAAATGACCTTGTTCATATAAAAGTTTCAATAAAAGGCTACATGTAATACCATATGTAAGAGGAATATTGACACAGGTAACTGCGTACATACATAACAATCCTTAGCATCCATAGTGTCAATATAGTCATAAAGAAACTTAAAATAAGCGTTTCAGGAGAAACCGCCTCTTGATGAATTTACATGCAATGTCTTAAAATCAAATGTATGCAAACTTCTGTCAGTAGGAATCGGGTTCTATGTGTATTCTTAGATCTCAGTTCAACTAAATTGGAAAGTGTAGGTGATTATAATCCTAAAAGCAAACCAATTAGTACAACATTGGTTATCAATGCACCTGCTAATATAAGTCTACATCTATTATAATTATTAGTTTCTATAACCTCACTAGAATCAGACAGTTGAGTAAAAAAAAATAGCAGCAAATGGATTTATTCAATACGTTTCTACTTGTGCAAATGGCAAAACAAAGTTCATAAATCGTATGATGAAATTATTTACAAAGTCTGTGTAAGTCTTCAGTAACCCTCCTCCGTCTTCTTCAAAATTGCACCCTTACGTTCCATCTGCAGCCTCGGGCCCAGGGAATCTTCTTAATTCTATTTAAAAATATTCATTTAATTGTTTCTGATGCAACAAAGATCAAAGTTCAGTTCAAAACCATGGCAGTTGCAATCGGGTCAATTCATACAATGGCAAGAGCCATTCGAAACACTGTTCATTAACAACTCGGATTCAAGGAAGTTCAACTGGGATATCACTATTATTCTCCAAATCACAAGATCCCCTCTCACTGTCATTTGCTGTAAAGTATGTCCATTCAGGGGATGAGTACCTCTGGCAAGGTACTCTGGCTCTTTTTGATCTCTTGAGTACAGATAATTTGTCTTCACTGTCACTCAGAACAGATTCCTCAGTGTTCTCTGGATAGTATGCAGTACCCTCTTGCCTTCTCGGCCAACCATCTCCAACTTCCACTTGGTTTGACACAGCGCTAGGCCCTTCGTCAGGGTCTGAATCTGGCTCAACCAGTGCCACAGGCCAAGACTCTCCTGTCTCAACCCCAGATGTCGACTCATCAAGCCCCCCCTTAGGCCAATGATGTGCTGTTGCAGGTTATCATTGATATTCTTTAGCAAGTTCAACTTCTTCCCACTTCCTTACAGTTCCTGTCTGCACTCCTGGGAGAGGTACTGTCACATCATCAAGGGTACACTCCACTCTGTAAGTGTGGGCATCACGGATCCAATCGGGGAGACCTGCACACTCTAAAAAAAAAAAAATCTCTTTATTGGCATTTTTTTGCATAGAAACATATACAAAAGTGTAAGGGCATCATGGGGTTAGACAGTACTCAGTACAATCAATTCTCGAGATATGCAAAATTTTCCAGGATGTTACACATGGAGCCGACAGTTGTCTCCAATAATTTTAATATCAAAACTCAGCTTATTACCGTTATCTCTCATTATGCCTCAGGGGAGTTGCAGTTGTCACCAAATGATAGACATCATAATAAAGTACAAGAAACAGTTATGCAACTTTTAAAATAACAAACAAATCAACAAACACGGCATCCTGGGGTTGAGATCTATGGTAGGTATTCAGGTTCCACACCTATGTGGTGTCTACGCTCTCTCTGTTGCATGAGGGTGTCTAGGACTATTATGAGATTAAGAGAGAGAGTCACTAATACTGACTTGGCTTTTCCACCTCACCCATCGGGACCTGAAGATGTAGTTCCAGGGTTAACCCCTGTCTGTTCCCCATTCTGGTTATCTCAGAAGGGGCTCTCCATATTATCTGCCTTTCTGCCGTCCCATGCTTGCAACACCTCCAACCACAACCCCGCTATTGGACGTCGCCGCATCCCCTGGGCGTCCTCCCTCATCAAAGCTTTTTCCTCTGTCCTGGCCCAAGTTTCCATGTCTCATTTCCAGGTCACCACCTTGGGCCCCACACTCATCCACCATCAGAGGGCAATACGTCTTTGCGCCAGAACGAGAGCAGGTCCACACATTTTGTGCCCACCTTCTTAGCTTTAGGTCTGGGATATAATCCCAGAAGGCAGACCTCTGCCATACAGGGCAATGAACGCACAGTACCTTATTGAGCACCACTACAATCATGAGTGTGGGAAAGTGGGATCTGCTTTTATGGTTACCCCCACTTTTATGTTTAGATTTCTTTTATTGATTTCCAGAACATAGATCAACATACAGGCCCAGCAAAAGCAATGCTCTTGATAATGTGGCCCAACAGCAGGACCATCTCGATGGGCAATAAACCACAACAAAATACCAACCCACAACCTCCCCCTCCTCCCCCTCCTCCAACCATCAAGCAGTACAAATCAAAACAGTGAGTGACCAAGGTATGCGCTACACGACATCCCCGAATGTGGGGTACTCATGGTGTGTGTGAGCGTCCGAGTCTACACGTGTAGGTGGATCCGCTAGCCGTAAGAGCCTCAAATACTTAGGGCAGGTGAGTTCTGTGAATTCTGCATTCAGCAGAGAGAGAAAAGGTTTCCGCAGGTCATGGAAGGCGGCACCTGTGCGCATGAGAGAGAGTGAGATTTTTTCCATCCCAATGATTCCCCAAAGCCTGTGGAGCCACCCCAGGTAGGTTGGCGCCTTCGGAGTACCCCAGCAAGAGAGGATATTCTGCAGAGCTGCCCCCAAAGCTAGAGCCATATGCCGACCCCTCCGGGCCCTGAGTGGGAAAGTGAGCGGGTTAGGAAGGCCCAGGAGAACGTACGCTGGGAAGCGGAGGATCTCAGTGTCAAAGTGGGAATCAATGTCGTCTAGGATTTGTGTCCAGTATCCTGACAGCAAGGGACAATCTCATAAGAGGTGAGTGAGAGTGCCCAGGGAGCTACACGCCCTCCAACAATGAGGACTGCGAGAAGGGTTCCCTTTGTGTAGCCGGGGAGGGGTCAGATATCATTAGGGGATGATTTTCGTGGCCGTTTCGAAGGATGTCACATTACGGGCAGTGTGCCTAGCCCTATAATAAATGTCAGACCACTCTTTCCGTGTCAATGAGCGTCCCAGCTCCCCCTCCCAGCGCAGCTGACTAGGTGACTTCCCGTCGCCAGGGACGTCCCTAACGAATTTATACAAGTCAGTTGTCAAATGGGCATCTGTGTGTCTCGTTAGTAGCCACTTCAAAAAGGAGGTGAGGTGCCTAGCAGCTCCGTCCCGCACCTCTGGGTGCATCACCCAGTGTCGTATCTGTAAAAAGCGGAACCGCTCCGTTTCAGGAATGGCCCGATCCCGCCGAAAGTCAGAGAAAGTCAGGGGTCCTGTGGTGTCGAAAAAATGCCCTATAGAGCGTTGGCCCTCCATGGTCTAGTGTGCAAATCCCAAGGAATCCAGCCCTGGGGTGAAGTCTGAGTTGTGCACTATGGGTGTAATTGGTGATGGGAAGGTTGTAAGCCCCCCGGGAGGTAGCCACCCTATCCCATGCTAGCAGGGCCGGGTGAGTCACCTTAGAGAGGTACAGATTCCGGGGTCTGGCGGAGCGGGAGAGGAACGGTATACCCCACAATGGCTGCCTGGTCAGAGACCTGTCCATAAACAACCAGTGTTTCTCGGATTCTGGGCGAGACCATTCAACCAATGCTCTGAGCTGCACCGCCCACCAGTAAGCCCGCAGGTTGGGAACACCCAAGCCACGGTCGACAGGGTCTCTATAGCTCAATTCCCTGCGCAGCCGGGGTCACTGGTCGCACCCGATAAAGCGCTCTATATCTCGTTGGAGGGAGAAGATGACTCTCGACGGGGTAACCAGTGGGAGCGTTTGAAACAGGTATACAAACTTAGGAAGTATGGTCATTTTTATGGCCGCAATGCGGCCCAGCCATGAAAGTGAGTAAGGCCGCCACTTCCGAAGACAGTCCCGTACATGTCGTAGTATCTTCGTATAATTTGTGCTATTAGTCGTCTGAATATCGGCAGAAAGCTGAAAACCCAGGTAAGGAATTGTTCCCGATGCCCACTGGATCCTATAAGACCGCTGCAACAATGCCAGGGTGTCAGGGCGCAGAGATAGATTAAGGGCCTGAGACTTGTGCACGTTAATCTTGAAGCCAGAGACCGTGGCGAACCGGTCAAGCTCCGCCAACAGGGCAGGGAGAGATTCCCCAGGCTTCTCCAGCGTGGCCACCACGTCGTCGGCGTAGAGGCTGATTTTATGCCTCGTCCCCCCAAATTGCACCCCCACAATGGAGGGGTCGTCCCTGACCCGTTGAGCCATAGGCTCCATATATAAGGCGAACAGAAAGGGTGACAGTGGGCACCCCTGTCGAGTTCCTCGCCGGATGGAAAAGGCCTTCGAGAGAAGTCTGTTCACCCTCACCAAGGCAGTAGGGTTAGAGTAGCTGCTAAGCACCCAGGTGATATAACGCTGTGGCAGGCCAAAGTGGGCTAAGGTCTCAGCGAGGTATGGCCAATGGACTCTGTTGAACGCCTTCTCAGCTTCAACTGAGAAAATCATGCGTTCAGCGGGAAAGCGTTCGGACCTGTCTATTAAGTGTAGAATACATTTCGTGTTATCAGAGCATTGACGCCCAGGGACAAAGCCGGACTGGTCCGGGTCTATCAATCCAGGCAAATGGGGGGAAAGACGCTGAGCCAAGATCCCAGTGAAAATCTTTAAGTCGACGTTAAGGAGGGAAATTGGGCGGTAGGAAGCGCACAGCCGTGTGTCCTTGCCTGGTTTGGGGATCACAGTAACGAGCGCTTCCAGCATCGAGGATGGGAGAGGGCTCGAAGCCCCGATGGAATTATACACCCTCAAGAGCAGCGGAGCCAGGATCGAACAAAAGGTTTTAAAAAAGGCGGAGGAGAAGTGTGAGAAGTTGGCCTGGTATATGCTGTTCACTAATTAAAGTGGACACCTTGCACCAGTACAATTCGACTCTTATGGTAGATAGGTTTAAGACAACCTTTATAGAAAGCTATCCTAGTGGTAGCTGTGGAGAGCAGCCTTCAGGCTAAGTCTTGAAGGAATGTAAAGCAGCTTGTTTTACCACACAATCTCTTGAATCACCAAATGAAAAGACACCACACAGGTATATATATCAAATATATATGTATTTATTACTAAACAACTCTCTACTAATCTCTTTATGAGATTAGAAGTCAGGAACATATGCACAAATCAATGTTTCACAATAAATTAAGCACAATATGGCTGGGGCCCTAGGGGCGTACCAGACCATATACTAAGAAAGAGACTTAAGAAACAACGACTTGCAGGGAGACAAGGCCTAGGGCCTTCAGAAGTGCTGGGGCCTCACGAAACCACACAAGGCAGGTAAGTAAAGGACCCACGGGGGACACTTGCAGTGTGGATACACAGGCGCGGATCGCCGTTGACTTCAATGGGGCAAGTCGCGGTTGGAAATAAAGAGTTTTAGGATACTTCGGGAGGACCTACAAGCAAGTCACTTACAGGGTAAGTAGTTCTAGGGCCCACACCCACAGGAGCACCGTAGTGCTGGAGTTACCTCACCCAGGGAAGCCGGGTGCATAGGTGTCCTTTGGTGTCGGGTCGCGGCGTCGTTTTCAATGGCGAACAAAGAAGACTTGCTGCTTGTGAGTCGCGGTTGGAAATAAAGAGTTTTAGGATACTTCGGGAGGACCTACAAGCAAGTCACTTACAGGGTAAGTAGTTCTAGGGCCCACACCCACAGGAGCACCGTAGTGCTGGAGTTACCTCACCCAGGGAAGCCGGGTGCATAGGTGTCCTTTGGTGTCGGGTCGCGGCGTCGTTTTCAATGGCGAACAAAGAAGACTTGCTGCTTGTGATGTCCGAAGAAGTGTCCGGTGGAATACAAGCCTGGATTCAGAAGAAGGAAGACCTGAAAGCAGAGGGGACAGTGTTCAAAGTCACTTGGCAGTGACTCGGGGCAAGGAAGATGGATGCCCACCGTCGTCGCAGGATTCAGGTCGTTCACGGGTGCCTTGACTCTTCAGCCACGAGGTCCAGGAGGCGTCGACGATAACCAGGAGCTGGATTCGGCGTGTCCCACAATGTCTGCAGCTTACTGCGGTGTTGGCGACTCGATTGGAGCCAACAAGCCTTGGTAACAGCAAGTCTTGTGGAAGGTGTGAAAAGGCAATGGCGCAGACCAGCAAAATCTGAGGGACTCACCCAGCGAGGGTAAGTCAGGGCAGGCCTGGAGCAACCAGGGGAGCCCTTTGGTTTCTTGGAAAAGTCTTCAGGGGACCCACGAGCTGGCTGGCAAGGGATCACAAAGACGCCTCGGGAGGATTTGCTCAACAGGGGCCCACGGTCACTCGGGATGGTGTAGGCCTCTGGTCTTCGGAGGGATTCCTGCTGGAGGCTGGGACCACATGTGGTCCAAAGCACAGGTTCTTAGAACGTTGTGAAGGGGTTGCACTTGACAATAGTGCATGGTACCCAGGGGTCATGGTTCCTCGTCACTCGTGGGGTCCACTTGCCTCAGCTTCGTGGGGACTCACGATGGCCTTGGAGAAGTCAGGAAATCCACTTCTTGGGCTGCAGGGACTTTGGACTCCGGCGGAAGCGGCGTAGTTTGCGACCGTCGTTGTAGTTTTTGGTGCCTGCCAAGCAGGGGAGTCACTCCTTGACTCCAAGGGAGATTCTTCAGTCTTCCAAAGGTAGTGGAACGTCGAAGGTTCAGGATTCTTCTTCAGAGCATCGCCCAGGGATATCTAACCTTCAGGTTCAAGGGTTCCCTACCTTATACTAACAAGGAAGGGAGGGACTAGCTCTATGACCCCACCTATGGGAGGGTCAGGGGAGTGGGTGGTTACACCCACTTCCCTTTGTCCAGTTTCGTGCCAGAGCAGGGGCAGGTAGCCCCTGAGCCGGTTTGAACTGGCATATGCACAGAGGAGCCTTCTGCTCCCCCAGTGCAGGACTTCAAAGCACTCTAAGAGTGCACCCACCCAGCCCCAATACACTAAACCCTGTCTGGGAGGTGGTTACACCTCCCTGTGACAGGATACCTTTGTTGGGCTTCCTCCACTGCGAGTTTCGGTCATCAGCAGGAGGGCAGCCCCGTGTCTGTGACTGGTGGCATCCATTTTGTGATGCCAGGGCTCTTCAGGATTCTACCCTGTTTCCACAGTGGGTACATGTCTATCCCTCTAGAAGGGTGGAATGCTACCCCCGCCGCCAGAACTGGCGGGGGAGTAGTATTCCAAGATGTTTGACACCAAACACGACATGTTTTGATGCAGCCATTCCAAAGTTAGCATTTTACCGCGAGGATATAATGCACTTAAGAGTATATGGTTTAACCGCATCCACAAACAGCACCAGAGAATGGACTCTGAGAGCTGCAGAGGGGCCCTGCTCAGGCAGAGGCACCCCATCACATTAGAAATTAAGCACCCTGCCCTCAGGATTGATAGGGCCTGCCTTAGGGGTGACTGATAGGTTTAAATGTGTGTGCAGGAGAGATATAGGGAACCTATATCTCAGTGAGGAGTGCTAGCACCACCGCACCCAGGCTGCAGTAGCAGGCCTGTGGTGTCAGATTTAGTCTGCTTCCCAGGGGTGGCATAATACATGCTTCAGCCCCTGGTAGGCCTGTGAAGTACCTATGCCCTTGGCACCTAAGGTACCATATACTAGGGACTCATAAGGCACCACAGTATCCAATCACTAGTGCACCTAGAGTGCACTCCAAATCGTTTAGAGAGAACAGAGAGGCTGGGGCCCTGAATAGCAGGATCCCAGTCCAACTAAGTCATAAACCAGCAAAACACCAGGAAAAAAGTGGGAGCAACCATATAGTCAGATTCCACCTTCCTACATAACCCCCCCCCCCAAACGAAAGGAGATAAGGCTAACCTTGGCCAGTTGAGCCTTTATTGACTAAGTGGCCATATAAGGAAGCACCTGCACTAGCATGGTTGCCCCCTGTCTTATGGTCCACTAAGCAATCCCTCACCCTAAGGGTATGAGAGGGTCTCCACCATGGGGAATTACTACCTGTGGTGTGCTTTGGTAAAGTACAAGGCTGGTGAGGTGTCTGAGTAGGGAAGTGAGGCCCTAGGAAGGTTGGTCTCAGCTTCCTCAGATCACTGGTCACCATGTTGCTTGTTTTTCCATGACTGAGTTGCACTTTGCTCTAAGGGTCAACCTTTGGCTGCCTACAGCTGGGGGTTGGGTCCCTTTGGATGGACCACTGGAGGGACATGGCAGGTTTGGAACCTTTTGGTCCCAGGTTTGCCCTTGCCTAACAGAGTCCTTCTGGGGGAGGTCCCTACACAAAGGTATGGGGGATCCCTCAGTGTGTTGAGGAATGTTCACCTGGCTAGGGCTACTAGACTGGGTGCCCCTAATCTGCTGATGGGGGTGTTCCTCTGGACAGGGGGCCCTGGGGGGTCCACTGACCTCCCTGACCTCTGCAGCCCTGGGCTGACTGAGGCAGGGTAGAGAGGGGCAGGTTACCTGCTCCAGACTGGGTACCACCTTGGAAGGGCCCTCAGCCATCAGGGGTGTGGCCAGGCCAGGCTGACTACCTCTGGGGCAGTTCCTTCACTAGGGGTAGGGTCAGTTCCCTGAGGAGGCTGACCCTTACCTACTGTCTGGGGGGAAGAAGACTTTTCTTCAACCCTTGTGCTCTCTTTTGGGGGAGAGTGGGCCATTCTTCTAGGCTCCATCCCTCCATAATTTTCCTGGGCTTGGGCTGTGGCCATCACAGCCCCACTAACCTTTACAGGAACGCCCAGCATTCTCAGATGGGTTTGGTGTTCAACTTCAGCCCAGGCTGAAATTTCTAGATCATTGCCCATCAGGCAATCCACAGGCAAGTTGGGGGACACTGCCACTCTTTTGGGGCCTGTGACCCCTTCCTAGCTGAGATTGACTATGGCCATGGGGTGATCTGTTCTGACACCATCTATGTTGGTCACCTGGTATTTAAACTCAGGTAAAAGCTGGTGAGGGGGGACTCGTTTCCCTGCCACCATGGTGACACTAGCCCGTGTCCCTGAATGCCACAGCCTTCTGACCATTAATTATTGGCTCCTGTCTGTACCTGCCCAATGCATTGGGACCCATGGTAAAGGTGGCAAATCCTATACCACCATCAGAGTCAGAGGAGTCTGTTGAGGGGGTCCTGTCTAAACTAGGGCCCACCTCTGTTCCTCTTGCAAAAGCACCTAACTTTTTGGGTGCCCTACTCCCAACTGGAGGATTACTACTGGTAGTACCAGGAGGGGTGGTAGTAGTTGTTGGAGGAACATTTTCTTTATTGCCAATCCTGGGACAACTGGGATCAGATTTCCAGTGCCCAGGCTTTTTACAGACATGTCAATAGGGTTTCTTTTCAGGAGAGGAAGGAGTTTGGGACCCACCCCCAGAAGAGGACTTTTGGGGCCCTGTAGTGGACTTATCCTTAGATTTATCCCCACCTTTCTCTTGGAACTTGGTAGAATCTTTCTTGTGGTCACCACCCTGATTCTTAGGCCTTACCCTGGTTCTGACCCATTTGTCTGCCTTCTTTCCCAATTCTTGGGGAGAGGTCAGAACAGAGTCCACCAGGTACTGGTGTAAAAGCTGGTTTTGACAATTATTAAGGATCTGTTCTCTCATCATTAGATTATACAATCCTTTGAAATCAGTAACCCTACTGCCAACCAGCCAACCCTCCAGAGCCTTGGATGCACAATCTACAAAGTCAGTCCAGTCCTGAGTCTGTGCTTTCTGGGTGTCTCTGAACTTCAACCTGTACTGCTCAGTGGTTAAGCCAAACCCATCTATCAGTGCACTCTTCACGACTTCATAATCATCAGCATCCTCTTCTCTAACAGTGAGGAGCTTGTCTCTACCTTTATCTGAAAAGGAGAGCCACAAGATTGCTGCCCACTGCTTTTGGGGGACCTGCTGTACTCTACAGGCCCTCTCCATAGCAGTTATCCACTTGTGGATATCATCCCCACTCTGGTAGGGAGGAACAACCTTGCTCAGGTTCCTATGGTCTGGAATATATTCTCTGCCTCTAGGGACACTGTTGCTGCCACCAGGGGGTTCTAACCCCTCTCTTCTAGAAGCTCTCTGGATCTCCAGGGCTTCTCTATCCAGTGCCAACTGCTTGGTTCTGAGGGCAATTCTTGCTTCCTCATACTGTAGTAGTTTGCACCTTCTTTCAGAGGAGGTCTCTCTTATGGGAAAGTATGAGTTCCTCTGCTGGACAAATTCTCTGCCAGAGTGGTAAGAGTGGTCAGATTCCCTGGAAGGGGACCTGTGCCTCTCCTCCTCTCTGTCAGTTCTCTTAGGGAGAATTCCTCTGTCCTTTTCAGGCCCCTTGGAGCCTGGCCCTTCAATCACAGAGTCTTGGTCATTTGTATTTTCATCATCTGACCCAGATACTATAATTGACCCACCCACTGATTCAGACCCCTTAGCTCCTAGAGCTAATCTAAGATCATCTGTTGTTAGCAGATCTATCAGGTGCAGGGTGGAGGGACTCTGTCCTAGCTGCAGGTGTCTTTCAACACACATGGCTCTCAAGTCAGAGAAAGCCATGTCCTTATACTGAGGCTGGGTGGACCCATTGGCTCCACCTTTTAAGGACATTCTAGTGTTGTGCAGTGTTGTACTACCTACACTAGTTTGTGGCCTACTGATCCTAGCTTGAGCTGTAGAAAGGGTGTGCTATCCCTTGGCACACAGCTCTAACTTCAGTAGAACTTATTGATACTAAGCTTGACTTTATATGTACCTTAAGTACCTATAGTGGTTTTCAGTTTGTGTTGGAAAGTCATCCTGTGCCCTGGGCACCCCCCAACTTTTTTCTGACTGGAACTGGTGGTAACTGACTCTGACTGACCCTGGGCTCTGTTTAACCAGGCCCAGGGCCAGTGCCATGCTGAAACACTTAGATAACAGTAAAGCACCTACATACACTAGGGTACACTTTGGGTTGGGGTACCCCGGTAATTGGCATGACCTACCCCATAAGCCCCTAGTATATAATAGGACAGGGGATTGAAACTACCTAGAAGTCCCCAGTATCCTGGGGCATGGCAGTTTAGAGGCCAGCAGCCTTTTTGCATTTGCATGTGTGCACTGCTGAAGTCTGTGGTCAGTTTAAAAGCAGCTCTGGGTGCCAGGACTGCTCTTAAACATGCAAATTGTGGCCAAACTCGACTTTGGGGTTTGGGGCACTTAAAAATGGTCAACCTAAAATGTTTTTGCATAATAATGACCCCCAGGATCTCCCCTAGGTATCCCAGGGGTGGGGGTCAGGTATCTATAAGGTAGACACTTATAAAATGAGTTTATAAATGCCCTGGGTTAAGTGAAATTCACATTTCACTCTCACCATTGTTTAAAGTGCTGCCCAAATTCGACTTTGATGCTGGGGGCACTGGGCATGGAGGATCTGCAATATTTTTACAGATTCAACACCCCTAGGGTCTCCCCTAGGTGACCTATGGGGTGGGGGTCCTGTGAAAATAAGCCAAGTACTTATAAAATATGTTTTTGTAAGTCCTGGTGCTGGAAAAATGGCCTGCGTCATTTTTCCCATTGCAAACCCCATGGCCCATAGGTTAACATGGGGGAAAGTTATTAAACAATAACTATTAACAGGACAGGGATAAAGATTCCATTCAAAGACTCACTAGAATGGTCTTGATAAATCCTACAATATGATGTTATTGAATTTTTCCCAAAGTGAACAGACAAGAAGTTATAACCCTTTCTTAGTTTTAGTTCCAAATCCAGCCTGCCAGTGCTCTGCCCTGATTGGTCAGAGTTAAGGGGATTAGCCAGCCTGCCTGAAGAGGTGATAAAGATCCCCTGGGGTCAGCCAGATGGACTGGGAGGGCAGTGAGCTGCTCTGCAGGAATGCCAGGCCAGGGGGAGGGGTCGTAAACCATGAGCTTCAAAGGGACAGAGCCCAGAGCAGGGTCATTTACAACTTTGAACCCCCACCCCCAGCCAGATGGCAGGATTAAGGAAGGTATGTGCAGATGTAGGGAGGAGAGGCTAGGTTAATTAGCCAACTCAGTGGGAGTGTTTAGCCAGCTCTTACCTCCTTGCTGGAAAATCAGCCATTATGGATTTGGAAGCTTTGTTGCACTCTGGGATAAAATAATGCCACACTCTGCAGGAAGTAGTCACTCAAGTGGGCAGTTACCCTACTCCTATTGGTGAAGCTTGACCTCCTGGATGACCCAGAGACTGTGGAATAAGTATCTGAGAGAGGCCCAGCCCCTCAGTTCTGCTGCTTGAAACTGAAGAAAGCAAGACTGGCCCTGCTGGAACTTCTGCTGTGCAAAGACTTCTAAGGCCTGACCTCTGGAGACTGCACCACCTGAAACTACAGCTTTGTGGACTAACTGTGCTGAGTAAAAGAAATCAAGAGTGGACTCCCTGCAAGCTACAGGTTAACAGAGCTCATCTGGACCCTCACCACCAAGAATCACCAACCTGGGGAGCTACCAGTGGATTTGTAAGGGTGACGTCCAGTGCATTGTGGGAACTGAAGTCCTCAACTTTCAAGGACCATCTTGGAGCTTCCAGACCCTTGGAGTAAGTTTGAGACACTTTGGGACCCTTTGAGGAACTTCAGGAAGAAGTTCAGGAAGTTTGGGGAACTTTGGAGGAACTTTGGAAAAAAGCTCCATAGGGGACCGACTCATCCTGGTCAGCCAAGCCGCCTGCCTTCAACCGCGAGTCGGCCAAGCCCACCAGGTTCGTCCCGCTAAAAGCTCCATCGCATCGACTTCCAGAGATTGACCGGGACTAGAGAAAATCTGAAGCCGGCGAACCCTCACCGGATCCGGCTACATGAGGAGCATCGAGGGACCCCAAGAGAAAAAGCTCCGGAAAAGCTTCTAAGTCCGCTCGTAAGAAAGTCGACCGGGATCAACCGCGAGCGCCAATCCGCCTGCCTTCCATCGCGTGTCGGCCTGGCTGGTTGGCTTGCCCCGCTGAAGCGATCTTGAAAAAGTTTCTAAGTCCGCTCCAGGGAAGTTCACCGGGAGATAGTCGAAAGGCTGCCCGGCGGAGCCGCACCGGATCCGGACTGACGGAGAGCGTCGAGGGGCCTCGAGGAGAAAAGCTCCAGAAAAGTTTCTAAGTGCGAAGGTAAAAACCTTGACCGGGACCTTCCGCGTGGAGTATCCGCTCAGGGCTCCATCGCGGTCGGCCTTAAACTTTGACTTTGGCCCGGTCTATCGCGAGGCTATGTCCCAATATGGTGCTATATGCTTCTAAGTGCTATATTTTATTTAAACTTTAAAAATTCATATCTCCGGTTCCCTACATTGGATTTTTGTCGTTTTGGTGTCATTTTAAAGATAAAAATATTTTCTATTTTTATAAATTGGTGTTGGATTTTTATTAAGTGTTGTGTTTTAATTATTTACTGAATTGGTGTTTTTAAATGCTTTACATACCTGTCTTTGAAGTTAAGCCTGTCTGCTCGCAGCCACGTTACCAGGGGTTGAGTATAGGAATAATTTTCTTAGACCTATGCTGAGTCCTATCAAGTGTTTGTGGTCTTATTACTAGTGGCAGACCTACATTTGCCCCTACCAATAACCCACTTTCCAACAGTTAGTAATTCAAATAGAGATTTTCTGGTAAAACAATAGCAAGCTGGAATCCCACACGCTGCCCACCAATGTGAGAAGTTGGCCTGGTATATGCTGTTCACTAATTAAAGTGGACACCTTGCACCAGTACAATTCGACTCTTATGGTAGATAGGTTTAAGACAACCTTTATAGAAAGCTATCCTAGTGGTAGCTGTGGAGAGCAGCCTTCAGGCTAAGTCTTGAAGGAATGTAAAGCAGCTTGTTTTACCACACAATCTCTTGAATCACCAAATGAAAAGACACCACACAGGTATATATATCAAATATATATGTATTTATTACTAAACAACTCTCTACTAATCTCTTTATGAGATTAGAAGTCAGGAACATATGCACAAATCAACGTTTCACATTAAATTAAGCACAATATGGCTGGGGCCCTAGGGGCGTACCAGACCATATACTAAGAAAGAGACTTAGAAACAACGACTTGCAGGGAGACAAGGCCTAGGGCCTTCAGAAGTGCTGGGGCCTCACGAAACCACCCAAGGCAGGTAAGTAAAGGACCCACGGGGGACGCGTCCAGTGTGGATACACAGGCGCGGATCGCCGTTGACTTCAATCGGGCAAGTCGCGGTTGGAAATAAAGAGTTTTAGGATACTTCGGGAGGACCTACAAGCAAGTCACTTACAGGGTAAGTAGTTCTAGGGCCCACACCCACAGGAGCACCGTAGTGTTGGAGTTACCTCACCCAGGGAAGCCGGGTGCATAGGTGTCCTTTGGTGTCGGGTCGCGGCGTCGTTTTCAATGACGAACAAAGAAGACTTGCTGCTTGTGATGTCCGAAGAAGTGTCCGGTGGAATCCAAGCCTGGATTCAGAAGAAGGAAGACCTGAAAGCAGAGGGGACAGTGTTCAAAGTCACTTGGCAGTGACTCGGGGCAAGGAAGATGGATGCCCACCGTCGTTGCAGGATTCAGGTCGTTCACGGGTGCCTTGACTCTTCAGCCACGAGGTCCAGGAGGCGTCAACGACAACCAGGAGCTGGATTCGGCGTGTCCCACAATGTCTGCAGCTTACTGCAGTGTTGGCGACTCAATTGGAGCCAACAAGCCTTGGTAACAGCAAGTCTCGTGGAAGGTGTGAAAAGGCAATGGCGCAGACCAGCAAGGTCTGAGGTACTCACCCAGTGAGGGTAAGTCAGGGCAGGCCTGGAGCAACCAGGGGAGCCCTTCGGTTTCTTGGAAAAGTCTTCAGGGGACCCACGAGCCGGCTGGCAAGGGATCGCAAAGACGCCTCAGGAGGATTCGCTCAACAGAGGCACACGGTCACTCGGGACGGTGTAGGCCTCTGATCTTCAGAGGGATTCCTGCTGGAGGCTGGGACCACACGTGGTCCAAAGCACAGGTTCTTAGAATGTTGTGAAGGGGTTGCACTTGACAATAGTGCACCGTACCCAGGGGTCACGGTTACTTGTCACTCGTGGGGTCCACTTGACTCAGCTTCACTGGGGACTCACGATGGCCTTGGAGAAGTCAGGAAATCTACTTCTTGGGCTGCAGGGACTTCGGACTCCGGCGGGAGCGGCGTAGTTTGTGACCGTCATTGTAGTTTTTGGTGCCTGCCAAGCAGGGGAGTCACTCCTTGACTCCAAGGGAGATTCTTCAGTCTTCCAAAGGTAGTGGAACATCGAAGGTCCAGGATTCTTCTTCAGAGCATCGTCCAGGGATATCTAACCTTCAGGTTCAAGGGTTCCCTACCTTATACTAACAAGGAAGGGAGGGACTAGCTCTATGACCCCACCTATGGGAGGGTCAGGGGAGTGGGTGGTTACACCCACTTCCCTTTGTCCAGTTTCGCACCAGAGCAGGGGCAGGTAGCCCCTGAGCCGGTTTGAACTGGCATATGCACAGAGGAGCCTTCTGCTCCCCCAGTACAGGACTTCAAAGCACTCTAAGAGTGCACCCACCCAGCCCCAATACACTAAACCCTGTCTGGGAGGTGGTTACACCTCCCTGTGACAGGATACCTTTTGTTGGGCTTCCTCCACTGTGAGTTTCGGTCATCAGCAGGAGGGCAGCCCCGTGTCTGTGACTGGTGGCATCCATTTTGTGATGCCAGGGCTCTTCAGGATTCTACCGTGTTTCCACAGTGGGTACATGTCTATCCCTCTAGAAGGGTGGAATGCTACCCCCGCCGCCAGAACTGGCGGGGGGGTAGTATTCCAAGATGTTTGACACCAAACACGACATGTTTTGATGCAGCCATTCCAAAGTTAGCATTTTACCGCGAGGATATAATGCACTTAAGAGTATATGGTTTAACCGCATCCACAAACAGCACCAGAGAATGGACTCTGAGAGCTGCAGAGGGGCCCTGCTCAGGCAGAGGCACCCCATCACATTAGAAACCAAGCACCCTGCCCTCAGGATTGATAGGGCCTGCCTTAGGGGTGACTGATAGGTTTAAATGTGTGTGCAGGAGAGATATAGGGAACCTATATCTCAGTGAGGAGTGCTAGCACCACCGCACCCAGGCTGCAGTAGCAGGCCTGTGGTGTCAGATTTAGTCTGCTTCCCAGGGGTGGCATAATACATGCTTCAGCCCCTGGTAGGCCTGTGAAGTACCTATGCCCTTGGCACCTAAGGTACCATATACTAGGGACTCATAAGGCACCACAGTATCCAATCACTAGTGCACCTAGAGTGCATTCCAAATCGTTTAGAGAGAACAGAGAGGCTGGGGCCCTGAATAGCAGGATCCCAGTCCAACTAAGTCATAAACCAGCAAAACACCAGAAAAAAAGTGGGGGCAACCATATAGTCAGATTCCACCTTCCTACAAGAAGCCGTCTGGGCCTGGAGATTTATGAGACTTCAATTTAGATATGGCCGAAACCACCTCCTCCAGCCGGATAGGGGCCTCGAGCTCCTGAACCTGACTCGGGACTAACCTGGCTGTGGCCACCCCATCCAGATATTGGGCTGGACTGTCCTCCGGGAGACTCTGAGCTCCATATAGTGTCTCATAAAATTGTCGGAAAGTTGCAGCTATCCCCTGGTCCGTGGACTGTACCTGGCCCAGTGTATCCATGACTCCGGAGATGTGGGATGCCTGTCTCTGTGCGCGCAGCCTATTAGCCAGTAGCCTCCCACACCTGTCTCCCCCCACGTAAAAGGCATGTCGAAGCCGAAGGGCGGCATATTCGGCCCTGTCCACATCCAAGCCAGCTAGCTGAGCCCTTGCTGCTTTAAGTTGTTTCCAGATCCTCGGGGCACCTGTTCTCTGGTGAATGCGCTCTAGCTCGGTTATTGCGTTCAAATGTTGTTCCCGTTTCTCCCTCCTAAGTCTATTGTCCGCCGCAGAAATCCCCCAAAATTCCCCTCTGACGACCGCCTTTAAGGCATCCCACAGGGTCGCTATCGAGACGTCAGGGGTATCGTTGTTCGCCAAGTAGTCCGTTATAGTTTCGGTGACCTGCTGAACCACGGAGGGGCGCTGCAGCATTGTTTCTCGAAGACGCCAAAGGCAGCGAGGGGGTTGGCCATGCGGCAGGGACAGTGCTACCCGAACCGCGGAGTGGTCAGACAAAGGACACGGAAGAATCTCTACGTCCTGAGACTGTCGTGTAAGTATGTCAGAGGTTAAGATGTAGTCAATCCTAGCATACGTTTTGTGGGAATGCGAGTAAAAAGTGTATTCCCTGGACGTCGGATGATGGGACCTCCAGACATCCGTAAGCCCTGTGTCCGTGAGCAGGCGCCTCCCCCTGCTGGAGATGGCCCCAGTTTGTCCCGTCCGCTTGGAGGACCTATCCATCTTGTTATCGAGAACCAAATTGAAGTCCCCCCCTATAAGTAGGGACCTGTCGGGGAGACTCGTCAGCTCCTGGATCACCTCTCGAATGAACCCTTTTTGCCCCTCATTAGGGACGTATACTGAGGCCACCGTAAAGGCGTGTTGTCCTAATGTGAAGGTATAAGCCAGAAGTCAACCCCTGAACTCGGCCCGCTTGTGACCTATGGTGCCCTGAAACCCAGCAGCGACTAGGATTGCCACCCCGCCGTTTTTGTGGGCTGGGAAGAGAACAGTTGGTAAGGGAATTCTCTAGACCGCAACCTATGTGTATTGTGAGGTAGAAGGTGCGTTTCTTGAAGGAGACAAATGTGGGCGTCTGAGTTTTCCAGAAAGGACAGTACTGCTCGCCTCTTAGTGTGGCTATTAAGGCCCTTGACATTGAGCGACATGATTTTAACAGAAGCCATCACAAGATTAGTTATCAAGATGCCCAGGGAGAGGCTCGGGATGAAGGGCCCAATCCCACCTATACCCACACCGTGCCATGACCTGCAGCTCACCGCTTCCCATAAATCTAACAAGGTGCCCATGCATAGAAGAAGGAGGAGAGGACCCAATTCCCCAACAACAAAACAAACCAAACTGAACTGAAACTGGTATAGTCCATAAGTGTCCTGGGTGAACAACCCCATGGTGTGGCGTGCGATGTCCAGCAGGAACCCCCGGCCGCCCGATCCCACCCAAGACTAAGCCTCGAAGGCCCAAAGGGACCCCTCTAACAACTCGCCCCAGTGATATCAGATCTGTACCATCTTCAGTCCGTGGCAGCCAGGTCCTCCGCTAGGGTTGTAATAACTGCCTTACGTTCCTTTGCCATGGTGTCCGGGTCGGGGCGAAGGCGTAGAGAAGCATTCCCCACCCGCTGCCACCTGTCTGCTCCCCCTCGTCAACCCCCGGTGTCCTCGCGTGCCGGGGTTGCCGCGTCCTCTTCGGGCAAGTTAAGGAGCGATGTGGCCTCCTGTAGGGAGCGGATTTGGCGTAGCTTGCCCTCCCACTTAAAGACAATCCTGAAGGGGTGACCCTAGGAATAGGGAATGTCCTTGGAGTGCAGGAAAGCCGTGACAGGCCTAAACTCCCACCTTTTCTGTAGAGTGGAGGCAGCTAAGTCCTGGAATAAGAGAGGTTTAGCTGAACGAAACTCAATGGGGTGGTTGGCCCTTGCTTCCCGAAGGATCTTTTCTTTGAGTTGGAAATCATGGACGCACGTTAAAATGTCCGGGGGGGTCCGACTCGATGGGTCCAGTCCAGCTTGATCCGTTGTTCCGGGGGAGGCACCCAAGATATGACGAAAAAGCTCCACAATGAAGGATTCGATATCCTGTCCTTCAATACCCTGAGGAACCGCCCGGATCCTGATGTTGTTCCGCCGGGATCGGTTCTCGAGGTCTTCCGCGTGGGCCTGGAGGTCCAATTGCTGATCTTGAAGCCAGAGAACCTCCTGCTGAAGCTGGGTGAGCTCTTCGTCCCTTGCCGACGCCTGCATCTCCAGGGTGTCCACTCTTTCGCCCACCGAATCAATGTCTCTACGGATTTCGCGGAGCTCCGAGGAGATTTCTTTCTTCATCGCGTGGTACTCCCCGGTGAGGTTGGCAAAGAGAGACTCAAGGACACTGCGGGTGACTGGGCCCTCCGCGTCGCACTGGTCCCGCTCTGTAGGTTGCCCCCTGATGTAAGCGCCGCCTCAGCCCCACCAGCCCCTGCCTTGAAGAGAAGGTCCTTAACCAGCCACTCCTTCCTAGTTTTGTTGGCCGCCATAGCCCCGAGGGATCGCCGCCTGCAACGAGATCAGGTACCGGAGGCACAGGCAACGGCCGGCAGCACTGTGACAGCAGGAGTCGTGGGAAGGCCCCAGGATCAGCAGGCTTCAGGAGCCCACCACCAGCCCCCCGGGATGACCATTCGAAACTCTCGCCTCTCAAAGGCCGCTCTCGGGGCAGGCCCCCTCTGGCCGAGTGTCCGCCTGCCAATGTGCTGGCCTCCCCCAAAGTGTGGAGCAGCGCGTGGATTGGCGCGCAGGAAAAGTCTCTAGGGCCAACCCTCCACTCTCGAAGCTCACTCAACCTCGCTGTGCAGGGAAGCCTGGAGAGATGCAGCACTGCTCCCCTCCCTCGCCGAGCAGCGCGACGGTGCTAGGTCCCACGCCGGTTCCCTTCACCCAGGACCGTACCTCGATTCAGCCGGTCTGGAGTCCCGCTGCCACACCACGCCAAGAGGACCACTGGATGCAATGCCACCTCTCCTCTGCCCATTCAGTGCAGGTAGGCAAGCTGGCAACCCGGCTCTGGCCTATATTCTCTCCGGCCGGGAGGTCTATCCGCTCCCGGCACCCGCTCCGGCGCCAACACCACCGGGTCCCACCATGCCCCTCTTCCGCGCAGGCAGGGAGCCAGGTTCGCCTGTGGGAATGAGGTCCACTAGCTTCCGCGGCCGGGCTCACCTGCTCAGGCCGCAGCAGCCGCAGTCGTCACAGCACTCACCGCGGGAACCGAGCCCCGTCGGGCCCAGACAACATCAACAGGCAGCTCCCGCCGCCAGACCTGCCCTCTGCCTGGGGTGAGACCGCACCTCCGTCGAGACGGCCCGGACACTTGCTAGCGGGGCCTTCCTTAGGCAACTATCCCGGGTGGGTGCTCCCCAGGCCTCAACCGCCAGTCAGGGCCGCGCTCGCCTGCCGTCCGCCAGGCAGGCCTCAGGTGCTGTGGCGCAGCATCAGCAACGCCAATCTCTGGTGCCCGTGCCGCAAATCAACTCCGCTCCCGGGACCGGACTCCCGCACAGGCAATCACCGGCAAGATGGGCAGGTATGCACACCGCTTGGGGTCAGCAGTACGCGGCTAGTAGGCAAGGGCTCAGGAAAGGGACTGGAGCCGCGAACAGGCACGTCCTACTCGTCCGCCATCTTGGCCACGCCCCTACCCCCACTTTTTGCCTGGTGCTAAGCTGTTATTGATTAGTCTGACTGGGATCCTGCTAATAAGGACCCCAGTCTATTAGGTTTCTCCCTTAAATTGTTATGTTCAGTACTTAGGGAAAATCCCAGATTGGATACTGGGGTACACTTATCAATCCCTAGTATATGGTACTAAGGTACCCATGGGCTGAAGCATGCATTATGCCACCCATGGGAGACCATTCAGAATGGAACTACAGGCCTGCCTTTGCAGCCTGTGTAAGTTGGTGCTAGCACCACTTACTAAAGATATAGGTTTCCTATATCTAGGGTCACTGCACTTAAAACCTATAAGTCACCCCTATAGCAGGCCTTTGCAATCCTGAAGGCAGGGTGCTTGGTTCTAAGTGTGAGGGTGCCTCTGCATGAGCAGGACACCCCTACAGCCTACGGCGTCCATTCTCCTGGGTTTTAAGTGAAGCAGCCATATACCATATAGAGGGGCACCGCGTAATTACGCGATGACCATCTCGAAACTGGCTGCAACGAATCCTATCATGTTTGGTATCAAACATGTTGGAATCATACCCCCACACCGGTGTGGGAGGTATGATTCCAAGCACTGGAAGAACCCTCCTTTAGGTTCTCAGTGTTCCCGGTGCCAGCCTTCTAGACCCGGACAGCACAAAATGGTTGCTGCCGACCAGAGACACGATTCTGCCCTCCTGCTGCTGAGCCAAGCTCGAGCAGGGGAAGGCAGAAAAATAGGCATCCTGTCGCAGGGAGGTGTGACCATCTCCCAGACAGGATTTAGTGTATTGGGACCGGGTGGGTGCGCTTGCCAGCGCCGCTAAGTCTGCATGAGGGGCACATTTGGTGCCCTCCATGCATAGTCCTGGGAGCTGTTGGCGCGAAACTGAACAAAGGACATGGAGTACCCTCCCCCTGTCCAGACCCTCCCCTGGGAGGGTCCCCTGAATCGTCCCAACTCTTTTCTTAGGGTACTTAAGGGCTTACCTGTGGGTGGGTCCCTAGATTCATTGTGGGACAAGATTCAGATCAGACACCACTTCTTCTTCTACCTTCTGGGAACTCTGGACTTCGCTGGACTTCGTTTGGGCTCGACTTCGTCTCCCTTCCAGTCTGCTGCATCGACTGGGCCTGTGCACCATACAGGAACCTTCCAAGGCCTGTGGGCATCAAAGACACCTGAAGGAATCTCCCTTGAAGTGAAGGAGTCACTTCCCTGCCTTCGCAGGCACCTCAATCAGTCGACAGGTCTGCTGATCCTGAGCTCCTCCGGACTCCGAAAGGTTCTGCAACACAGGTGGTGGTTTTCCACAGCTCTCGAAGTCTTTCCTGCCCACTTACCAAGTTTGAGGCCAGTATCCCTTGTGGGGGCTGCAATAACCGAACCCCTGTGCACCGCATCAACTTGCATTTGCAAAGGCTTGTTGGCTTCCTTCCACCAAGATCTTCTGGCTCAAACTAGCCCCAACCTCAAGCACCTCCAGTGACCAAAGTCTTCGTCCACATTGCATCTACCTTCAGCCTGTGGGTCCTGTTGAGGGTCATCTTTGTTACTGTTGGGCTCCCCTGATTGCTCTTGGCCTGCCCTGACTCCCCTGCTTGTGGTGAGTCCCCTGGACCTTGCTGGTCCCGACACTGCACCTTCTTTCGACTTCTGCATTAGTTGCACTTGCCAAGGCTTGTGGGTGCTCCCGCCGGACACCGACCCCTCAGCACTCGACATCCGACGTGGGACAGCTCGTGCATGGCTCCTGGTCTTCCTCAGAGCCGCCTGGTCCTCACAGCTGCAGAGTCAAGGTCACTGTCATCTCTCCTGCAACACCCAACATCAGAGGGCATTCGTCTTCCAAGTCTCCTGGTCACTCCTGAGTGACATAGACTCTGTCCCCTCTGATTGCAGGTACCTCTCAACTAGAATCCACCTTCGGATTCCACTGGACACTTTCTCCTTCTCCAGCAGTGGCACTTTCCTGAAGTCCTCGATTGGATTCAACTGCGGTTTCCGACACCACTTTACATGTATGCACCCGGCTTCCCTGGTGTACGTATCGTGGGTACTAGTGTATCCACGGGTGGGGTGGCTCTCCAACCTTCTGTCTTCCACAGGGTTTCTTCAGGGTCCACTGGGAAGGGCCCTTAATCTTTAAAACTCCAACCGCGACTTACACGTTGACTTGTAAGGAGCATGAGGTCGTGTTTCCACACTGCACATGCTCTCCGTGGGGTCCCTATCTACTTACCTTGGGTGGTTCCGTGGGTCCCCAGCAATTCTACATCCTCTTGACATGGTCTTGACACGAGTCGTGGTTCTTATACCACTTTCTTAGTATATGGTTTGTTCCCCCCCTGGGGTCCACTGTGTATTCTGTGCTATTTACTGCATTTCTTCGCAAAGTATTTGTGTGTGTTAGAGAATATTATATAATAAATACAGATTTTTATAAATACCTTGTGTGGTTCTTTTTCACTTAATCTATACATATAAGATTGCATTCTAGTAAAACAAGCTACTTTACACTCCTTCTGGACTAAGCCTGAAGGCTGCTCTCTACAGCTACCACTTAGAGAGCTTTCTAAGGTTGTCTAAGACCTCTTAAATCACCATAAGGGTTGTCTGGACTGATGCAAGGTGCCCACTTATATAAGTGGACACCATATACCAGGCCAGCGTCTCACATTGGTGTGCAGCGAGTGGGATTCAAGCCTTCATTGTTTTACCAGATAAATCTTTGTGTTGATTAATTGAAAAACCATCACCAATACTAGACACATATAATACAAACTTACAATATGTAAGTTCTACTGAACTTAGGGTTGGGTAGCCAAGGGTCTAGCACACCCTTTCTCTAACCTCAGAGAGTTTAGTTCCCACTAGGTTAGGTAGGTGCAACACCACACCACACTTAGTATGTCTTCCAAAAGAGATGCCAGTGGCTCTCTGATGGCTAGATACAGTGAGCTTTCGTTCCAAGAACTGAAAGCCCTGTGTGCCTCTAGAAAGTTGAAGACAGGTAAAGGTGCCAATGCCCAACGCCTCCGAGAGGCTTTACTGTTAAATGACCTCCAGAAAAATAGTGGGTCAGATGAGCAGGAGGAAATGGGTGGGCATGGGGCAGGGAAGAGGCCTGAAGGGGATCCCCCCTATGACCTTGGCTCTAACCCTAACCAGGAGGAGCCTAATGACTCCCACTTGGAAAACTCAGATCTCCAAGAGGATACTGCAGGTGGCCCAGCTGGTGCCCCCTTTGTTCATCCAGGGAGATTGCAGAGTAGACCAAGGAGGTCTAGATCCTCCTCAAGAGAATCCAATGCCTCAGGACATTCAGTAGGGACCTCCATTTCTAGTAAGAGGGAAAACTCTTTGGATAGGGAATACCAACTTCTTGAACTTGAGAAAGCTAGGCTTATGCTCAGGCAAGAGCAGTTGGCCCTTGACAAAGAGTCCCTAGAAACCCAGAGAGCAAGGAAGAAATTGGGACAAGAGTCCCATGGTGGCAGCAACAGTGTCCCTAGAGTTAAAGAACATTCTTTTGAGCATAGGAACCTGAACTAGATTGTCCCTCCCTACCATGTTGGGGATGACATCCACAAACAGATAACTGCTTTAGAAAGGGCATGTAAAGTTCAGAAGGTCCCCCAAGAGCAGCGGGCAGCTATCTTGTGGCTCTCCTTTGCTGGCAAAGGTAGTGATAAGCTCCTCACTGTTAGAGAAGAGCATGTTGATAATTACTCAGTTTTTCAGAGTGCTCTCATTGATGGGTTTGGCTTATTCACTGAACAATACAGGATTAAGTTCAGAGGAATCACTGACAAAATATCGAAAGACATATTATCGAGCTACAATTATATCGATACAAAATTATCGATAACATTAATATCGACATCATATACCTATTTAAAAAATTACAAAAATATCGAGGATACAATATCGAAGTACATAAATATCAATTTCACAAATATCGCTAACATACTTATCGAAATTCTAAAATATCAACCTTCATTAAAATACATTAACTAGGTAAAAATATCGTACACAAAAATATCGACAACACTAATATCGTAAAATTAAATATATCAACTATATAAAACTATAATAAATATCAAAATAAAACGACATGAAAATAATTAAATTACTAAAAACACAATACTAAATAAATAACAATAACAATTTTACTACATTAAAAAATTAATTAACACAGCAATAAAATTACTAAAATATTATTAACAACATTACTACATTAAACATTAATAATATTAAATATTACTATTACAATTCAATTATATAATATAATATATAACAAAAGCTATTTAAAAATATATACAAAATTATACATAACTTACTACTAATTAGCGTTTTCCTTATTTGGAAACTAACTACCAAAACATTTTTTAAAAATACAAATTAACCAATAGAAAAACTGCAAATTCAAACTAACCAATAAAATCGAAATTACAACATCCAACACACTATATAAACAGTTAAACTTCATTCCTATTCCACACCCAAAAGAAAGAAAACTAAGGGGCCTATTACGATGGCGGTCGGAAAACCTCCCCGACCGCCATGGTAACGGGAAAAGACCGCCCGCAAGGCCCGCGACATAACCGCCGGTCGTATTACGATGTTCCTTGTTCGAAATCCGACTGCTGCGGTCGGATTGCGGGCTTTAACATTGCGGCGGTTGCTGATGCACCCAGCACCGCCGCGATGTCGAAAGGAGCATGTCCTGCATTTCCCTGCACTGCGTGGCAGGCACTGCACAGTGCCTGCCACCTGGTACAGGGAAATGTAGGGGGGGACCTTGGATACCCCCCCAGTGCACCCCCCACCCCAACAGATTGGGGGCCCACAACGGGCCCCCGGAAGACATTCTCCGCCTGTCTTTCCATGGCAGTTTGACCGCTGAGGAAAGGCTGGCTACCGCCGGCATCATAATCGTGCCGGCGGAGCCAGATCGGCACCGCCACCATTATCCCGGTCCTTCTCCATCCGCAGGGCAGGAGTGCGGATGGCAACCGGCGTAAAAGCGGCAGTCGGAATTTCCCACCGCTGCGGTCACCACCACCATCCTAATCTGACCGGCGATTTTCTGGCTTGCGATCGCGGGCGGATGTCCGCCGCAGGTCCGGCGGTTGCCACTGCCGGCCAGGCGGCGGTCATCCGACCGCCATCGTAATAGGCCCCTAAATAAGGAGAAACTCTACAGGAATTCAACTACAGATATAAGAAGATCAACATATACCCAATAATTAACTCTATCAAAAGTAAGTAAACTAAATTAAAAGAAATAATACTAAAAGTAAAAAACTTTAATCAATAATATACATAACCTATAAATTAATCAATGTCTTCTTTCTATTTTATATTACCACTACAGGAAACTCTAGAGGAAACTAACAAACTACAGAAAAGCCCCCAAAAAATATACAACTAACAAAGGGGCCCATTACGATGTCGGGCGGAAGCACTACCGCTGTGCTGTCGGATGTAAAAACCACCAGTTACCGTCCGCCCGCCGCGGCCCACACGCCCGCCAAATTAGGATGTGAAAAGTCACCCAAACACTGCCCGTAAGCTAGCGACGCCGTCCGCCATCAAAGTGCGCCCGTTCACGTAGCGGCGCGGCCCAATGGAGACACACCGTCCGACGAAATCACGTACCGCCCGGCGTACAAATTACGATGCCGCAAACTAACAGCTCCCCTGGCTAAGAGACACCGCACGAGATACCAAGGCGGAAACTCGACCGCTGAGTACGGACACCAAAGAGGCGGCCCCCCCGAGCATGAATCCAGCACTGCAGGCCATCCCCATGCTCTACCTGATGCAGCACCCAGGAGTCAAAGCGCTGCGGCGACGCAGGTAGGCAGACACACAACAAGAGCACGCAAACACCGCACACAGTGCAAGGGCGGAAAAACAGTACAAGGGCCCCCCAGACACCCCTGTGTGTACACGACACATCCACCACTGCACCCGCAAATGTCACACCGGCCAAATAGAAACAACTCGCAACAACCTGGCACACACTACCCGGGACCAGGAACTAACGTCCCCGTCACGGCCCCGCAGCGCAGCGGCAAGGACGCAGCTACACATGCGCACACCGCAGAGGCCAATGACAGCGCCATGCATGCGCCGCACACAAACAACACAGGGACACAACTAAACACCACACACACCAGCCCCACCCTGAACGCACATGTCACGTGGCATCCCTGCATCAGTCATGTCCCCAACCGGCAACTCACAGTTGCCAACCTGACGTCACACAACTGACCCGAACGGGGCAGTGATGTCACGCCAAATTAGGACACACCCATGTGTGCAAAACATGGCGAAGCACACAGCGGCGGCTACATCACCCACCACAATATGGACCCCGTCAGCAAAAGGTACGCCAGTACCATACAAAAATACCAATACCACCCTGCACCCAATACCAAGACATGCAATACGTAACAGTAAAAATCCTGGGGACTGGCAACAGGTGGTTCCAAGTATAACACCCACGCACAAGGCCCAACGCATAGCGGAAACGCAGCGTGCCGCCCACACACGGGAGAGCAGATAGCACTGAATGGCCTTCCATACCCACACCGAAAACACATTTCAACTAATCAAGCAGGACAATACAGTCATTATCCCAACAAAAAGCCAAACAGAGGCATGCCGAGGAAACCGTCCACTGGGTAGATAGCGCACAACATGAAAGAAAAATCCGAACACAAAAAATATAATACCACTCCTCCATGTGGTTCACATGCAAGTTATCTGGAAGGAGTCAGACACCACTGACCTTGACCATTCATAGAAGCATGTGGGATGAGGGCCTCTGTCCTCCGCACAAGCTACTATAACCCAAGTCCTGCCTCCGTACGACCATTACAGAATTCCCTGCAACGTCGGAGGTTGCACTCTGCAGACTGCACAGACAGCCGGAGCACGCCATCACATCGCCCTGTAGCAAAATGGCACTTGCACCACTGCTTCCCAACTACGCCGGACAGATGAAGCTGTACATCGAGAGCCTGCTACAGATATTGGGCTGTGAAAATCTGGCCCTGCTGAACGTAAGTTACCGAGTAACTTACCGCATCGCATTGTTCAGCTGCGTCATCCCCGTCTTCTACTGTCGGAGGTGTCCCTTCCACTGTCCTGTGGATTTATGTCTCTCCAACCCGGCATGTCCAAAGGCGGACCTGGTACAACTCTTCGCCCCCTGTACGTCCACGACAGGATCTGTTCAGTCTATGGGGGCATGGCGTATGTGGCTGCAATCGGACCCACACTGCAATGGGACCACTGTGCCTCCACACGACGTATTCTGGATCACAGTTACATCGAATGTCATCCAACATGTCCCATCATGCTCCTACAAGGGACAACTTACGACCAACACCTTGACAGCCACCATCCGCTTCATTGGATGGCATCCATGTTTACCACCAATGACATGGAAGCCCTGCTGGAAGGTATCGCATACCTGACAACCTGTCAATTCGTCGGGCCCCAACGCCATAACCCCAATTGAACAATGATGTCCCACACCGTACCCATGCTTGGCTTTCGCACGGACTGGGCAGTCAGCTGTACAACAACTATACCATACAACCTGCAACTAACACCACACCATCAACTACACTGCCATGACATCGGACATCTTCGGGAAATGCACTCTGTTCCTCACCACATCCAGTAACTCTGCATGAACAGGGGGAGGCAGAGGTATGGGATTTGTGTATGGCAACCACATGGACAAAACTGCACGTACAACTATGCCACAATATGTATCCTGCGCACATGAACATATGCACCGATCACTGGACAGTACTCGCTCTGCTGTAGTATGTGAGAGCTGTCATCTCACCTTTCTCTGTACTTCCGTGTCCGGAACTTTGCATGGACAACAAATGCATCCCCCAACAACATCACCACAGTGACTGTGTCATGTCCAGCAGCCACCACATTGCAACAACTAGTGAGACGCTGTTGCATGCACGTAGGCTCATGCCCTGATGTCACCTCTCACGCAGTTGTGTCGGAGTATCTATTGCAGCAAACCTGTAACATGGAACTGAGGTGCACTGTGCCCATGATGTCAAGCGGTCTGGTAGGCATAATGAATACTGTCTGTGTCAAAGTCAACAGCTCCTCAGTAATTAGCAAATGTACATTAGCACAGCAAGGGCTAAGCAGTCGTAACTCTGAAGCCCACATCCCACAGTCAACAACTAATCACATGTACCCCTACACCCTATGCTACGTGTAATCATGCTGAGTATATCCTCCACATGCATGTCGCTGCCAGTAGTGTCCACTATACTGCATCACAGAGGACATAAGTCCTAATACATGGCTTGAAGCAAACATGTGTCTCTGCTGAATCATTTCACAAACACAAGTACGAATGAGAGAGGATGAGAGTGTGTGAAGTGCACGGCAGTCGTGAGATGACCATGTAGTCCACTCTCATTGGATGTCAACGCATATGAGTAGCCGCAACAGTGGCCACAGGGAAATACCACAGCTCGTGGAGCAGGACTAGTCAGACTCTGAAGTTGCCCGAAAGATCATCACATCAACACTGACTGCCTGGTCACTACAAAGCACAGTCCTACCCATGTCTACAATTTACCACACAGTCTGACCACACACTCAGCAAACACAAGTAGGAGCCACGCTAAAGCATGACACAGCAATGCCTGACAAAACACACACACGACATCAGTGTGGGTGGGCAGCACTGCACAGTGAGTAACAACTGTAGAAATTCTGACATGCACAATTGAACTAGGCACAATCTTGACAGTCACACACCCTGCACACACACAACGTCTGAACCATAACAAGTAGGAGTCAGCCTGAACTGCAAGGACACACCCACACACTGCATACTGTGCAACATACAACACACACATCTCATCATATTCACAGACCTCAACACGGTTACAAACATCCACCATGGGCCTGGGTAACATATGTGTGTAGTCCACATGGCCACAACACACACACACACACCAACGCTACCACAAACTCACACCACACACCACCACCTCCCAAATGCACACACTGAAAGTAAGCCATGTGCCCAGCCACAATGCACATCACAAGACTAACATACACCTACACCGCTGCCCACACAGCAAGTAACCTCACACATGCCCGCATACTCAGCACATGCTGCCAGTCCACCTGTGGCTAGACTCACACCCTGTGCACTGCATGCACGCAAACATGACACGGATACATTTACCCAGAAATAACACCAAATACATGCAGTCAATCCGTTGCACAGAAAAGCAGATACATCACACACACAAGTAGCTGAGTCTGAAAGAAGTGAAGTCCCTGCCACGTGTACAACACATTGGAATGTGAGACCAGACATTGCAATTGCTGAGGTCACATACACGGCATCTGCCCCACTTAACCAATGCACACACTGCAACAACTGCAATCATCAACTACACAGATACAACCGACTACAGGAACAACAGCATCCAGTCACAGATTACATCGACGGGCGCCATCACACATCAACCCCAGGGACAGTGCCCAGTTTGATGTACCGAGTAGTGACACGAAGTGCTGCGGATGCAATGTGTGTGAGTGTGCCCTGCCATGGCCAGACAACACTGGCATGGCAGTCACAATAACCATCACAGCCACCACTGTCTCAGAAGGAGATGTGTGAGTGTGCCTACTAATCTAACTGGATGCCAGTACGACTCGGTGCTGTGTGTGTGCAACGGGACAGTTGCAGGTACGGCCCTGAGAGAGTAGCACAACTGCGGAAGACACACATGTGTCATGTGAAGTGGGAGTTACGCTTGGCGTGGGTGGGTGGGTGTGACGGGTATGTGCGCACATGCAGTGTTGAAACACACTGTGTCGGTGGATTCGGGAGCACTAGATTACCGCTGTCTTGGGCATTTTGAAAGACCACTTGTCTGGGGATGAATGTGAACACGTGTGTGCACAACAGGCGGACACACGGAAAATGCTGCATAAGGTGTAGACGTCAGCCCACCCTCTGGGGACATGCTGGATACTGCTGTGCGTCCGCCAGGCCCTTGCCAAGGCACTCACATCCCCTGTCGACCAGGTGTACCCCCAACATTGTCCACCTGCACGGGCTATCCAGGGCACGGGATGGCAGTGGAGCATGGTGGGTGAGAGGACATGGCGCGCTCCTCCTGGTCACATCACGCAGGCAACACATCCTCATTGTGCAACATGGCACAAGTCAAATATAAGTAGTGGGGGGACGCACACATCACGAGCGGGAGTGACGTCACGGAAGGTGGCTCGCACCATCTCACTCATTGCCTATTTCCCCACACACGTCACATGCCATTGCAACAGAGAAGCCAGCGCGTGCACAAGCAGCTCCAAGCTCGCCCCAGAGAGGTCAAAGAGTGAATGTGTGGGTCCATTAGCTCCAGTTGTATGCGGCCTGGGCCGCTAGGGCAGCTACAGCCTCTGTGTGTTGCAGGTGGTGTATCCGGACTGCGGAGCCTGTCATGCATTGTCAATGTTGTCCGGGTCTCGAGTCGGGCCACCACGCAGGTGGACGGCGTACCGCCACTGATTGAACCTGCGAGACAGACTACTTGTGCGAATGGACCCACACATACACTCCTTGGCCTCTCTGGGGCGAGCTTGGAGCTGCTCGTGCACGAGCTGGCTTCTCAGATGCAAACGCATGTTGGGGTGAGCGAGGGGAAACAGAAGTCTGACGGTGCAAGCCACCTGCCAACACGTCACATCCGGACGGGACGTCAGCAACCCCCCACTCCACCTGTTTAGGACTCGTGCACTGCTGCCGTCAGATGTGCCACTCCCCAGGGGGGTGGAGAAAGGGTCAGGACTGTCACTCTGATATTGGCGCAGTTGAAGGCACACCTTCACTGGGGGCAGTGCTTTAAATGGGCCGGTACTCACCGGTACTGAGTACCGGCACCTCTTATTCTTATCACCCTGAGTACCGGCACTTCTCTACGGCCGTGGGGAGTACCGGTACTCATGGAGGGTAGGCGTATTGGCCCCTAGTGGTAGTAGCCTGTCTCTTAGTCCATCCAAATCACTTCTAAAGCCCTGAGCTGAGCCGCTGCAGAACTATTCAGCGGGGGCTGATTTGCATGAAATCACAGTGTTCGCCGTCATGCTGTGTTGCAATGAATCAAGGCAGCCCAGTTACAGCACAATGAGGAAAGCCATAGGAGGTGAAAAGGGCTTTAATCCCACCTGATTCTTGTGTGAGCATCTGCTTATGTGGGTCTGTTTGCCTGCTTGTGTGTGCGTGTTTTGGGCAGAAATATGACAAAATAAGGAAAGGTTGAAATATTACTGTGTGACTTTCAGTTTGTATAAGGAATTAGCCTGATTTGTTCATGAAAAGGCATTTCTCGTGTGAATTGCAACTAGTATATAAGCCGATAAACCTCGCTTTTCTTGCATTTAGCCCCGCCCCTAGCCCCGCCCACTAGACACATGTAAATGAGTACCTGCACTATATTTCCCATTTAAAGCACTGACTGGGGGTGGCAACCATTGGACAGTCTGGTGTAGTCCACCCACGAGTACATGTGGGCCCTCCATGATCCATGTCACCTGCGGCTAAGTGATGTCATGGGTAATGACGGAAGTGAGGAGAGCTGTCTGCCCCACGCACAGATGGCGCATCAGCTCAACAGACCCAGCACTGAGGGCAGCAGGGGTCACATGTGCAGGGGCAGCTGTGCCTGGTGTGAAGGCACATGCTTTTTGACAGCACATCGAGCAATGTGTAGTCTGCCCACATCTACTCTCCATTGTCAGGTGGACCTACAAACAGATCAGAAGGCAACACATCTGTGTGGGTGTACCCACTGTGACCAACACTGCGCAACCATCAACGTACTCGCACTGTGAATGGCCCACCCCGCAACGGAGGTCACATTCTGTGCCACTATCTCTCACACACATCCCTATCACGAGGCATGGTGTGTCCAATCGACAGTGCTGGGTTAGCGCTTATCCGGAGGGTCCCGAACAGGAGACACATGTAACCCACTTGGCAGTCTGTGTTGTCACCTACTGGCATTGTGCTGTCAATGTGCAGCCCAGGCCCGCTGGGACTGAGAAGGGCAGCATGGCCCCAGCCTGCCATCCCCACGAGCAACAAGTGCTCTGAGGCCTGCATTGCCAATTGGCTGTGTCACTGGATGTCTGACATGAAGTTGCCATGTACCACCACTCGGGAGGGACATACATGGCTAAGCGTCCGGGAGCTCTAATACCCCTGCCAGCTGCAGTAAGCATGGTGAGCAGTGCATGTTGGAACCCCACAGGCTCTGACTCATAGTGCTGCCGATCAACGACATGTGTGTCCCCCACATGCACTCCCACACACACTGTGGTTGTCTCACACACACGACTTTTGCAAGGGATAGCCATGTGCACTGTGCGTGGAGCTCGGAATCCAGGATCTCCAGCTCCTCGCTGGTGAGTGGACCAGGACATATCTTCTGCGTCATCGACGTTAAGGTGGACAGGTGGCAGCAGCAGGTGTTGTTGAGGGATGCCAGGCTGCAGTCCCTGGTAGCTGTGGTAATGCCGGTCTCACTCCCATAGTCACATAGCCCCCTGGGGCAGTGTCAGTGGGTCCAGGCAGCTGCTATTTGTGTACCATGTCTGCCAGCTTAAATTGCACACGATGGCCTGCTCCCAGCTGGCCCGGGACACTTACCTCCATAGTGGGACACGCAGGGTGCAACCGCGAGGGCCATTGGAGTTGGCTGTAAGGGCCGGGCCCATGGCGGGTACAGTCCGCTGATGCCATGTGCACTACACAGTATGATGTGCGCAATGCATCTGCAGGTGTGGCCATGACGTGTGTGCGGGAGCAGGTCCACACTGGACAGGGCCACAACATGCTGTGTGCATGGGCAGGGACGGCCAGTGCTCAGCCTCCACATGTCTGTTGGCACATCATCATGTGTACACATTGGCATGGGAGCATGGGATATGCATATGCACACACATGCCATCTTTCACTATGTACATCTCCCACTTGGCACGTGCAACGTTACGTGTCACCTGTGATGTGGATTTGCAATCACACAGCTGTGTTGTCATGGAGCTGTCAATGTGTACACCTGTCAATGTGTTTTGGAGGTGTGATCCGTACAGTGCTGTACGTAGGGTGAAGTAGTGACATCAATGACTGTCTCATATTCCCTCATGCAACAGGACCCACTTGTTTGTGCCGCTCAGCCTGTGTCCATTGTGTTGTTGGTGTGTGCCATACTCACCCAGCCTCGGAAGCTGTGTCAGGCACAGCAGCTAGTTATATTGCCGTGGTGTTGCCGCTTCCCAGATATGCAGTGTGACATCATCATCAGGCCTTACAAGTTTTTAAGGCCTAAATCTCCATGTGCATGCTCATAGCAATGGTTTGTGTCACTGCTCATTGCTATTGGTAAGGGGACCTGTGTAAGTGTTTTGGGGCAGTGCTGTCCCTACCTGTCAGCTGTTCTGTGATTCAATTGCTTTGTCTGGAATCCGTGCTTTGTGTATGTGAACATGCCATGTGTTGTGTTGCTTTGACATGTGTCCACTTCCATCTTTCCTAGGAGGAGTGCAAACATACATCGCCCCTACCAATTGCTGTCAGACATGGAGGATGTGGAGGTAATCCGGAAATTCCATCTGGACCGACCCAGCCTGCATCGCCTATGTGCCTTGTTGGAACCCCACCTCCGTCCTCGCAGGGTGTATCCAACTGCATTCACCCCCACGGCTAAGGTGATGGCTGCACTGCATTTCTTCGCCACTGGGTCATTCCAACACACAGTGGGCAGTGGAGGTGGGATGTCCCAGCCCATGTTCAGCATGGTGCTACGGGATGTACTGTCAGCTATGATGCTGTACAGGAACCGGTACATCCGATTCCCCAGGGCTCGTGATTTGGCAGCAGTGAAGGGTGCTTTCTATGCCCTTGGACGGATCCCCCACGTTGTTGGTGCAATTGATTGCACCCATGTTGACCTTGTAGCACCACAGGCGATGGAGCACATCTATCGCAACCGCAAGCACACACACTCCCTGAATGTGCAAGTGGTGTGCCTTGCGGAGATGGTCATAACACACATGTGTGCGAAGTTCCCAGGTTCGGCACATGACTCGCACATCATGAGCAACAGCATCCTACCACGTCTGATGACCAATCTGCAACCGGACCGTGCTTGGATTGTTGGTGAGTGTGTGGAGTCGTGTAGCGTGCCGGGTGTGCAATGCTGTCTTGTGTCCAGTTGGAATTGCAACAATTCTCTGTATTCCTCACACCCAGGTGACTCTGCTTACCCGAATGGGCCCTGGCTGCTCAGCCCATTACGACATCCTCGGACACCAGCTGATGTCCGATACAATGAGGCACATGGCAGGGCCAGACGTGTGGTCGAGCGGACTTTTGGCCTCCTGAAGTCCAGATTCAGGTGCCTGGACCGCACCGGGGGTGCACTGGCATACTCCCCACAGAAGGTGTGCCAGATAGTTGTGGCATGCTGCATGCTGCATAATCTGGCTATTCGCAAGCAGATCCCCCTGATAGTGGATGACAGTGATCAGCCAGGGCCCCCGCCTGCAGACCAGGACGGGTCCAGTGACGAGGACAGTGGAGAGGAGGAAGCTGTGAATGTGCGTCAGCAGCTCATCGCCCGCTACTTCACTTGACGGTGAGTGACCATGTACGCCGGCTGATGTAGCTGTAGTTGTGCAGGTGTATGTGTGCATTGTCACAGAGGCCCTTTGTTCACTGAGTGCTGTGTGGCAATGGTCCATGTCCAGGGTAGTATGCCACCGACAGTGGCTGTGGCATTGTGCCGTGTTGCTCTGTGAGATGTGTGTACATTGCTTGTAGTTGGTGACAAGTACTGTGTGATGAGTGTGTGACACACTCATTCAATGGACTCTTGTTCTGGTTTTCACCCCTAGGTCCCTACAGGCTCTCCTGGACTATCGACATACCACACAGCAGATGCATTTCTGATCATGGTGGCGGTTGCACATCGTTGAATATACACAGGGCATAGACAGCAGAATGTGATAAAGGTGCATTTATTTACAGCGGTGACATGTTATTGTGTGCAAGGTGATGACAGAAGTGGTGCGTGCAGTGACAATGAGTTGACGGTCATGGCTGCGTGATGCTCAAGGTGTACCCAATTAGTTCTATGTCCATAGTCCAACAGACACATGCCATTCAGATGGCAGTGTGGGGTAGGATCATATTACAAGTCAATGCAGTAGGTGGTGAAGGTGGCTGGCTGACTCACTGGCGTTTGGAGCGTGCGAAGTCCTCTCTGGACACCTGTTTCCTCTTCGGACGGCCCCTTCCATGTTTGGAAGGGGGGGTGTGGTGGTGACCTGCTGGTGGTGGCTGAGGAGTGCTCACTGGCTGTGGACGCAGGGGAACACGATGCTGCTCGACCCTGCGCCACAGCAGGTGGTGGCGGAGGTGGTGTTGCTGGCCTTGCTTGTGCCCTCACCACCACCACCAGCTGGCCCATGAGGTCCACGAGTTGGTCCATATGGCTCACGAATTGGCCCATATGGGCGTCCATGGACCTCAACACCCCAAGGACCTCCCGCGTGTCAGAAGCCGACCTGGCCCATTGTCCTTGGGCCTCTTCATAGGCCCCAAGGACTCTGTCGATTTGTGGCAGGGCTTGGCTCCCAGGCTCCGATGGCGTTGGCCTGACCCTGCTCCTCCCACCAGTACTGCTGCCACCGACCGGCCCACTGGCCACATTGCTCACCACGGTCCTCGCTCTGGCTCCCAGGGTGGAGCCCGACGGACGGGCCACCCCTTGGGCAGGGGCTGTGGCCAGGGATGGCGTGGTGGTGGTGGTGGTTGCGGCGGTGGTGGTGGCCGCAATGACCGTGGCAGCAGGGGTCTGTGACTGGTCAGCAGCCCTGGCAGATGGGTTGGTGGGTAGGAGGGGCCCTGGGGAGCGGTTGGGCCCTGCCACTCCAGATGGGCCTGCTCGGTGGTCCTCGTCCGAAGAGGTGTCCAGCTCCTCTACATCCGTGAGTCCGGTTCGGGGGCTTGCAGACTGGCTGTGCTGGCTGCTGTCTCCCTCTCCAGCATCCAGCTGTTCGGCACCTGTGGGGAGAATGAGATAGGTTATTGTGTTGCACCTTGCAAAGTTTGTATTGGTTGTCTGACATTCACAGTTCGTGCACTGTCGTGCACAGGTTTCCCAGAGGCGTGTGTGTGGATGTACGATGTGTGTATGCCTGGGCAAGGCTATGGAACTGTGTGATGTGATCATGTGGCATGGGACGGATTGGCGATGACAATCGGTGTGTGTTGCTGTACTCCTACATTTTGTGGCTTGGGTGTATGCGGGCTCCAGGCCCATCGACGCTTTTGAGGTGAAATATGCTTTTGGGGTTCAAATGGAACACTTAGAAACGCAGATGGCAAAAAGGGGTACAGCCCCCTCAATGCTTTTGAGGTGAAATATGCTTTTGGGGTTCAAATGGAACGCTTAGAAACGCAGATGGCAAAAAGGGGTACAGCCCCCTCAACGCTTTTGAGGTGGAATATGGTATTGGGGTACATACTGTGTCATATGGGTGCAGAACGGGACATGTGTTTGGGCAACATGACAGTGCAGAGACAAAGGTGTGTGTATGTCTAACATACCCGGCATATCTGCTCACTGTTATAATTTTTGGACATTATATTGGAAGCATTGTTGTGAGTGAGTGATGGTTGTATGCCACACGACGTATTGCAGATGGGCCAATTCCTTGGTGTGCATGCTACCCTCGGCCATGTGCATCAATGCAGTGCTCTTGGGGTGTTGACTATATTATGTATGTTGTTAATCACAGTGCTGACGTGCGCTTCAGTCACTGCAGACACATTATTTGTCATGGGCAGGTATCTTTGCAGAACTACTGTATGAGGGCCAGCAGTTCCGATGACATACCTTTAATGTCACTGGGGCTGACAGATGAGATGGATGATATGTTGATTGTGCATTGTGTGGCTGTGTGTTTCATGGGTCCAGTGGTGTTTCTGTGCATTATTGTGGTTCCACGCTGTTACTTCTAGACAGGTTGGACTTGCATGGGCGTTGTTGTACGATGTGTGGGTAACAGGCAGTAACGACTACATGGACAAGACTTCGATGGTGTTGCTGATGTGTGTGATGAGTGGCACAGTGCCCGCCGTGTGGGTCTGTACTCCAGTGGGACTTGTGCATGCAGACGTGGCTCCTTAGGTGTTGATGTATTTGTGATGGGTCATGTGGGCTATGACTCTGTAATACATGTCCGTGTGCACATTGGTCACATGATTGTGACAGGGAGCAGTGCTGCGTGTTCCTCTGCTACGTGACATGTCCCATGTGTTAGTCCTAATACAGTCCTCATGCCTACAGACACTCCGCCCTGTACAGTTTTCCACCTACAGGTTGTTTTTGAGTGCGCAATGCAATGGATGCCACATGGTTATGGGAGGGAGGGGTGCTCCATGTTGCTGGTCTGTGGGAGTGGGGGCGGTGTTGTGAGTTGTGGTGATGGCTTACCACCCACAGAAACTCCTCCATGTACGGTCAGATATCTACCTGTCTGGTGTAGGTGTGCACTGCAGTGGCTGACACATGGGTGTGGGGTGTGCTCCACCTTGCTGCGCTGTGGGACTATGGGCCTGGTGTGTGTTGTACTTCAGCTGCCCCCCCTCCCACCCACTGACTTTGTGTTCCGGCTACTTACCTGTTACTTGTCTGTTAGTGCAGCTATGTCTGACACATGGGTGTGGGGTGTGCTCCACCTTGCTGCGCTGTGGGACTATGGGCCTGGTGTGTGTTGTACTTCAGCTGCTCCCCTCCCACCCACTGACTTTGTGTTCCGGCTACTTACCTGTTACTTGTCTGTTAGTGCAGCTATGTCTGACACATGGGTGTGGGGTGTGCTCCACCTTGCTGCGCTGTGGGACTATGGGCCTGGTGTGTGTTGTACTTCAGCTGCCCCCCCTCCCACCCACTGACTTTGTGTTCCGGCTACTTACCTGTTACTTGTCTGTTAGTGCAGCTATGTCTGACACATGGGTGTGGGTGTGGGGAGTGCTCCTTCTAGCGTTTCTGGAGTACAAGGGGACCTGGTGGGAGTTGCGGTGCTGGCTGACTGTACACATGCCCCCATGGTTTTGTTAGTTGTTAGCTTTGGGCTGAGTGTGTGGGAGTGTCTGTTGCATGTGTGAGTGATGTCTTGTGTATTGTGTGCTGGACATGGGGGTGTTTGTCCCTCGGAGCTATGGCATTGTGGTAGTGCATGTGAGTACATAGCGGTGTGCTGGTATACATTTGTTTGTACTTACCAGCCTCCACTCCCCCTGGTATTCCGGTGAGACTCTCCGGATGTAGGATGCCTCGCACCTTCTCCTCCCACGCCTTGAAGGTCTTGAAAAGCGCGGGATTTCCTCCGCCAGTCCTGTCAGCCAGCTGCCGATTCTTGGCCTCCTTCTTCTTGACCACTGTTTTCATGTCGTGCCACTTCTTGGTGATTTCGGCTCGGTTGCGTGGCACGTTCCCTACTGCATTGACCTGGTCTACGATCCTGCTCCACAACCGGTTTCTGGTGGCTACTGGTGTCTGTTGGACCTGGTTGCCATAGATTTGTGGGTGCACCTTGATGATCTCGTCGACCATGACCGTCAGCTCAGTGGAAGTGAACTTTGGCATTCTGTGTGCTGCCATGGTGTGTGGTTTGGTGTTTGTGGTGCTGGTGCGGTGTGTGTCTGTGGTGTGTGATGTGCAGGTGGTTTGTGGTGCCGGTGTTTGGTGGTGGTGGTGGTGGTGGGTGCGTATCTGTGGTGTGCTGCTGTCCTTGCTGTGTCGCTGTGTTCTCTCCTCTCTTCTTGGCTTTGTAGTGTTGCAAGGGATTGTGGTCTGTGAAGGGGCTGCTTTTGTACTTACCTATGTGGGTGTGTCATGATGGTCTGTTGTTTTCAGGTGTGTTGTGGCTGGTGTTCTGGGATTTGTAGTTTTTTTGTTTGTCCAGGGGGGATGTGTTTTCGGGATGTGTACTGTGTTTGGGTATTTGTGCGTGGGTTGCTGTGTGGACTTGTTGGCCATGTTGTGTGTGTTTGTTTGGGTCCGCGGATGGTTTCTGTGCAGGGACGTGGCAGCCAGGGCTTCCGCCATGTCCACTTTCATCACCGTTGTTTACGATGGCGGGCGGTGTATTTGTGTATTTACCGCGCTCATGTCGGAGCGATCCTAATTTCACGGTCGGTGTCTCGTTCGTCAGGGCGGGCGGTTTTTGGTTGTCGTGCGTATTTGTGTCCTTGGCGGACGGATGGACTTAGAATCGGACATGATCGGGCGGTATTTTTTGGGTTTTTTCCGCCGCGGGCGGTGTTCGCCTCGCGGCATCGTAATTGCTCAGTCGGTTTTCACACGGTCTAGGCGGGCGGATTCTTACCGCTATGTGAGTTGGCGGATTTTATTCCGCCCGGTATCGTAATGGACACCAAAGTAAGTATTTACCAACCAATCTTAAACAAATAGATTAAACAACAACGCAAAGTCAAAACCAATACCAAACCCCCTACCCACCCCTATAAAAAATATATAAACAAATAATAAAAAAATGTACTTTTTTTTTCAGACAAAGAAAATACAGAAAGAACATTCCACAACTAAAGAGTAAACGTCATCAAACTGAAATACATAAAGACCAACTTTGTAAGTATATTGTAAATAAATGTTTATTTGCTTAAATTAAAATACATAGAACAACATATTTAATAACAATAATATATATTTTTCATAGATTAACCTACATCAAAATGACTGAAGGATCCGAATATATAACAAGCCAGAAAGGGAAAATGTTACTATGCTATATGGGATACACTTACACACAAGAAAAACAATTTGGATTAAAAGTTAACTGGAAATGCTGTAAATACTACTCTAATAAATGTTACGGGCGTGCTACAACTAGGGAAACAACAGTACTGTATACTAGAGAACATAACCACCCACCAAACGTGACAGAAATAGAAGTCAGATCTGCATTAGAAACAATAAAGGAAGCTAGTACAAGTTCTCAAAAACCTACAAGTGTAATTTAAAAGAGCAGCTTCCCAAAATTCCTAAAACTGCTACTACACAAATGCCATCTGTAGCTTCACTAAAGAGAACTATAGCACGTACTAAAAAAATTACTACTACTTCCACCCCAATTCCTAGAACATATAGTGAAGTTATTATAAGTCCTTAACAAAGTATCACTTTAAACAAAGAACCATTTGTCATTTTTGATAATAAAAGCAATGACAAAAGATTAATAATTTTTGGAACTTCAACTAATCTATTAAAACTACAAGAATGTCAATACTGGATGATGGATGGGACTTTTACTATATGTCCCAAGCCCTTTTTCCAACTGTATACAATACATGGGCTACATCAGAATTGCAATATACCATTAATTTACGCATTATTACCAAACAAACAGAACTCCACATACATGGAACTATTAAATACAATAAAACAAAAAACTAATGACTTTTCTCCACAAAAAATAATCCTAGATTTTGAACAGTCAATGATTAATACTATATTAAAAACACACCCCCATACCTGCATCCAAGGCTGTTACTATCATTTTAATCAATGCTTATGGAGAAACATGCAAAAATCAGCACTAAGCATTGAATATGCAACTAATTCTTCTTTTGCATATCAAATAAAATAATTAACAGCACTAGCTTATGTACCTGAAGCAGACGTCACAGAACATTACAACATCTTAATAGACAGCACCTTCTACAAACAAAATGAAGCAAAACTAAGTCCACTATTAGACTATTTTGAGGATACATGGGTCGGCAGACTACACAGATCTGGCCAAAGAAGAAACCCTAAATTCTTAATACCCTGGTGGAACGTATACAGAAGCACATTAAATGGGGAATTCAAAACTAATAACGCAGTCGAAGGATGGCATAATGCCTTCCTTCAATCAACAGGCAGAACCAAACCAACTCAAGAAAAATGTATATCATGCCTACAAAAAGAACAGAGTTATCAAGAGTTCCGAATGGAACAATCCATAACTCAATTAACTCCAAGAACATCAAAACAAACTAAACAAATGCATAAATATCTAGAACAACAAGTAAAATTGTACCCTAGTACAAAGGGCCTGGAATACCTAAACATAATATCCAAAGCTCTTCTTTAAAGCATTAATACAAATAAATTACAAATTACTCATCTTTCAAACATACCATAAAAGTAACATTTATTTATTTTATCACAAAAATAATTACTGTGTGTAACATATTTTTAATTTTTTAATAAAATATATTAACACACATTAATAATATTTGTAATAAAATAAAATACAACAATAATAATAAAAAACATTACCCACCCACAATAAATAATAATAAATAAACTTTCCAGGTTTATGCCAAATGCTGTAAAATCCATTTTCTGCTAACACAATCCAAATATAAAAAAACAGTTTCCCCAAAAAAATGGAAAAATACAACTGTAGCAAAAATTAATAATCCATGTAGCAAAGGTCCATAGGAAAACCATAAAAAACCCGAACATTTATAAAATAGTAAAAAACGCTCCAGGAAAACCGAAAAATTTAAAGAAGTGTAACAAATATATTAGTCAATAAAACTAACAAACACTTCTTTAAAAAAAAAACGACTCCTTCCGATACGAAGAACTTCTGAAAATAAAAAGTGTCAAAACAAAAGCACAAACATTCCCACCCACATAAAACAACACATAAACACTTACTAACAATACTACTAGCTTTAAATTTGATAAAAATATACATTGAACACCGTAATCCTAACTCTCTAAACAGGCCTACACAATGTTAACAATACGTAAATACACCACACGTAACTATAACATATAACATTTCCGAATATAACTAATAAACATCTAACTACACTAAACAGTATCTACCTAGGTTCAAAATATATTTAAAACTTAGTTAAAACAAAGAAAACAAACCTTACCTTTAGCGACGTGAAGTGTCTCCCAACCGCGAGCTTCTCTTCAACCAAAATAACACAAAACGACATAACCCGGTTACAAAATAGAACACCCAAAACCTAATAAAAAGTTTAACCATAGAAAATTTAACTCATTTAATGCAGTAAAATGTTACTTTACATGGAAAAAATGTACAACTATTTAAATAAAATAGTACAATTTATTTTGATTTAATAAAAAATTGTGACATAATGTACCTAATTTGTAAAATTATAAACATAAATATTATAATAAATATAATATTTATTATTATAATTACAGGGAAAAAAATACAATAAAACAATGTATAAAAAATTGTTATAAATGTTTTTCATGCATTATACAAATAAACTTCTGTTAAAAAATTTTTTAAGTTAAAAACATTGTAAAAATTAATTAATATTAATATTTTTAATATTAATATTAATTAAAAATGTAATATGTATGTAACAAAAATAGAAAAATTTTAAACATTTATATTATATGTAAACAGTTTGCAATTTCTTTGTATAAATATATAGAATACCTATTACTGTATTAAATATAATTGAAAACACAAAATTCTACTGTTTTGTTAATAATTAATATGTACTAAAAAAAATGTAAAAAATATTGTAAATAAACATAACATATTTTCTGAAATATATGCAGTAATATGTTTCTATTGAATTATAATGTAATGAAATGTTTTACTGTATTATCCTACTGAAATTAATAAACAATAAAAAATTATAAGAACTACAATAAAAATGGTGTGTTTTCTAATTATTTTGATTTTACTTATATTATCTATATTTTACATATATAAAATACAATTTATTTTGACAAACATTATAATAAATAAATATTGTCAATTTATTAACTACCATTACCCATTTTTTAATGCAAAATTATCTTATATATTTTTCTAGTAATACATTTTAATATATTAATAAACATATTACATAAAAATTGAATATTATTTATTATCCTACACTATACTTAATTAATAAACTATTACAACTCCAATATATAATAATTAAATACAGTTACTGTACACTAACATATTTTTATATACTATTCCTACCCCAATATAAATTAATTTCAGCAAATGCTGCACAGTGAACATAATTAATTTACTATAACCACTCCAATGCACATTAAATAAAGTAAATGTTGGACACTAAAATTAAATAGTTCTATATTCCCAATTCAATGGAAATTAATTAGGGTAAGTGCTGGACACTAACATAAATAATTTGCTATTCCCACTCCAGTCTATAATAAATTGGGGTAGGTGCTGGACACTAAACATAAATAATTTACTATTCCCACTACAGTCTATATTAAATTGGGGTAGGTGCTGGACACTAACATAAATAATTTACTATTCACACTCCAGTGTATACTAAATTGGGGTAGGTGCTGGACAGTAAACATAAAAAATTTACTATTCCCACTCCAGTCTATATTAAATTGGGGTAGGTGCTGGACACTAAACATAAATAATTTACTACTCCCACTGTAGTCTATATTAAATTGGGGTAGGTGCTGGACACTAACATAAATAATTTACTATTCCCACTCCAGTCTATATTAAATTGAAGTAGGTGCTGGACAGTAACATGAACAAATTACTATTCCCACTCCAGTGTATAATAAATTAGGATAGGTGCTGAACACTAAACATAAATAATTTACTATTCCCAATGCAGTCTATATTAAGGGGCCAATTCCGATTCGGGCCGGAAAACATACCGACCGACTCGGTACGGGAATGTTGTCCGACCGACACGTACTGGCGCTGCCCGATCCGCGTAGTACGATGAAATGCATGTGAATCACGACCGACTCCTACGGAACACAAGCCGAACGACCGAACCGCACGGAAACCAGCTATCCGGCCGGGAAACTACGCGAATCGAACCGACCGACACGCACCAGGAATAAACCCGACAGAAACGTACCCACGAACTCCGACCCGCGCAGTACGATGCAATGCGTGTAAAACCAGACCGAGTCGCACGGAGCCCAAGCCGTACGACCGACACACATACAAAACCGAGCCGAAGCAACCCAATACTCTGCGACCGACGCGTACGCCGCACATGAAACCCATCAGGAACACAGCTTGAAAGACTCGGAGAAGCCCGCACGAGCCAACTGCAGCGTCCTACGCGGTCAGAAGAACGTCTCCTACATGCCTAAAAAACACAAAGGAAAAAATACAAAAAAAAGGGCCAAACAAGCAATGACAAAGTCAATAAATACAGGGGAAAAAAAACATGGAACAAGGACACACCCCCAACTCCAACCATATAACGGATACAAATCCCTACCATGATCCTTTGCAAATTCAACTGACCTGCCAGCACAGAACATCATCAGAGAGCAGCCACAGACACACTCACAACTCATCCATCACACAAGCCACACACCATTAGCACCTCCCAAATAGCACCCTCACATACACCCAGCAAAACCTACACTCACCCACCCTCACTTGCACACTCACACACACATCAATCCCCACCACCACCCATCACCATGCCCCCAAAGAAGAATCCAAAGTTCCTAGACAGTCAATTGGAAGTCCTGGTAGATGAGATCCTCAGGGTAGAGCCACAGTTGTTTGGTACATTGGTCCAACAGACCCCCAGGTCGCAGAAAACCAAGATGTGGGAGAGGATCGTCGACAGGGTGAACGCACAATCACCATGTTTGCGCACAAAGGAAGACATCCAGAACAGGTGGTATGATGTGCGCAGAAGGGTCAAGGACCTACTCAAGAAGGATTACGCCTTGAGTAATCGCACCGGCAGTGGCCCTCCTGCCAAACCAGTATACCTCAGGCCCTGGGAGGAGAAGGTGCGGGCCATCCTACCACCAGTGAGCGTATATGGACTATCAAACATCCCAGAGTCTGGTGAGTACACAACCAATATACACAATATTGTGTGACAATACACACACATCACTGTCAAGGGGATAGTCAAACCATGCGCCCTTAGCAAATCCACAGCAACCAAAAGATAATCATCCCAAGATGTGTATGTTAGTCAGATAAACACAATACATGCCATCTCATAGTGATATGTAACTGTGTCATGACATGTACACACCTAACAACAAATAGAGCAAGGCAGTGGCACAAATCTAACCAACAAACACAGTCAGATATTTTGCCACCACTAGAACACCACCTCACAGGGAAGCTCACTGAAAGGAAGGAATTCTGTGTATGCTGGTGAAGTGAGTGTAAGCAATAGCATGATGGGAGTTGTAGTCACAGATATTGGTCACCCTCACAATTGGCCCATCAACACCACTCTGAACCATGCTCACATCACAGGGAGTGGAAAAGAAATGACAAGATGGCTGGCACTGGGTACTGCTTTAGGGAGCACAAGGCCCTGCTGGGAACTGTGCACCAACAAACAACAGGACCACACTGTCAGCCATCTTGCCATTGCTGTCACACTCACACACAGTGAAGTCGACTCAAAAGGAAGGCAGTATGGGCATGCTGGGAAGGGGGGTGTAGGCAATAGCTTGATGGGAGTGATAGTCACAGATATTGGTCACCCTCACAATTGGCCCATCAACACTACTCTGAACCATGCTCACATCACAGGGAGTGGAAAAGAACTGACAAGATGGCTGACACTGGGTACTGCTGTGGGGAGCACAAGGCCCTGCTGGGAACTGTGCAACAACCAACAGCAGGACACCACTGACTAACATCCTGAAAGCCAACTTGCACTCCCTGCAATGGAAGAACGTTCCATGGTGGAATATCTGGCTGGGTGGGAAGGAGGACTGACAGCTCTGACCATAGTCACCAGCAGCTTTTCTCACACACCCCCTTAACACAAACTCCACACAACTCACCTGGGAGAATGCAATGCCTCACACTCTAATTAAATATCCCTCAAAGTACAACCACACTGGGTTATGCTGTGTGAAGCACAGGGACACTTTTGTGACTTGTAGCCAAACAAACGCCAGGACAACACTGTCAGCCATCCTGTCAGCACAGGCACACTACCCCACAGGGAAGCAGAGTCAAAAGGAAGGAAGTATGGGCATGCTGGGAAGGGGGTGTAGGCAATAGCATGATGGAAGTGGTAGTCACAGATATTGGTCACCCTCACAATTGGCCCATCAACACCACTCTGAACCATGCTCACATCACAGGGAGTGGAAAAGAAATGACAAGATGGCTGACACTGGGTACTGCTGTGGGGAGCACAAGGCCCTGCTGGGAACTGTGTACCAACAAACAACAGGACCACACTGTCAGCCATCTTGCCATTGCTGTCACACTCACACACAGTGAAGTCGACTCAAAAGGAAGGAACTATGGGCATGCTGGGAAGGGGGGTGTAGGCAATAGCATGATGGGAGTAGTAGTCACAGATATTGGTCACCCTCACAATTGGCCCATCAACACCATTCTGAACCATGCTCACATCACAGGGAATGGAAAAGAACTGACAAGATGGCTGACACTGGGTACTGCTGTGGGGAGCACAAGGCCCTGCTGGGAACTGTGCAACAACCAACAGCAGGACACCACTGACTGACATCCTGAAAGCCAACTTGCACTCCCTGCAATGGAAGCACGTTCCATGGTGGGATATCTGGCTGGGTGGGAAGGAGGACTGACAGCTCTGACCATAGTCACAAGCAGCTTTTCTCACACACCCCTTAACACAAACTCCACACAACTCACCTGGGAGAATGCAATGCCTCACACTCTAATTAAATATCCCACAAAGAACAACCACACTGGGTTATGCTGTGTGAAGCACAGGGACACTTTTGTGACTTGTAGCCAAACAAACGCCAGGACAACACTGTCATCCATCCTGTCAGCACAGGCACACTACCCCACAGGGAAGCAGAGTCAAAAGGAAGGAAGTATGGGCCTGCTGGGAAGGGGGGTGTAGGCAATAGCATGATGGGAGTGGTAGTCACAGCTCAACATACCCTACCCACATGGCCCAGCAAGCTCACAATGAAGCATGCACACCTCACAGGGAGTGAAAAGCCACTTCTAAGATGTCTGACAATGGTGCTCTGTTGTGGGGAGTACCAGGCCCTGCAGGGAACTGGGCACCAACCAACAGCAGGACACCACTGACTGACATCCTGAGAGTTAACCTGCACCCACTGCAAGGGTGGCATGCTTCATGGTGGGATAACTGGGCTGGGGGGAGAAGGAGGTCCGGATGTCAACCAAATACCACCAATGTTGGTCATGCACACACCTCAACATCCACATTGAAATGCATCAGGTTGGCAGGACAATGAGCCACACCAATATCAACCTCTGACTGTGACAACTTAGGACAATGCAATGTACAGGGCCGCATCCAGAGGTACAGGCACAACTGTCATGTGTTTGAACCATTGATGCCTGCAGAAACATAACATACATTGTGTGTCTCTTCCAAAAACAGGTGATGATGGGGACACAGCAGCAGATGAGGAGGAGTCTCTGTCCCAGGCTCCGGGGGACCCTGAGCTCTCTGGTGTGGAACAGCCTCTGCCCTCATCGGATGGTGAAGACCAACCTGGCACCTCCGGTGTGAGTCATCATGCAGCACCAGCAGGACCACCATCTGCACCCCCTGCACCCATTCCTCCAACATCTGCCAACACACAAACCACCCCCGCCGACACGGACAGACCAAGGACACTGAATGACAACAGCACAGGGACCCCAGCCCACCGTGAAGCAACGGACAACAACCCCAGTACCAACCCCCAAGGGGGCCTAGGGTCACCTGTGCGTGCCACCGCAGGTCCCGCACGTGTGGCCAGGGGTGGTGGGAGGGGTGGTAGGCAGAGGTCGCTGTTTGCAGAGGTGTCTGGACTGCATGATGACCCACAACTGGCACGCATTGCTGATGCGTACCAGAATAGCACCGGATAGGTCAGCCAGGTAGTGGGGATCCTCAAGGACATTCAACAGCAGCAGGCTGCCCATCATGCCCGCTTGGACTCCCACATGTCCCGTGTGGAGACACACATGTCCCATGTGGAGACACATGTCTGGCATGGAGTCCAAGTGGGAGACATTGGAAGAACTGACAGCGGTGCAGAGGGACATATTGACATGCCTCCGCCAGATTAGCACCAACATGTCCACACCTCCCTGTGTGCCCACAACATCTGGTGCCGCAACAACTGCAACTGCCACAGGGAGGGAGGATGACTCTGGTGGAGAGTCCTCTGCACCGCAGCAGCCTGCACGTGAGGGTCCCCCCAGAAAGAAGAGGGGTCGTACGAGGAAGGACAACTGAGAGGCCGATGGCCATGTACATCCCCCAGGAACCCAACACCTGTTCTGGAAATTCTCCTTTGTGTGCAAACTGTTCACCCTGTCGAATGCAACCCAACTCTCCCACATGACATGGGGAGTTTAAGTTGGACTAATGTATCAGATGACTGTGGACTTTACTCAGGACATTTCTGCTACCAACACTTCCAACTCATCTGGGAACTTTGGATTCCAATCCCAATGTACAGCACCCACCATCCTGTGCACTATCCTCACACATGTATGTAAATAAACTCACTAATACACCATACTTGCCTCTGTTGTGATTCCAACGTTGTTTTTGTCATGGAGATGATGATCTGCTAAATGACACTGTGCATGCTAACTGCTACAGCAAGTTCAACACCGTCATGTGAGTCATGGCGACGTGACACATATGAGGGAGACACACCACTAGGGCTACACAACACATAGACACCAGGGCCATCTGACTTATCGCCTACACTGATGTTGCCAGGAAATACAGTAGAATGCACAGACACCACACCTATTCAGAGTCTGTGTTAACTAGCCCACAGGTGCAGTAAGCAAATGTCAGTCAGATGTGTGACCACAGACAACGCACATCCCAAAGTGAAGCACAGGTTTATTACACATTTGCAACATGTTGTTTCCACTACAAATGCAAGGTAATCCCACGTGGCAGTGGCACACAGTCAACAAGTGTAGAAGAAATAAAGTCCAGGGGTGTGTGGCACATCACCTGTAGGGAAACGACTGCTTCCACCCTGAAAGCTGAATCATGGTGTCAGGGGATCCGAGTTGACCAAACAACTCTGAAAGTACCCTGTGAAGGACAGACATGACACACAGTCAAAAGCACTGAAGAACAGGACAGAACTGCAATACTCATGCCCAATACCTGTCACAAGATACCTACACAAAACCAAGTTAGCATGTCAACACTGTTGGGGAGTACAGACTACCTGTAAGGACACATCGCTGCACGCATCCAGTCAAGTAGCACATGGCCACACTCAAACAGCACCAGAGCACCACCAACACATATCATGCAAACTCACATCATTGACATGACATCTCTGGATATTCACATTCAGCTGAAGAAGTTGGTGATGAGCTGTGTGCGGACATCACCCTCATCATCATCATCATCACTGGCATCGTGGCCCAGGCAAGGATCCTCCACAGGTGGAGGATGTTGGTCATCGTCATCCAGGATGAGAGGCAACTCCTTCCGCACTGCCAGGCTGTGTAGCATGCAGCAGACTATGACAATCTTGCACACCTTTGCTGGGGCATATGGGAGGGCCCCTCCTGTCTTGTCTAGGCAGCGAAAGCGGCTCTTCAGGAGACCAAATGTCCGCTCGATCACTCTCCTGGTCCGACCATGTGCCTCATTGTAGCGCATCTGGGCTGGTGTCACAGGGTTCCTGAGGGGTGTCAGCAACCACGGCATGTTGGGGTATCCGGAGTCACCTACATACAGACAATTGCACATTAGCTGAGTTGGAAAAGAGGGTGGAATACAACATTGCAGAACACACACAATGGTACAAAGTCAGTACACACCGACAAGCCAGGCACGCTGGTTCTGCATCTGTGACATCATCCTCGGGATGCGACTACTCCTCATCAGGTAGGCATCGTGTGCAGAACCGGGGAAACGGGCACACACATGTGAGATGCTCATATCTGCAAGACATACCACCAGAGCATTGATAGAATGGTAATGTTTCCTGTTCCTGTATGGCTGCTCATGTGCCTGTGGTGGTACCAAAGCCACATGTGTCCCATCAATGGAGCCAATGACATGTGGCATCCTCCCCAGGGCATAGAAGTCACTCTTGACGTCAGTGAGTTGTTGACGTTTAGGGAAAGAGATGTACTGGTTCAGGTATCTCAACATTGCCTCCAAAACATCGCGTAGCACACGGCTGAACATGGTCTGTGACATCCCCCCAGCAGACGCCACAGTGTGTTGAAAGGTACCGGTGGCAAAGAAGTGTAGGGCTGCCATCATCTTCACCTTGGGGGTCAGCGCTGTAGGGTATGGCCGGCCAGGTTGCAAATGTGGGGCCAACTGCACCGCCAATTCCTCAATCAGCGCCCTGTTGAAGCGGTACCGTCGGATGCAGTCACGTTCAACCATGGTTGCAAGGTCAGGGAATGGTGTATGGACAGCTGGTGCCCTGCAGTGCATAGGTGAAGAAAGAAAGATTGTCAGTCACCCCACATATGTGGCATTGACCATACTCAATATCACATGATACATCATTACTAGACACAAGTACCTGATGTGTGTGCCGTTCTGTATGGACATATATGGCACCTGCATGGCCAACATCTAACATCACAGTTCAACATGTGTTGACAACAAGTTCCAGGTTGTGCTATGGGAAATCATTAGGCTGTGTCACAGCACCCATGTACTGCTGTCACGTTCCAAACACACACCACAGTGACATGTGAGGACAGATGTGCCACAGGCATCACAGCTCATTGACAGGTAGATTCCCAGGGACCCTGTATTGCCACATGGACACTGGCATGACATGGTGTATCATGTACACGTCAGCAAAACAACCATGACTCCCACAGGTAGTGGCCCCTGTTGCCTCTGCAGGACACACATGGACGTCTGTGACACACACATGCACAACATCAAAGTCCATGCACAAACAACGTGGATGTGGAGACTGTCTCCCATTGTGCACATGGAATCAGAGACATCGGAAACACAACATGCACACAGACTGTGGAGGGCCATCACTATTGTGGCAATGGGTCACCCTGTGACGTACATACATTCCCACATGGGACTCAGGGTGTATGTGACATGACATACACATACACAACCTGGAAATGTGACCATGCCACATGCTCTGAACTGAACAGTTGCACATCACCGTGGTCATGTGCACAACACACAAAGGATTCTGTCCCCATGAACACGTGCACAGCCTGGGAGTGGCTGCCCCCAAGTGCCACCAAAAAACCACATGTTGACCCCCATACACACACAGGTAATGCAGCCTTACATGCCTTAGGATACAGTGTGGACAGGCTGTGGTGTTGTAGGTGTGCCCCTGAGTCCCTGGCAAGTAAATGTGGCTGGCATACGTTCACCAGTGGCAACCATGGTGACATATGCGAGTGACTTGTACAGGGACGCGTCGTACAGCAATGGACCGATCCGTGTGCACGCATTGGCTATTGCATATGATGTGGACGGATGCGTGTTGTCATCCGAAATACACGTTGTACAGCAATGGACCGATCGGTGCGCACGCATTGGCCATTGCATTTGATGTGAACGGATGCGTGTTGTTTTTCGAAATACGCGTCGTACAGCAATGGACCGATCGGTGCGCACGCATTGGCCATTGCATATGATGTGAACGGATGCGTGTTGTTTTTCGAAATACCCGTCGTACAGCAATGGACCCATCGGTGCGCACGCATTGGCCATTGCATATGATGTGAACGGATGCGTGTTGTT